>OZ005599.1:2500-1202500 GCA_963930655.1 Myrica gale
CCCTAAACCCTAAACCCTAAACCCTAAACCCTAAACCCTAAACCCTAAACCCTAAACCCTAAACCCTAAACCCTAAACCCTAAACCCTAAACCCTAAACCCTAAACCCTAAACCCTAAACCCTAAACCCTAAACCCTAAACCCTAAACCCTAAACCCTAAACCCTAAACCCTAAACCCTAAACCCTAAACCCTAAACCCTAAACCCTAAACCCTAAACCCTAAACCCTAAACCCTAAACCCTAAACCCTAAACCCTAAACCCTAAACCCTAAACCCTAAACCCTAAACCCTAAACCCTAAACCCTAAACCCTAAACCCTAAACCCTAAACCCTAAACCCTAAACCCTAAACCCTAAACCCTAAACCCTAAACCCTAAACCCTAAACCCTAAACCCTAAACCCTAAACCCTAAACCCTAAACCCTAAACCCTAAACCCTAAACCCTAAACCCTAAACCCTAAACCCTAAACCCTAAACCCTAAACCCTAAACCCTAAACCCTAAACCCTAAACCCTAAACCCTAAACCCTAAACCCTAAACCCTAAACCCTAAACCCTAAACCCTAAACCCTAAACCCTAAACCCTAAACCCTAAACCCTAAACCCTAAACCCTAAACCCTAAACCCTAAACCCTAAACCCTAAACCCTAAACCCTAAACCCTAAACCCTAAACCCTAAACCCTAAACCCTAAACCCTAAACCCTAAACCCTAAACCCTAAACCCTAAACCCTAAACCCTAAACCCTAAACCCTAAACCCTAAACCCTAAACCCTAAACCCTAAACCCTAAACCCTAAACCCTAAACCCTAAACCCTAAACCCTAAACCCTAAACCCTAAACCCTAAACCCTAAACCCTAAACCCTAAACCCTAAACCCTAAACCCTAAACCCTAAACCCTAAACCCTAAACCCTAAACCCTAAACCCTAAACCCTAAACCCTAAACCCTAAACCCTAAACCCTAAACCCTAAACCCTAAACCCTAAACCCTAAACCCTAAACCCTAAACCCTAAACCCTAAACCCTAAACCCTAAACCCTAAACCCTAAACCCTAAACCCTAAACCCTAAACCCTAAACCCTAAACCCTAAACCCTAAACCCTAAACCCTAAACCCTAAACCCTAAACCCTAAACCCTAAACCCTAAACCCTAAACCCTAAACCCTAAACCCTAAACCCTAAACCCTAAACCCTAAACCCTAAACCCTAAACCCTAAACCCTAAACCCTAAACCCTAAACCCTAAACCCTAAACCCTAAACCCTAAACCCTAAACCCTAAACCCTAAACCCTAAACCCTAAACCCTAAACCCTAAACCCTAAACCCTAAACCCTAAACCCTAAACCCTAAACCCTAAACCCTAAACCCTAAACCCTAAACCCTAAACCCTAAACCCTAAACCCTAAACCCTAAACCCTAAACCCTAAACCCTAAACCCTAAACCCTAAACCCTAAACCCTAAACCCTAAACCCTAAACCCTAAACCCTAAACCCTAAACCCTAAACCCTAAACCCTAAACCCTAAACCCTAAACCCTAAACCCTAAACCCTAAACCCTAAACCCTAAACCCTAAACCCTAAACCCTAAACCCTAAACCCTAAACCCTAAACCCTAAACCCTAAACCCTAAACCCTAAACCCTAAACCCTAAACCCTAAACCCTAAACCCTAAACCCTAAACCCTAAACCCTAAACCCTAAACCCTAAACCCTAAACCCTAAACCCTAAACCCTAAACCCTAAACCCTAAACCCTAAACCCTAAACCCTAAACCCTAAACCCTAAACCCTAAACCCTAAACCCTAAACCCTAAACCCTAAACCCTAAACCCTAAACCCTAAACCCTAAACCCTAAACCCTAAACCCTAAACCCTAAACCCTAAACCCTAAACCCTAAACCCTAAACCCTAAACCCTAAACCCTAAACCCTAAACCCTAAACCCTAAACCCTAAACCCTAAACCCTAAACCCTAAACCCTAAACCCTAAACCCTAAACCCTAAACCCTAAACCCTAAACCCTAAACCCTAAACCCTAAACCCTAAACCCTAAACCCTAAACCCTAAACCCTAAACCCTAAACCCTAAACCCTAAACCCTAAACCCTAAACCCTAAACCCTAAACCCTAAACCCTAAACCCTAAACCCTAAACCCTAAACCCTAAACCCTAAACCCTAAACCCTAAACCCTAAACCCTAAACCCTAAACCCTAAACCCTAAACCCTAAACCCTAAACCCTAAACCCTAAACCCTAAACCCTAAACCCTAAACCCTAAACCCTAAACCCTAAACCCTAAACCCTAAACCCTAAACCCTAAACCCTAAACCCTAAACCCTAAACCCTAAACCCTAAACCCTAAACCCTAAACCCTAAACCCTAAACCCTAAACCCTAAACCCTAAACCCTAAACCCTAAACCCTAAACCCTAAACCCTAAACCCTAAACCCTAAACCCTAAACCCTAAACCCTAAACCCTAAACCCTAAACCCTAAACCCTAAACCCTAAACCCTAAACCCTAAACCCTAAACCCTAAACCCTAAACCCTAAACCCTAAACCCTAAACCCTAAACCCTAAACCCTAAACCCTAAACCCTAAACCCTAAACCCTAAACCCTAAACCCTAAACCCTAAACCCTAAACCCTAAACCCTAAACCCTAAACCCTAAACCCTAAACCCTAAACCCTAAACCCTAAACCCTAAACCCTAAACCCTAAACCCTAAACCCTAAACCCTAAACCCTAAACCCTAAACCCTAAACCCTAAACCCTAAACCCTAAACCCTAAACCCTAAACCCTAAACCCTAAACCCTAAACCCTAAACCCTAAACCCTAAACCCTAAACCCTAAACCCTAAACCCTAAACCCTAAACCCTAAACCCTAAACCCTAAACCCTAAACCCTAAACCCTAAACCCTAAACCCTAAACCCTAAACCCTAAACCCTAAACCCTAAACCCTAAACCCTAAACCCTAAACCCTAAACCCTAAACCCTAAACCCTAAACCCTAAACCCTAAACCCTAAACCCTAAACCCTAAACCCTAAACCCTAAACCCTAAACCCTAAACCCTAAACCCTAAACCCTAAACCCTAAACCCTAAACCCTAAACCCTAAACCCTAAACCCTAAACCCTAAACCCTAAACCCTAAACCCTAAACCCTAAACCCTAAACCCTAAACCCTAAACCCTAAACCCTAAACCCTAAACCCTAAACCCTAAACCCTAAACCCTAAACCCTAAACCCTAAACCCTAAACCCTAAACCCTAAACCCTAAACCCTAAACCCTAAACCCTAAACCCTAAACCCTAAACCCTAAACCCTAAAACCCTAAACCCTAAACCCTAAACCCTAAACCCTAAACCCTAAACCCTAAACCCTAAACCCTAAACCCTAAACCCTAAACCCTAAACCCTAAACCCTAAACCCTAAACCCTAAACCCTAAACCCTAAACCCTAAACCCTAAACCCTAAACCCTAAACCCTAAACCCTAAACCCTAAACCCTAAACCCTAAACCCTAAACCCTAAACCCTAAACCCTAAACCCTAAACCCTAAACCCTAAACCCTAAACCCTAAACCCTAAACCCTAAACCCTAAACCCTAAACCCTAAACCCTAAACCCTAAACCCTAAACCCTAAACCCTAAACCCTCAACCCTAAACCCTCAACCCTAAACCCTCAACCCTAAACCCTCAACCCTAAACCCTCAACCCTAAACCCTAAACCCTCAACCCTCAACCCTAAACCCTAAACCCTAAACCCTAAACCCTAAACCCTAAACCCTAAACCCTAAACCCTAAACCCTAAACCCTAAACCCTAAACCCTAAACCCTAAACCCTAAACCCTAAACCCTAAACCCTAAACCCTAAACCCTAAACCCTAAACCCTAAACCCTAAACCCTAAACCCTAAACCCTAAACCCTAAACCCTAAACCCTAAACCCTAAACCCTAAAACCCTAAACCCTAAAACCCTAAACCCTAAACCCTAAACCCTAAACCCTAAACCCTAAACCCTAAACCCTAAACCCTAAACCCTAAACCCTAAACCCTAAACCCTAAACCCTAAACCCTAAACCCTAAACCCTAAACCCTAAAACCCTAAACCCTAAACCCTAAACCCTAAACCCTAAACCCTAAACCCTAAACCCTAAACCCTAAACCCTAAACCCTAAAACCCTAAACCCTAAACCCTAAACCCTAAACCCTAAACCCTAAACCCTAAACCCTAAACCCTAAACCCTAAACCCTAAACCCTAAACCCTAAACCCTAAACCCTAAAACCCTAAACTAAGCCCCAAGCCCTAAACCCCAAACCATAAACCCTATTTTGTGGTTGTGAATATATATGTAAAATAGTGTTACATGTGGTTGTGTAAATGATAGAGAGAAATGATTTGATTTAATTATTTAATAAAAAAAGTTTTGGGATTAAGTGAAAAAGTATAGAGAGATAAAATTTGTTGTAATTTTTTTTTAAAATGTATTCAAGTTTGTGTAAAAATTTGTTGGAGATTGTGTTTGTGTTTGAATTCTTATGATATTCGGTGATAGTTTTGTGAATGAATTTGAATCCTAAAAAAAACTTGAAAATGAAGATTACCCCTTATCTTGGGTTTGTATACTTATTTTCTTTCTTTTTTTTCTTTTTCTCGTTTTCTTTCTACTTTTAGAGGTTATTGGGAATTCTAAGAAGTGCACTTTTGCTTATTGTTCTTGTTTTTAAGTTTGTTATTTTGCTTCCTTGCTAAAAGTTTAGAATTTATTTTCTCTTTTGTGGTTTATAACTCTTAAAGTTTTTTTTTTGTGTTTGAATTAGCTATAGTTTTTTTTTGTGTTTGAATTAGCTATACTTTTACTTGAGATTTAGGCCGATTGGTTTTTGGGTTTCTGGATTTTTTTTTTTTCTAAATGGGTTTCTGGATTAGAATTACGTTTTTTCAGACTTCTTTTTGGATGGCCCCAATCTGTATAAAAGGGGCCAAATTTTATAAAAGGGCTACACGTACCATTCAGTAGTCATTTTGGGCCTAAATGGACTGAAAACTGATGATCCCTGGAAATTGCAAGCCTTATTCTTTATAGTAAACTAACCGACCCCCTTAGTTCGGGGGTTGGTGCGGGCCCAAACCGAATCAGGGGGTCTTCACTTGCACCCCAAATTGCAAGCCTTGTTCCCGTACCCCACAGATAAGCTTTTAAACAATATGCAAAAGAAGATAAAAATGAAAAGGGCCAAGGACCGACACAAGGTTAAGGCTGAGAAACGAAAAAAAAAAAAAAAAAAAGACCGACACAAGGTTAAGGCTAAACATCATATCACCACCCTCACAAATATTAAAAATAAGGGAAAAATACGTTGTCCCAAACATTCAAAATTTGTCGATTTGCACATAAAATTTGCCGCTAAGTCTGACCGTAAATATGTCACGTGATTCACCCTGCCTGCAATGTTTTTTTTGCTCTCCATTATGTCTAAACTGTGGAGAGGGGGAAAAAACTCCAGAGACTCTTCTCCATTCTCCATTCAACACTCCGACTATGTCAGTAAGAGGAGCACATGAAAAAGAAAAAAAAAAGCTACAACGAGAGGAAAATTTGGATTCGCCGTCCTGCACAATTTTCGTGGGAAATGAAAATGAAGTTGGATTTTGGTCGTCAATGCCTAAGTAAGTTAACACGCGGACTAAATTATTTGGCAGAAGAACTGCAAGTGAAAAAAAAAAATCAAAGGGAGAGTTAAAAGAGAAGGTGATGCGGTGGGATATGACGGTATGGAATGGAGGAGGAAGATAACGTGTAACTGATTAAAAAATAAAACACAAATGGAAGGTTGGGGTGACGAGGCAGACAGAACGTGGGGCGTAATTTTTCACACGTGATACATGGTGTTTCTTTCAAATTTCGTGCCCTTTTCATTTAATAAGATTTATGAATAGTGAGATTTTTTTCTTTCTTTCCCCCCTATATAGCAATAATTTGAACATAAAGCATTATTATTCTTAAGCATGGTTATAATACTAATAATTACCAAGTGGCATTATTAGACTTCAAACACACCCAACAACAACTCCAAAGAAATCGTGAAAGCGCCTCCTTCTCTTTCATCCTTGCTTCTTTGCTTGCCAGTGCGCTTTGGCCGTGTCTGCCAATGCGCTAGTTGTTGTTGTTGGTGGTGGTGGTGGTGGTGGTGGCAGCATACAAAGCTCTTCCCGTAACTTTTACTAGTGTATATCCGAAAAGCTTCTCTCTGACTGTCAGTAACTAGAGTTGGGGCAGTACGGTTTCGTACCGAAATTCTCTCTGTAAAATTAGTATGTCCACTCTATCATGTAGCTCCTCCTGCGTCTGAAAGTGAAGAAAGCGGAGCAAGAAGAAGAAGCAGAAGGCGGGCGAGTAAAAGGGCTTGCGTTGTCCGGAGCTCAAAGAAACCTGACCTGCTCGGTTTTAAAATGTAAGGTGACTTCAATCTCTTTTCTCCTCTTTCTTTCTGATCTACCAGTTCCTGTCCTTTGTTCTTTCGGCCTTCCTCATGTTTCTTGGGTTTTGAATTTCTCGATTAATTTCTTTAATAGGAATTCGTGAAATTACTTATGCAAATGGAGTCGTTGAAAGGTTGGAGATTTGGAGTGGGTCGTCGAGATCCAGGACTGTACAATGAGATCTTTTTACGCTGAATCATTCCTCATCACCGTTGGATTTCTTTACATTAATGTCTGCGTCGTAGAGTTCCTATTGCTGCTATTCGTATTGCGATTGCTAGGGTTTTTGTCTAGTTAATGCCCAAATGACTACCAAACGTGCCTACAAGCTACGTATCCTTTTCTTCCTGCTCCTCTCGCAAGATTGTGGGATCAAATTGTCATTTTCATGTACGGTTCATTTGGGCCATGTACAATACCCATACAGTTTTGATCTGCTGTCAATGGGGATGCAGATCTCTTATGTACATGTCTTTGTGTCTATAGTGACGTTATTATACATGTTTACTTGTTTTTCAAGATTAGTTTGCCTTAACAGCTCTTCTGAAACAGAGGAATTTGTAGCTCATTCTTCCAGCGTGAATTGCCTTAAGATTGGAAGAAAGTCATCCAGGGTTCTAGTCACTGGTGGGGAGGATCACAAAGTCAATCTTTGGGCTATTGGCAAACCGAATGCCATCCTGGTTGGTTTTATCGCCCTTTTTTTTTTGCTCCCTTACCCTGTTTCACTTTATCGTTTTTTATTTTCAAGATTTGATATCCATCAACGAATTTTTTTTATTGCCCCCTTTACCTCCTGATGTTCGGCTGATATGTTGAGGCATCTTTTTATAGAGTTTGATTCGCCTGTGTTTTTCGTTTTTTCTGAAACCTTTTCTTTCCAACTTCAATTGAATAGCGAACATTCTTCTGTGTGCGCCCATCAGTTGGTGCTTTCACTTGTTCCTTTTTAAATCAAGTTTTATGCCAACAATTTAGCATTTTCAATTACTGCTACTACAAATTTCATACTAATGGCTAGGGAGTAACTTATAATACCCAAGCATGACTAGTTATGTCTTTGTATGGTTTCCAATGTAACCTCAGATTTTGATCTTAGGAGTTCAAGCTTGCATGTAAAAAGCCACGGTTATGTTTTGTTTCAGTCTAATAGTAATGTGTGTTTGCTTAATATTAAAACATTATGTCTAGTAACATTTACTTTATTGGACCTAGGATTCCTTGTGTTCACAATCTAATAATTTTTGCCTTCATAACCAGAGTTTGTCTGGACATACAAGTGGAATTGATTCCGTAAGCTTTGATTCTTCAGAGGTGTTAGTTGCTGCAGGAGCTGCTAGTGGTACAATCAAGCTTTGGGATTTAGAGGAGGCAAAAAGTAAGCTTCTTATTTCTACGATGACATCCTCTGTTGGCCCAGACAAGAAAGTTTCTCTGACTCCAACTTTAATTAGGAGCATCTTGGTTAATCCTTGTTGCGTGCCTTGGTTGTATCTCTGTCATAATTGTAATGTGATTTTATATGCAGTTGTTCGTACACTTACTGGTCACAGATCCAATTGCATATCTGTGGACTTTCATCCCTTCGGGGAGTTCTTTGCATCTGGCTCTTTGGATACAAATCTTAAGATATGGGATATCAGGAAGAAAGGGTGTATCCACACGTACAAGGGCCACACGCGAGGGGTGAACGCAATCAGATTCACTCCAGATGGCCGCTGGGTTGTATCTGGTGGAGAGGACAACACTGTGAAGGTTAGAACTGCTTTCTCTTAGTTTAACACTTCAGGCATGTTGACGTGTAGCGCAGGTGCCAACACATGCCAGTCTTCCTACCTTCTTACATCCAATAGATATATGCATGCAGATGTTTTTTCTTATCTTCCATGTCAATATTGACCACCAAGTTGGAGCCAATGTTTATATTCAAATCAGGCACCGGCTCTTTGCTATTCCTTGTGTTGAACAGCTAGATACAGCTATGCTGATGTAATCTACCTAGACATACATTATCAGTATGGTCCGACTGCTGGAAAGCCTTTTCATGATCTTGTCTTGCGAGGGCTAAATTTAGGACATGGATTTCTAACAAGGCAGTTGTTTTTGCTACCTAGATAAAGACAAATACTTCACACATTTATACTTCTGTAAATATCAGGGATTCTTTATTATGTGTTTGAATGTATATAATATATACACTTATTTTAACAGTTGTGGGATCTGACTGCTGGAAAGCTGTTGCATGATTTCAAGTGTCATGAGGGCCAGATTCAGTGCATAGACTTTCATCCACACGAGTTCTTGCTGGCAACTGGTTAGTTGTTAGGACACTCATTGTCCTCTATATATGCCATTTTGTTTTCTTCCTTGATATTGATAATAAGGTATGTCTTTATTCACGTTTTGCTGGTACCCATCACCCGGTTTTTCCCCAGTCATCCCCTTGGCAAAATTTAATTGTTTGACAAGGTTCACTCCTTGGAGATCAACAAAAAGTGTTGCTTGTCAATACTCCAGGAAGAGACATCTATGGCAGCCTAACGTTTTCCTTGAAGACTTCCTGGAATTGATTCTCATATACTAACAAAAAAAGTTGAACCCCAGTTTTTGTCAAAATTTTCTTTGGGTTTGAATCGCATATGTCATTGTCGTCTCAGGAACTGGGTATGCTCTGAAAAAGTTGAGAATGAGCTGTTGATCATAAGCTAACGGCTTATTACTTTGAGGGAAACAATTAACACTTTTAACACCATCACATAGACCTTGGGTACATTTTAGTTGCATGGGAGTTACTGATTGAGTCGTTAGCCTTATGTCAGGGCCTACATCTGATGCCCTTACATGATTGGATTCTATTTTAGGTTTTACCTTAGGTAAGTTTGAACATCTAAACTATATTAATTACTAAAAGCTGATTCTCGTTATCTTAGAGGTACATGGGTTTTGCTTTTAATTTTTTTTCTCCACACCTAGTCAGTGTTGACATCAGGTAAGTTTCTTTCTATTTACTTTCATGTGCATGGTCTTCTCAAACCGAATCGTACTTTTGTACTCCTTCAAAGCTAGAAAGTGCTCCAGAATGATGCTTGTAGTATGTATTTTCTCATTGTTATGCTCTACCCTGTCCAGGTTCAGCAGATAGGACTGTTAAATTTTGGGACCTAGAAACTTTTGAGCTTATTGGTTCAGCTGGACCTGAGGTATTTTGTGTATTATGGCATTGGTACTTGTAAAATCACAGGTGTAAATTGCTAGATGTTTGTGATTCTTCATATGTATCTCTATGGCATCTTCACTACTATTGCAGACAGCTGGAGTCCGTTGTTTGACCTTTAATCCTGATGGGAGGACCCTACTATGCGGATTGCATGAAAGTTTGAAGGTAAGCTCTAGAAATAGTTTGTATGTATTCAAGTGATTATTAAACTGATTAGAAAAAAAAAGTGATGATTACACTAATGATACGTGATTAATTTATTTATCTTCTGCTTTATAGATTTTCTCATGGGAACCAATAAGATGCCACGATTCTGTGGATGTAGGATGGTCTAGACTGTTGGATCTTAATGTTCACGAGGGAAAGCTTCTTGGCTGCTCATACAATCAGAGTTGTGTTGGAGTATGGGTTGTAGACATCTCGGTATAACTCACTTGCATTTCTACCTATTATTGGGCCATTTATCGTCTTTTGGTGTTCGCTGTGTTAACCCTAATTCTGAACTCATGTGCTGCTTGCAACTTGTTACCTCTTGCGCAGCGCATAGAACCATATATTAGTAAAGTTACTAGATTACATGGCCATCCAGAATCGAAGTCTTCTTCAAGTGAAAATCTGTCAGTGCTAAATGAGAACACCGCTAAGGCTACTATGGGTCGGCTATCTGTTTCTCAAAATTCAGATCCTTTAGCAAAGGAAACAAAATCGCTTGGAAGGTTGTCGGTTTCTCAAAATTCAGATCCTATGAAGGAGCCAAAAGTTTTGGCATGTATGTTAAGGCTTGCCACTTGTTGCTTTTTGGTTGACTAGTGCCTCTTGCTTTTCTGATTGTCTTTAAATTTTCTCATTCCTGGTTCTTCCTTATGGTTGAAGCCACAGGAAGTGTACCTGGTACTCCTCAGAGGAGCAGTCTGAACACTAGTTCCAAAACGCTTCCTGCTAGTTCTCTAGCAGTTTCTAGTGGAACAGCTTCAAAGAGGAACCCTACAAAGTCCCAGTCAACAGCCAGTGTTCCATTTATTAATAAATTGGATGTAATACCTGTAATTGTCCCCAGAAGCAATATGAGGTCAGAGCAAGGAGCTGAATCAAGAAAGGAAATTGGAACTGCTGGAAGAACAATTCCCTTCTCTTTGCAGTCGAAGGCTACTGATTTCCAAAAGCTGCCAAATAGTAGAGATGATGTGGATAAGCCAATTATCTCTGTCCTGCCTGACTCCACAGGTTCTAAAGCTGCTGTTTTGGGCAGTGGTGTGGAAATGAATGTATTTCCTGCAGTTAAAACCACAATTCAAGGTATATCTATTGTTGATAAGAGAATGAAGGATGATTGGTTTATTGGATCTGGCAAGCATGAAATGGATTTAAGGACAGAGTCCGTTGTTACCAGCCATCATGGAAGTTGTATGTACTTTAATATTTAGAATCATCACTTTCAATTGTTTGATTTATATATAGTTTCTCGCTGCTTGCTTGTCCAGAATCATTAAAGTATATGTTACCAATTTATCCTTTCATCTTTTTTCTTCACTTTTTTCACTTTCTTCTTTCTGGAAATTTTCATGATTAAAAGGTAAAGCTTGCTATCAAAATGTTTTCATCTGACTAGGCCTGATAGTCACCGTGAGGTTTTGTTGATAGGAACATCTCATTTGTCAAGAGTGAAAATGGGTAGCCTATGTATATATAGAGGACAGAAGCACAAAATTATGAAAATAGATAGCCAATTATAAATGCAAATGATCCTTGGTCACTTAAATGATGGCCCTGGTCAGTTTTTTGTCTGACCTAACATTTTGTCTCAGATGATGCGTGCAGGCGTATGGTGAACAGAGATGCATGTTCTACTGAAAGTCAGAAAGGAGGTATAAAGCTATTCTTACTATAATTGATGTTTCTGACTGATGGTATCAATTATATCTCATGGTACTTTCTGCATAATATTCAGGAAGAGCGCGTTCACTTGCTGTAAGTTGGGAGAAGAGAGAAATAGTTCCTACTTACGAAGGACCTACTTCCAGTATACCCTCCGGCACTGTATCTGCGGCTAAAATGCCTCCTTTTAATGTGGTATGAGCATGGTTCAGTAGTCTTATACCTTTTCCTTATATCCTTTTGTGGCATTTGACTAGCATCAGAATGTACATAGTTTTTGTGAATACATTCCACATTATTGAGATTCTGTTGAATGCAACATACTAGCAGAAAAAGAGAGAAAGATAAGACAATATTTGTGTTTCATTTTTTAGTAAGTGGAATATATTGTTCTGTCTGTGTATTAGGGAAGCTATAACAGAACAATATATTGGTGTGTTCTCCTTTTTCAAATGGGGGGTTGGGGCTTCGTCGGATCACGTTGTTTAATAAGGCCCTTTTGAGCAAATGGTTGTGGCGCTTCGCTCATGAGAGAGATAGGCTTTGGAGGGTTGTCATTGCTGAAAAATATGGGTGCGCCTTGGGAGGTTGGAGAACTCTACCAACTAGGGCGTCTTATGGTCTTAGCCTTTGGCGTTTTATTAGTAGAGGTTGGGATGCATTCAGCAAAAATATCAGATTTTCGGTGGGCAGCGGGTTATGGATTCGCTTTTGGCATGATTGGTGGTGCGGCGATAAACCTTTCTATTTGGCTTTCCCGGTTGTTTACTCGCTCTCTAGGTGTAAGGAGGCTATGGTGGCGGAGTGTTTGGGGGGGAGTGCTGGTCATGTAGTTTGGGATGTTCCCTTTGTTAGAGCAGCGAATGATTGGGAGGTGGGTGATTTTTCTGCTTTATTCTCCCTCTTGTATGGTTCGGTGGTCAGGAGTGGGGATGATAAGGCGTGTTGGACCGGGTCCAAGAATGGTGCTTTCTCGGTTAAGTCGATGTATAAGTCCATTGCTCATTGGGACAGCTTTTCTTTCCCTTGGAAAGAGGTGTGGAGGTCGAAATGCCCTTTGAAGGTTTCTTTCTTTGTTTGGGAGGCCATGCATGGGAAAATCCTAACTACCAATAATCTTCGCAGAAAAGGTGTTATCCTTGCAGATTGGTGTTACCTTTGCCGTGTTGATGGGGAGTCGGTGGATCATTTGCTTCTTCATTGTCAGGTGGCGTGTGGGCTTTGGAATCATGTTCTTACCTTTACGAATTTCTATTGGGTGATGCCCGAGAAGGTGGTGGACGTGTTGTGGTGTTGGCGGAGGAGGCTCTCTAACCCGATTGCTAAGGCCATTTGGAGGATGATTCGATCTTGCATCTGGTGGTGTCTTTGGAGGGAGCGGAATCATTGATGTTTCGAAGATGTTTCTTCATCTTTGCGGACCTTACAAGGGTTTTTGTTATCTTCTCTTTTTTGTTGGGGTAATGCGATGTTGGGCTGCCCTTTTGTTGATTTCGATGATTTTATGAGTTTTTTGGCTTGTTTAGACTAAGCGACTCTGGTATAGTCCCTTGTACTATTTTCGCTTCTTCTAATAAGATTTCTTACTTATCAAAAAAAAAAAAGGATAAAAGGAAACTTGAAAAATTAAAAACCATTTTCTGACGATTGCACCTCTAGCAGCCCATAATTTCCCCAAATCTTTCAAGCAATGTTATTAACAGTGTGAAAGTTTAGCCTAGCTCCAATAAAATGCCCAACAATCGTTGCTTCCCACTCCAAACAACCAGCAGCGATGATGCCCGGGGGGGGGGGGGGGGGGGGGGTGAAGAAATACCTTTCGTCCTAGTCTGAGGCTTCGGAGGGCTGAACTGGTCCTTTCCTCTACGGTACCAACTGCGTCTCCTGGAACTGCGGCCTCTGCGATCAGGCAGTCTGCTAACAGACCCTAATGGCTTGTTCACATGCGAACGGCTGTTCGGCAAGCTTTCGCCGTGCCTAACTCCCACTGTACGGTCATGGGCAGCCACCCTTCCTTTGAGAGCTGCCAGTTCACCTTCCAACAACTGGGCTTTCTTCTCTAGCAATTTCCACTTCTGAATATCCACCGCACCAAGTGCGAATCACCCACCAGGGATTCGGACATCATTGACCCGGTCAACTGGGTGGTCACCGGGGATTCAGCCACAACACCGGCCTCCTGGGCCGAACAAAGGTCACCAGCTGAGCTAGCAGCCACCAAAGAGAGATCAGAACACCTACCCATCGGGGGAGGAAACTGACAAAGGGTCATCAGATCTGAAGAAATTTGGGGGAGGGTTGGAGGAGAAGGAGCTAGAGAAGGGAAGAGGAGAGGGAAAGAAGCCAGGGAAAGCCGGCCCTGGCCAGGGTGCCGGAGAAGCACGCCCAGACAGGTGTAAGGGCAGAAGGATAAAGGGGGGGGATCAATTCTAAGTTATTCTAATATTAGAGTTACTGCCTTATAGTGCACTACATGTTACCCTCCAATATTTTGCCTTTTAAAATTTTGAAGTAGTAAGTTTTTTGCAATTTTCTCATGTAAATGCTACTTTCTTTACCTTTATCACAATTGTATACTGTGAGTTCTTCGGAATAAATCCTTGAAAGGAATGTATTTAATTGATATACAAATATATGCATGTATTGAAGTTACAAACTCTTATATACATTAGGACTGACATAACTTACAGCCTAGTGACATAACTTACAGCCCAGTGGTGATCTAATGGCACATGGATAAAGCAACTGGTAGGAAAACAATTACCAGTACATTTGTTCGTTTGTTATCTCCATAGTAAGTTGTAGATAAACTCTTGTGGGGGTGTTATAATTGTATTTGGTATATCTTCTAGGTTACTGATGCAATCTGATTTTTGTTTGCTGCTTAAACAGAGAGGATATCTTCCATCTGCTGAGAAAGAAACGGTCTCTTCTAGTGACGAAGATGCTATTGCAGATGTGATGGAACAACACGACCAATTTATCAGCTCTATGCAGTCTCGTTCAGCCAAGTTACAGGTGATCTTTAAAGATGTTGTGCTCATGGTTTATTGGATGTCATCATCATCATAGGATTTTCTTATATGCAGGTACTGAGGGGCTGATTAGGTGTAAATCTCATTTGTTCAAGATAAAGCCCCTAAGTTGTGAAATAGATATTCTTAGTGCTTTGGTCTCATTTTGTTGAATGACCTAGCGAACATGTCTGCTTCATGTCATTTTGTAAAATGACCTAGCTAACGATCTTAAGGTGAGTCATGGTATTACATTAGTGTAAACCCCATAATTTTGACTCTTAGTGAGTGACTGTTAACTCTGAATGACAAAAAACTCAAGCAAAGCTTATCTGGATGCAAAATTCAGATTGAAAAGCCTAAAAGATAATAAAAGTTGGATGTAGATGCCCTCATTTCTCGAGTATTCTTGTGTTCCACATTATTCAAAATCTTGACATGGGAGTGAACAGGTGTTCTCTGCTTCTCTACATCTAGTTGTGTCTGTTCTTTCATTAGAAGTAGTGCCAACTCCAAATAATGGATGTCTGTTCTCTGTTCTTTCATTTTGTAATTTGCTCTTCCAAACATTGCTGAAACTGGTTTCTAATAAATTGCAGGTGGTTTTTAGATATTGGGAAAGGAGTGATGTTAAGGGTGTCATTGGTGCAATTGAGAAAATGGCTGATCATGCTGTAAGTATGTTGTCCCGGATTGTCCTAGCATCATTTTTTCCTGTCCTTATATATCGGAATCCCATTCGATGCATTATTTTTGGAGAGCTCTTTTTTTTATTCCATACACTGTTGATTTTAGGTTGTTGCCGATGTGGTTAGCCTTATGGCTGAAAAAACTGATAATGTCACATTGGATATCTGCACTTATCTTTTGCCACTTCTCACTGGCCTTCTCGAAAGTCACATGGATAGGTAAATATTTTGTCAGTGTTTTTATTCTTTTTTGTTTCACACGGATAGGTAAGTAGTTTGCTAGTGTTTTCTTTCTGTTTTTTTCTCTAGTTAGTCAATACCACTAGCAGAATGTAGGTCCCGCTAGTGAAAAAAGTGCAATTTAGTTCCAATAGGGAGCCAAGTTGCCTTCAAGACACACTGTTCTTTCTGCAATTCACATAAATCAAAATATTTCATTAAAAGCCAGTTGTGATTTCCCTTATAAGGATTACTGGTGGGAAGGCATTTTCCCCTCTCAACAATGATTAACTAGTACTAGGAGAAGGGAAAGACTTGATAAACATACCTGAAACTCAAATTTGAAGAAGAAACATTCCAAGAATTAACTTGAGCTGAACTAATGACTGAATATACACTAAACTGGACACCAAAGAACCCTAATCTTTAATTACTGGAATTCCCTGAATCAAAACTATGAAGGTCTTTCAAATCTAAGGGTACGACTATTTTTCTTTCTTGCCTTCTCCCTCAAATACACCTTAAAGGTCTGGTTTCCATTCACAGGTGGTTCATGGTAAGTCCCAGTTTCACATTCTTACCATCATTGACTAAAGTGGGATTATGCAACAAAACTCACTAAAGCTCGGGAGCTGAAATAGATGGGCAAGGCCGACAGTTTCTTATGTTTACTACCAATATTTCTTCATTGCTACTTAGTTTACTATCTGATTCACCTGACTTTAGTTGTTGAGTTTCTCTCTAATCCTAGTTTAATTATAGAGATTCAATTTCTTTGTTCTAACGAAACCCAGGATGGAGTTATTAGCTGCTATTGGATGAATGATTTATTCTCCCGGTTGAATACTAAATGGTAGGGATGTGAAGTTGACAACTGGTTTGACATCTAGAAATGGCCATCAGGAAAAGGGCAAAGAGAAAGCTGTCGTTTTCATTTTGTTTAGTGGAATGTCTTTAACCAGTGCACCATGTTTTCCAGGCTTTACTGTATAACCAATCAATAACAACAAATTTTTAGGCCGTACTCTTTGTTTCGGCCACTGAATTTTGTACAAAATTTTGATGCTTTGTTGTCAAACTTTTACATGTCTTAATCTGAAGATGTCTAATTTAGTTACATTCACATTGTGCCTGATTTGAGTTGCCAGTATTTGACACTCTTGACCATAATTAGGCATCTAAGCATCTCTTTGGAAATGCTGCTTAAGCTGGTCAGAATATTTGGTGCAGTCATCTATGCCACATTATCGGCATCCTCATCAGTTGGTGTGGATATTGAGGCAGAGCAAAGGTTTGTTTGGCCTCATCTACATTTTCGTTTTTAACGAGGCAATATCTTGATCTTAACCATTGTAAGTACTTAATTCCTATCATAGACTGGAGCGATGCAACCTGTGCTTTATAGAGCTTGAAAAAGTCAAACGCTGCCTACCTGTGCTTACTAGGTGCCTACTCTAATTTGTTTGGCTGGTTTGGCTGCTTTTTGTTATCATATGCTTTTATTGGTATGACATTTTCCTTTTTCCTCTCTTTTACCCATAGAAGGGGGGGATCAGTTGCAAAGGCTGCACAGGAGTTAAGTCTAGCTCTCCAGGAAGTTTCGTGACTGAAGTAACAGTTGGAACTACATTTATTCTGGCTTCACATGCAATTGTTTTGTTGCTTTGAGGGAGTTACTGCCTCATGAAGACTTAAACCTCTCTTGATGCGACCCCTAATAGTTTAACAGTGTCATGTCTGGCCTGGTTTGCTCCGCCCTTTATGTACATTCGTGTGAAGGAGGTATTAACAACTTGCTAATTCAACTACATTTACCGAGTCCAAAAGTATATTGCATATGCAAATTTAACTGCTGCTTGTTACGGCAGTGGCAATGGTCAAGGAGAAGATTTTTTGGCGGTGAGGATAGCTGCTACTTTTCACTCTAACCTAATATCTCTCAGAATTTTAACTTTTGGTGTATTTAGTACCTGATTTGATTTTTGATTATTTTCGTTATTTTAACTTTTATCTTGTTATTCAAGCAAGATAAAACTTGTTGAAGAAGCCTCTAATCACAGAATTCTTGCTCGCATGGAACCAAGATTTATCTCAGATGCAGTACAAATAGAATTAGGATCTGATCCCCCTTTGCAACTAGTTATGTAAGATTTGATTGATTTAGTTGGGACGACATTGCAGTTGAATGCTGATTGAATTATGGCATTTGGCTGCTCTTCCATTCCCGTTTCGTGATCTCTCGTTGCTTTCGTTTATCCATAATCCTCATTGCCCACATCATGTCAGCGTAACGTTCATTTACACTTTGTTTTATTTATCTTTGAAAGTTAGCCAGGAGGAATTTTCATAATCACAATATATGGGAGATTTAGGATAAATGCAACCGCACATAACTCTAGTTGATAATGCTTGAATGCGATTTGCTTCGCTAAAAACTATACGAGTAAAAATTTCAAATTATAAGTTGCTCACTTTGTAGCTAAAACCGTACGCTGAAGCATTTTGTTGCTTAAGTAGTTGGATGTCCACCACAGTCTCCTGTAGGGCTGTTCAATCCCGGTGTAGGTACCGGTTTTGGTGCTTAAGTAGTTGAATGCTCACCACTAGTCTGACTCTCCTGGCTTACATTCTCTCATCAAACAATGGCTTACATTCTCTCATCAAACAATCCCTTTGACCCGTCATGATACCATTTCTTCGTATCTGCTTTTAGTTTTCAGCTTACTGAAAAACATCTGTATATGAATTGGTTCGAGCTTAATATGTAGGTAGACTGAAGGAAAAAGGAGTAATTTTGGTGGAGAATTGTGTTTTCTGTGGTGGTACTGATGAAAATATAGATCATTTAGTAAAAATGTGTTAAAAGTTGATGAAATTTGTAAAAAATTATTGAAATTGGTGAAAATGTATTGGAATTAATGAAAAAGTGAGTATGAAAAGTTTTTGAAAACCATCCAAACATAGCCTTAGTCTTGGCTTGTAATTTTGGAGAAGGATATGATACTTATTAATGGACAGATGCAATATATCTCGAGCTGATAGGAGTTGGGAAAATACGGTGCAATTGGCTTCCTCAGAATTGCCGCTGTAGTTTATCTAATATGGAGGGAAAGGAATAATAGGAGACATAGAGGCAAACACAAAAGGCTGGTGCATATCCTCCAAGAAATTATCAATGTAATCAAAACCAAAGTCAGCAGTATTGACTGGAAACTCCCTGTAATGAATGAGGACAATATGCTTAGCTTCTGGAAGCCATGGTTTATGAAGGCGTATGCCAAAATTGGTTAGTCTGTGCAGAGTATTATTATCTGTAATGTGATGAGCTAACTGCATCGTTGGGGTCGTTTGGACCCTGTGTTCCTTTTGTACTCTTGGACTACAAGCTACGTACTTTTTGTTTACTGAATATAATTACTAAAAAAATAAATGAATAGAAACACCAGCGCAAGTAGTATAAAGCTGTTTGGGCTTTTAACTTATTGTAGTAATTGTAGCTTCTTTCTTTTCCTTAAAAGTAAGAGCGAACGGTTAACATGACAGAATTACGAGTATTTAAAACTTGAGTTGCTGATTTTTTTTTTTTTTTTAGTTTAAGAGTGGCTGAATTTTTGTTTTGTTTTGGATAATGAAGGAAACCTGTGCACCAATCTCGTACCTCAACCTCAGAGCAGGTAGGACGCACACTGCTGAGAGAGCACAATAAAACTCGAGGCACATATACCTACTCGCAAAACATATGCACCACTTACGGATATCCGAATTTACGGCTCACCCAGAGACCATCCTTTACCTCTAGTCAGACCTCGAGGGCTATGGCTGAAATTTCAGTTACTTATCTTGGGATCACACTGTTACCTGGGCATCCCTCAACTTTATTGGCAACTCCTTTATTGCAACTATTAAGAGAATTTTTCTGTCTGCACTGGTGTACACGCTGTGGAGAGACAGTACTAAAGGTTTCATGGTGATTCTAAGAGAAGATTGATACAGGTGCTGATGGAAGTCTCTTGGCTTGTCCAAGCTAAAATTTGCCTCCTCCAGAGCATTCCTACCTCTGCTGCTAACCTGGACATTGCAGCAAAATGGGGCATTTATAATTTAGTTTCCTGGGCTGGTTGATTGTTTTCCTCTGCTGAATGTTTATCATCATTATCTACTGTAGTGGCTTCTTTTGGTTGTTCTTTGTTGACCTGGCTAGATCACTTGACAGGTTAGTTTAGACTAAGTTGGGGGCTGATGCCCTGTTTGTCAAGGTTATGATACCTGTGTAGGGGTTCTCCCCGTGTATTTTATTTTATTTTTTGCTTTTTCAATATATCTTACTTACTTAACAAAAAAATAAAAAATAAACGCCTTCCTTCCCCCATTCCATAGTGGGAAGAACCGCTGTATCTTTTTTTTTCTAAACAAAAAATATATATATAGTTTGCCGATGCAGTAATAATATCTGTCTTACTGCGCAAAAAATAATAATAACAACCAGTAACAAAAAGCGAACTGGCTACTATTTTTTTTAGGCAAATTTGAGAGCAGGACCAAGCCTGCGGATTGCCAATTGAGCCACAGGCTCACTGACCTGGTTACTATCTCACTTGCTCACTCACTAGTACGGGCGTCAGCTTCGAGACTCTCAATGTCCTCGTATTGGCCTTGACAGTAGATGAGTAATTTTTTTAATTTACGGCATGAGCCTTTCGTTTCATTCAGTACTCCAGTGGCATCACTAATTGGTACACTAGCACTGTTCATTGATGCATGAGGGAAAATAAAAGGGAGAGATCGAATGGCGAAGACATTAGTAGCGAGCAGGGCAAGGGGAAGGGAGAAATGCAAGCCAGGTGTTAATTTTAGGGAGAAACGTCGATGGAGAGGATGGGTTGTCATATGCCATAAAAGACAGGTATTCAAGATTTTGAGTTTGGGGTCTTTAATTCATTGCCATGGATATCCAAAAAAAATATACAAGCAACGTATTTTCTTTTCAAATCATTACTTTGTTTTGCAGTAAGTGGTTTTATTCAGGGAATCTCTGACGATGCAACTCCATTCACGCACAGCCATATCTGCTCTACCTACTGAGCTTGATTACCCGTCAAAGGGAGCGAAAGAAAGAGAAAGTAGTTCTTCTTTTCAAGTCTCTTTCGAGCAATCAGTGGATTACAAATCATCATGGCATCCTCTCCTTGGGACATGCCGTTGCTTTCTAAATTCAAGAACCCCAACCTCCAATGCTTTATTGAATCTGTAACTCCCACTGTTTCTACTAGAACTACACTGCTTCCAAAGGTACTCTTTCCATCCTCATTTCGTCTTGTTTTTTAGTGAAAAAATGATGATCCTGGCAAAGTTGTTCCTTTCCCCGGTTGGATTGCGCTTTCTCTTTATTAATGCAACACGGATATGAATGTCAGCCATTTGTTTGTGTAATTCAATTATTTTGTTCCACTTGCATTGCTGGTATGATCTACGTGCCAGAGTGTACATATATGACTTATAACGACAGCGATTGTTCTTCCAAATCCGGAACCAAGTAATTAACCAACAAGCTAAAGCTATATACGAGCTAAATAGCTCGTATGAATCAAGCTCTTATCGCCAAATTATCTTGGAGGGTCCTGAGCAATCATGATGCCATTTGGGTTGTTATCTGTAAGGCAAAATACCTTCGCACTTCGTCTTTTGCTGGGCATACCATTCCATCTCAGGCCTCTAGATTTTGGCGTTCGTTGGTCATCTCCCTTTACTGTCCCAGGGTGCTTGCAGACAAATTTGTAGTGGAGAGTCCACCTGTATTTGGCAGGACTCATGGGTTCCTGGCTTAGATCTCTTTCGCCCTCTTCCCCGGAGTCCAGATGTGGAGGTGAACTTGGAGGTTGTTGTCTCTACGCTGATCTGTCCTGTTTCTCGTTCTTGGAATCGTGCCGAGCTCATTTCGGATGAGTCTGCGAAGGCTGTGCTCAGCTTTTCCATTCATCTTTTGCATTTGGAAGATCGGTGGATTTGGACCCTTGACACTCACGATCTGTTTTCAGTAAAATATTTGTACCGGTTGTTGTCTTATGGCTTTTCTACCCTTGCTATTAATATGGTCTCTTTCTGAATGGAAAATGCTTTGGAAGCTTCCCATTCATGCTCGTCTAAAGCAGCTTCTGTGAAAGGTGGTTTGGAATATACTTCCAAATGGCGCTCGCATTGCTTTGCCCTTCACTTCCCGGTTGGTGAGGATAGTTTTTCATAGTGTTTGTCTACCCTACAATTTTAACAAAATTTTACCAAAATTTTAACATCTTTACTTTTTCATTCTCTCTCCTTACTTTTTCTCTTACTTTTTCACTTTTTTACTTACTTTTTCATTCTCTCTCCTTACTTTTTCTCTAACTTTTTCACTTTTTCATTCTCTCTCTTCAACCTTTTTACAAACTCCTACAATTTTACTAAAATTTTAACATCACAACTCTCTTCAACCTTTTTACACACTTTGTCTTTTGTGTGTAGCTGCTCCTGAGTCCCTTCTGTTAAACAAATTATATTGAACATTTCATCAATAGGATCTTTGAATCATCATGTTCTTCACAAATGCAATAAACGTGTACCTGAATTCAACGTTGATGTTCTTTGATGAGAGTAGGATCACTCTAACAACGTTTCTCTGAGAGCATCTCTTGATGGTCAGAGATACTGTAATGTTGTTGTAAGTGTAAACTCTATCGTCTCTCCCTTCTATTTATAGACGTCCTAACCATCAATGATTTCTTAAGACTAATTAATCTCACTTAACTCATATTAAGTTAACCTTACACTTTGGACCAGTATAAACTCATATTTCCTTAATAGGGTGATTAGGGTGTATGTAACACAGAATATAAATATTCTAACATTCTCCCACTTGACTCATACACCCATAAAACAAAAATTCGTTATTGCCATTCGAAAATTTAAAAAATTTCATAAAACGACTCTAATGGGTTTATAACAAAAAACTATACACATGCACGCTTTATTTTGAAAACTTTCCTGTCCAAAATACTTCATATGAGTTTCATGATATCAATGTTGAATTAACTACCAATGCGAGTCATGACGGTCATCTGTCATATTAAGAACAGAGTTCCTTCCATGTACCACAACACTTGCAGCTTCACTCAACATGATCTTTACTAGGATTATCAAGGCCAATACAATAATTTCTTTGGTTCACATTCATGTCTATTTCAGACAATTTTCTTGTCATCATGCATTCACATCTTTCAATGTACATAAAAGTGAAAGACAAGAAAACATAAACAACTATAATGGATATCCACATATGTCCAAAAGAAAACATGTCATATATCAAACTTCAATAACATGTTCATTTCATGAGCGAACTCATAAGGCTCATACATTCAACATGTTCTTTAAATTGCTTTCCTGTCAATCCTTTCGTCAAAGGATCAACAACCATAAATAAAGTTTTGATGTGTTCAATGGATATTGTTTGTTTCTGTACTTCCTCCTTGACCCTAAGGTACTTAAGCTCCATGTATTTTGCACCATTGGAATACCTATCATTCTTGGAGAAAGCACTGTAAAGGAATTATCACAATAAATTCTCAGCGGTTTGGCCATATAATCAATAACTCCAAGCCCTGAGATAAAGTTTCTAAACCATAAACTTTGCAATGTGGCTTCAAAGCATGCCACAAATTCAGCCTCCATCGTTGATGAAGAAATTATGGTTTGCTTCATACTTTTCCATGATATGGCGCCACCAGATAGCCAAAACACATAACTTGAAGTGGATTTCCTGTTATCTGTGCAACCAGCAAAATCGAAGTCTGAATATCCTATCCCCTCAAGATTTTCAGTTCTTCTAAAGGTGGGTAGATGATTTTTAGTTCCTTGCAAATAGCGCAACACTCTTTTCGCAGCTTTCCAATGAGACATCCATGAGTTACTTTGATAACGACCAAGCATGCCAAATGAAAAACTAATGTCTGGTCTTGTACAGGTCTAAGCATAAAGTAAACTTTCAACAACTAAAGCATACAGGATCTTTTCCATTTCTTTAAGCTCCCACTCAGTTTTAAGACACTGGGAATTATTAAACTTATCACCTTTTGCTATTGGGGTATCTAATGATGAACAATCTTTCTTGACAGATTTCTCTAGAATTCTTTCTATGTAACTTTTCTGAGACAATCCTATCAGTCCTCATTTTCGAACTCAAAAATTTTTGATTCCAATCACGAAGGATGCGTCACCCATATCTTTCATTTCAAAATTCTTTGAGAGAAAACTTTTAGTTTCATACAGAAGACTCAGATCACTACTGGCCAACAAAATGTCATCTACATACAATCACTACTGGCCAACAAAATGTCATCTACATACAGGATCAGAAAAATAAACTTGCTCCCACTGACCTTTAGATATATACATTGATCAAGGATGTTTTCCTTAAAACCAAAGGCAATAATGGTATTATTAAACTTGAGATACCATTGTCGGAAAGCTTGTTTTAATCCCGTAAATTGACCTTTTAAGCTCACATATTAGGTGATCTTTACCCTGTTCGGAGGAGCCTTCAGGCTGCTCCATACCTCTTCATCCAAAATATCATTCAAAAAGGTTGTTTTCACATCCATTTGGTGTAACTCTAAATCATAATGAGCCACCGGAGCCAAAATGATTCTAAAAGAGTCCTTTTTAGAAACATGAGAAAATGTCTCTTTATAATCAATACCCTTTTTCTGAGTAAAACTTTTGGTCATAAGTCTTACTTTATATCATTCGATATTGCCTTTAGAGTTGTATTTGGTCTTGAAGACCCATTTACACCAGACTTTTTTATACCCTTCAGGAAATTCAACGGGATCTCAAACTTCATTATGGGCCATAGATTGCAACTCTTCTTTTATAGTATCAATCCATTTAGCATAATCATGTCTTTCTATAACTTGTGAAAAGGTATCTGGATCTATACTTGTTCCAATGTCAAATTCATGTTCTTGGAGATACACTATGTAGTCAGACGAAATAGCAGGTCTCCTTTCTCTCTGAGATCTGCGTAAGACTATCGGTTCAGGTCTCTCTATAGCTTGTTCATCAGTGAAATTTTCATTATGAGATGGATCAACATTTATTTGTTCCATTGCATCGTTAGACTAATCAATAAGTGGAACAATAACCCTTTTGAAGTAACGGGAATAGGAACATCAACCCGTACTTCTTCAATTATCACATCTTTTATTTCTTTACTACCACTGAATTCACCAAGCTCAATGAATTTGACATTTCCAGTTTCAACAATTCTCGGACAATGGTTAGGACAATAAAACATATACCCTTTGGATCTCTCTGGGTAACCAATAAAGTACCCATTTTCAATTATATGATCCAATTTCTTTTCATGTGGATTATAAAGTCTCGCTTCAGCTAGGCAACCCCAGATATGCATGTGTCTCAAACTCGGTACCCTTCCACTCCATAACTCAAACAGAGTCTTTGGAACTGCCTTACTGGGCACACGATTCAAGATATATACTGTAGTCTTAAGGGCTTCACTCCACAAGGTCTTGGGTAAGGTAGAGTTACTTACCATACTCCTAACCATATCTAATAATGTCCGATTACGCCTCTCAGCAACACCATTTTAGTGAGGAGTACCTACCATCGTATATTGTGCAACAATATCACGCTGTTCAAGTAGTTTGGCAAACATGCCAGGGTTACAACATGATTCATCATATCGACCATAGTATTCACCACCTACATCCGATCTGATGATTTTCACCTTTACATCTAACTGTCTTTCCACCTCATTGAGTTATATTGAACATTTCATCAATAGGATCTTTGAATCATAATGTTCTTCACAAATACAATAAACGCGTACCTGAATTCATCGTTGATGTTCTTCAATGAGAGTAGGATCACCCTAAAAACTTTTCTCTGAGAGCCTCTCTTGATGGTCAGAAATACCGTAATGTTGTTGTAGGTGTGAACACTATCATCTGTCCATTCTATTTATAGACGTCCTAGCTATCAATGATGTCTTAAGACTAATTAATCTCATTTAACTCATATTAAGTTAACCTTACACTTTGGACTAGTTTAAACCAATAGGATGATTAGGGCGTATGAGACACTTACAGAATTTAAATATTCTAACACCTTCATCACCTTGCCCATTCAGCGGTGTTCCATGGATGGAATCTCGATGGACTCTGAACCTCCTGCCCTTCTCTGATCAGCCTCTTATCTGTTGGATTAAAGTTATTCTTCAACCTTCTCGGTTCCTTTGCCTTTCCATTGCCGACAATCACTCTTTTCAATTATTTGCGTCCATTGCAATTGATTTGGTTTGGGCCAACCGTAATAAGTGAACGTGGATGCAGCTGTTCGCCCTGATGGTTATGTGGTTGCTTCGGTTTGTCGCAACTCGGATGGTGCTATTCTCAGAGGTTCTATTTCACAAGGCAGATCCATTGATCCTCCTGTTGGTGAGGCTCATGGGGTTATGTTTGGTTTGCAACCAGCTTTGGTCTTGGGTCTTCCTTTGGTGCTGATCGATTGAAGCAGATTCTTCTCTTGTGGTGGATGCGTTGCACGATTTTTCTTCCCCTTGTCCTTGGAATATTTATAATGATGTTTGTAATGCTCGGTTATTTTTTCCTTCCTTTCGATCTTGTAACGTGGTTTTTACCTCTAGTAGTGTAAATACTAGCATTACTTGGCTCGATGGGCCGCTTCCTCGTCCATTGAGGATAGTTTGTCCCCCTCCCATGAGCTGTTGAAAAATTATCATTAAGTCTATGCGGGTTTTGACTCTCCTTAACTTTAGGCGTTTTGTATCTTCCCCTCTATCTATATATCCTTCTTATTATAATAATAATAATAATAATAATAATAATAATAATAATAATAATAATAATAATAATAATAAAGCTAAAGTTATATAGAACGTTTAAAGAACTTTCAATTGATGCTTATTTATTTTCAAATTCAAGTCGGTATCTAATTTAATCAATTATATAGCTGCCGACAGAAATCACTTTCTCACTACAAGAAAAAACACTTTGGGTGACAAACAAAATTGTCACCCAAAGTACAAATTTCGTTAGCTATTGTTTTGGGTGACAAAACCCGGTTTGTCACCTAAAGCTCGTCATGCAAAGTTTTAGGTGACGAGTTTTGCGTTTTGTCGCTCAAACCCTTTCGGACGATTTACAACATCGTTCGAACGTTTTTGTCTTATAGCGATAAAATTGAAAATAGTCATGCCCAGTACAGTTCATCCGTTCACATGAGTTGTGCGAACGTACTCACTACACGTTCAAACCGCTCATGCGAACGGTTCTTCCAAGGTGACGAAATGAATTTCGTCATGTACAATTTGTGCGCACTATTATATAAAATAGTCCGAACAGGATTACATAGCATCCGGACGTTGTCGTAAAGACGTTCCACCTTTTTTCATTTATGACGAAATATCTATTTGTCATCCTCAAAACTCGTTCGAACTACTACGTATACGGTTCGGACTCTTCGTCAGACGAACACGTTCCTTTGCAGTTGTTTGATCTGCTCCATCATCTGCTCACGCATATGCTCCGTCGTTAGTTGCATCCTCCGTTCTTGTTGTTCCACTAGGGTCCTTTGCTGCTCCTGCATCATATTTTGGTGTTTTTCGTCTTTTTTGCGTTGCTACTCCGCCATATTCTGCAACAACTCTTCGTCTTTCTTTCATTGTTGTTCATCCATCATTTGCAGAAGTCCACATGACAACTTTATTAGTATGTGTCTTTTTATAAAGCAACGGACTAATTTCATCAGATTCTGAATTTTTTTCTTACAGAACATGCATGAGTAAGGCAATCTCACGCATAGTACCTCGAACATGTTTGATTTCGGACGTCGCTACAAATGAAGAACAATGAATTTAAACGACGTGTAATTCTTAAACGGGGGCTAGGGTTAATAAATGAATATGCATGACAATACATAGAAACGTTCGGACGTAACATAACGTCCGAACAATACATATCACCGTTCGGACGTTTTTCCGAAAACGTCTGATCCAAATAAATGGGTCTGGACGGGCCATATGTCGTTCGGACTGCGATTGTCGAATAATACAGTTCTTCACCGCACAAACTCTATTTTCACCACAAATTCATGTCAAACTCAACCCAAATCAGAAACTATTCAATATAAACACATCACAACCAACCTCAAACTCCATGGCTATCATTTTAGACCCTAAAAATTGAAAAAAAACATCCTTTCATATCCTAAAATCATATTTTTCATACTAAAACAAAAGAAATTTTAAAACTCACTAACCTTAAATGAAATCCAAGGCGAAATCTCAAATAAATTGCTCCTTTCACACCCTTTTCAATGAGATTGACGTCCAAAATCAGCTCATTTTCTCCTCTTGCTAAAATCTCTCAAAATTTCTAAGTTTTTTACACTTCGGCTATATTGTCAGCGATTTCCCGTCCTTTAAATGAATACAAGTATTTCGGAGGCTTTTAATGTAGTTCGGACTCCTATGTGTATAATTTTGAATGGGAATTGTTGCCACCTAACATTTCACACAGTCCGAATGATATCAAACCAACCGTCCGAACTGAATCTTTAATTTCAGGCGTCCCGACCATATAAACTAGTGTTCAGACGGTTGTTTTTACATAATATGACACCGTTGAGCTTACAGTAAACCGTCCGGACGGTAACCTTAATGTCCGAACGGTTATTGACGTTTTTTTCATTTTAAAAAAAAAAAACTTATACAATGAAATTTATTAGCAAGTTTTAAGTAGTCAAAGTTAGTTAATAATATAAATAACCTTAAGTGTGTTAAATTCTAAAAAATAATATTTATTTGAATGAGTATACCGAAATTAGAAATGTAACATTAATTAAAATATTATATTAAGTTCCAACAAATACAAATAACATAAATATATCAAATGTCTTCAAAACATAATATGAACAAAATAACACAAATAAATACTAATACATGTCCACAAAACATAATATAAAAGTAAAATGTCCTCAACACATAATAAATAAATGTCCAAATAAAACAAAACTAATAAATGTCCACAAAGCAGCTAGACTACTGCTCATCATCATCACCATCAGTGAGTTTCAGAACGTGACACACTTGGCGAAGGTGCTCCTCTATCAGCACAACCCGCTCACTCAAGGGAAAGAGCTATACACCTGTTGTCATGCCCTTCAAGACCTCATTAAGTACAAAGACCTCTTTCCTCCACCCAACGTCCATATCCGCGCCCTTCTACTCAAAAGCCGTCAGCCGACGACTGATATCACTGACCATGACATGGGTGGGCTGCAAGACCGACTTGTCTGAGGGCATCATGAACATGCGCCAAATGACCCTCCACATGTCTGATTAGTGTCTGGAGCTGTATTGGAATAGTATGGACAGACTGGGACAACTGAGACTTCTTTCAAAGAGAACAGTTCCATCTGCATAATATTCGGCTCTTCCGTTAGAGCCCTATTCGCACAATGAATGTGTCGACTCCACTATCGCCCGAATACTCTCCTTTAACTCCGCTAAAAAAACGTTTTCCCAAGATGGTCACTTTGTTTGTCCCCCGACATTGGTGATACTTCTCCTAGAGTGCTCCATCGTCAACCTAGCAAAACCGTCCAAACATAAGCATAAACCGTTCGCACGAACGTCAAACTGCGTCATTTAAATTTTCGAACGTTCGCACGTAACAATAGCTTCCGGACGGTATCGATGTCACAGGTCTGAAGTTTTGCAATGTAGAATCACACAATTTGCGGAAGAAGCACTCATAACTGTGCGAACCTTTTTATTACCGTCCGGACTCTGCTATTTTTTTATGTCGGAACGCGATTTGTAACGTCCGGACTGTGATTTGTGTTCATGACGATTTTTAATTTGTCACTATATCCTAACGATTATGATTCTTTAGGTAATGTACATTCGGACTTTGTATAAAACGCGTCTGGACGGCATTGTAAAAATTGTGACGATTCTAATGGTCACTCAGTTGCGACGATTTGGAATTTGTCACCATGTATAGTGTCCAAACGGTTTTCATGTTCATTCGGACGTACAAAGTTCGTCCGGACCATACATAAAGGGCTCGAACGCTTATTTGTTATGTAGTCCCCACGTTATTGGTGTTGTCCAGAAGTGTTTCTGCTTTATTTTTATACGTGGTCCAATCAAATTTAACGTCATTAAATATGCCGATGGATTCGAAATGGATCTAGAACTTTAACCATCTGGATAGGTTTTATTGGTCTGGACGTCGGGTAGAAGAATCTGAATTAACCATCCGGACGACCTTTTGTGTTGTCCGGACGGTGGCGAAAAATTGTGACGATTTTAATGGTTACTCAGTTACGAAGATTTGCAATTTGTCACCCAACATAGAGTTTGGACGGTGTATTTGGGAGTCCGGACGGGTTTATTTTTTTGTGACAAGTTTTATCGTCACTCATTCGCGACGCATGTATGTCGTCACACCAAATATACGTCCGAACGTTGTTTTGACCGGTCCAGACGATTTTGGCGTTCCTGGATTGTTTTGGGTGACAAAATTAATATTTTGTCAGGGAAAGTAAACTTTAGGTGACAACATTTGGTTTGTCACCCTAAATTTTGTCACCTAAACCTATATTTCTTGTTGTGTCTCTTCCCCCTATTTTATATGCCGGCCGGTGTTGTTTTGGGCAATCTCAATTTGATTCTGAATTATCTTCACCTACACACAAGAAAAAACGAAAATGAAAAGCGAGTTTTTATTTCCTGACTTATCTGATGACATTTTAGTATATTTAATTTGAAGCTTTAGGAAGAAATGACTTCCATAGATATATAGAAGGCTTATATAAATTATACTAGAAAAAGTGTGTAATCGAGACTTTCGAGTATATATATGTCAGTTGTGTTCAAATTATGTAAAGATTTTAATTGACAAACATGTAGAGTTTCAACTATTTTGAGGCTAGCAAGTATCGTAGTACTAATAATTGTTGGAGAAAGTAATTTTATATATGAAAGCCTGAGAGCCCAAGGTTTTAAGCTAAAATATTCTCCTAAAACGCGTAGGATTTAGGATCGGAATTCATCGCCTTTTCCTCTGCACCTCTTATATATGCCTAACAGAGTTATCACTGTGATATTAATTCATTTTCTTCGCTTTGTTCTAAAATACCATTTTTACAGGCTCGTTTTCAAAAGCTAAGTTGCCTTCCATAATCAGTTGGTAAAGATCCGGTGGAGTACTTCTCCATGAGTGACCTTTGGAACTTTTATGTTGAAAGGATCAGTGTCTATGGGGCTGCGGTTCCAATTCTCTTGAACGACGGTGACACTGTTGTACAATACTATTCTCCTTCCCTATCAGCTGTCCAAATATTTACTTGCAGTTGCAGACCCTTGTTTCTGTCAGGTGTTTCAAGTCTTTGTTAGTTTTGTTGTTTTGCCCTGCCTCGATCTTAAACTTCAGTGCCGGGCATGGTTGATTATTAACTAACCCTAGTGTGCATGGATATCCTCCTTCTGGCGAGGTTTGACAGAGGATCTTGGAATGAAGATAGCGAGAACGATAAGATGTCTATGGCAATCAGCAAAACTTCCAGTAGGACCTCACAGGCTACTTCATATGATTCCACCGTTGATCATGAGGGACGTCCTTCCCATACCAGGGAAATCCTTGGTCACCTGTAGTGCCAGTTCAACGAGACATTGGGTCCTTATGAAAGGGTTCCTCTCAGTCAAAAGGCAAATACCTAAATAGTTATCTAACTTCTCTTTCCTCCTTCCTTAGAAGCTACCGAGAATAAAAGACCCTTCCTTTTGTGGCTAATGCTGATATATATACTTTATGGTGGACTGTTTGTTCAGATAAATGAATTAGCTAAGGATTACATTGGTTTGAAGAAATTCAAGAATGTGGATCTCTCTCCTTACAGTTGGATGGCCACTGCTTGGTATGTATTCTTTATCAGTCCTAATATATGCGTTCTCAAATAAAAATTGCTATATTACTCTCTCTAGGAAATATCTTACTTTTTTTCGGGCGAAAATGGCCTCAAGTATATAGGTTTTTCTTTGGGAGTTACTTCGATCAGAAAAATTAAGGTTCCCAGCTAGAGCTAGATAATTAACCACAAACCATATGCACAGAGGTAAATCAAAACAATGGCAACATTTGCGAAGTGGGGCTCGGGTAACTAATTATAGCTTTGTAAAGCTTCAAGAAGGGAACAATTACAGTGGTCAGTGAGCAGCAACAAAGAAGTGCTTGCCGAGAAAATTTAACCCCGAAGGGAAATATAAAATCTGGAAACTCATTTTGTCTTTCTTTGCTCACGCATTGATCAACGAAAACTTTCACTTATAAGGTCAAACTGAGCATATGGTATAAAGTTGGATGAACAATGGATTCCTTGGACAATATATATTTTTGTTGAAATGAGTTAGTACTGCTTCAAAAGGCACATTACAATAAAAATCTGAAAAATGGTCTCCCATTGCTTATTAGGTATCCTATTTATCAGATACCAGTGACAAGAAATGTGAAGGAATTATCTGCATGTTTCCTCACTTATCACTTGTTATCATCTTCCTGCCAAGGTATGTTTTCACATGTATGCACCAGAATATTGTATTAAAACTTGCAGTATACCTGGCACCACTATTTACCAAAAGAGTATTTCATTATGTGTCATTGATTATAGAAGGATATCCATAATCATTGCAAGTGTCCCCTCTCTCCCAATATCATACTTTCCTGCTAATTAGGTCTGCCAAGCAGAAAACCAGAGGAGGAAGATGATAAGTTTCATTGCATTGGTTCTTTGGGAACGAAGTATGGAGGCAGGACATCATCAAAAGGAGAAGTTTCCCTTTCGCCGTTTGCTCTGGCCACTTATAAAATCTATGGGGACCTTTGGATGCGTCCAGCTGAGACACCGGATCACAAGGAGAAGATAATCTCCTATCAAAATGCTGCTCATTCCTGGTTGAAGCAGATAGGATTCCAGCACAATGACTTCAACTTCTTTACCTCTCGTACATGATAATGTGTGTTTCCAGCTAGCCCTTAATTATTTCCGAGTTTCCCGGAGGCATGACATTGATAAAAACAGCACAAATTAACAACTATATACATTGACAGACATATATTGGGGGTACTGTTTATGCTCGTGGTTTCAACTTAGGAAGAATTTGCAAATTGATAAAAAGATTAACCTGCCTACTTGAGGCCAAAGATCGACTCGGACTAGTCATTGAATTTTTGCAAATACTTCTTAACAAATTGAATCCAAATATATGGAGGTATCTTTAGCATTTCCTCTAGTATTGCTCCGTATTAAATATGTTAGAGTATTTTTGTGTTGGCATCATTCTGTGTCAAAATATATCGCCGAGTTGTAATTTTGGTCCCCACATTTGTTTAAGAGTTTAGAATTGATGGTTTGTCCAAAGTCGACTAGCTTTCGACCCACGCTTGAGCGTCCTTGGAAAAATTCAGAAGAGTCATCACGTTCAATAAGTGCTCGAGCGCCATTGGAAAAATCTCAAACAGATTCATCACGTTCAACAAGCGCTTGAACGCTCAGTTATAACTTCAGACAGAAACATAGCATTCGACGAGCGATCGAGCGACTTCCGGCGAATTTCAAAAATTACTGAATTTTTGGACTTTCCATTTGAAACCAAGGGAAACCCTAGTAGGTTTCGAGTGAGGTCGTCCAGAACTTGATTGAGGCTTCCATTGAGAGTATTTGTGCCTCCTTTCTTGAGAGAAAAAAGCTGAGAAGATTTGTGCTTCATGTTTGTTGAATTTTTTCTCTATTCTTCAATCATATTGCTTTGTTTCCTTCATGGTGTCAAAGGTGTGCTGAAGAACAAGAGTGTTCGTGGAGATTCTCAAGAAGTACCTCAAGGTGTTGAGGTGAATGCCACTTGGAGCGGGTCTGAGCAGGGTTGCTTAGATTATTACATCAGGGTTGTCAGACTCAAGTAATTGGGGTTGTCCGTGTCTGAATCACTGTGGATTTCGGGTGGCTGCTAGCCCAGAGTGATTTTTTTCTTTGAATGGTTTCGCAAATTTATTTTTACTTCGTCATCAAATCTCTTGTCTCCTTGTGTGTTTGTTTAATTTTCTTTCAAGTTGATTTATTGCTTTGATGGTTGTGCTGATTTGATTAATATATCTAGACTGATCGATATTAAACCTTGTTTTAATATTGGTATTGTTGAAGTAATTTTTTATTTCACCTATTCACCCCCTCTAGGTGAAGCTAAGGTCTAAACTAAGTTTTTCAATTGGTATCAAAGCCTAAACTCTCCTTGACCCTTAGTCTAAATGGACAAAAGTCAGTCATTGTCCATGCCTCCATATTTTGATGGAAGCAATTATGCTTTTTGGAAAGTTTGCATAAGAACCTTTATGAATCTCTTGATGAACGTGTCTAGAGATGTTGTGTTAAAGGGTGGTTTGCACCTATATCTGAGGTTGAAGGTGTTCAATATATTAGTGTCTGGAGCATTTCTTTGTTTTTAATTAAAATAAAGAAAAAATGTCCATAATGCATGTGTGATTTTTGCCATTTTAGTTTTAAGCCTAGATAGTGCTTCAATTTTTTCAGGCCATGATTTGCACTAACTTCGTCGATGCAATAGAGACCCTATCACTATTTTCGTCAACTGGGTAATAGAAACTGTCAACATGGCTTGTACTGTTACTATTAGACTCCTAAAGAGTTGACCACGGTGGCATGTTGTGGCTTCTAGCATAAGTGCCATCATGGGAGGCCAACGTGTGTGGGGGTGGCACGCACATGCAGGCTGGGGGTTTGACCCTAGCCTCAGTGAGCTTGGGATGGACCTAAGCCAAAGTCATCAACGTGACTAGGGGTGTGGCACACGTGTAAGCCAATGTCATGGCATGCAGGCACGCCAAAGGGGCTGAGCGCAAGAACCTCTTACGAACGAAGAGAAAATGGTGGCATAGCATGCGGAGGTGGCTGCTGAAGAGCGGCCAAGACCAAGTCAAGTTGACCAAGTACTCAAGGAATGAGCTTTGTGGGCAGTTAAGCACGCACGCATGCCAAGCAAGCCCCACAACTCGGGCTCCTTGATCTTAGGCATCAATTGGGGATTTGACTGAGTCCCAGCCGTGCGGGCAAGCATGCTGGCACGCCAGACACGCCTTTGACCGACTCATGCATGCAGCATGCATGGTGGTGTTAAACAGGCTCGTGTGCAGACAAGTGGTTGAAGGAGAGTTTGAATGGTGGCCCTCCATGGGGGACTTATATGCCTAGACTACTATATAAAGGGGACTCGACCCTTTCTGTAATGGGCAAAAAAAATAATGCTTCGAAGTCCAAGTGTAGCCTTCAACTGACACTGGGTTAGCTAAGTGAATGAGTTTTGTGAGCCTTTTAATTCAAGTTGGGGTGTGCTTGGCGCCTTTAAGGCGAAAAATTAGTTGTGAAAAGTAATCTTGTTACAACTCCTGGCATATAAAAAAATGAGAGGGCAGAACTGGCCTTCGCGCCCTCTGCAACTAGGGGTGGTCAAAATTATACGAAGGTTGTGTATATTTTTCCTTAAAAATAAAGGAAATTTACAAATAACACACTAGGTTTTAGGCTATTTTTAAAAAACACACTGGGTTTTAAAAAATTTTAAAAATCTCACTAGGTTTGTTATTTTTGTATCGAAGCTCACTGGACCCAACGACGTTATGCTTGTTTAACGGAAAATTCATCCCGCCCAATTTAAATGTGACACGTGTCATTAAAATAAATATAAATATAAATATTTTAAAATAAAAAATAAATCTAAAATTAATAAAAAAACATATTTAATTTAATTTTTTTTAAAAAAAGATCGGGGAACCTCTATCCTTTCACGGTGGCCTCTGGCCGCCGGGGAGGAGGAATCCCTCTTCCACCCCTGGCGGTGGTCTGGGGAACCTCCCTATCCCACACCAATGGGTTGCGGGAGGTCCCACAATCGCCCTAGAGCAGGGGTGGACAAGGGGTTCCTCCTCCCTCTGCTGAGTGGACCCCCTCCACCCGTCAGTGTCTGGGCATTGATTTCGGGATGGGGGGAGGTCCCTCAACCCCCACCCATACCACCGCCAGTTCTCCCCCTCCACTGTGAAAGGATTAGGGGTCCCGATCCTTTTTTTAATAACTGTACTTTTTGTTTATTAATTTTAGATTTAATTAATTATTTTTATTTTAAAAAATATTTATGACACGTGTCACATTTCAAATGGGCGAGATGAATTTTCTGTTAAACCAGTGTAACGAAATTATAGGTCGAGTGAGTTTCGGTGCAAAAATAATAAACTCATCGAGTTTTTAAAAAAAAATTAAAACTCAGTGAGTTTTTTAAAAAGTGTCTCAAATCTAGTGTGTTATTTGTAAATTTTCCTATAAGTAAAGTCTTTCCGGACATTCTTTGTTGTACTGTAAGCTGTGGTAGTTGGTACATCTGAGTTTTCTTAACTAGGTTTTTTTGTGAGCAACCATGGTACATCTATTTTTTTTGGTAATCAAAAAGGTGGTAAGCGCGACAGCATAGCAAACTCTTCTTGGACGTGGCCATAGAGGCTCCCACTCGCTGTAGGAGTTAGACTAAGTCATAGCTACCACACCGAAAAAAAGACCTCACCACATCCCTATAAAAGCGTAACTAAGAAATGGGACTAGAGAGTTTGATTCAAAGATATTCAACAAGACAGTCATTGCCTCACTACTGACTACATTACCATTTCTACAACAGAATCATTCCTTTGCAAAATGGCGACTACATCTCTTGGCATTTCTTTTAATTCTAACAGCACGACTATTTTATGACACGTCAGAATCAACGTAATTTTTGGAGCGCATCTCACTAATCTCGTATAATTTCAATATTATGACAAAATAAAATTACCACCCAATGATAAAAATATTGCTGATAATCTCTGTTTCTCCAGAGATTGCACAAGTAATTCTCTACATTGATTCGGCAGAAAAGATGTAGAAATTACTCAAGGAAAGATTCGAGCAAAGCAACGAACCTCGAATCTTCGAACTTCATCAGGCTATCAATGGTATTACACAAAATCAATCCTTTGTCAGTGATTATTTTACACGATTGGAATCTCTTTGGAACGAATTACATCAGTTCTCTCCTATGCCGAGTTGTACATGTGGTGGTTGTAAGGACTGCACTTGCAAAGTTATGAAGAGCATTATTGACCGTGAAGAGAAGCAATTGGCGATGATATTTCTTATGGGGCTGAATGAGAATTTTCTTGCTACTCGTGGCAATATTTTGCTTATCAAACCATTTCCGTTATTGAATGAGATCTATTCCTTGATTATTCAAGAGGAACGGCAAAGTCTTTCAATCGTGGTCCTTTTCTCAATATTGAAAATCTAACTATGATGACTACTCCAACTAATGCAATTGCAGCAGTTGTTCCTCGTCGTAATTTCAGTCATTCTGGTTACAAGGAACGACCAACTTGCACCTATTGTAATTGTAAAGGACATACACGAGAGAAATGCTTTGAGCTACATGGATATCCTCCAGGTTGGATATCTAAGAAGAAAACTTTTGCTGATTTTTGAAGCCCTTCTTCTCAGCATTCAGCACATCACACATATGCCATCCAAGATACGGCAGTCCATTCCACTTCTACTATTTCACAGGATGATATTCATCAGCTTGTTTCTTTACTCAAATCTCAACTGAAACCTACCCCTCTTTTAAGTCCATTATCCTCTTCTGAGAATCCTTCATCTTCAGGTTTTGCAAACATGGCAGGTATCACTTCTACATACCATACTGTCAGTTCTTCTTGTCTATCATCATCTTTCAAATCCTCTCGTTTTTCTAACACTTGGATAGTTGATAGTGGAGTTACATACCATATGGTTTGTTCCATTTCTTTGTTTTCCAAAGTTATCAAACATGTTCATGCTACTATTAGTCTTCCTAATGGCAATTCAGCTGTTGTTACTCACATAGGGTCAGTGCATATTTCTCCTGATTTAGTCTTGCACGATGTACTCTTTGTTCCTTCCTTTACCTTCAATCTTATTTATGTCACCAAATTAATTGTTGCTTCTCATATTGCTATGATTTTCTCATCCAACAAATGCCTTATACAGGACCTGCTTGCTTTGAAAATGATTGGAGTAGCTGATCAAAAGGATGGGCTCTACTTACTCCAATCTGGTTAGGTATAACCTCATTTAGCTTCTGCTACTCGTTGTTTTTCTAATTCTGCACAGCAATCTACTAGTCTATGGCATTCTAGACTAGGTCATATGGCTTTTTCCCGAATGAGTCTTTTAAAAGACATCATTCCCCATGTACAAATTTCCAATAATAATCCATGTGACTTTTGTCCTTTGGCCAAACAACATCGATCTCATTTTCCTTTGAGTTCTATTCGAACTACTCACCCTTTTCAAATCATTCATTGTGATATATGGGATCTATTTGCCATACCTACTAGTAATGGACATCGATACTTTTTAACAATTGTTGATGACTATACTAGATGTACTTGGTTATACCTCATGCACACTAAATCTGAAACCCGCAGCTTCTTAGAGTCATTTTTCCGTTTGGTAAAGACTCAACATAATTCTCAAATTCAGATTCTCCGTTCAGATAATGGACCTGAATTTCAAATCTTATCCTTCTTTTCTTCTCAAAGAGTTGTTTATCAAATTAGTTGCATTTATACTCCCCAACAAAATGGGGTGGTAGAACGCAAGCATCAACATCTTCTAAATGTTGCTAGAGCTATTCGTTTTCAATCCAATATCCCTCTCACCTATTGGGGAGATTGTGTCCTGACTGCCACATATCTCATTAATAGGACTTCATCTCCTCTTCTCAACAATAAGTCTCCATACGAACTGTTGTCTAACATTCCTCCTTCATATTCTCATACTTTTGGTTGTCTTTGTTATGCTACAAATACAGCCCCTCATAAGTCTAAGTTCACTGCCCGTGCCTCTAAATGTATTTTTTAAGCTATCCTTATGGCATCAAGGGTTATAGGTTACTCAATATTAAAACTAAACATGTTTTTGTTTCAAGAGATGTTATCTTTCATGGAGAATTTTTTCCTTTCAAAGATTCTTCTCCTCCTTCCTGGAATCCACCCAATTGTGTTGTACCCCTCTCGGTTCCAGATTTTTCTTATCACCCTTCATCTGATATTTCTACTTCTACATCAGCACCCATTACTTCAATAGATGATTCAACTACTGTCTCTTCTAATCTCACTCCTAGAAGATCCACTCGAACTAGAAAACCCCCTTCCTATCTTCACAATTATCACTGTAGGTTAGTTCATTCTTTTGACAGTCCACTACATTCGTCTTCATTGCATTAGCAACCTGGTTCGGCTGTTGACATAGCTCTATATCTTTCTTACTCTAAACTCTCTCAATCTCATAAAGCTTTTAGTCTAGCTATTTCCACTCATCATGAACCCACTACCTACAAGCAAGCTGCTCAAGATTCTAAGTGGAATGATGCCATGCTTGCTGAAATGAATGCTCTAGAATAGAATCATACTTGGGTTATTACTGGCTTACCTCCTGGCAAGATGGCTATAGGTTGTAAATGGGTATACCGTATCAAGTATAAGGATGATGGTTCTGTGGAGCACTACAAAGCTCGTCTTGTAGCCAAAGGGTTTACACAAAGAGAAGGCGTTGACTATGCCGAAACCTTCTCTCTCGTGGCTAAGATGACAACTGTGCATTGTTTTTTGGCACTTGCAGCAAGTCAAAATTGGTTTTTGGAGCAACTTGATGTCAACAACGCATTTTTACATGGAGATTTAGACGAAGAGGTTTACATGGTAATACCTCCCATTTTTGCAAAGGAAGGGGAGCATAAGGTGTGTCGGTTGATGAAATCTTTATATGGTCTTAAACAAGCTAGTCGCCAATGGTTTCGTAAACTCTCTGTTGCTTTGTTTTCTCTTGGATATAAGCAAAGCAAGGCTGACTATATTTTGTTTACAAAGATTCATGGTTCCTCATTTACTGCACTCTTGATTTACGTAGATGATATTCTCATAGCTTCTAATGATATCACCTATGTCTCTCAAGTCAAGTCTTATTTGGTTACCCGGTTCAAAATTAAAGACTTAGGTAAATTGAAATATTTCTTAGGGTTTGAGATTGCAAGACATTCTACCGGTATCTCTCTTAGTCAAAGAAAGTATGCTTTGGAGATTTTAGAAGATGTTAGATATCTAGGGTGTAAACCTGTCCCTTTTCCTATGGATTCCAAACTTAAACTCTCTAAAGATGTTGTTGCTCCTTTGACAGATGCTTCTCAATATCGTCGTCTTTTTGGCCGTTTATTGTATCTTACCATTACGCGTCCTGATCTCTCCTATTCTGTACATACCTTGGCTCAGTTCATGGTCAAACCATGTCAATCTCATTTAGATGTAGCTTATAGATTGCTTCGGTATCTCAAAGGCAATCATGTTCAAGCCATGTTTTTCCCTAGTTCTTCAAGTACTAAGCTTCAAGGTTTCTCGGACAGTGACTGGGCAGCATGTGTCGATAGTCGTAGATCTGTTTCTGGCTTTTGTTTGTTTATTGGAGATGCTCTTGTTTCTTAGGGATCAAATAAACAGCCCACTGTCTCTAGAAGCTCTGCAGAAGGCGAATATAGGGCTTTTGCCTCTCTCAGTTGTGAAGTGATTTGGATCTTGCAGATTTTTCAGGAGTTGCAGATTTCCCATCCTTTTCCAACTTTTTTATATTGTGACAGCAAGGTAGCCCTTTCCCTTGCAGCCAATCCAGTTCATCATGTTAGAACAAAACATGTGAAGAATGACTGCCACTTTATCAGAGAACAGATTGCCAAGGGTATCATTCAGATGTTTTATGTTTCTTCAGCTAATCAACTTGCTTATATTTTTACTAAAGCCCTTGGCAAATCACAATTCCAATTTCTCCTTTCCAAGCTCGGTACTCATAGTATTCATACTCCAGCTTGAGGGGGAGTATTGGTGCTAACCATCTTCCAGATGGTTAGCTCGGTTAACAAAACCGTTTTTAGTTTTTCTGTTAAACTTGTTAGCTTGATTAAGTCACGTGAAGTCTTTGTATAAAGGGCACAATTCCTCTGTAATGTATACTTCACTCCAATCAATATACGAAAGTATTTTTCTTTCATTCTCTACAGAATAGCCAAATGGAGTTTGCAGCACCGCACTTTTGGGCTTCTTAACTCAAATTGTATCCCTCTAAATGTGCTCAATTGTGACTGGCAATTTAAGCCACCTTGCGCAGAGCTTTTATGTTTTTCGATATTGGCTTAGGAAGGACAAAAAAAGAGAGATGAGGACAGGGACTGGCGCATAGCTAGAGCCTAGATAAAACCATCCAAACACTACGGAAAAATATGCAAACTGTACAACACCGTGATAATACATGACGTCTAAAAGATAAAAGCATCCAGTTCCACTCTAATTTTAGATTTTAAAGTACTTGTACCCAAACTCAGGGTTTGTCATCCCCTCTTCCCAGTCACCCATGCAACGACTGCCAAAAACTACCTGTTGAATGCCTAAATAACTGCATCAAGAAAAGAACGAAAATGAATAACTGGCAAGGAGTTATACAAGTAAAAAAGGATGATACAGCTGTATTTACTCTGAACTCAAGACTGTCAGGCAGTTGAGGAGCACGTCAATGGCAAAATAATCGGACGTACCAAGGTCTACCCTGTTATAAATATATCCGAGTTAGCTAGCTCACTTGCATGGACAAGGTAGAAAACATATCAAATAGAACAGCAAACAAATCCTTGCTCGTACCAAACACGACCCCAGTTATCCTGAAACTCGACGTCACTAATATCGTGAAATGACGATGGCATCACACTGAAACCCTTATCTGCATCATAGAGGGGATTGTACTCCACTGATGAGTTCACCAGCTGTCATGATTTTGACAGGAACATGTTTCAATCTCTTGACACGGCAGTAGCCAGAACTAAAGACACTAGCTAATGACAAGTTAATAGCAGAAGAAAGCACAAAGGTTGCATTACTGCCCTTAAGAGGCAAGGATAATGCTTTCTTACACTAGGTTAACGATAATAACTTAACTAACTTGATTTAGCTGTCAACACAATGTAACTATTCTGAAGGATTCTCACAAATCATATAATGTCATGGCTTCTCATTAAATCCTTCGCTAGAATGCTAACAACCATACCAACAATAACAATTACATTCCAAGCTATGCAGCGGGAATCTCACTATAGACGATGCAGTGCTGTCTAAATTTGATGACATGAAAACACAAAAAAAAAAAAAAAATATATATATATATATATATATATATATGGACATAATGCTTTTATTCACCTATTTTTTTGTTCTTCCCCCTCCCCCCACCCCACCACCAATAAAAAAAATGGTGTTACACTGTTTCAGGTCACGAAAGGAAAGAGATCAGAAAATGAAGTCTTTATAACAAGCAGTTCTTTCCTGCCATTCTCTTACCAACCAAACCAGAGCATTGTCCAATAAGGAAAAGACCAGATGTTAAGGTCATTTTCAATGACCTAGGAATTAAAAAGTTGCCAACACCAGAGAAAATATTTAAACACTAAATTTTAATAATTCAATGTTCTTTTCATGGGAAATGACAATTTTTCCCAATTATTTCCACAATTTCCAATTTATCTTTGAATTTACATAGCCATATTTCTTGACAAACATTTTAGCGCTATGAACAATCAAATGGGGGAATATTTTGAGGACTTGAATGTTGGGCAACTATCTAGATGGAACAGTAAGCATCTGGAAGGCTTGTGGAAATGTCTACACGGAATTGTACACGACCTTCCATCACATTCATAACCACAGGTTGCACATTAGTGCAAAGATATGAATGATCCAGGTAGATTGTGAATATTGCAATGCTTCATGATTTGATTTGCAACTACCAAGATCACCAGCATCTCTAGAATTACTTCCTCTCTTCAGTATGAACTGCTATTCCATACTCATTCTTGACTCCCCCAAGAGCTATTCATGATGCTTTCCCAACTAGCCCCCACATTCCAAATTACCAACTAAGCCAAAGAATTAAAGAATCCTTGGTGAAGGATATGAACTAGGAGATATCCTTTTTGGGAATGAGAGGATAAATTTATCATCACAGACACCTATACATATACACAAAAAGATCACAGTGGAATAGCAGGATACAGAAAATATAAGTCAGAAAAAAGCAACTTGAAGTGAAAGGTAATAAAATCAAAGAATTATACTTGCACCTGCAGATTAGCAGAATTAAAAGCACCCAAGCGCCCCATAACATACCAGGACTGAATGACCTGCACATTTTTCCTAAAGTGAATGAATACTTGGTAGAAGCTATATTATAAAGAAAAAACACATGGTCACATCCCTCTACCATGCAAGTGTTTGTCATGATGTATCAATTGAAGGACCAGGTGAGAATGTTATCTCTTTACATACTTACACTACCAATAAGATCAACATCCCGATCTGATGGTGATCCATACAACTCAAACCAGATGAAGGAATCAAGAGGATTGAAGCTGTCAACCGCCAAAAAGAAGGTTAGAAGCAAAGAAAGACAGAAACGGAAAGAAGAAATTATGGAGGCTGTACAAAACAAGTTCTTCAATGTTAAGGGAAAAGCAGAATGACTTGAACCATTAATCATCATCTATGCTTATTTGCAACTCAATCAAGGTAGAAATCTGATTTGGGAAGGACGAACAATGATGTTGACAGACTGTTGACAAATTGAGCTTGATAAGCAAGAACGACAACCCTACCACATGTATGTACAGGAAAACACAAATGTGAAACATACAAACAAAGAAGATAAACTGTCACTCAAATGGTGTAAATTTATGAACATCTTCTACAATTCTCAGGAAATTTTCCAACTGAAGAAATTTACAGCTATTTTCTTACCGTTGGATGCTTGAAAACTTCTGTTGTACTACTAGAGTTCCGTATTGTGGAAAGCATCAGCTTTTGTAGAAGAGGAAGAAAGACAAAGAATGGGGTATCTTTCAAGGAAGAATACAGAGCTCAGCAAAAAGAGTACAACCAAAAGAAATATGCCAACCAACACAAGAGGCATCTTTCACATTGTAATCTTGTTCATCTAAAGTCTCAGCAACTCACCCATTGATGGCTAAGACCTTGGTGGAGTAAGCTTTTAAAATAAGTGAAAAGGCATTTTGAGGGAGAAAAGGAAAAAACTTAGTCCATCACATCAGCATACATTTGCATCAATGTAGTAAACGAGATACATTGAGAGGGGAGAGGAGCAAACAAATATTGTTCAATTTGAATAGATTACTCTCTAAAGCTGACTTTGAAGGCAAGGACGGAGCCCGTTTTTGATTTGCAAAAATCTTGACCCTTCTTCTGAACCCTTTCTTCAACCTGTAAAAAAGCACCCATCCTATAAATGTGCCCAGTAGCTTCTTAATTCCAGAACTGGGTCTGCAGCGTCAACTGAAGGACATACTATAGTCTATTCAACACCAAAGTACCAGCAAAGAGTAAATTACAATTTACAAAGTTTCTTAGGACTGAGTCTAGCTTGAACTTTTGTAGTTTGTTCCACCAACTTAACTCTTTAAACTAGTTATTGTGATATTTGTTAGTCAGTATTCAATAAGGAGTGTACAAGTATTGGCCTGTATCATTTTTAGGAGGAATGGTGCTGCTTTGGGTAAGTTCTCACAACTGGTGAGTTTCTGCCACTTTTAAACTTCATCCCAATGGCAATCAAATGATGTCTTTGACGTCATTGAAGGTAGAGATATCTAACCCCACCATTTAGATGGGGAGCAACGAAACTTTAAAACCACATACAGCCTAGAATGCTACAAATTTACAGCACATGCTTACATCTAATCTACAGGAACAGGGTTTCCTATCAAAACCATGGAAACAGCAAAACACCAAGTGTTGGAACTCTTTGGATGGCTTGTAGGATGATGTAACTGCAAATACCCACCACATCAAGTGACCATATTGAATGGGGGTTGGGGGGAGAGACTATTTTAACATAATTCACAGGCTCCTCCCTAAGTGGTCAACTGTGCTAGAAAAACGACCATCCCAGCATTAGCATATATTGGACAACGAACTGAAAAAGTAGCTGGTCACACAAGGTAAATCAATGTCAGGAAAATTGATCTAAAATCAATTTTTTTGGAAGGAATCAAAATTTAAAGTTGTTTTATTATCATATAAGTTTCTTTTTGAAGTTGTAGAAAAGTGTATCTTAATCAAATTGTTACAACTGATCGAACAAATTTGACGCTATTAACTTAATGCATACAATGATATGCGTCATAGGTGGATGGTGGGTGCTGATCATCAATCGGTACTGCCAACAAGAAGTGGCTTACGTTTTTACTACACACTTGACCATAAATGACATAAAAACCCAAAGCCATCACTACAAAGTTAAAGGGGCAGTCAAGAATGTAATATACCAGCTTGATTTCAGGCTAAAGAAGTTACGAAAAAACTGGAAACAAGTTGGATAAAAAAAGATATTCTAAAAATGTAATTGATATCCAAAGTTGAAGTCTAGGCGATAAGGAAAACCAAGGGAAGAGAGAAGACAAACCCGTTTGCGCATGAGGTCAGGGTTGCCGATGCTATCGCCGAGGAGGGCACGGAGCTCGGCATCGTCTTTGCAGGCATCTTCTAGGACTCTGTCAACCGGTCGGTCAGCCAAAAGATTATGGCATAGAAAAATTGAATTTAAGAAACCCAGAGAAAGAGAGAGAGAGAAGAGTGCATCACTTGGCCCAGGGTGGGTAGTTGTGAAGGCGGTCGTATTCGCGCTTTCTCTTCTCTTCCCGAAGCTTGAGCAATCTGCGCCTTCTGGCTGTGGTTCCGGTCATTACTATTTCGTCGGTGCCGCTCATACTAGTTCTAGTACATGCTCTTCCGGTGTCTTCTCTGTGGGGGAATTTGTCAGAGTCACTATCGGAAAGCGAAGCGGCACACATTATCAGAGGCTTTTGCTTCTTATTCTTCTTCGCATTCTCCCAATTGCAAATATTAAGAGTTGTAGCGAATGGATTTGCTGGTAGTCTTAGTCTCGACAGGGGATAAAACGAAGAGCACATGACAGTGCAGGTTTCGGTGTTTGCCCTCATTCTGGGACCTCTCGTCCCTCTCTCCTCTCCTAAAAGTTTTCCTTCCTAGAAGTGACAAATCCTTCCCCATTAAAAAGCTTTCCTTGCTCAAAGAGATCAAATAATTTCCCATTACATGTTACATAAAAATAAATAATAAAAATAAAATTGCATATTACATCCTTTTGTTCGAAGATAAATGATAAGCAGGGACAATTTATATTATTATTATTATTATTAGAGACATTTTAACTCATTTTCAGTTGATCCAAATTAGCATTTGATTTATCAAATTCTATCTATGAAAAATAGTTGTAATGCTTAGATATAGTCAGTTCGATGGTAGAGGAATGAGTCTATGCCTAACCAGTGTAATGAACTTTCAACTAAAAGTGTCATGGAAATGATCAGGCATAGGACACTCCTCGGCTTGGCATAATCTTGTCTGGGCCAACATATGTTGCCAAGCTACTAATTCATTCTATGGCTGGAAATGCATTAATTGTCTATTTTTGAATGCAGCTGAAGTATCTATCGAGGGAAGTGCTTCCTTACCATAACCCAAAAAGGATGGCACAATATTATCTTTTTTGGATAAGTTAGTAAGTAGTATTGATCCAAAAAAGTACAAAGGAGCAAGGCTCCAAAAGAGCTCGAATAAGCTAGTACAAGGGCCATAAGGCCAATCAAGTTACAAGAGCATAAAACAAAGAGGACAAACAGAGGACATGCAAGATCAACTTCTCCTCAATTTTAACTGAGTTTGCAGCAGACTCCAAGATGAGATACAAGCAGAGTTCAGGCTTATGTGAGAGAAGCCTGATAAGAGGCAAAGCTTTCCCTGTATCAACCCCTCAACTTCTTTATACAGGTGAACAAGTCTACGTGTCTTACCACCAAAAATTCTGGAATTACGTTCCTTCCAAAGAACATAAACTAACAAAGCAAGTAAGAGTTTCCTAGCAGTGTTGCTAAGGGACTTGGCAAGCCAATCATTAGCCGCCCAACAAATGAGGTCAGTCCAAATCATAGAGGCTCGCTGAATAAAACATTTGTCTCCCAAAAGGTACCATATGCGCTTGGAGAATACACAGTCAAAATAAAGATGGTCAAGGTCTTCACCAGCATTACAGCATAACAAGCACCTCTCAGCAAGCTCGACCCCCATTCTCCTCAACCTTTGTTGGGTCAACAGTCGGTCCTGAATTGCAAGCCACTGGATGAATGAGTGTCATGGGATTCGGCCTTTGAACCAAACCAAAGAATGCCAAGGAACTTCAAGCTTCCTTGGTCTAAGCTGGTTGTAAGCACTCCGAACAGTGAAGATGCCACAAGTCTCCCATTTTCATTTGGTTATGTTTCCCTCCTGCACAATACCTTCTTTGATCTCCTGTCTCAAGCCCAAAATTTTTCTCCAGCTCCAAGGGCAGTCCCCTGGAACTCGTAAGTTCCAGAAGTTTCGATTTTTAATCCTATAGCAATGTATCCAATTAACCCAAAGAGAATCTGTGGGAGAGGATATAAGATTCCAAACATGCTTTGACATAGATGCTTTTTTCCAAGATTGGAGATTAATAATACACAGGCCACCCTCGGTTGAAGGGAGACAAACACATTGCCATGCAATTTTAGTACCGCCCTTAGATTCAATGTTTCCATTCCAGAGAAAAGTTTTGAGGAGATTATCCACTTGACATAAGACGCTTTTGGGGAGACTGAAGAAGGCAGTCCAATAAAATTGAATAGCCACGAGAACGGACTTAATAAGTTGCAATCTACCTATATAAGATAGAAAATTGTTAGTCCAACTTCTGATTCTCGTAGTGATGCGCTCCACCAATGTTTGACAGTCACCCTTCTTGAGTCGCGTGGAGATCAAGGGTACCCCGAGGTATTTGGTAAGGAAAGAACCATGATGGTAGCCTAAAAGCTCAGTGATCAGATGCAAGTCATAAGGAGGAATACCACAAGCAAAGAGGCTGCTCTTACGAGGATTTGCTTGGAGGCCAGACATGGCAGAAAAAAGGTCAATGCCCTCTTTAACAATAGTCATAACACTGAGAACACCCTTACAAAAAATAAGAAGATCATCCGCAAAACAAATGTGCGTGATTTTTTGCTTCTTGCACTTCGGGTGATACTGAAAAAAATGGTTGGTGGTCACATCATCAAGATACCAGAGAAGGCTTCCATAACTAAGGTAAACAAATATGGAGAGATCGGGTCCCCTTGTTGAATTCCCCTGCAGTTGGGGAAGAAACCAACAAGTTCGCCATTAACATTGATGGAGAAGCTAAGAGTAGTGACACATTCTAAAATCCAGCTAGTGATTCTAGGAGGAAAATGCATCACCCTGAGAATCTCAGCCAAGAAATGTCATCTAACCATATCAAAAGCATTGAGGAGGTCAACTTTCAGGGCACAGCGAGCGAAGCCAATGTTTCTATGGTAGTTGTGTAATAATTCTTGAGCCAAAAGAATATTGTCTCCATTTCTTCTTCCCTTAACAAAAGCTGTTTGGTGGAGTCCAACAAGACAAGGGACCACTTTCTGGAGCCGACCAGCTATGATTTTGGTAATGCACTTGTAGATAGTGTTGCAGCACGAAATAGGGTGATAATCACCCAAAGAAGATGGATTCGGAAGCTTAGGCACCAGAGATACAACAGTGTGATTAACGACTCTTAAGAGCTTGCTGGAGAAGAAGAAAGGCTGGATAGCTTTAGTCACCAATTCCCCAACAATCCCCCAAGCTCTTTTGAAAAATTTGGCACTATAGCCATTAGGACCTGGGGCTTTGTTGTCCTTGATGGAGAAAAGTGCAGCCTTGATTTCCTCAGAGGTAACATTACTATCCAGCTCATTTCTAAGGTCGTCATCCAACCGAGAATGAATAACAGATTCTAGGAGTTGGGCATTCAGAGGAGTAAGATTAGGTTGACTCCAGAGAGTTTGGAAATGATTAACAATTTCTGCTTTAACCTCATCGTGTCCCATGAGAACATCACCATTACTAGAAGTCACAGAATTAATTCTAGCTTTGCAGTGGAAAGCTTTGACAGCATTGAAGAAGTATTGGGAGTTGCTATCCCCTAACTCCAACCATTTAACTCTAGACTTTTGCTTCAAGAAACTCTCTTGATCACGTCTAAGATTAGAGTACTCACGAACTACCTCTACCTCTTCTTGAATTTTAGCAACATCAAGAGGATCCAGCTGAAGATTACATTGTGCTTCCACCATTTTAAATTCAGCCTCCTTGACCCGATTGTGCATATTAGAATATGCTGATTGGTTAAGCTTTCTCAGATCAGCTTTGAGCCTCCTGAGCTTAGCGGTGAGTTGAAACATAGGAGTATCATAGACTGGTGAACGCCAAGAGTGCTCAACAACCTCTAGAAAGTTTGGATTATCAGCCCAAAAATCAAAAAATTTGAAAGGCTTTTTGATTTTAGGCGCGTCCAATATATGAACCATAATCGGGGAATGATCAGACACACCGGGGGAGAGAAAATGAGCATGAGAGGTTGGGAAGAGGGCATCCCAATGAGAGTTAATAATGACTCTGTCTAGCTTCCTCCAGATAGGCATATTCTCTTGCTTGTTGAACCAAGTCAGCCATTGGCCACAAGATCTGAGGTCATCAAGCTCAACGTGCCTCATCATGGTGTCCAACTCATTCTGCCAAGGAGGTCATTGGTCCGAACCACCAATAGACTCAGAGCTACTACGAACAGCATTAAAGTCCCCCATAATCAACCACGGGGAAGTATTATCCCTACCCTCTCTAACCAAATTTGCCTCCTACGGTCCTCATACCGATTTATACCATAAACAACAGTGATTTTAAAATTCAATTGCCTATCCTTGTCCAACATAATACAATGGTTAGCTTGATCAGTTTGCCGAACTGAAATTGTGTTATGAAGGTTGTTATCCAATCCAACAAGAATTCTACCATGAGGAGAGCTCTCATAGTTGTCCGTAAACGTCCATCCATTAGCCAACATCGTGCATATTCTGTCCTTATTAACTTCTTTAACACTGGATTCAATAATCCCCACAAAACCAAGGTGATTAACTCGAATGAAATTCTTCATTTCAGCTTGCTTTAGAGGGTCATTAAGCCCTCTTATGTTACAACAGCCGAGCTTCATTCAAAAATGGTCAAAAGATTCAAAAAGCTCCAAAGAGCAGGGGAGTTACTTCTTCCTCCCTTCAGAGGAGGATGGAGAGAAGGTAAGTTTACTACGACCCTTCTTCTTACTAAGAGAGTCTTTGGCAATCAATCCAAGTAAGCTTTCCTCCGGAGAAGCACTACCGGGGCCAGGTGGTTCCGAAGGAGGAGCAATTGTACCAAGAGAATCAATGGGGAGACGAGGGCAAACATTTAGAGTATTGACTCTCAATTCTGATATATCTGTGAGGTGGATAGCATCCTGATTTTGGCTGACGATAGGAATGGTAGAGGGGCAGGATGAAGGCTCAGCATGATCTGGTTTCTTTTTTTCTTGAGTACAAGCTGCCAATCACTTGCAGCATCCTTAGAGCTAACAACCATCGTGGCTGGAGCAGAAGAAAGAGGGCCATTCCTTAAGGCTTTGCCACAGCTACTAGAACTATGCCCAAAGCATTTGCAATTAACACAAACCGAAGGAGCCCAATCATACGAAACATAGACAGTAAAGATATGTCCATCAGCACGTTGAACATCAAAGTCGCTGATGAGCTCAGAGGAAGCCTCAACTTCTACACATAATCGGGCATAGTCAATCATCTTCTTCAATGCAGTGTTCCGGTCAGAATATAGAGGGATACCTACAGCACTCGCAATGTAACTAAGATCATCGCTAGACCAATATTCAATAGGAACACCATAGAGCTTGATCCAGAGGGGAATAGACTGAAGTTCCTCATTCAAAAGGGTGAGGTTCGACATCCATTTTTTCAAGACAAGGGGCGGTTGGACATATGCCAAGGCCAATTCTCCAGAACTTTCTCTACAGCATCATAATTACTAAACTTGAAGAAATAAAATCCGTTTTCAGTTGAGAGCACCTCCAACAGACCATAATTACTCCAAAGTTTAGTTGCAATTGCCTTAACATCATGAAAATTTAATTTTTGGCCAACGAAATGGCCTACAAGAGTGTTCTCCCATTTCGTACACTCCGCAGTGGTGACATCCTCAGTGGAGGAAGATTCAGCTTGCCGTTACTAGCTTCACCTCTGACCACATTGGCGCAGGATGAATTTTTGGGTGCTCTTGGAGACTCAGGAGGAGGTCTCAAGTACGCCATGTTAGAGTTAGACTGGCATCAACGATTACTTAAACGACCTCTACGACCGTTTCGGCTCATAGATCGTGAGGGTTGTCTTCTGCCGTGATTGGATTTGCGAAATCAGATCCGTGTGGGGCTAGCATCACGACCAGTCTCCAGCATATGCTGGTGATTAGCGATTAGCTCCAAGAAAGTTCACGTTTCCAGTAAAAGGGGCTGGAAGCTTAGAGACACATTCAGCAGATATTGCACAGGGGGTAGTGACTGAATCAAGAGAATTAGGGACAAAAGACACCGAGAAAGGAGCGGACATCTCGGGAGAGGAGGGAAGGAAAAGAAGACGGGAAAAGGAGGGAGGGTTAAAGGGGGAGCCCTCTAACCCAATCGGGTCTGGAAGGGCAAAGGGGGCGGGAGCAGGGTTGAGAGAAGACGGTGAAAGAGAGGCTACTCACAACAAGAGGTATGTTCAATCACACCAACCCTAGCACAATATTGTCTTGTACTACTATTTGACACAACCAGAATTGGAGCTTGACTCAAGCTACTTTAGTTATCAAAAATTTTAGAGTCTCTAGACTCTCTTCCCCTTTATTTTTTGTCTTTTACTCTCTTGCACAACATTCTCTAGTGTGCAACGAAAGGAGCTATGACTCCTCCCGTCCGTCCACCCCATGGCTATCCACTTGTCGGCCATAGGTTGTCTAGATCTAGATTTCAGCCTACCCTTTTTCAATAAAATTGGTTGGATTTCTTTTCACGATGTTTTTATGTTTTAGAATGGTGAGGGCAGCGACCACCACTGCAGGGCACCTTCCAGTGTATAACCAGCCCCAAATCTGCAACTCTCCAGACATCTGGCAGCACAGAACCGTCGTGTGTGACCACACGCACCTCTCCATCTCACTTGCTCGGCAAGCAACGGCCTTCTGCCGTCTCTTCCACTATCTTTACTAGTGCGCACATGCAGAGGGAAGGGGGTGAACAGGGGCCACCGCACCGGTTGGCTCCCCCAATTTTTTTTTACATGTAATTTGTTTTTACTAGGCCTGCCCCCTTGGCCTACAAATAATTAAGTCTGCCCCCTTGACTACCCAGATAACTCAGCCCGCCCCCCTTGGCCCACAAACTACGATTTTTCTGTGTTTCTCATTTTGTAAGGGGAGTAAAATAGTTATTTGGATGTTAAAATTGAGCTTTTTGTTCAAATTCTTTTTCTATTATCACTTACCAAGTATGTATTTTCTCCTTACAATATCAGGTTATTTTGTTGTTGATAGAGATTTCATTCTTAAGAAACTTGTGTTCAATAGTACTGTCACACTAAAAGACGGGTGAAAAGTAGCTCTATGCCCATAGAACCTTTGGATTCTTTTTGAACTTTGGATCCTTTGGCTTCTTTTTTCAATATACTTCGTTTTGCTCTTGTTTTTTTCAAGAATAATAGAAACACAGTAATTATTTATTTCTCTCATTTATGTGTTATGTTTTCTTTTTGCAGATCCCAACAAATTCAGCAGGACTTATTGAGCATATGTCACATACTTTCTGGCAGCAAAAGTAAGTACTTCATTTATGGAATTAAAGAGTTATAGTGCTGAAAATGCTTTTGAAATACTTTGTTTCATTTATGTGTTTTGCTTTACTAAGAATATATATACTTTGTTTGTGTGATTAGTTGGTGCTCCTTTGGTGTATTGAACAAGAATTTAATGTTTAATGCCACCTCTCAGTATCAGCAAATAGTACGGTAGGTGTATTTCAATATTTTTAGTGTTTTTAGTCCTTATTTTTTTATTTATACTCTTAAGACATTTTTTTGCATTACGTAGTAAATTTTTTTTTTTTGTCATTTTTCCTTAGAGAGTTTGCCCTCCATTGATTGCGTTCCTGGCTCCGCCACTGCTAGTGCGGGTATGGTTAATCCTCCGAGGAAGCAGGATCAAGGTACCTAATCACCTCCTCTTCCAACATCTGAAATCTCCCTCTGCGGCGTGGCTTTGATCGCCAGAGATTGATCGACCAATCTCTGGCAATCAAATGGAGTTTGTACGAGGAGGTTTTGAAACCTGGCCATGCGTCAGTTGCTGGGGGGATGTTGAAGTTGTCTCTACTTCTTGTTCACCTTGTTCTTCTCAAAGAAATGACCACCTCTCCAGTTCATCAATGTAGGACCACCACACCGACTCACCTACAACACTTGTATGCCAGAGCACCTGCCTTACTCCCACCTTGCGCAGCCACAGAGCTCATGTAACGCCCCTTTGTTTTTCACTTGTTTGATATCTCTTATCGATTATATAGCTATGAGATGCTATGTTGAACATATTTCTTTCTTGAGCTTAGTTTTCATATACTTGTTTTGCACATAGTAAAGTTTGTTTTTATATTTTTTTTGTTTTTTGTATTCATTTATTGAGCTTATTGAGCTTGATACTTGTGCATTTTTTGTCACAAATTACATGAGTATTTCACATTATATCTATCCTTCATTTTATTTCTGCTCTAAATAACACATATTACAGGAACTAATATGTGCAAATGACTTTATCCGGATTTCTTTATACTTTAAAATGAATTTGCTTTTCATTTTACACTTTACATATGTCTTAGCCAAATGCTTCTGGCCGACTATATGGAGATTGCTATTGGCTTATTTCTTTGACTTATTCACATGCATTAACACGCTAGATATGGGAACCTTCGGTGGCTGCATATATATGGGTACAACGTGATTTGTAAAATCTCTCTAATGATTATCTATACCTAGCTACAGGTGTGTAGAGGAGGAGAGGGGGAGCTCATCGTTAGTTGCTTTCCTTCTTGTGTTGTCGACTAAAAGAAGAAGATAAAGACTTGTGAGTGTAATGACTGAAACGTATAAGAGAATAGAGTGAGAGAATTTCCATTGACCGAAGGAGAAAGGAAGGAGAGAAACCAAGGGATTAAGAGAAGAACCAAGGAGAGAAAGGCAAGGTGCAGCCATAGGAGAGAAGGGATAAAGAAAGAAGAAAAAGAGGGAAGAGAGGAAAGGCACGGTCAGCCCTTGTCCCATTGCCTTTTGGAGATTTTCAGCTTTTTGTCTTCCATTTTCTAACCTTGTGTCATACTTAAGTGTTTTTGCTTTTGCTTTTGCTCAAGGCATATCACCGAACAAGCAAGGTAAGGGATTGTAGTTGACGTTTATGGAGTTGGCATGGATAAAGAGTCTTTACGTGTGATGTTAGAAGAAAATTGGTCTTTCATTTATAGTTATGGATATGTACGTAAGAGATAGCTAGGGCTTTTGACTTTGTCGTTTTGCATGTACACAGTTAAGTGTTTAGAGACTTATACGGCACATTCTTGAATCTATTGAGACATGATGATGCAAAAGAGGATCTAAGATAGAAAAGATCACAATCAGGGACTTAGGGAGCTTAAATGAATGTAGGAAAGTCACGGATTGGCTAAGGAGAAAAGTAGAGAGACATGCATGAAATTCTTTTGATATTTTTTAGGAAATGTAACATTTTGAATGTTGAATCATGGAATTTATGCTCTGTTAACAATCTGATATGCATCAATATATTTTTAGTAAGGTCTGAGACCACAATGACTTGGAGATCACCATTTGGTACCCGGTTATAAAATGCACTATATCATGTGTAAATTTATATTATTTAAGCAGGGAACTTTTTGAGTATGTTGCTCTGAATAAACCTTAAAATTTTCAAAAGAAAAAAAAAGGAGGAAGATAAAGAAAAAGACCCAGAGTCGTTAGGTGTAAGTTCTGTAATAAGAGGAAAAACAATTAAGAACTCAGAGGTCCAAAATTGAAATCTGGGCCATGACAACACTACTCATAATGGCCTATTAGTCAAAAAGCTCTAAATAGTCTTGGTCGAAAATTTGGCCTGAGTGGTGAAGGCTTGGGGCCTAGGAGTTTGCTCCCCCTGAAATCCCAAGTTCGAATCCTCTCAGGTGCAAACAACTCCTTAGGGCCACTCCCTCAGCGAAGCTGGACCAGGTTTGTCCGAGCTCGGTGCACGTGGTTGGGTGCCCGAATTTCCCTCGTCACAAAAAAAAACAGAAAATTTTAGGGTCATAGAATATTTAGAATTGGGAACAAAATAGAAAGAACCTCCATGGAAAAAAATTATAATTAATAAATTAGAACAAGAATAGTTCGTAGAGCGGACTCACAAGTTTTTTTTTTATCATCGACTGAAGGTCAAATGCGTTCCTTTTTGCATATGTGCATTTATTTACTCGACTTTCTTCGAATCCGTTGATATGTCAATACTGCATAATCATCTCATGGGTATGAGAAACACTATCTTGACCAGAAAGAAACATATACTTAGAGGTAGTCCTAAGATCGAGTGACGGTGTCGCTCACATTGGGATAATGCAAGTCACCACTAAAAGGATAGTGATTGGTATCCTCAGACGATGGAACAATCATCTCTAATCGGGTCCTGGTGTAGGGGCACGGGATAGTCTCAAGGGAGAGGAGGGACGCACAATCTTGAGGCTAAACAGAGCGAAGAAAGGACACATCTACCAGAATGGAAAAGAAAGAAAGTGAAATGATTGAGAAACGAATGCATTCATTCTGCATTGCATCGCTCATATCGATTTTATTTGGTTAATTCTTCACTATGTATGTTATTTTGGTTTTATATCATTGTATGTCATGTTCCCCTATTCCCCCTTACTGAGTCAGTAGAACTCGCCCCTTTTATTTGTTTAATATTTTGTATGTACTGTTGTGAACATCGGACCTGACAAATGATGACGTTTATGAGCGAGCAGATTTTGGATGTTGATCCATACATCTTAGTTGTTAAGATATGGACTTACATCACGGATACATTTGAGGTATACGTGGGGTACAAGCCTCAATGGTACCTCAAAGATCCACCTATTTTCCCACTTCCCAATGTAGAGGACTTTGGGCTGGTCGATGTTGACCTGACCCTCCTACACATAGTCCCTCCTCCACCGGCTCTACCGGCAAAGGACACCGAGGAAAACGAGATTGTCGACCCAACCTCCGACAATGAGTCGAAGGTTGAGTAGACTTCAGCGGTAGTCACCCTTTTGTTTTTCGTTGGTCTAGGTAACTGTTTCAGTTAGCCGTTTCTCGGATGTTGTATTACAAAAAGTTTTAGATAGCTTCCGCTTTTGTACTTATTTTCTCTTACTTTTGTATTCCTTATGAAAGATATTTTGTGAAAGAGAAAACATGTGATCATAGTGAAACTGTTTATATTTTCAACAAGTTTTCTTATTCAATTTCTTGTCTTATGCTAATTCCTTAAATATCTCATTTTGTTTTCGTTATTTAAGTCAGAATTTCTATCATCTAAAATTCTTTTCTGTCTGAATATATTTCTAAGTTCAAAACTGTTATTAATTAAACATTTCCGCTAAGCTTTTTCAAAGCCAATTATCAAGACTTTATAAGATCAATTCATGTCGTAAACCTCCGCTCACGTGCATATCATTACTATAGGTGAGCCTAGGGGATAAGTACTAGCACGGGGCGTGACAGCTCAGGACTTGTCCTGTGGTCCTAGACCTTCTCGAAGATAGCTCTGCTTGGGACTAGTTTCTACTGACCAATTATATTCTGACGTATGTATAGTTTTATTTCTATTTCATTATTCTTTGCTTTTTCTTGTTTTCTGCCACTCTGTGGTATTTGTACTCTTTCGGCTCTTTTTGACAAATTAATGAGATTGATTATTTTCTCTCAGTCGTCTTCCTCACATTTCTAACAGTTCTCCTCACTGTATTTTCTTGAATCCTGATGGTCCCACGGTGCTGTATTTAATTGAATTGATTGAATGTATTAAGACTTGGATCGAGGCTGTCTTGGCCTCTTGTAGGTTTTGCTCCTCTGGACTTTGATGTATTAGGGTCTGCCGTGTAGCTTTTGTTCATAATTGATATAAATACTGCCCCTAAAAAAACAATCAATGCCACCAGAATTATAGCACTTCCATTGCAGGTGCGCGGGTTCTAAGCCCTAAAATCACTACCAACAGGTTTAAGTTTGTAGCCATATCTGAAAACGCAATGCACATCTGGTTTACGGCTCTCCGCTAACGTATAAAAGAGGAAAGTTTTGCTTCCTTCGTTCTTTAATTCCTTTCATCACGTCTTAATACAAAAGTTTGAACCCTTAAACTCCGACATGAATCGAGTGAAGCATTATGAAGAATAATCCAAGAGACAAATGACTTTATTTGATTCTCAATGCAAATGTTTTTGTGGTTGACCTCAAGCAATTGGCTTCAGCACATACATTTTGCATGCATGAGAATTCATGGTGGCTGTCAAGTTTCCAACCAACAGTTTCCTCAATGTCTTGTGCTGCGAAAAATACAAGTATATTAGAAGGAATTCCCTACACCATGCCCACAAAATACCCATCAAAATATCAATCACGTGCACGCGAACACGATCAGTGGTAAAATATAAAATGAAGGTCAAGATATTCAAACCGAAGGTACCTCCCAAAGATCTCTTGCCTCGGCTACACTGTTTGGAGGAATTCCGATGTCATCCCAGCCAGCCGTAATTGAAACACGCCAGGGGCCTCGGTTTACAAGTAGTAGGGCTACTCTATAGCCCGTAAGAGGTCCTGCCCAAACCTGGTTCAAATTATATAACTTATGCACAAAGTTTTCTTTTCATTAAAGCAGACAATAAATACAATGCATCAGAAGAGACTTGGCAACTTTACCTCCAGGTCACCTTCCGACCTAACCTTCTTAGCCTGTATACCTAGGGGATCTGTTACAGTGGGGAACAAGTCAATCACGAGGATACTTAACCTGATTGGAAGAAAAAGTAGGATCAGTTATGAACTTGATGTACGTACCTTGATTAACTGCAATGACTTCTTTATTGGCAATGATGTTCATTGTCTCTTTTGTCACGTTCCTCACATCACAACCAAGGAGAAGGGGAGCCTATAATAGCACTTGTATGTAAACAAACAGATGGCCAAAGATATGCTTGCCATAAAAAAAGCATCAAGAGATTGTGCCTATAACACCTTGGAAATAGCCCATATACTGAAGTGAACTATATATTCATTCTTTGTCATCCCTCCATTTCCCACCTCAAGCATGTCAGGATCTATCCAAACTCAAGCAGATAAGGCCAATCAGTTTCTCTAAAAAAGCATGCGCAGTATGCCGATGCTCATTTCTTATGTTACAGTGAATTTGTCGTTGTAGGAGAACACTAACCATTCCAACCACCAGGCCTTGCAAGTTCTGCGTATACTTCGTTCATGTCAGCTATGGAGACCATACTACAGACGAGCAACCCAAAAGTTTTAGGCCAAGGATTAGATGGTTATTATAGACTTGAACAGGAGCAGTCAATCTACCTTTCCCAGGTATCAGTAATGTCATTAGTAGTTCTCCAGCTATTTCCTACCTTAAAACCCCATAGAGCAGGGTGCATGTCTCCCCTATCAATCAAAAAGACAAAGTAATCATTTTGGGAGTGACATTTACTAAGATTAAAAAGGCCATAATTAGGGATGCAGGATTACCATTCACAAAGTGAGAAAAAGATTGGGCGGCCAGCTTTCATTAGTGCTCGGGTCATTACCGGATATCTAAAAGGAGAAACAACATTTTATACTCATATTTCTCAATGGTGGAACATTGATGTACAAAAAAAGGAGCAATAGTTCAACCTCTACTTCTTATGTTAATGACAATATAATTATATTACCTAACAGGTGGCTTTGATCCATCATTGTTGCAGTTATCATACTTCAAATAATCAATACCCTGCAAACAAAGTTCATTATTGCAAGATTTGGTTTTGCAAGTGTCAAAAAAAAAAGATTAATCGCAGGCAGCTATTATGGACGAACTATAGCTATGTTTGTTTGTGTTTATGAAAATATTCTTTTGTAATAATTAAGAAAAAAAATTTGAGATATGTTCTCTTGGGTGTTTGTAAGAGTGGTGGGGCGCACAGAAAATGTTTGGAAAGAGGAAGATTTAGAAATTTATTCTTTTATTTTTGTTGATTTTCGCAAAAATTGATGCCAATGATCAGATAAAAATCTTTATTGAAGAAATATGTTTTTAGTGTAAAAAAATCATATTTGGATTAAAAAAACGGTTTTGAAATCAAAAAAAACTTTTTCATAACCATTAAACATACATAAAACGCATAAAGAAAATGGCAACTGGATTTCCTACCCACGAAGCAAACGTTTTGGCGTCCTGCTCCTCATGACCAAGTGAACCGGGCATAGTTTTGCTGCAAGTATAATAGCTGCAAAGTAGAGGTGAATACATTCATTGTCTTGGTTGTAGCACTAATAAGCGTATATCACCACTGAATAATTATCAGACAGCATAAAATTGTATTAGGGTGCAGAGAGACATTTTACCCTGCATCTGAATAGATTCCTAACTTAAGACCCTTGCTGTGAACATTTTCTGCAAGGGCTTTGATGCCAGATGGGAATGTCGAGTTCTTAGGCACTAGATTACCCTGAAGAGTAAATTCCAATATTTAGAGCAACGATGACCTTTCAATAAAATTTAGATGTTATTATTGCCCTTAAATCCCTTGGAAACCTGGAGATTGTGATAGAAGTAGGACCTTTTCATCACGAGCTATTTCTGCCCAGCAATCATCTGGTAAGTAAGAAATAACAGTTCTGCTGAGCTTCTGGTTGCTTTTGTGCTAACAGTAAACTAAAATTTCACAATAAGGAGACTGCGGAATATGATTGCCACATACCAATATTAACATAGGTATATCCAAGCTTAGAAAGACCAGTGGAAACCAGAGCATCAGCTGTCAAACCAAGAAGCAAAGGTCTTCTGAGTTGCGTTTAACCACTGTGAGATGTAAACTTCTACAGCACATCTACCGTATGAGACATGAGAGAAAACCCAATTCTTCATTTAAGGATGAATTTTAGAACAAATACTTTTAAGGAACGAAAAAGGCACCATGTTAAAGATCGATGGAGAATACAGAATTTGGGGGTTAAACTTACAGGTTTCTCTGATCATTTTCTCATCTATCTGGCAGCCGAAATGATTCCAACTATTCCACCTACATGAGGAAAAAAAGGCCTTAGTCCCGTATGCCCCATCTCTTTTAATAAGGGTTTTCTTATGGCCTGGTTATTGTATCATTAAGCTAAGAGGAAAACAGGTATACTGAAAAGCCACTGAGAGCTTTAAACCAACAAAAACAAAACAAAAAGAGTAAATAAAAAAAAGGGTACGAGCATCTGAGTCAAAAATATTGGCAGAGATGAACAACTCAACTCCATTTTCAATTGGATAAAGATGTGGTTAAATTGTCCATTGGAAATTTTGTGAAAAAAAAAATCTGCATAACTATGTTGATACTAGTATCTAACGGGAATTCCGAGAAATGATAAGGTAACGTTTTTCAACCAATGAAACAAACGTCCTTCACCTGTGTTTTTTTATTTTTCATTTTGATAGAAAGTTTCATCCGTACCAGCAAAGCTTTGAGGTATGATCAGTTTAACTTGGAGTACATAGAGAAAGGTCGTTCTAATGATTCTCATCCATAGCAGGGAAACAAACAGAGGAAACCAAACGGGTAGAACAGATTGCACAGGAAACGAGACATGTAATCGTGACAAAATTACAAACAAGACCCAATCTCTTCCTTATCAAGATACACACTTAAGGACATTCGTAATACTATAGAAATGGACATTACAGTTATCAGTCCTAGTCCATACCACTATCCCACGAAAAAACAGTATCAAAAACAATAGGTTATCACAACTTAACTTTATCATAACACGAGCACCCCTTGGTTGTGTGTGCACCAGAACGGTGCTTCTCAGAAACAAGTTAATACATCACAACCCACTTATTCACCTATAACGTGCAAAAAAAGATGCTGATCTGACGACTGACCAGGTTTATAACGTGATCAAGCACTCACGGGTCACCAAACAATAGAGCTAACTAAGAATCAACAGCAATCAAACCAAGCGAAAGAAAGAGACTCTAGTACCCCATGGGAGGAGTCGAGCCAAGCCCGTTGGCAAGCAGATTTCGTCTGAGTCTCTCCTTGTAGTAATCGTGCTTGCTATTCTTAGGCACAGACCCGCTCGTTGTTCTGGATGTCGCAGAAATGTTCACAATCGTTGAAGACAATGAGCACAAGATCAACACAGCCATCCACACACCCCTCCTCTCCATTTTCGTTGCTTCTCCAACCTTCACCCACTTAGATACCTACCTGCTGTGCCGTGATTAATATCCGAGGGATAGAGTCAGCTGTGCTGACTCAGTTCTTCTTAGAGGATAAGCAAGGAGTCAAGATTCGAGTGTAGCTATTATAGTCATTAAGACCTTTTTTCTAGGGGGATTCCAACTTTGCCCTTTCTCATGACTCTCCTTCTATAAATTAACTTTGCACATTTCCTATTTGTTTTGTGCTAATCCCTCACGAGGATCCTGAATTAGCAAAATTAATTACTTTCAATGTGGCGCCACCCTTCAACAGTTTTCTCTTCCGGATTTCAGGAAGCCCGGAAATTTTACATTTTTTCTAGCCGTGTGTATAGTCTAAGATAATGTCTAAGGAAGGCTCCTCGAAAGCATTACAGAAGAAAGGCATACGGATCAAGACCTAACTGATGCAAGTAAAGTAAAGTCCTTCCAAGCAATAAGCATATAGGGTTGAAGTTACCCAAAACCGCTCTTTTGAGCCCTCTGGAGAAATGCTCTCCGTACGCTGCCAGCCTCGGGTCTGGCCCTCATACTTCTTCTGTCTCTCCGGCCTTCCTCCGGCCTGGCTTCTTTCCTTTCTCCCTCATTATCTACCCCGGCTTTCTGCCTTGCGACCCAATTCCTCCTCCTTCTCTTCTCTCTTCCTCTGTCGTTTCTCTCTGTTCTTCTCTCATATTATTTTTTTACTTTCTTTTAGCTTTTCTCGTTTATCTTTTCTTTTCTACTCTCTATTTTCCACCTTTTATCTTTGCCATTTTTTCCTTTCTCCCCAGCATTTCCCTTTTCTCCCTTTCTCCTGGCCTTCCTCTTCAGCCCTCTCCTGCACCATGGCCTCTTCCTCTCGGTCCACCCCCTCTTCCTTTCCTCTCACACTTGACCCCTCTCTAGATGACTCATTCTCCTCTCTCAACGTTTCCTCGGTGCATCCGACTGCTCCTCAGGCAGCAGTTCTACCGGAAGCTGTTTTCCTTTTAGTTGGCAAACTTCACTCGGTTCGTTCTGTCAACAAAGTCGGTATGAGGGAGGCTATCTTTCGTTCCTGGAGCTTTGTGAAGGGTTTAGAAATTTCGGAAGGTCCGGATGATTGTTTCATCTTTGCTTTCCCTTCCTCTCAAACTAAACAACGTATTTTGCAACAAGGGCCTTGGAATATTCGTGGTTCTCTTCTCATTCTTTGTGAATGGGATGTTGATATGACCATTCACGAGCTTTCCTTTTCTCATATACCGCTTTGGGTTCAACTCCATGGCCTGCCTCTGGGCAGTATGACGTATCCCAGCGCGGTGGAATATGGTTCAATGGCTGGGAAGGTGCTGGCAGTCGACTTTGACTCCTCAAAAACAGTGATGGGTATGGCTTTTCTAAGAGTATCGGTGCTCATCGACTTGAACCGACCCCTTTTCCCTGGATGTTTTAAAAGTCGAACACATAAAGCTCCGGTTTGGGTGCAGTTTCGTTACGAAAGAATTTCCGACTGGTGCCATAGCTGTGGCCGTTTGGATCATACTCATCGTTTTTGCTCCCATCCGCCAGCTGTTTTGGCAGGCCCGACTGATGCCTATCTTAATCTCAAGGCCACTGTTTTCCATGCAAACCGTTTTCCACTTGCCAAACATCCTTCCCAGGTGAACTCTTTTCCAGCTCAGGTGCAGGATTCCCCTCCGGTTGCTGGGTTGTCCGTTCCCAATTTGGTATCCGGAGCTACACGCGCCGGTCAGGGTGTTATGGGGGCTGGAGAACCAAAGAGTGGTCCCCTGGAGTCGATCCCTTTCCTGCATGGCGCGGGCGCTGATGGACCTGGCATACTGGGCAGCTTTACGTTGCCTCTGACAAGATCAGCTACGGATGGGATCCTTGCATGCCAGGATCGGTCGGCCTCTCACCCCACCCCACCTGACAGTTCTCCCACGCGTCAAGGTATCATGCGTCCTGTGCCCCTTTGTCCGCCCATGTCAGATGTACAGGCCTGGGATGAGCACTGCAATTTTCTGATTAACATGGACCGCATGATACGTAGGGAACGTGGTCTTCCACCACACAGCTTTTCTTTGCCTGCCACCCCCCCTTCGCCATCCACGTTTTCCCCTGGGTCCTCTTCCATTCGTATTGAAGAGGTTCACGAACAGGCACCGTGCTCTCTTGTTGGCAGGCCCCATTCTGGAGATGCTGTCAGCGGGGCCTCTGCAGTGACCCAGAATAAAGTGGGACAGAAAAGGCCACCCACAGGATCGTCTTGCTATTCGAAGAAACCCAAGCTTGCTGTACCCTTGCTACAGGACCATGCAAACGTCGACAGAGCTCCTCTTTCTTCATGGACTATTTCGTCTAAGAAGCGCACAGGTCATTCTCGACTTACTGGTCGTCTCTCGCACGGCTCTGCTTCGTCCGGAGGTGGGACAAATGCAGTTATCACTTCATCGTTTTCGGCTGAGGAGGCGGGCCATCCCATGCCCCCATCTTCCCCATGAGAGCTCTCTATTGGAACTGCCGGGGTTTAGCTCGACCCGCGGCAACTCGTTCTCTTCGAGCTCTAATAAGGATGCATCAGCCGGATTGTCTCTGCCTTGCGGAAACTAAGCTTAGTTCCTCACAGGCAGTTCTTTCTCGGGTGGGCTTCCCTCTTTCGTTTTCTGTTCCTTCTATCGGTTTAAGTGGAGGTTTGGTCTTCGCTTGGAGGGTGGGTGTTATCTTCGATACCGTTTTGGTGTCTTCCAACTTGATCAGTTTACTTATTCGTGAGGATCCTTCCTCTCAGATTTGGAATCTGACTTTCATTTATTGTCCTGTGGGAAGCAAGCAAAAGGAAGTTTTCTGGGAGACTCTGTTTTCGTTGGGATCTGGGCTGAACACTCCTTGGATGGTGCTTGGCGACTTTAACACGGTTCAGCACCAGCGGGACAAATCTGGAGGCAGAGTGGTGGCGTCCACCTCTGCTTCGGAAGGGCTCTCCAGTCTTATTCTCCATTTTGGTTTTGTGGACTTGGGTTTTATTGGGTCACGCTATACCTGGTGCAATGGACGTCGCGGGACTGGCAGAATCAAGGAAAGATTGGACAGAGGTTATGCGAACGTTGAGTGGACCTCCCTATTTCCACGGGCTTCTATTTCTCATCTTCCACGTTCTTCATCTGATCATTGCCCTATTCTTCTGCAATCGGCGGGTCCTCCTTTCACGGGCCCAAAACCATTTCGGTTTGAGCAATTTTGGTTACAGGAACCATCGTGTGGGGATGTGGTTCGGGATGCATGGTCTCCTCCCCATATTGGTTCTCCTGCTTTCCAATTATCTAAGAAGATTGTTGCCACGCGGAAAGCATTACAAGTCTGGAATCGGGACGTGGTTGGTTCCCTCTCAACGCGTGTTCGTACCCTTTATCAGCAGTTATCCTCTCTGGAATTACTACCATCTTCGGATCACATTGAAACAGCTTTAGCTGACGTACGGTCACAGCTTCAATCAGCTCTCAAGCAGGAAGAAGAGCTCTGGAAGGCGAAATCTCGTGTCCAGTGGCTTACAACTACGGACCTTAACACCCGGTTTTTTCACACGTCAACTATTATCCGTAGACGTCGTAATGATATTCTCTCTTTACAGGATTCCACGGGCGTATGGCACACTGATCGTCCGTCTGTTGGTGCTCTATTGACAGCTCACTTCTCGTCTCTTTACACGTCCGAGGACCCTGAAATTGCGGTTGGTATTGAAGAGTTGATTGGTCCAAAGGTGACTGCTGCTGATAATACATTTCTTTGCCGGGTACCGGAAGACAGTGAGATTCTTGATACCCTGAATCAGATGGGTCCTTCCAAGGCACCGGGACCTGACGGCCTGACTGCCTCCTTCTTTCAACGTTTTTGGCCTGTTGTTGGTCCTGTAGTGTGCCGCATGATACGCCGTTTCTTTCTCACGGGTCATTTATTGAAGCAGATTAATGAGACCTTTATCGCTCTGATTCCTAAGATTCCTAATCCGGTTCATGCTTCTCAATTTCGCCCTATCGGGTTGTGTAATGTTTGTTACAAGCTCATTTCTAAATTGTTGGCTAACCGCTTAAAGACTTTACTCCCCAGGTTAATCTCTGAAACTCAGTCGGCTTTTACTCCTGGACGTATCATTCAAGATAATACTATAGTTGCTACCGAGTTGATACATTCTATGCAACGCAAGAAGGGCCGAAGTGGGTTGATGGCCATCAAGCTTGATATGTCTCAGGCATACGATAGAATGGAATGGAAATTTATTTTCCATGTGCTTAAGTGCTTCGGTTTCTCTCCTCATTGGATCCAACTTATTCGGCAATGCATTTCCACTGTTTCTTATTCCATTTTGCTCAATGGTAGTATGCTTGGCCGGTTCTTTCCTGGGAGAGGATTGAGACAGGGTGATCCCCTTTCTCCATTCCTTTTCATCCTTGCCTCTGAATCTCTATCTCGAGTTTTCCAGAAAGCTGAACTTCTCCGCATGTTCCATGGCATCCAAGTGACTCGTCGGGCTCCATCGGTTTCTCATTTGCTATTTGCGGATGACGTGTTTATTTTTTGCAGAGCCAATATACGTGAATCACGGGTGGTAGACGAATCATTGGAGGCTTACTGCCGTTGGTCTGGGCAACGGGTCAACAAATCTAAGTCCTCAATTTTTTTCAGCCCCAATACGCATCCTGAAGTTCAACACGCTATTTGTTCTGATCTACGTCTTAGCTTAATGAACGCTGATACACGTTATTTGGGGCTGCCTCTCTTCCTGGGTAGAGCTAAAGCTCATCACTTTGCTGCCCTTAAAGATAAGGTGGGCTCCAAACTTACAGCCTGGAAATGCAAGACTCTCTCCCAGGCCGGTAGGTCAGTTCTGATTAAGTCAGTGGCTCTTTCTCTGCCTCAATACTACATGCAATCGTTTTTATTGCCGTCGAGTTGGTGCAATCAGGTGGATAAATTGCTCAAAGATTTTTGGTGGGGATTTTCTTCATCCAAATCTCATAACTATACACCCAAGGCATGGTCAGATATATGTCAACCTAAATCTTTTGGCGGGATGGGGTTTCATAAAGTGGGGGAGATTAACAGTGCATTCATGCAAAAACTTGGTTGGTCCATTCTGTCTAGACCGAACTGCTTATGGGTTCAGGTATTGAAGTCAAAATATTTTCCCTCTTGCTCTTTTTTCCATGTGTCATCTGCTGCTGGTGCTACATTGGTTTGGCAGGGGATCAACAAGGTTAAAGATAAAATCTGTTCGACGGTTTGCTACTTACCGCGTAGCGGTCATTCCATTCATATTCGGCTTGATCCATGGATACCCTCCTTACCAGGTTTTCGTCCAGTTTGCCTTCCTCAACCTGATGATTCGGACCGGTTTACTTGGGTTTCGGACTTGGTGGATTCTACTTCGGGAGCATGGAAGACAGATATTCTCCACAGTCTTTTCGACCGTCAGTCGGTAAATGCTATTCTTCAGATGACCCCCCCTGCTTCCACTATCCCTGATGCAATTATCTGGACTCCGGATCCACATGGTCGCTTCTCTGTAAAGGGTTCGATTCGTTTGTTGCAGGATGCTCGTCGATCTTCTCGTGTGTATCTACCTGAGGATATGTGGAACCTTCTTTGGAAATCACAACTTCAAGATAGATTGAAATTCCTGCTTTGGAAGATAGCAGGGGAATCTCTTCCAGTTAGTTCTCCTTCCTTTATCCACGATGCAGCTGTCTCTGTTTCTTCATCGCTGTGTATGGGATGTGGAAGTCACGTAGAAACTATTATGCACCTTTTCTTCCATTGTCCAGTGGCTCGTGGGTTATGGCTTTTATCGGATTGGCCGATTGATCTGGCTCATGTTTCTTTCTCATCTCCAGCTCTCTGGATTCGCTCTTTTATATGTGCAGATGTGTTCTTGGGTATTCCTCGGCTCTCTCTTCCGTCTTTCTTATTGACTGCTGCTCTCATTTTAGATGTTCTCTGGTACGCTAGGAATATGGCGGTGCATGAACACGTTCCAGTGCTCCTTCCGGAACTTGTCTCCAATCTGAAACGTCGCCTTTCCTCTCATTATTCTGCTTGGTTCTCCCGCAAACCGAGCTTTGCCGATCACTGGGTTCCTCCTGAACCTGGTTTTGTGAAGATCAACTTTGACGTTGCCATACGTCAATCAGGATCGTATGTAGCCGTCTCTTGTAGAGACTCTGCCAGCTCCCTCTGTACGGTGTACATGGCGCGTGTTAGGGCTACGGACTCCCTAGTCGGAGAAACTTTGGCGGCGATTCATGCTGTGGAGGTGGCGCTTCTGAAGAACTGGTCTAATGTGATATTTGAGTCTGATTCAAAACTTTTATGTTCGGATCTAAATGACTCTTTGAGTTCTCCGTGCTGGAAGGTGGATCCATTTGTTAGGCAGTTACGTTTGCTTTTTAAAGGGCAGTCAGCTTGGTCAATACATTGGGTGCCTCGACGTCTCAACCAGCAGGCTCATCTTTTGGCCCAATGGGCAGCTTCTTCTCTTATCACGGGCTTTGTTGACCCTTCTTGTATTCCGGCTTTTATTTTATGTTGTGATTCCTTTTCTGTATTTCCTTGAAGTTTTTAATACAGAGTTTGCTTTCAGAAAAAAAAAAAAAAAAAATATAGGGTTGAAGTTATTCTGTGAAATGCGAGGGAGGGGATAGTATTCTAACAGCATCTCAACATAGCCTGCGACCACTGGGACAGATGGTAGGTTAGTATTTGAGACAAAAGCATTACTTTTTGACACGGTAGGTGGAGCTAGCACATAAGTGATAATAATCAAGGTGACATTTTTTACTTTATAAGCACGCCTGCCTGGAATGTCGCCTCCACGAATACTATAACCGAAACAGAGTACAGCATTTTAGGTATTTAAATGGAATCTGAAGAATACAATGGTTCTCATATCTTAAGGTAAGAAACTACAAACATAAAAATAAAAAATAAAAAATAAAACGAAAAACTACTAGTTGTGGTGAAAGTAAAAAAGAAAACAATGTTCTACTAAATTCTAGTCATAAGAATTTGCAGATTGTGATTGCCAAATCAATTTAAATAATAATATAAACCCTTGATAAGGAAAATATTGTAACAGACATCAACAGCGCAATCAGTATTATTTTTTTCTTATCAACCCATTAACAACGGGCCCAAAAGAAAATAAATACCAACCAAACATCCAGACCAAAGCTTTTGGTCCAATGTTGTTATAAGGGACAATATAAATTTACATTTTTAAATCTAAGGACCAAAAATGCCCCGCCTTAATGAAGGAAAATCAGCTGAGCATTTATGTCCCTTTAATTTGATGAAGTAAATCTAGGCGGATAGAAATGTGACACCTCAATCAATGAAAAAGAGTTGGGTGGAGAGTTTATGTCCCTTATTTAGAAAAACAACTGTAACTCTCTTTATAACAATTTTGGACCCAAAACTTTGGTCTGAATCTTGTTTCCCTCTCTAAATTTGTATGAAAAACACATGTTCATATTTGGCCTAGAAAAAAAAAATCTTAAAAAGAGAAACTAAAGAACAAAATCGGGACTAGGACTTTGCTGGAACTGGACTTTTGTATTCAAAATCCCTAAATTCTTTTATACCAAGACAACAGATTTGAATCCATATTTTCTCACCACACTTCACACCAATTAGTAAGGGTGTGGTTGTTTTGTAAAATTCTAGTGTTGTTAAAATTTTAGGTATTGGGTTTAGTGAAAAAGTGAAGAGAGAGATAATTTTTTATATTTTTTGTAGTGAAAAGTAGTGATTTGATGGGAGAGAGAGAGAGAGAGATTATACTGTAATATTTTATTGTGTTAAAATTTTAGAGGGTGTAAAATTTTAACACGCAAACGCAGCCTAAATCTACTAGTGCAAGTTCAAAGTTATATTTATTTGTGTTTAAAAAATGATTAAAATTTATATATATATATTGGATGTTTTGAGAGTGGTGGGGCTAGTAGAAAAGATGTTTGAAAATAGACAGTTTTTAAAATTTATTCTAGAATGTGAGGGTATAAAAGAATGGTTGGAAAGAAATTTGTTTGTGAGATTAAATTTTATGAATTTTTGAAAAATGTATTTATATTTTTAAGTTATTTTCACATAAATTATACCTTTTTTTTCTTTTCTAGGTAAATTGTACAAGCAGGACCAAGCCTACGAGGTATGGGATACGACCCCCGATTTAGCCATCCCCAAAGGAGGAGGTGCCAACTGAGTTACAGCCGGATCTAGCCCTCCCCAACAGTCTTAATGATTAGATAGAAGATTGAAAATATTTTAGATTGAAACAATCATATTTAAAAATCAAAAAAGGTTTTCGAAACTATTAAAAAAATCAAGTTCTCAAGGTTTATAGGCTTCAAATATGCTCTCCACATTCACATTATTGACCAAATTTCAAATCTTGGACTTACCTACTGCTTTTGGATACGGAACAACGCAAGTTCTCAAGGGTTGTCGTGCAAGTTTGTGTAAACGTAATAAATAAAAATTTAGTAGGTGGGCCTCTTTGCAAACGTCAGTCTTTTATCGGCGGTCTGTCCTGCTTGAAGGTGAGACCATTTTCGTAGACTCCAAGCCCAATAATATGCAGAAGCATTAGAATATGACCATTATTATCAACCACCAAGTTAATAATTTTTTTTTCTTATGATAATAATACTTGACTAGTCTTTTGTCCCTTATCCTTCCTTGTTTCCCGGCCAGACATTGCTTGTATTTCTTGAGGATTCGAATCAGTCTATTGTTTAGATATTTCCGGAAGGATCAGCTGCTAAAGCAAATAGTTGCCTTCTCTCTGTATGCATAAAGTTGGAGACGCTCAAGACCTTGGGGGGCTTCTACTCAACCAAACGCACATAATTACATAGAAGTGACCGAAAGAATCATTGTGGAGTGCTAAAATAAACCCAAGCATTACGAAGTCGAGTCACGAGTCTAATGGTCCTCTCAGCTACCCTCACTCCTCAGCACTTAAAAAAATGATTATTATTATTTTTTTAAACACTTAAAAAATGATTCGTTAACGTTTTTATCGTACGCGCCCCAGGCGCCCGACACATGCTCCGCTCCCGTTAAAATTTGTTGCCATTAGAAATGGGCCAAGCCAATGCAGCTCCGGTCTTTCAAATGAAACCAAAAGGACTTGTTGGATATACATTAGGCTATATTAATGCATGTACATTATTCCCGTTTATTTAAGGTCATTTCTACACGGCCAGTGCAGTAAATTAAGCTAAGAAGTATGCAAATAGAAACATGACATTGCATAGTACACTACCAACACGGCTAAACATTGAAACAGAAAAAGGGGCGGAGGACACAGCGAGTAAAAAATAATAAAAGACCAATTGCCAAAATATTCTCCGTCTCTTATTCTACCAGGCAAATTGTAGAGAATTCTATACATAAGCTGACAGGGAAAACAAGAAGCCAAGACAACCTAGAGGCACCCTCCAACGTAGCCCAAGAAACATGAAATATAGCGTACCATAAAAGAGATAAAAGCGACACATAAGTCCAATAGAGCCAAGCAGTATATTCTGCATACCATATCACTTCACTGTGCAGATCTTAATAACAGAGGCAACTCCAATACGATGAAGTGCCACCACTGCATCACCAGGCGAGCACAGTCTCCTCTTAATTGCGAACTTCAGGGCAGCTTCCAAAATCACCTCTGTGGATTCTGCATCAGTGGCCTTGGCAGATCCTTCACCCAGTAGAGGAATCAAACCACGGTATATCAGGCTATCCCTTGCTGGTGTCTCATCACTGCAGGTCCAATCAAATGAGTCTGTCGTCAAAACTGGCACAACTACTGACAGGATCGGAACAGCTGGCCTGTACTTGGCAACCAACTTGGCTGTTGTCCCTCCACGTGTCAGCACAACAATGAGTTTTGCTCTGGCTTTATTAGCAGTCCGAACAGCAGAGGATGCAAGACTCTCCAACGGGCTCATTGGAAGAGGGGTTGACCTAATCATCTCCTTAAAGATAGCCCCATAGTCAAGTGATGATTCTGCCTCTATACAAATTCGAGCCATGATCTTCACTGCCAGTTCTGGGTAGGCCCCAGCGGCACTCTCACCACTAAGCATGACACAGTCAGTGCCGTCAAGGACAGCATTAGCAACATCAGTGGCTTCAGCGCGGGTTGGCCGGGGAGACTTGATCATGGATTCAAGCATCTGAGTAGCAGTGACAACAGGCTTGCCCGCAATATTACACTTATAAATCATCATCTTCTGTGCCAAGAATATTTTCTCAACTGGTATCTCCATTCCAAGATCACCACGGGCAACCATGAATGAGTCAGTCTCGCGCAAGATCTCATCAAAATTGATTACTCCCTCCTGGTTCTCAACCTGAGAAAACCACAGCAGTTAAGACAATCACCACTTCACCAACATTAGAGAAAATGCAGTTTAGCAACAAGCAAAGACAATTCTAAAATTAATAGATTACAGACAAGCATCGCATTGAAGCCCACCACACATCTAAGGATTTGAAGGTTGCACAAACACAAATTCTTGAGAAGATACCTTTAGGAACACAGACGAACACAAAGAATCCACACACAAGACTCCAAATGACATGCCACATTAACAAACAATAACTTGCTTCTCAGATGTAAAAGCGAGCATCTAATCTGCAAGTTTCTCCTGAATACTACCAGTCTTATTTTTGCCGATATAGAAGTAATTAAAACCAGCTTGGATCCTGCAAAAACAGCTTTTGCATACGAACCATATATAACGTATAGGAAGTATTGGGCATTTTACATCATAAACAGTAGGAGACTTGAGATTGAAAGGAAACAACACACCTTCGACATCAATTTTATATTCTTGGCATGAGGCCCCAGAACCTTACGAACATTAACAAGATCTGACCCCTTGCGGACAAATGAAAGAGCGATCAGATCAATATTGTTTGGAACACCCCACTGCAGAATGTCTTCCTTATCTTTATCTGTCAGAGTGGGAAGATCCACCACAATGCCAGGAAGATTTACATTTTTTCTCTCACCTAGCATTGCAGTGTTCTCACAACGACATCTCACAGTCCCGTCATCTGGATTGCAAGACAAGACAGTGAGGGTGATGGTACCATCTGCACACAAGATGGTATTTCCAGGCTTCAAGTCCTCAGCCAGCTTTTTGTAGCTCATGCAGATTGTCTGCTCATCCCCCTTAATGTCGTAATCAGTTGTAATGGTGATTTCTTGACCTTCTTTAAGTTGAATGGGTTTCGAATCCTTGAGAAAGCCCGTTCGAATCTCAGGTCCCTGCAAGAACAAAGTGGAATGCAAATGCATTGATGTCAGCCAATAACCAGGATTTCAAGCAAATTCAATTTGTGAACGTGGGGGAAGGACGTCACAATTAGAAGTAGCAACAAGAAAAGAGACCTTAGGTTAGACAAAACTATGCAATTTTTGATAGATCTAAAGTTAAGTTTAGTGCATAAAAACAAATAACATGAGAACTTTCAGCTTGCAAAACTTATTGCTTGACCATGTTTTCAGATGATATCTGAAGTATACGAAGTGTGGGAATTGCGAATAAGCTATAGGTCAAATAGCACCTCCTCACCCTCTAACAATGGAGTGGAGGTTGACTGGTGAGATTGTGGATTGAAGATCCAAACTAAAGGGCTGAACTTTGAACAGTTCAAAGTTCAAATGCTAAATCCAGTGTCAGGAGGTGGGGAAAAACATGCGCCCTCCAAACCAGAATATCTCAATTCAATGAGCAGTTGGCAGCACATATAGTAAGCCCCATTACGAAGACATGCACGTTTCACAGGAAAAACTCAAGATTTCCCATGCAGAAAGTATTAATACAATAAGGATTCTTGTTAAATGTTTATCTACTGCCTTCCAAGAAGGTTAATCCACAATGGAATGCAATTACTACGTAACGGTACCACAGCCGGGCCCCCGGAAGACGTTATCTGCATATAGTCCGAGCCTATAGTACTTTTTAAATGAAGTGGCTACCCCCAAACATCAACCCATGCTCTTGCTTAACTTTCTTGATCTTTTAGTCCTTAAAGAAAGTGTCTTCCATGTAACCTCCTTATTTCATACCCACCAATCCGTTTAAGTAAATAGTAGTACACACAAAGACACAGATGTACAAACACACATACCAACTGGATCCTTCACTCACATTGCCTTCAATGCAGAGGCTCCATCATTTGAAAAATGGTATGGCAACTTCATATTCCTAAGTGGAGAAAAAACTTGGACATCAAAAGAATCCAGAACCTGGAAACGTACCAAAGCCTGACATACATACTTGGGTCCATGGAATAGATATTAACCTGTGTGACTGGGTGCGTGCACATGTATCCGTTCACGTCTATGTCAACATAACATTCTTCTAACAATGAAGCAGAAAATTAAGAGTTGGCATTTGGAACTCTGGTATTCTGAGGTTTCCATACACCCTTGGGCCTTGGTTGTGTGATGACACAAAACCTTAGATTATGAAGTGAGATTCTTCTGAAAGCCTACGCTTGGTTATTGCGTCCAACAGATACGTCTAATTACTAGGCGATGATATACTTGTACTGACCCGATTGGACAGAAAACGTCTTCTTCTTTTCTTTTCTTTTGGGGGGTGGGTCCCAGGAGCGACTGACCAAGTCTATAGGCACCAAGAAATTCACTGCATACTACATCTTTGGTGTATATACTTGTTCGATCTCAAATCTTTACCGGTCAGTTTGAACATTCTAGTTAGAGATACCACGGAAGCTCAACAGTAGAACGCCCCAGCACGAAGAGCAGAAGTGAGTCGATCGGAATTTAGAAACCAAATATGCAAACAAGCCAGGGGCGGAAGCAGGGGAGGGCGAAGGGTGGTGGCCGACACCCATTGCTCCCCCAAAAAAAAAATTATATGTATTTTTTTTAAATAGAAGATGGCCTGGGCCCGATACCCATAGGCCCAGGCCAATTTGGAGAGACCCCCATTAGGTCCTGGACGGCCTAAGCCCGATCCCCATCAGGCCCAGGCCGTTTTTTATTTTGCTTATAGGGCACCCGTTTCACTCTGCTTTAAAAAAAGAAAAACGAAACCGTGTCTCAACTCCCTGCCCGACGCCCTTCTCTCTCTCTCTCTCTCTCTCTCACTCGGTTTCTCTGATTCTCTCAGCCCCGACAGCCACAGCCACAGCACTCTCTGCCCGTTGCCCACTGGCCACCGCCGACGCTCAGCCGCTCCCCACCGGCCGCCAGGTAAACTTTTATTTTACTGATTTAATCTCTCTCTCTCCCATATCTTGATATATTCCCTCTTCTCTCTCTCAGTCTTACTCTCGTTCACTGTAGCTTTCGCCCCTGCCTCCGCCGGCATCCCACCACCACCGGTCCAACAACCACTTCTCTCTCTCTCTCCAGCCTCCAGGTACTCTCTCTCTTTTTCGATTAATAATGAAATTTAGCTTAATTTTTTATGAATAATGTTATGAAAATTGATATTGTGAATTTGTGATTATAATTTGATTAGGATTATTGAATTTAGGGAATCTGACAATTTGGTCCTTGAGTTTATACCCCTTTGGCAAATGGGTCCTTCACTTTTAAATTTCAAATTTTTAGTCCTTGAGTTTTCTTTGTTTGACTAAATGGTCATTACGTCAGTCTGTCGTCCATATACTTAACGGAGCTCTCTGACACGTCAGCAAATTTGTACCGGTCGACCGCTCACTTTTTACATATATATCCGGTCGACCGCTTCAAATCCGTTAATCATATGGACGTTAGACTAACGGAATGACCATTTCGTCAAACAATAAAAACCCAAGGACTAAAATTTTGAAATTTGAAAGTGAATGACCCATTTGCCAAAGGGGTATAAACCCAAGGACCAAAATGTCAAATTCCCTTGAATTTATTGTGAACTGGAAGCTGATACAGTGCCTAGAATCTGCAATTGAAATTTTTTCTTTGGATGATGGAGATGAATCAGATGATCGAATTGTTGTTGATTATACATTTTTTTTTGGGATGATGCCGATGGAGTCCTTGTTTAGATTACTTGGGCGTGTTAAATGACTGTAATAGGCTTTTTATTGGTGGGTATGAGGTAAAGTGAAATAATGGAGAACAAAATTTTCATACTAGGCGAGTTATTGGTGATACTAATAGAGATGAAGGTATTGTTGCTGATTGTACAATTGGTTCAAAAGTTATTTCTGAATATGTATGTTTCAGTTCACTGCAAAGAGTCCCTTTGCATGTCGAACTGAGGTTTTCACTCAGGGCGATTGTTTTTGTGTGCATGAACATTTTGTTGGATAATCAGGCTTGAACTTATGAGGGTGGATCGGTAGTTCCCTCTGGGATTAAAAGAACATGTGATGTGTACTTGTTGCCTGTTGGTTAGAACCCAGAAAATGACAAAAATACTGCTTTTTTGCTCTTGAAATCTCTGGGAAAATAGGAAGGATGCTTTATCGAATAGCTGCAGGTTAGGCTATATCAATCATCAGTAGGTGAACGGGAAGATATGGAAACATTTGTTGTATATATCAACACTTTCTTCCAATAGAATGTTGTGTAAATATGTAGCTGTCACTAAAGGCAAGGAAAGAAATTGTGTTGGGATGTTTGAACGTACGGGGAGGACAACCTAGCTAGAGTTCCATTTGCATGTGTAACCTTATGCTCCCCTAATAAGGATCCATTTGTTAATGAAATGATAAAGATATATTGAATTTTGTCATTTGAAGGAAATTTTTCTTTTGGTCATTTCGCTTTTAAAGTTCGACACCATATTAATCCTGATTCCGCCACTTAAACAAGCCCAAAAGAAAAAAGAAATTGAAGGGGGGGAAATCAAGAAAGTCGAAAAAGGAGGGAGACCTTGGTATCGAGCATGACGGCGCAGAGAATCTGAGTGTTGTGCATGGCAATCCTGAGATTGTTGAGGGTCTCCTGATGGTACTCGTGGGTGCCGTGGGAGAAATTGAAGCGAGCAACATTCATACCGGCCCTGAGAAGCTTCTCCAGCAAGGGCACCGTCCGAGATGCGGGACCCAGCGTGCAGACGATCTTCGTCTTGGGGACACGGCCATCGTGCGGGAGCTCCTTGAGTAATCCCTCAATGTCGATGTTCGACATTTTTCAGTCAATTGTTTGTTCGATAGCTTCCTTCAGACAAATTCGCAAAAATAGAAGAGGATTAATAGAGAGGAATAGGAGAAGACCAAGTGCTTATATGAGACTTGAGAGTAAACAAAAGGACAGATTTGAATTCAGATCAGAAACCCCCAGTACAAGGTTAATGTTTTATGACACTGTGGGAGTGGGTGTGCAAGCGCAGCTGGCTTTTGCGTCGTTTTACCTTTCAATGGAGTGATGGACAAATGTGTGTCGGTGGCCGTGGCATTAAACTGTGGGCAATTGAGCGAATTTGGATTAACGCTCCAATTAACGGAAAAGGTGACTTGACTGTTGCACCCCAGCTCCGCTACTGAGAATATTACTGCAATATTCCCTGCCGACTGCCGAGACCTTTTGGGAATCATTAATTAATTAATAATAATATTATTCAAAGTTGGAAGCAAAAGCGTGGGCGATGGGGTTGGTACTTGGCTACGTAACGTAGGTGCGTGCTTCTTCTCTTCTGTGTGCGCCTCCTCGATTCTTCTGTGGGCCAAACTGTTCATATTTTTGCTTTACAATTTTTCTTCTATAATTCTTTCGACTTTAATTTAGCATAATAGCATCCTTCCTGATGCCATCTCTTCCTGCTCTCAACAGTTATTACCGGTGTCTTTGTTACCCTACCTGCTCCTTTTTTCCCTCTAAACTTAAATACTAATTTCTTTATGATAGCAACGTTACTTTTTCTAAACAAATAATTTAAAAAAAAGGGCTTTGTTTTTTTCTAAAAAAAAAAAAAAAGGGCTTTGTTGGACCATTCATCCTTTTCAATTGACACGTCATGCCATTTTTTTAGAAATTATTTTTTATACCTCTGAAATTACCGCATTATACACGAATTATTATGTTGACATTTGACAATTGACCACTTTTCTGGACTTTATCTAATTAAGATCTAACGCATGATAATCCAACAAGTGTCAAAATCTCGTGTCCCCAAAACAAAACATTAGAATGTAATATGTGGAGAGAGCCCAGTTTTTCCTTGTAAGACAGCACAAATTGTTGTTGGAACTTGGTGTTGTAAATGTAAATAATAGGCTCAATTAGGTTAGCCAAGAATTAACTCCAACTTCACTCTGCCTGCTTTCGGGTTTGGCATTTAGGATTCCCACGCCAAGTCGTTGTCGTACAATGGAATTGAACATGTGCTTCTTGTCGATGCATCATCTTCTACAGCAGAATCTAGCCAATAGAAAATAAAAGACAGCATCTGTTTTTATTGCTTAATTGGCAGATAGCAGTTGCAATCTTAACTTCCCTTTTCCTGCTCTGGATGCCAAGAACATAAGCAAAAGATTGGAGGATTTACACGAACGTAACATATCATTCGTAATGAAAGTTACTTTTTTTTTCCCATTATCTCAAACGAATTTTCCCATGTCTAGAAAATGGTTTCAAGTTCTACCATTGTGGTGAGCGACACCATTGCTCTGGGACACACTCTGTCTTGGGTTGAGCTGCGCCAAACCCCATATTCTGATGGTACGATCATCGCTAGCCGAAGCCAACATCTGAAGATTTGTAGGATTCCAGCTCACGCAATTAACAGCTCCTGAATGCCCAGGCAATGCCAGTATGAACTCCCCAGAATCTCTGTGCCATATATAGACCTACAATAAGAAATGACAAACCTCAAGTGTTATACATAAAAGCCACTGTATAGATAGAGCGAATGAATCTAATACGCATGCACTTGCAACTACTTCATGCATGTCTACAATAGCACAGATAGCTTATTACAAACCACTGCTGTTCCTCCAAGTATAAAATCAAACCAGTTTTGTTTTCCTTGACTGATATAACAATCGGATCGATTGGAGCAGCCAGATTTGACCATCATCACTACAGTTCTCTCATCTTCAGGGCCCATAACAAAATGATTGTGATTGAAATTTTGCTGTTTCAAGATTGCACGATCCACTTTCCGATATTTCTATTTCCTCTCTCCATATGAACAGAAGAAAAATAAATTGGATTCTATGTATTAGAATACAACAGAATGAGCCACAATCTGAGACAGTAATAACACCACCACGCTGAGAGGTTCCTCAAAGATTCCCCATTCATATTAAAGAAAAAAAACTAATACAACAAAGGACAAAATACAATAACTGAAGGGATACGTAGCTTGTACAGTCTAGCACTTCCCTCTCTTTCCCCCTTTAAACAACTAACATACTTAAATGGGTATAGTGTGAAAGCTACTTCCTAAAATCACAAACCAACAGAATAAACCTGTTTAAGACAGAAAGCAAGATATTGCAGTTATTTCTGTATTACACGTAACTATTAATCTCACAGACTTAATTCAGCTCAAACAAAGATTACCTGTGAATCCTCACTCCCGCTGGCAATAAAGGCTTCCTCAAATCCACCTAAACACGATCTAATCACAAATCGAGCACGCTTGTGACCTTTGTACTTGGCCACAACCTTCAGATCACCCTCTATACTCCAAAGATGAATTTCTTGGTTTATAAGATTGACCAGTAGGAATCTGTTGTCCTTTGACAAAGAGAAAGAAGTAATTACTTCCTCCTCTTCAATCACTCTTTCCAATTTCGCTTCCCTATCAAGCAATAGTATTGCAGTTTCTCTGCAAATGCTTATGATCCTCTTTCCATCATCAATCACGGCCATGTCTGATATCCTGAGTGTACGCTGCCCTTTCCAACATTCCAGCTCTCTTCCATCCAAATCCCAGAGGCAGATACTCTTGTCAGTCATACCGGAAAATATCCCTTTAGCATCAGGAAACCATCCACAGGATATCAGGCCAACTCCAATTTTCTCATAAATATGGAGGCATTCTCCAGAAAGGACATCCCAGCGTCTGATGACCTCCTCCAGCCCACAAGTGAGGAGCTGTTGATCATCTGGGCCCCATGAAACCATCAACACTGGCTTCTGATGACCAGTTAGTTTATGCTTCAACAGGACATGACCATCCTCTTTAACCTAAAAGGGTAAAAGTTCTAAGTACTTTATGAAAGAATATTCTGAAATAAAATTGGCATGGTGTATAATTGGAAGGGTGACATGGGAGGATATATGGCACAATAAAATATGACCAATGGTCAGATGTCTCTACAGTTTCTGCCATTCCTTAGAAAATCCAGTGGTCATGGAACAACATTAGGATCCCATGATGTGTCTGTGTGTGTGTGAGAGAGAGAGAGATAAGAGGTTTCGTTCTGTGTTAATGATTACAAGACAAACATCATTAAGAAAATCGTAAAGGTACCTCCCATATAATTGCTGATTCATCTTTTGATGATGATGCTAGATATTTTCCATCATGTGAAAATTCCAGGAACCAAACTTCATCAGTATGTGCTTGCAGTATCTGTTAGATTCAATAAGCATAATTTTTTTTTTAATTTGAATAGGACGCCCAAACAGATTGCATAGGTAGCTTAACTTCAACAACACAGATAAGACATAATTGTTAAGCATAATGATCACAATAACGATGGCTGCAATAGTCATGACCAGGTAATGACGATTTATAATGGGATTACAATTACCAAACTAGTCAATAGTCAGTACATTAACTATCTAAAGGCAATTGAAATTCAAACAAACATGCAAGACCAGGGGATAACTGATTCTATCAAGAAAAAGGTCTACAGAACAGAAAGAAATGTATTTGGAATGCCATAAGAAAATTCTGAAGGATCTGGATACAAGCAAGAGATATAGTATCTAGGCAGAAACCATAATAAGGAGAAAAAGACATCCTGAAGATCACAGAAACATCTCAACAATCCAGCAATCACATTATTTTTCACATGCTCCACAAACAAAATGAATGAAGCAACAGGAGAGAACCATAAATCTGGAAGACACTCTAACCTGTAAAGTTTGAGAAGGAATCTGGTTTCTCCCACACTGATGATCCGAGTACAAAGACAGGGCACTATCCAAACTGTTATGAAACACACAAGCGCCCCGCTGCACATCAAGAGCTTGTTCAACTAGATGTTCTAACCTTTTTTCAGGTGTCATGACTGCTGCAGGAAGCACCTTCTGCAGTTTCTCCAAAATCTTCGACCGTGAATTTGCAACATCGGTATCCTGACCAGAAAACCCGAGTTTTATATACTGTGAAGGCGACACAATGCAGGCAGCAAGCTCATGAACTCGGCTCACATTCACATGGAGAGGTACAATCTCATTCCTAAGAGTATGTAAAGCATCAGATACTTTTTCCATTTTCATAAGCTCAAAGAACTTCTGCTCCAAAATCAGGAAAGATGCTGATTTTACAGTCTTTTCATCCAAACTATTAATTGTATGCAACGACGCCACCCCTTCGCTCCATTTCCCACCCTTCACTTGCTGCATAAGCAAATTAACCACTGATGAGTGCAACTGTATACCAGATTCCTCCTCTAAAAGGGCCCCGCTCTTATCATATCCAAGAGAATACAATGCCCTAGTTATAATTTTGATGAATTCCGATCTTTTGATGACTCCTTTTGAACCAATAGTTTCCCCATCCCCTTGGGTGGGTAGAGGCCTAGCCATTGATTTTCCCAAAGAGCAAGCTAGAGGCTCTTTTGTACGACCTGAGTCTTTTGAAAAGCTCTTTGATTCTCCCAAGGGAACTTTTGTGCGTTTCAAGGGGCGTTCATTGTCCTCTATACCTCCCATGAAATGCCCAGCTTAGCCCATATATATTCTGCAGTCATAAAGGAACAAACTTCAATGGGCAAATTTTTTTATCAAAACTCCCAAAAGTTTATATTCATGTTCAAAAAGTCAATGGGGAAGGTTTTTAACAACGAGCGATCAGACTATGACTCGACTCCGAGATCAAAGCATAAGAAACATTGATGGAAAAAGAGGACAGTGGTTGGGTTAAACAAGATTGTAAACAAATATCTTTAAAGCATTCTTATTTCCGACAACATCATGAAAACAAGCATTCTTCTTTTTCCGACAACTAATTGCAATAACATGCAAGAAAGCCAATCAACCTTCATAAACTACCTGCAGGCACCTTATTTAATAATATCTCTTCTTTGAAAAAATGGGAAGGCCCTACTTTCATGAATCTATGAATGAAAAATCTATGAATGAAAAATCCACCGTTATTTTCACCATGATGGATAGAAAGACCAGTGGAACAAGCATCTAAATGCAGTTATGACAATGGGAAATGCAACATCTCTTATTTAACAAAGTCAATTAATCCTCTCGAGTTATAATTCCAATGCTAAAACAAAAAACAAAATGAAGGAGACAGTCAGTATGATTCCTATTACTTACCCCCCCAAAAAAAAAGTATGATTCCTATTAGAAAAGCACCACATTTCCCCAGCCCCTAATCCAACCAAGATGAGTCTTGATAACTATTTTCAGAGATGGCATCAATGAATGACTTACTTTTTGCACCGGTTTCGGCATAGCTGAGTAAATTTTGACAAAGATTTAGGAAGATTACGAATACACATGTAAAGGAAATGACATAAAAGATAATGCTAAAATAACATAACAGAACTGCAAAGTCAGAATTAACATCAAAGAGCAGATTTATTCACAATTGCAGCAATCGGAGCAAGAAGCAAACTAAAAACATAGGGACAGTCAAGATTGAGACTAAAAATAAAAGCAGCATATACATGAAGCCAAACCCAAGAACAAGTTGGAGGTTCTCTCACCAGAAAGCATTACACAGAGAATAATTTGTTGAGAATACCAATCTGAGTGCAAGGTTCGCCCCTAATAAGGACAAAAACTTACAACGCAAAATATGAGAGAAATCCCACGAAATATGATGGGTTTTCTACAGACAGAATGCGTACGGAGAAAGAGAAGGAACAACTACACAGGGAAGACCAAAAGAACCACCGAAAGTCATGTATAGCGAAGAGTGATAAGGATGGATAGGTGCGTACATAGATCTTTTATGCGTTATTTTAATTCTGCTTTTGGCAGTTGGCACTCGGCAGAGAGGTGAAAGTGGTTTTCTAATGCCCAAAAAACAAAAACAAAAACAAAAACAAAAAAAGAAAAAAGAAAGGGGTTTTCTAATGTCAACACAGCCCATGTGATGACTATCCGCTGTCTCTGCGAGGTTAGATTAACTTGGATTAGAGTCTGTGCGTGTCTGTGTCTCTGTTTCGCAGGACCCAATTCACAATTTACAATTTTTCTGTGAAATCTTGCCGTGTAGGGAACCAACCAACTCAAAGAGAAAAAAGAGACTGGAACCCCGAATATGCAACGCATTGGTGCAGAATCTAAGGCATATTTTCCCTTGGGCCTTTACCCATTCGGATACTATAATATAACTCGCTTATTGGGATTAGATTACTCGTGCTAATTTGTCTATTATTTTGGTTGGGTATAATTGAATGTTTATTTGCAGTTCATTATAAAATGCCTCATATAAAAAGTATCTAAATCCAACTGCCGTTGCTTTTTCCAATTCTAATTGCCCGTTGAGCGTTCGATATAGTTCTGATAACATGATACACATTTATAACTAACTATTAGGATCGGGTTCGGTTCGGCTCCAGCATCCTAACTTAAACCCAACTCAATAGGCTCAGAAAAAAAAAAAAAAACCCCAACTCAATATGGTAACATGGGTCCTGTGTTTGGAATCTAGGATGCCTCAAAATAATATTTTTTGTATCAGAATAATATAGATTTTTTTTTTTTTTTTAAAGAAATGAGAGAAATGATTTTATAGAGTTTTTTTAATGAGAAAAAGACATCGAAGTTTGTGAAAAAGGAATAGAAGTCTGTAAAAAGTGGTTAGAGTTTGAAAAAAGATTTTGGAAGTTTTTGAAAAAATTATCAAACCTCTGGATCTGGGAAGACGGGGGTCAAGAAGCCATCCGGTGTTTCTATATATATTTAGTACGATTTAGCATGCTCTTTTATGCTAAAGAGTCGAATGTGATCCTACATATTATCACCAAGGTAAACAAAAGTTGGAACCTAGAATTTGTTTTAGGTGCATCAGAAGGCATCATGCCAGCTCTTCAACATATCAAGATGGCAGAGCTCTTATTGATCTAATCAAATTGTTGCATATCCCACACATGGCCAAAAGCTGTCTTAACTTAATTGCTCCCATCTCCATGTATCTGGACATATGAACAAAGAATATCCGTCCTTAAAACAAAAGCCAGCCCTCGTGCAAAACAAATTGCAAATCAGCTTTATCCTTTGCAGCCAAAACATTATATATGTCAATGGATCCGCACTGATTTCCAGTATCGAATATTCCTAAACAACCAAATTCGTACATCGCTTCAAAATGACCTATGACAGACTCTGAACTGATGCGCTCACCAAAACTTTTTCCAGTTTACAGTACAGGTAAAAACATACCTAAAATAAGACGTTTCAAGAAGGCCATCAGAGAAAACCCTCCTCTCAAAGGTCACCTGTTATGATTCATGGCTTGAAGGTGGGGATTGGAAGGTGCAGGAGAAGATAAGAGAAAGGTGCGAGCTTGATGGATAAGAGAGAGAGATAGTAGGAAGGGAGAGGAGACTTCGAGATGCTTGTGGGGACCGAAGATGCTGATGTGTTTTGTCTCTTTCTGCAGTTGCTTTGTTTGTTCATTTGAAATTCCTTTAATCTTTACTTGTTAGGCCACGTGAAGTTAGTCTGGACTTGGGCTGGGCCTAACCCAACCCAATTACCTGGGATCCAGCCCAGCATAAGTGCTGAACATGATATATTCCTGTTTGGCATTTCAGATGTTTTCTCTAAGAAAGAACGCAGAACCTGTTTGTTTATGATTTTGGAGGGTAGCTACCTCGAATCAGCTGAATCTTGTAGTTCACGTTTGGGGAATTAATACAAGTACTTAGTCATTACAATTTGAGTTTGTTACAATTTTGGTATCAGAGCGGAACGATCCCATCATGGCAGAGGGTAGTGGGTCTTCACATCTAGCAGAGACGGTGGCTGAGTTGAAGCGGCAACAAGAGCTCCAGGAGCTGCAACAAGAGAGCCAACAAAGAATTCAGGAAAACCAACAAAAGCTATTGGAGAGTTTGGTGAGTCAGTTGGAAACCCTTACATTGGGATTGCAATCCGTTGTCCAGATCAGAGATCAGGGTGGAGGCGGTGGAGAGCAAGGATTGGGGGGTGCAAGAGGACAACAGCACAACACAGATCAAGGAATGCACATGAGGTCAGTGAAGTTAGAATTCCCCAGGTTTTCTGGAGAGGACCCATCTGGGTGGCTTTATCGAGCTAACCAATTTTTTACTTTCAATCACACTCAACCCCATTACCGCATTCTAATTGCTTCTTTTCACATGGAGGGCAAGGCCCTGATTTGGTTTCAAGAAGTAGAACAGGCAGGAACTATCACTAGTTGGGATGCCTTTGCTAAGGCAATGCTCTTGAGGTTTGGCCCAAACACTTATGATGACCCTATGGAGAGTTTGATGAAGTTGAGGCAAACAGCCACTGTGGAGGAGTATAAAAGTCTGTTTGAAGCTCTGGCAAATAGAGTAAGAGGGTTGAATGAGGGCCACAAGCTTAGTTGTTTCTTGAGCGGGCTGAAGGACGAGATTAGGTTGATGGTGAGGATGCTCAATCCTAGTAATATTCACATAGCTTATGGGTTAGCTAGAATGCAAGAAGAAAATGTGATGTTGAGCAGAAAGACCTCAAAATTCGTAGCAAGTGGTAGTGTGCCTAATACCAGTCAGCAAACTAACAATATGGGAGTTAAATCAAAATTGAATGTTCAAAAAATCACCCCACAGCAGATGAAGGAGAGAAGGGAGAATGGGCTATGTTATTATTGTGATTCAAAGTGGAACCCGTTGCACAAATGCAGTAACCTGAAGTTGTTCATGGTGGAAGGGACTGAGAGTGTGGATGGAAACCCAGAACCAGGAGGTACAGAAGAGGTTTTCCTGGAAGCCGAAGAGAATTGTGCATTAGAAGAGGAGCTGGGCATTTCCTTAAATGCCATTACTGGGTCAGCTTCCTTAAGGACCATGCGCATTAAGGGAAGAATCAATCATCAGGAATGTGTCATTCTTATTGACAGTGGGAGTACCCATAACTTCCTCGACCCAGGAGTTGTGAGAGGAGCTAAGTTGCTGATTGACTGTAACCAGAGGTTAGGTGTGACAGTGGCTAATGGGGATCGGGTAAGAAGTGAAGGGAAGTGTAAGGATGTAAAACTTAAGTTGCATGGCAGTGAGTTTGTGGTGGATGCTCATGTGCTGGTGCTTGGGGGTGTGACATGGTGCTAGGGGTGCAATGGTTGAGCACCTTAGGTACCATATCTTGGAATTTTAGTGAGCTGACCATGCAGTTCAGTCACTTGGGTAAAGAAGTAATCTTAAAAGGGTTGGTTCCTACCTCTTTCATGCATGATTCACTTCAACTCAAGCTTCCTAAGGGGGAGAAACGTGGACTGATTTTACAGCTGCTCGGTGATAGTAGACAGGTGGACAAAGGCACTTCAGCAACCCCAGAAGTGGAGAGCTTACTTAGTAGGTTTTCCTTGGTTTTTGAGGAACCCAAGGGGCTGCCACCTCAACGTTCCCATGATCATGCGATCCTTCTCAAGGAGGGTGCACAACCAGTAAGTGTGAGGCCCTACAGATACGCTTACTTCCAAAAAGATGAGATTGAGAAAATAGTGTGTGAGCTGTTACAATCAGGGGTGATAAGACCTTCCCAAAGCCCATTTTCATCGCCCGTTTTGTTGGTGCGTAAGGCGGATGGCAGCTGGAGGTTATGTGTGGATTATAGGGCTTTGAACCATGTTACGGTTAAGGATAAATTTCCTGTACCCGTCATTGATGAACTAATGGATGAATTGAACGGGGCTAAGATTTTTTCCAAGCTAGATTTGCGATCTAGTTACCATCAAATCAGAGTCAAAGCTGGTGACGTGCCTAAGACAGCCTTTAGAACTCATGAGGGGCACTACGAGTTCTTGGTTATGCCCTTCGGGCTAACTAATGCTCCTTCTACATTTCAAGCGCTTATGAACGAGGTGTTTAATCCATACATGAGGAAGTTCATTTTGGTATTCTTTGATGACATATTGGTGTTTAGCAAGGGGTTGGCTGAACACTTGGAACACCTAGAAATCAAGCTCTCTCTCTTGCAACAGCACTAGTTGTTTGCTAAGAAATCTAAATACAGATTTGCATGTACAGAAATTGAGTACTTAGGACATGTCATCTCAGACCAAGGGGTGAGAGCTGACCCCATGAAGTTGCGGTCTATGGTGAGCTGGCCACAACCGAAATCTATTAAGTCATTGCGTGGATTTTTGGGGCTGACGGGTTACTACCGTAAATTTATACGTGGATATGGGTCCATTGCAGCACCACTGACTCAACTACTTAAGAAAAATGGGTTCAAGTGGACTGAGGCAGCTACAGAGGCATTCGTGAAACTGAAAGAAGCAGTCACTAACCCTCTGGTACTAGCTCTACCAAATTTTTTTAAGGCTTTCATTATTGAATGTGATGATTCAGGTGTGGGTATTGGGGCTGTCCTTATGCAGGAAGGGAAGCCTATAGCTTATTTTAGCCAAGCATTGAAAGGGAGGATGTTGACCATGTCAACTTATGAAAAAGAGCTACTAGCTCTAGTTAGTGCTATTAAAAAATGGTGACCCTACTTACTAGGTCAAACTTTTAAGGTCAAGACAGATCAGCAAAGTTTAAAACACTTGCTGGAGCAAAAAGTGGGTACACCCCTCCAACAGAAATGGATAACAAAATTGTTAGGGTATGACTTTGTGGTTGAATATAAGCAAGGGAGGGAAAACAAAGTAGCTGATGCACTATCTAGAAAGCACGAAGGGGAGGAAGAGATTGGTGAATTTGCTGCAATTTCATTCCCAATAGCTACTTGGCTTGAAGACCTCAAATTGACCTATCCACAGGATAATCAGATTCAAGATCTACTTGGCCAGCTGCAGGAAGGAAAATTGGACCCCCTTAAAATATACCTTGGTGAATGGGGTGCTCCAATATAAGGGGGCATTTATATAGGAGATCATCCCCTTTTTAAGGACAGAATCCTACAGATGACTCATAACAGCCCTATAGGAGGCCACTCTGGGTATGAGAAAACTTACCAAAGGATCAAAAGGGACTTCTATTGGAAGGGGCTGAAGAAGGAGGTTAGGCAATACATCAAACATTGCCGGATTTGTCAACAGAACAAACACGAAACAGTGTTGCCAGTAGGGTTACTACAACCCCTACCTATCCTTGAAAGGCCTTGGACGGACATATCCATGGACTTCATAGAGGGTTTGCCCCTCTCTAAAGGGCATAATGTCATTTTTGTGGTGGTTGACCGTTTCACTAAATACAGTCATTTCATGGCATTATCTCACCCCTACACATCAAAGACAGTGGCTCTAGCGTATGTTCAGAATGTGTTCAAGTTGCATGGGTTGCCTAACAGCATAGTTTCTGATAGAGACCCTGTGTTCACTAGTACTTTCTAGAAGGAGTTGTTCAAAATGCAAGGCACTCAGCTTAAATATAGCACAACTTATCACCCTCAGACCGACGGGCAGACAGAGGCAGTTAACAAATGTATAGAGTGCTATCTACGATGCATGGTGGGAGACAAAATCACGCGAATGGATGCAATGGCTGCCACTGGCAGAGTGGAGCAATAATACCAATCAACATACTTCAACAAAAATGTCGCCTTTCGAGGCTGCTTATGGTTACTTACCTCCTCGCTTGCCTACTTATGAACCAGGTACCACCATGGTAGCTGCTGTCGACACGGAGCTGAGAGATCGGGACATACTGATGGGTTTACTTCGAGAGAACCTGCAAAAGGCACAGAGCCGAATGAAAAAGTATGCAGATTTGCGAAGAACTGAGCGAGAATTTCAAGTTGGGGACTTAGTTTACCTCCGGCTCCAGCCCTATCGACAAATCTCCATACGGCAACGCCACAACATGAAATTGTCCCCTCGCTACTACGGACCATTTCCAGTAGTTGCACGGATCGGAGTTGTCGCCTATCGCTTAGAGCTACCGCAGGGTGCTCAAATCCACCATGTTTTCCACGTCTCCCAACTTAAGAAACATCTTGGCAGAACGTGGATCCACTTCCAATACTTCCACCCGTTGATTCATCGGGTGCCATCATATCTGCACCCATGGCTATCATTGACCGCAAAATCACAAAGCAGGGCAATCGTGCAGTGACCGAACTACTGGTTCACTGGCAAGGCCAGAGTGTTGACGATGCCACATGGGAGAAATACCATCTGCTGCTTCAAGATTTCTCACACCTTGCGGGCAAGGTGTTTTGATGGGGAGGGATATTGTTATGATTCATGGCTTGAAGGTGGGGATCGGAAGGTGCAGGAGAAGATAAGAGAAAGGTGCGAGCTTGATGGGTAAGCGAGAGAGATCGTAGGAAGGGAGAGGAGACTTCGAGATGCTTGTGGGGACCGAAGATGCTGATATGTTTTGTCTCTTTCTGCAGTTGCTTTGTTTGTTTATTTGAAATTCCTTTAATCTTTAAGTGTTAGGCCACGTGAAGTTAGTCTGGACTTGGGCTGGGCCTAACCCAACCCAATTGCCTGGGATCCAGCCCAACATAAGTGCTGAACAGGATATATTCATGTTTGGCATTTCGGATGTTTTCTCTAAGAAAGAACGCAGAACCTGTTTGTTTATGATTTTGGAGGGTAGCTACCTCGAATCAGCTGAATCTTGTAGTTCACGTTTGGGGAATTAATACAAGTACTTAGTCATTACAATTTGAGTTTGTTACATCACCATTTCACATGAGAATCAAGGAGCATAAGTTGATCCCTCACTAGAATCTTCTGAATCTGAACCATCAACCATCTTCTCAAGCGAATCCATATCACCAGCTTCAGAGAGAGTGTGTATCCTGAGTTTGTCTGTGTCTTCACTGATGATAACAAGAATATTAAAATCATGGCTAACAATGATTTTCAAGTATTGGCTTAATCATAGAAAGGAGAGAGGCATACTCTGTAACCCCAAAAATTTCCTTGACAACCAAGGAGCTGTCTCTTGAACAGAACTCCGGCAGCTAGCGCAGAAAGTCAAACAGAAGAAAAATCAATTTGAGGATCAGATGCAGAAAGCCACGAATAATTTTCAAGCCACCAAGTTGGATTGACAACACCCCTCCCCCCCCCCCCCAAAAAAAAAAAAAGAAGAAGAAAAGAATGGGGGTTTAGAATTTAGAATTTAGAAATTCATGTTAAAGATATCTCTTCCTGATTTTATTTATTCTGCCAAAATGGTATGGAGTTCACCATGACAATCTTCTACAAAGTTTTGAGCACAACAATATACCATGAATATCACCAATTCTTGCATGCATCGCAGATGTGCACTCTTTCGTGATAAGGAATTATAGTTCAGGATCTTCAAGGTCAGTGCCAAAACTGGCATATACATATAATCTCAAGTGCAGAAATAATAGACAATCTCTATTCCACAATGTCTTGGGGGGACACAAAAGAAAATTCAGCTGTAGGCCACGCCTTAAAAGCCATTGCACTTGATATAAATAATCCACTCAACCATTAGAAGCAATAAAGCTGCTTGAGGCATGTTTAACTACAGAGAAACTGTTTGAAAACTTGAAGAGGAACAAGGAGCAAAAAATCCAAGAGGAACTTTTTGAAGGCAGTGTTCAAGCTAACACAGGAGTCAACTTTCACTGGACAAATATATTGAAAAAAAAAAAACAGAGGCAGCATGTCATGTTAGCAATGCAGCAGTTGGTTAAAAAAAGCCAAATCCATCAACTGTCAACCTCTTACCTCGGACAGATAGAAAACCTTCCCAAAAAGGGCTTGAACAGCTAGCTTTCTCTTGAAACCCTTTTCAGAGTACCCAGACATGTCCATGACAACTGGACCTGAAAAACATAGACACGCCATAAGCATCTGATAACAAATGGATCAACAGTGAGGTACTTCTCTAACTAAATTCTCATCTCAAAATATACCTTTAGAAGGCTAAGTGAGCAAATTCAATAATGTATTTTGTGCGCATGCTTAAAAGATAGGCCATATACAGAAGAAGGACAACTAGATGGAAGAACAGAAAAACAGAAGAACTCATAACTAATCCAAATCACAGAACAAACACCTACGGCAGCTGGATCATGAAAGGGCGGGAAAACCACCATGAAACTGTCCATAGAAAGACCGTGGTTTTTTTCCCCCTTCATGCTTTTAAAAGGGCAATCAAACCGTGATAAAATGCTATTTCGAGTCCCAAGAACATCATTCATTCCAAATAAAATAACTTAGAGGTCAAGATTCTTTAAGCAGATATGACAGAAGAATTAGTAACACTGCCTGTTCCTTGAGAGACAAAGGAAAAATCATTCAAAATCCTCTCCCTACCACCAATCATGAAAGAAGGATAAACAGCACAATAATACATTCTTGAATCTAATATGGCCTCTGAATGGTACAATATTTGGAAATCATAGATTTAGCTGAAGCATTTATGATGGAATTTACTAGTCTGAAGAAACAGAATTGCAACTTTGTTTTCCATAAATGTTGTTAGATGTAAGTGGAATTCTACATTCAGAATCTTAAGCCTGATTCTCTAAATACCCTCAGACGTAAAAAGGCAATTTAATGGTTTACAACATCAGATGGGATCATCATGTTTAATTAGAAACTTTATAGAAAAGGTAAAGTCAAGCACATGTTCCTGCAGCTCAACATCCACTGTACAACACAGGTGGGAAGGATTATAGTGGTCCATAAATGTGTCCCCTAGGTCACATAGTTAGATAGGCCAGAAAAAAAAAGGACCATACAAGTACCACGAACAAAGGCCTAAGGAGTTACCTTTATCTCTCACAATGCGTCTTGAAATTTCATTTAAAATCTCAGCAACCTGGGAGTCATCTAACATAGAAGCTTTCCTTAGCTCAATTAAATTGGCAACCAAGTCGGGGTTGAAGGGCTTCTCATTCAAAGCAAAGCGAAAGTACTTGCGGAAGATTTCCTCCAAGCTGAAATCAGTCTGGAAATGGATTGGCTGTAATTATCAAAATCCAGACAGCTTTTGCGCAAAACACACCCACACAAGGAGATCACTAATATCATGATATTGGGAAAGAATCAAAATACACGATACAAGTTGGTTACCTTTATTTTGGAAGAAGTATCAGGTGTAGGGAGCAGAAGGCAGAGCATGAAGTAGAATAACTTCGAGATGGGAATAAAGCAACAAAATAAATCAGAGAAGTGCATTCGTGTGGGTGGATATGCTCTGCATCTCATCTCACCTTTTTCTCAAGTCTCTTGAGTGCATCATCAAGTTTTAAGTTGTTTCTTCCACTGAGAAATAACTCGTCGACTGATTTGCAAAGCACTGCATTTTTATTGACCTGAACAAAGAGGAAAAAAACCATCCTGAAGATGAATAAATATTATCTCATCTCAATAGCAAAGCTTCATTGAATGGACTCCATAAAGACGCACCAGTCTCCTGCGTTTCTCTCTTGGGGAAGTAAACTTTCTTACGGTCTTGACGAAGGCGATGACAAAAGTAAGGCCGGCATAGGCCAACGGAAGAGCGATAATCCAGGGTAAGGAGCTGGAACCGACTCGAGGCCCAGGAAGGGCTTGAGTGATAGAACCGGTGAACTCCACGAGGTCCAAGGCCTTCTCCTGAATCCAGGGCAAGTCCTCCTCCTCCTCCACCACCACTTGTTCCTTCTTCTGCTCTTTCACTTGGACCGTCGGGACGGCGTTGGAATCTCTCTTAGCCGCCGCTATGTGAATTGAGGGGTTTATGTATGTTGTGCGCAAACAAGGGATTTTAATAATGCTAATGGAGGCATATGAGGCAGACGAAGAAGCAGGAAAGGCCAATGTGGAAAACTTGGTGCGCGGAAGCAACTGAGACGCATATGAACAAGTACAAGCAGTAGTCGCAAAAGCCATTGTTAGGGGAGACGGTCCCTGCAGAGTGCAGAGTCAAAAATACCAATGCAATTTATCGTCTGCTAGTTCTGATAATTTAGGTAGCTGAGGGTTATCCCGGCGACATTTCGACGTTTCTTGTGTTTGCCACTGGGCGAAGTCGCTTTTTGAAGACAATTCCTAAGATCTCCTCATAGTTTCGTTACGATTTTACTCTTTACATGCGACGCAAAAGTTGTAACGGCGAACCAATATGACTTTGTTTTTAAACTATACTTTCTGTCTTCTATTAAATAATAAAATCAATATAAGTGATAATTTTAAGTAGTATCAAAACCAAAGTGCTTAGTTCCTCATTCCGCATTTCATCCCATTTCAATTTAATATTACACATATTCGAGTCTGCCAATTAATCAAATAATCAAATCTATCTCTTCTTCTTAAAGAATTTAAGCTTTTAAGATGCACAGCTTGAAATCCAAACATATGTTAAAATGTTAGGACATCTTTTTGTCCATCTCATCACACAATCCCTTTATTTTCAACAAAAGAAACCTCTTTTTTCCATCAAAAGGATTCAATTTTTACTGATCACTATGCCAAAAGTGCGTGAAGGAGAAAATCAAAACAAATAATATTTCTCTAGAGCTTGGATTTTGGACTTTTGTATTCCTTGGACCATAGAGGAGGGATGATTCTGTACTCCATGGTTGGCACTTCCTCTTCCTTGACTTCATCCTCTTCTAAGATGTCTTTGGAAAAGGCATTAGGGTTAGCTTTAATACAGTTCTGCAAAGCTACGAGTGGATGCACACAGTCTGATCCCTTCAAAAGAGTCAAAAGCTTTCTAGGGCAGTCACTGTCTAAACGTTAAGCGGTTCTAAAGCAGTAGTTACCAAAATTGTCCTTATCTTACAAGAATCCGGTATATGTATTTCAGGCTATCAACTGCGTGACAGCCAAATAGACAGCATCAAGTTATGAACAAATGTAACACTGCCATTTGGTAGGGAGGCAGGACAGTTGAAAACTTAAGCACCATTTGAATCCATATATAGAGAACTACAAAACACTCTATTTTCTTTATTGCTCTCAGAAGGGAAAAATTACATGTATATCTACAAAATGAACTAACCTCATTCTCGGAGTCACCATATGCAACAGCTTCTGCCAATTCAGAACATGAAAGGGTCGTCAGCTAATGCATCATTTTCTAACTGTAATCAGTCAATACAAGTGCAAATTCACCATATGTGGTACTTGATACAAATCACTCAATTAAAGCTGCAACGCTAGCTCTTACATAGATAGGAATGTCCTTTACGAATACTAAAGCAAAAATAAGAGTACATGGTCTTTGCTTTGCACTACAGTGACCCTCCTTACATTCTCACCATATTGTATGCTGGTCAAAATGATAGGACACGGGTAACAGTATGGTCATCAGTCATTACAACAACGCGGGGCATCTCTGCAATATAGACGACCCTTGGACCACATACCTGCACCAGACTATGGGTCCATGTAATCAAGTCTTTCACAATGAAAATTTTAAGTACAAAATGAGATTTTGTTAGTGCAGCGAGCCTATGCAGTCACTCATATTACATTCATATTTGTGGAGCCCTGGCTTCTATGACTTCTGAACTCTTTGAGATGCCATTTCAACTTCCCTGTCTTAGAGCTAGGAGTTGGCACCAGGAAGGTGGGACAGGAGGGACGTTATGTGTTTATCAATTATTGTTTCTTAAGTACATCCTCCAATGCAACAACTATATATTTCTGTGTATGTTTCATTCTCTAAGCAAGCTACAAAAATTCATCAAGTATGCAAGCATCACCGAAAAAAATAAGTATAATACTTGTGTTCTTATTCTCTCCTTGAAATTTTCTTGAAATAACTCTTGTTCAATTTTTGTTTCTCTGTCTGACTGAACCCTTGATAATTCCTCCGTGCTAATAGCAAGCATATAATTGTCCCTGGAAGTTTTGCGTGGTGATACTTCTTCAAGAAGATTTTCAACAGTTTGAGCGTCAAATTTATATGATATCATAGAAAGCTACTCAATTTCGCCTAAGTCTTTCACAAGTAAAAGAACATTTTTTTTTTGTAAGTAAGCCAATCTTATTAAAGAAAAAGAGATTTGACAGTACAAGATATTATACTGACAACATCTAAAGCATACAAGCTAAAAAACTAAGAACATCCGGAAAACTCAATACTGAATTAGCCCACAGAAAAAGAGAATGCAACATAGATCTCCCCAAACTAGACAAAGACACAGCTCTGTCTTCAAAACACCTCTCATTCCTTTCCCTCCACAAACTCCACCAAATGCAAGCAGGGATCATCTTCCAAATGGTCAACGCAATTGGATCCTCAAACTTCCTTCCCCAACAAAGCATAATATTCACTACCTTTCTAGGCATAACTCAATCATAGTTAAGAATGTTCAGCACATGTCCCCACAATCTTCTAGCTATCGAGCAATGAAGAAGAATGTGATCAACCATTTTTCCATCACACATACACAAATGGCACCACTCAATCACGTAGACTCCATGGTTAAGCGATTTCTTCCCTATGTTTACGTAACTTTCTCAAACCCGAAAATGGCAGCAAGAGTCCACGACGTCGCTGCCCTGAGCATCAGGGGCGGAACCAAGCCCTAAAAAAAAATTTACATATAGATCTTGGAAATTTTGGGCGTGTGGAGAGGGCAAAAAGAGAGAGAAACAAAGAAGAAATAAATGAAAAACAAGAGAATTTTGGCACTATCATGCAACTGAAAAGATATATAGGATATTGTAGTTCTAAGACATTTTTTGCATTACCAATAAATGTTTTTGGTCATTTTTCCTTTAAAGTTCGACACTCTTGAATATGAATCCTGGTTCTACCACTGCAGCTCCTTCATACTCAATTTCCCGGAGCTCACACACTTGCTACCCCCGCCGGTCTTGCTCGCTCCACGTGACGTGCAGGCCGCGGCGACCAAAGCAGCCCAAATGGATAAGCTCAATTCAGCGTCTTCATCGTTATCTTTGCTGGTTTCGGCCATGGACTTGTCAGAGGAGTTGAGTGAGATCGTGGAGTTGCCGAGTTTGGGCACTAGCTAGTTATGAATCAGAGGACTTGAGCAAGGAATTTGTGTTTGTGGACTCGGTGGATTCGTGGGGGATGTACTCGCCACCGTGGTTGTAAAGCGCAGAGGATTGTTTTTATGCTTGTGATCATGTGGTCATGCCAGAGAATGGGGCACTAAATGGCTTTGAAGGTTTCTTTTGTGATCATGTGGTCAGGGTTTTGTATTATACAATGCAAATGGCTTAGCTGTTGTTGTACTTCACCTTTAGAAAGAAGAGGCAGACGTATCTTTCAAAGAAGAGGCAGGCGTATCTGAAAATTCAAATTCCAATGCTCTGTTTTCCATTTGTTCGGTTGCTTCCTCAGGTAGCTTTGCCACATAACATGATTCGACACCTGACGTAACCGAAACCAGATCGTTCTCTTTAATTTCCAATGGAAGTTTCCCATTTCCACCATTGAAAACCAAGTTTTCATAAGAAACTTGCTCAACACATGAAATCTTTGATTTGGAAACCGCTTCAGATCCTTCAGCTATGTTTGTTTCATATCTCAAGAAGTTTTCAAAAACTTTTCACTCACTTTTTCATCAATTCTAATACCTTTTCACCAATCCCAATAATTTTTTCATCAATTCCAATACCTTTTCAATAATCCCAATAACTTTTTACAAATTCCAACAACTTTTAACACATTTTTCATCAATCCCAAGAGAATCTACACTACTTCCAAAAAATACAAAAAACAAAAACTGTTTTGAGAATTCAACCAAACATAGTCTTTTCACTTTCCAAATTCAATTTGGAGGTTCTCTCTCCGAAAGGTGCGGCATCAGCTCCAAACATTTCCACTTCACCACCTATTTGTTCACTATTTTCCTTGTTTCTGTAATATGATCCGGTAACTCTACAAAACTTTGCGTCTCCAGTAAGCTATTTGTTCACTAGGTTTTTTATTTTTATATATATGCCTTGAGCCACGCCAGCATGAGTTTCTAGCCACGTCCATTCAAAGGTGAGCTCCTGGAAATTGAGTATGGCGGAGCTTCCTTTGATGCTCAGGGCAGCGACGTGGGCTCTTGCTGCCATTTTCGGGGTTGTGAAAGTTACGTAAACATAGGGAAGAAATAGCTTAACCAGGTGAGTTTGTTTAACTGAGGTCAAATTTTTTAACTTGGGTTCATTAATTGACCTAGCCATTTTGTGACCCTTGGATGCCCAACTTTAGATTTGAGCCATGGATGTGAAGAATGGGGATAATAGGTGTGGAGATAGTAACCGAAGCCAGGTTCCTGTCCCATGTCAGGAGCAGCTCGCCTGACATCGGCGAGCGGAGCTTCTTATGCTCTTTTAGGAATCCAAGGGACGCTTTGGCATTGTCGTTGAATCGGTTGTGGCAGAATGCGCGATGGGTAAAGTTAAAAGGTTGGGTGTTGGGTAGGGCCGAGACAACCATAAAGAGATGGGAGGTGGAGAGAATCACGGACAAGAGCATTCGAGCTGGTGGCATTGGCGTTGCGTCGTCTTCTTCTCGTGTGTTGTATTTCTCGACTTGTTTTTTTTTGCTCTCGTGATCTGAGAGCAGCTACGAGACGGGGACGAGAATGAAGAACAAGTTGTGGTCTTTCAAAATGCATGGGTATTTCTGTCGGTGGTGGCAGAATGCGCGATGGGTATTTCTGTCAAGTTTAGCCTCCACCACAATGCATGGGTATTTCTATAATTCATTGCACTTTTCGTCCCTTTAATTAAAGCTAACAAACTACACCTTTTCTAGACCTAGAGATAGAATGGCAGCTAACTTGGCTTGCACCGTACCAAGTGGAAGCTCTGTCGTTACTCAACCACACCAAAACCTGACGGTCCGACGTTTTTGTCGAGAAGTTTAGGAATTATTTTAGGGAAATTTGCTTTTTAGTCCCTGGATTTTTATCCTGTTTTATTTTTAGTCACAAAACTCAATGTTTCAAAATTATAATCCTTAATCTTTCAATACAAGTAAAAATTAGTCCTACCGTTACGTTCTGTTAGATTAATTAACGGAATAGTGGTCCACGTCAGCCCCACTTTCCACGAACACCACCCACTTCCATGTCAACACCTCAGTAATTAAAATTTAGCTCAAACGGCATGTAGGTTAGCGTTATTTCTTTTTTCCCCGTGTAACCGTACGGTGCGTTTCATGAGTGGTAGTTTAGGTTGTGGATATTAGTTGTCTTCCCCCAATTCCCCCCCCCCCCACGCACAAGTCGACAAGCCTCCAAACCCTAGATCGGCAAAAACCAGCGCAGAAGAGGGACGATACAGAGAAGAAGAAATGTCCTCACCATCTATGAAGGAGAACAGGTTAACGATTTTCGTAAGCCTCTTGTTCGTAGGTTTTTACCCCGTATGCATCTTGATAGTTTTCCATGTTGTTATTGTCGCTGCATTCTCTGCAATCTCTGCAATATTGGTTGAAATGTAGGGTACGAGTTGTACGATTGTGATTGTTGTTGGGTGAAATGTATGGTAGAAGTTGTACGATTGTGGATTGGTTAATGTTAAGTGATTGTTTTGGGTGAAGTGATTTTTTCTTTCTTGCTTACACAGACCTGTGAACAACATAGCTTTATGATTTTGTTCTTTGCTATTATTTCTATTATTGTTATTGTTATTAATGTTAGTATTATTGCTATTATCATTATTATAATTCCCGAGGCGGCAAAGCGGATCTGAATTATTCCCCTTCTAAACTTATGATTTAGAAGTTTGATGTCCTATGTTGACGAATATTTAGTTTTTATTACTAAGCTTAAGTTTTTGTTGTTTTGTTGTACTTCTCAAGATTCATTTTTATTATAATTGTACAGCTTCCATTCATCATCTTGTGTCACTGCTAGTGGAGGTCATGGGTCAGTGGTATGTGATTGTGGATTAATAGCACCATCGAAGATGGCATTAACTAGCCACAATCCTGGAAGACGTTTATTTGGGTGCGCAAAATGGAATGAAGAATCTGTAAGTGTTGAAATAAATGTGTATCTGTCTTCAATTTTTAATTATTTACCTTCGTTGTAATTTCAATAGAAATTGGAGTCGTGCAACTTCTTTTTGTGGTATGATCCTCCGACTTGCCCCCTGGGGATGGAGGTTGGGCCGATGTTGACGAAGAAGATAAAGGCATTGCAAATTGAGAAGTCAGAGTTAGAGATTAAAAATAAGAACCTAATGAAGAACGTAAAGGCTCTTGAAAGTGAGAAGTTAGAACTACAGATTACGAACAGAAGGCTGAAATTCACGATGAGACTCTATTGGATTGTTGTTGTTGTTGTCATAAGTGCTCTTTTTGGTGAAAATAGATTCGGAGTAAATGCTCTATGTAATAGGGTAGGTTGTATATGGTATTAGTCAATGACTCATAATTTTGTAAATACACTGATCTGCCATCTAAATACAACAATACATCTCTGGCAGTTGTAATTACAACAAAAAAACCAAGATTACAGGGGGTATATAGCCTGTTCAAAAAATATGTGTCCCAATATAAAATAAGTGCTTCCACTACAACATACATGTCCCAATAAAAGGTTGAAATGCTTCCATTACAAGATACATGTCCCAATACAAAATTACTGCTCCCCTATACAACCTGCCATTAAGAATCCCTGCAAAAAAAATGAAAGAAATTAAAATCAGCACATTATTCCATGTCTAATTGAGCATTGAGAGTCACAATTGAGCATTTCAAGTCTTACCACAATTACAAAAAGACACTTGCCATCATTGTTCCACATGTTCAGCTATTGGTAGTCCTTATATAAATACATCAAACAAAATATAGATCTTACTAGCATTACCATCTGACATAAATATTTTAGAAGTTAGAACAATGGAAAATATGAACACACCAGATGCTGGAGTGGGATTAGGAGCCCCTTGACTAAGAAATTCTTCAACGAACTCAGCACGAAATTTTTCTGGTCCTGAAGCTGGAGCTAGAGCAGGAGCAGGAGCAGGAGCAAGAGCCGAAGCTCTCCCTCTGCCTCTACCCCTTCCTTTGCCCCTTCCCCTGCCACGACCTCTAGCATTTGAAGGCCCATCCTGAATATATAAGAAAACATCTCAGTACAACATCAACCAGAAAAATAAATATGAAGTAAAAGAAGATGAGGGCATATTTTTCTATTACCTCCTGCTAATTCATTTCAGTTTCCCCGGGTGCAGAGTTTCTTTTTGTCTTTTTCTTCCACATCTTCTTATTCCTATAAAAACCACAACAAGTCATATAGTAACAAATTCTGCCATCACACGCAGCAGATCTCGACAAACTCATCAAACAGACAAAAAGAATAAAGACAAAAAGCAAGGACTTTCTCTTAGCCACTTGACATAAATATTTTTAAAATATTTGACCCACATTTTAAGGACTTCATCTAACATCAACACAATCAGAAACATTATCATTTCTGTCACACACATGGGTACTTAAAAGTGTAGACTTTTATACTGTCAAACACGTGAGAATCTAAAACACATGGGTTACTGAAAGACAAAATTATATAAAAGCAACTCTACCTTCACCGCTTTCCATTTCTGCGTCCAAAATGCACCCGATATCTCTGATTGTGTTGAATGGGTTTTGTGCTTCGGCTAGTCAATGGGTTTTGTGCTTCGGCTAGGGCTTGAAGATTGTTTGGTAGTTGGGAAATTTTAAGACAGTAACGGTAGTGAATGGAAACACCGGGGGGGATACTTAGATGTCGTTTCAAGCCGCCCCGTTCAAATTTAAAAGTAGCTTGGGGTCAACTACTTGTCGTTTACCAATCTTATGTTGCTACACTAGGTTTAAGCTACATGTCGTTGAAGAGACAAAAGAAATAACCCTAACCTACATGTCGTTTGAGCTAAATTTTAATTACTGAGGTGCTGACATGGAAGTGGGTGGTGTTCGTGGAAAGTGGGGCTGACGTGGACCACTATTCCGTTAATTAATCTAACAGAATGTAACGGTAGGATTAATTTTTAATTGTATTGAAAGATGGAGGATTATAATTTTGAAACATTGAGTTTTGTGACTAAAAATAATACGGGGTAAAAACTCAGTGACTAAAAAGTAAATTTCCCATTATTTTATTAGGGTTTAAAATTTAAAGACCGAAGTGTTAAAATAGGCAAAAATTAAGCACTATAATGTCAATTTTTTAAAAATAAAAGAGAAGGTCAGAGAACTTTAGAAAGGAAAGACAAGGGAATTATAAACTGTCAAACGGGGTTAGCGTTAGAAATTCCTTTAATCCTCTGCTCCTGTCAAGAGCTTGGCTCTTTTGCGAGGAGTAAGATCGCTTCCGAACTGCTTTTGACCCCAAGTCCTACTTGGTACCTTCTTCCTCCGTCTTTTCCTTGTAAGAAGAAGAGAGGGGGGAGAGAGAGAGAGAGAATGGAGAATGTGAAGGTGGTGGGAATGTTGGAGAATTTGATGAGAAGTCATCATGAGAATTAGGTGAAGAAATCCAATTCTATATTCAGTCGCAGAAAGTCGGCATCTTCTTCTTCATGTGGGTCCGATGGCTCTCCCCATTCCCCAATGTCCATTCCTCTGCTCTCCAGTCTTGCAAATTCCGTTCTCTCTCGCTGTTCAAAGTACCCACTCTCTCTCTCTCAACGTATGTCTTCCATTTTATTTTGTATAATGTTCTTTATATTCAAAACAATGTTCAAGGAAGAAGGATTTCCTAATCAGGGGATCACTCTTCAAATGGCGCAATGTGGTTAGGGTGTTACACTTACATCAGGCATATCTTGCGGGTTAGTTTTTATGTTTTCGTTGACAAAGACCGAGATCAGAAAGGGTACCCTCTTACCACAGACGTTTCTCCTCTGCAAATAGGAATAGCGTTTTATTTTCTTATATTTTATCCATTACAGCAGTGCAATTTATCAGGCTCGATCAAAATTGTAGATTCCCAGAGAATATCAATTAATCCAATTGTTAAGTGATACGATTATCCAGAAGCGTATATTCATCTTTCCCCACGGTAATTTTCATGTCCTTATACTCATTTAACTATGTGTAGGATCCTTCAAGTCCCCTCTGAAGAATTACAGCATTGCTTCGAGACAGAGCTGCCTGAGAGTGAGAGTGCTAAGGAAACTTTGACCTATGCTAGAAATTTTTTGGAATTTTGCTCATATCAAGCTCTTCATCTGTTGACTAGACGTCCTGATTTTTTGAGTGATAAGGAATTCCGTCACTTGACGTATGACATGATGCTTGCATGGGAAGCTCCCAGCGTTGAGAGTGAAAAACTACATAAAGTGAGACAGTTTGTAGTTGCTATCCATTGATGTTTGTGGATGTTGTGAACTACTTATTAAAGGATCCCTTTCTCAAACTTTAGTTACAAATTTGAAGAATAGGACCAAGTGTTTCTGCTTTTAGGCTTGATAATACGGCTTGTACTTTTATGCGACTGTAGGAAACTGCTTGTTGTAGTAAACAAGAAGTAGAAAATGACGATGGCTGGTCACTTTTTTATTCAAGTTCTACCACCATGGCAGTTCAGGTTCTTTTCATCACCAATCTCCTTATTGTTCTTTTTGCTAGTAGCAGATTTTCTTGTATCATGAGCTTGGAATGGGTATGCACATTTACTTTTCTTCTCTCTTTTAGGTTGATGAGAAGGAGACTGTTGGTCGAGAGGCTTTTGCACGAATAGCTCCAGTCTGTGCTGTTGTTGCAGATATAATAACAGTTCACAATCTTTTTGATGCACTGACAAGTTCTTCAGGCTATCGGCTCCATTTTCTTGTATACGACAAATACATTCGGAGCCTTGACAAGTACGATTTTGCTTCTCAAGTCCTATTAATTGTTTGACCAGTGAACTAAAGTTCTCAATGCTATTGAAACTGTATAACTTGTTGGACTGTTTCTGTTGGAAGAAAATATGCTACTGGCAATTTCAGCTAATATTGGATAATAACAGAAGTTACTATCATTTTACAACTTTAGATGTGACCAACCACTTTATTACATGGCGAATTTATACACAAACCCACGCTTTTGTATAATTCTTCTTCAGTGTTTGTTTTGCTCTTAATGTTTTTGACCTTTAACGAAGCAAAGGCCCTAGTATTCAGCCTTTAGAACTCCTACAAGCACTATGCTGTAGCCTCCATCCACACAACATTTTTCTCTTCTAAAGGACGGCTGGCCCTCTGCCAGGGGCACAGTATTAAAGAGTAAGTACCACCTCAATGCTTATTCTCATCGTGACCTACAGAACTACTAAGGCTGCAAAGAATGTGGTGGCCTCTTCAACTGGAAATCTTCAGCTTTCTGAGGGAGAGATTGTAATTGATGCTGATGGTGTTGTTCCCACTCAGCCAGTTCTGCAACACATTGGAATCTCTGCTTGGCCTGGTGAGTCATTCTATTCCTGCAAGTGGAAATCAACCTAGATGTTTCACTGTTGAGTTAGAACCATAAGCCCTTGACATAATTGCCATCCTGCACCCATCACTGAGGGTCTTTGTGTATCTGCCAAGAGGCATTTCTTCTTGAGAGGAGTCATGAGATGATGTTAATGATGGAAGAGATGAGGCAAGGAGAAAGGAGAGGTGCACCTCTTCCTTTGAGTATATATTTTTGGAAATTCCAATCCCTTACTTATGTTGATGGGTGCATGAATTGGCTAGGGAGCATTGCGGACATGCATGCCTCTGGTTGCTAATAGGATGAAGCTAAATGTTCAATACATTGAGCTCTTTTAGAGTGGTGTGTCCAAATCTCACCTTTCTTATAGGCACTCCTTAGCTAGGGCAGCACAGAGAGCCTCATCAAGGTGTTAAGCCATCATTTTAGTGACCCATTTCTTCTAGATTAACCCCTTAGCTGGCCTTCTTTGGCGAGCAAAGAACAGCCTTTTTCCCTCTCTTTTTTTTTCCGTTTTCTTTTGTAAGTAAATGTTTTGTTCAAAAACAAGGGGACATAGTCAGGTAAAATGGTTTATACAACAAAGCCTCCTTAGAAAGGAGAAGATCTCACAGCATGACACAGCCAAGATGTCCCTGTGGTGCCCATGTAACACCGGTATAGCATGTGTTTCAGCAATGATGAAATCTTGTTCGTAATTTACCAATACTGAGGCACGTTACCTTACCCTTATGTGGTCAGGTGTCCTCCAAATGTCTATGGTTCCTGGCGACTCCTTCCAGTTCTTAGTCAAGCAAAATAGAATGGCTTTTGCCCAAATATCTGTACTGTAGATAATGTTTCTAAAGACAGTGCTTGGAGAGGTTATCTATGACTTTGTATGCTCTACGTAGTAACAGATTGGTAGGGTGATTAACTTAGGTGGAAGACTCTGATAATGTCTTTCAGTACATATTTTCCTGTGGACACTCTTATGCATTGAGCTTTGTATGTCCAGGGCGATTGACTCTGACCAACTATGCTCTGTACTTTGAGTCACTGGGAGTTGGTTTATACGGTAAAGCTGTTAGATACGATCTGGCAACAGACATGAAGCAGGTCATAAAACCAGAATTGACTGGACCATTGGGTGCTCGTCTTTTTGATAAAGCTGTAATGTACAAATCAACATCTGTGTACGTCATCTGTAGAGCTCAACAAATTGTATATGTATGCAAATCATCACCTTGTCTAAACTTCATTTTTCTCCTTGCTGTTTGCATTTAATAATCCCATCACAGAGCAGAGCTTGTTTATTTGGAGTTTCCCGAATTCAAAGGCAATTCTCGCCGTGACTATTGGTTGGATATATGTCTTGAGATCCTGCATGTGCACAGGTTTATAAGGAAATACAACCTGAAAGAGATTCAGAAATTTGAAGTGATTGCAAAGGCTATTCTATGCATATTCCGATATCGTGCAGTTAGAGAAGCTTTCCACTTCATCTCTTCACATCACAAAACCTTACTTGTTTTCAACCTTGCTGAAAGCCTTCCAGGGGGAGATACGATTTTGGAAACTTTGTCATGTCGCTTGGCACTTCTGAATGTCGGTGCCGCCCAACATGATGGTGACGGGACTCTATCTGCAAAAAGGCAGTCAACATCCCCAATTAAATGCCAGTCAACATTGTCTCCACTTTCACTTCTGACTCTCAGTCATCTTGGTCTTGTATTACAAAAAGAGGCCAATCTAGATGGAGAAGCAAAAATAATCGGAGATGTTTGTGTTGGTGAGACAAATCCCTTGGAAATAGCAGTGAAACAGTCAGTGTTAGAGATGGGGAAGGCTGAAGCGGCTCAGGCCACTGTGGACCAAGTGAAGGTGGATGGAATTGACACAAATGTTGCAGTAATGAAGGTTAGTGATGATTACCTTCAATTTCTTTTTCCGTGTTAACTTTTTATTTCCATTCTGAATGTTTATGAAGCAAAGGATATATATATTTATAGGGTGAAATGTTGTTGTGGTGTGTGTGTGGGGGGGGGGGGGATGACCTTAGAACTTTTTAATGAAATGCTCCGGAAACAAATATATTCGTACTGTTTTTTATTCCTTCCACATTCTTCCAGTGCCTTGGAATAACTGGTGTCTGTTTTATGATTTCAAATCTTTTTGTACTTTGCTTTCCATCGGTGAGAAAACAGTTGCAACTTGCTCCTTGCTTTTGTTTAGGCTAAGGGAAATCAATTAGATCTTGCATCAGTAATAAGGCTTTATTCACTTTCGCTGGACCAAGCAATCAGAACTGTCCACTCCAGTGCAATAGGTCCAGGAAGTACTGTTTATGTCACTTATAGCACACTTTATGAAGTGTCCGTTGCATGATTATTTCTTCTTTCCTTCCAAATAAGCTCAACAGTTGGAGAAGATTTTATTGTGCATGACAACCACAAAACGACATGCTCATTACTGTTCTATTTTCTTTGATAGCTTTGGTTCCTTAGACGACTATTTGTAGAGCTTACATGATGAAAATCCCTTTTTCTTTGTTTCTAACCATTAAGGTGATCATTTCTGCTCTTTGTAGGAACTACTTTTTCCAATTATTGAATCCGCTAGACGTCTTCAACATTTGGCCTCGTGGGAAGACCCTTATAAGTCGATTTTTTTTCTGATGTTGATTGGCTACACTATTTTAAGGTGAATTGTCCCTGGCTGGAGTTTCCAGCTCACTGTAATTGTTTTACAAGTGAATTGTAAAATATGGTATATAGAAAAAAAAAATAAAATTGTGAAATATGGTTATATGTATATTCTCAGCTTCCCGATTTCTCAGATTTGAAAGCTTTAGCAATATCATACACAAACTAAGCAATCTAACAAAATGGTTACATATGACTTGCAGGGGGTGGATCAGGTATATATTGCCAGCCATCTTTGTGTTTACTTCAATTTTCATGCTCGGGCGCAAGCATTTAAACAAAGGGAAGCCAGTAGAAACCTTCAGAGTAACACCACCCCCCGATCTAAATGCTGTAGATCGGTTACTGGCATTGCAAGAAGCTATCACTCAAGTAGAAGCACTTATTCAAGCTGGGAACATTACTCTCCTGAAGATAAGAGCTCTCTTATTTGCAGTGCTTCCACAGGTATACACCCTAGCCATGCTATGTTTCCTATAAAAAGAGCAGCAAAATTGGCTCTGTTTCCAATATAAGAAAAAAACAGTAAAAATGCTATAGCGTATTTCACAATATTCATTTTTGCTTGGAAAAGAGCTGCTAATGGATGAAAGGGAAAAGTTAGCACCCAGTTTAACGTTTATTGTCTATTTCTTTTCCTCAAAATGAAGAGAAGAAGATTGTATCAATTCTGCTTTTTTTATTCACTTATACACGTACTACCGAGCCACTGGTGGTACTCTTAACATATGTTGTATGACATGCATGGCTTTTGATATTCAAGTTGCTCTAGAAAATAGCACTTTAAGCAAGCGCTCGTAACTCATAATTCTTGACACTTTGCTAGGATCTCATGATGCAGAAAGGTAGACATGGTTCTCTGTTCAACTCGGAGTTATCATTTAATTGTAACCTATATGAAGCATGACCGTAATACTGCACCGAAACCCACCTAGAATTAAAGTTCAAACCGCAGGAAATATCCATCTAGAGGATTAGATTTTCAATTGCAAAATCAGCTTTACTCACAACAACGGGTGAAGACTTAAAAGTCGTGTTCCCTCTGTGCATCTGCCTTATTTTGCAGCAAAGACGCAAATTTTTGTCAATACTGTTATGGGTCACATAAACATATGGATAAGACCGAAGGTTTATCATCTGAATAGTAATTTTAAGAGGAAATTTTTTTACAATCTTTTGCCATTGTATATTCATCTGCTATCCTGTCTCTCAGGCCACAGACAAGGTTGCTCTATTGCTGGTTTTGGTGGCTGCGGCATTTGCATTTGTGCCTCTGAGATACATTGTTCTACTAGTATTTTTAGAGTCTTTCACAAGGAAAATGCCCTGTAGGAAAGAAAGCAGTGATAGATGGGTAAGGCGTGTTAAAGAATGGTGGTTTAGAATTCCAGCAGCTCCCGTGCAGCTCATCAAAGTTGGTGACAAAAAGAAAAAGAAATCATAATTCCTTGTAACTAGCCAGTGTAACACCACTTACAGGCATTCCTTGCAACGATGAGCTATTGTAAATGTGTAATTAGGATTCGGGTATTATTGATTCTTGCAGCACAGTTTTTGCACGTTAATAGGAAACTATGTTGAGTCATATGTTTGGAACCTAAAGAAATTGAATTGGATTTATTCCAAAAGGTTGGGACAATAACTAGCCTGCATGAATCAAATTTCGAGTTGCCATACATGTGATTTACCATTGTGGAAGCTATTCAATTTGGTATTCTTGTGGTTGCCAATATGGAAACTATTAGAAAAGGTGCTTTATACTCGAGAAGCAAAGGAGGCCACATGACATTTAAAAAAAATGGAAGAAGGTCACATGGACAGAGCAAGGAAGAGAATACAACCATGGTAGAAGCCTAGGGCCTCTTCTCTGTGAACGTGAAACAGCATACTAAGCCAGATTATCTTTATACAAACTTTTCTTTCTCTTTTCTCTCGGTGAAATTTGAATACAAACTTGCCCCAAAAAGAAATTGTTAATACAAACTGTGTCCCTAGTACTTCGTCGCTCCAAAATCTTTTGGCAAACTCCAAAACATGACTTGTAATAAAAAAAAAAATCTTTTAAATGAAAGACTTTTATATACTATAGTACACTGAAACTTTTTATTATGATAAGCGACCGCAACCTTCTCGAATGGTTGGTTTAGGAGTCATGAAATGGATGGAAAGCAAAGGCCTATCCTCACGAGCTCCACCTCTACCCCGTGTCTCCTTCAATGATTCCGTACCGACTGTCTATTATGCCAATCCGTTTCCCAACGTACTTCGTTATAACCACCTAGCTCGGATTTTTTTGTTTGCTTCGTTCTTCCTCTTTCACAAAAGTGCCCGGCGAGAGACTATTAGCTGTTGTTCGTAGGGTAGTTCAGTTGCTTATGGGATATCTTAAATAAAAGACTTATCGGCCGAGAAAGAAGCGCCAACTATTAATATTATTAGTCAAAGTAAAGGTGCGCACAATAGAAAGGGTTCTCTATCTTGAGCGCCCCTCTAAACGTAAAGAGCTGGGTGGAAATCATGATCAACAGACTAGTTCCTTGATCACACATTATCTGGCCAGAACTCCCTGTAAAAGGCCCGCTCAAATTCCTTCTCTTGCAACCGCTTTTCTAGCTCCTGCATCTTCCTTATCCTTTTCGAGAGTGTCTTGCATTTCTTCGTAGGCAAATGTTCCTAGATTAGCAAAGATATAAGTGATTTGAAGGAAAAAGTAAAGAACAGAAAATTTGAGAGACATAGTTGATACAATCAGAATAAATGAAGTTGGAAGTTTGAATATCTCGATCTGATCAGTCGATTCAATTTAATCCTGAATTGTAAGTAGGAATCTCTTTAGAACTATGTGCGCAGAAACCATCCAACGGAGTGAGGCAGAACAGTGTACTTCCAGTCTGACGTTTCTAACTTCGTTCTCGCTCGGGCCCTTCTGTTGTTTCTAATGTCTTTGAAAACAGGAAAAAAGGTGGGGAGAGGGGCAGGTAAAAAATGCCCTACACAAAATACTGTTTAGACTTGGGACTGGCCACGCACTAGTCCAAAACAGAAAACCCATTAAACTATGCAGACTTTGAAAAAAAAAATCTGAAAAAGAAAAGAAAAGCAAGGGAAAGTTATAAGATATTTAAAGCAAAGGATCTTGAAATGAATTTGACCCTACAAACAGTTAGGTTACATTCCAAACAAATTTGAGATCAATATTTCCTACTGAGATAAACTATTTTTAGGGTTTCTGGATAAGAATATCATGCAAAACTTTGCTACTCATATCAAGTGTCGGCTGGATATGTCAAATTGTTGCCAAAACTTGCACAAGCATGACTACCGAGAACCTTCAGAAGGACAGCAACCAGCTCTTTGAGATCACTATTTCCTAGAGATAAACTATTTCTAGGGTTTCTGGATACGAATATCATGCAAAACTTTGCTACTCATATCAAGTGTCGGCTAGATATGTCAAATTGTTGCCAAAACTTGCACAAGCATGACTAACGAGAACCTTCAGAAGGACAGCATCCAGCTCTTTGAACAGTTTTCTCAAATTTTTGGTATCAGATTCATTTTTAGTAAAGTTATACAGGTAATCTAGAACGTGTTACGCCTACTAGTCCCAAAGACCAAACAGAGGGGAAAAAAGATGAAGAAGAATAAGAACAGTGCAGAAAGAAAGAAAGAAAGAAATTTTTAAAATAAAGTAACTCACCTGGTCATTTTTTTCGTTACATGCAGCAGTGTCATAAGACTTCTTGGCTGTCTTCTTTACTTTATCTGCTCCCAAGCCTCGTTTATTATTCTTCAAATATGCTTGTACAGGCTCCAACCTACCCTGCTCAAATTTTAAACTAAATAGCTACAGTTTCCACCCAGAAAAATGGCCATTGTGGGTAAACAGGCTCCAGCAGTATCACACGGGAAGAAAAAGGGGAAGGCCATCTAAACAAAAAGATGTGGAAACAAGGATCAAAGAAGTGAAACCTCACATGACTCCGTTCACATGCCTTCAACCAAATGTACAGAGTGATCAAAAAATTATACAATCATCGGAAAGCAGACTGGCATTCATAAAGAAGGCCAACATTTATTTGGATAGCTATTGCACAGGAAAAGTCATATTTGTAATTTCTTAGAGACCAACAATTATAGGAAATCTTCAACATTTTAAGCCAAGCAATTAACGAGCAAACATACTTCTATTTCTGAGCCCTGAGATTCCAAAAGAATGGCGTAAGAAATCCAACATGATCTATATATCTTACTAGCCTTTAAAGCCAAGAAACCAAATATTCAACTTTTCACTAACTCGGCCTCTTTCCCGTTTATTTAAAACTTGAAAGGGTTGAACCTACCTCTCTGTTTACACGATAATTACAGGTGCGTGGAAAAACTGCAACAACACACTTGCAATGCAATATCAACCGAAATTCAATATTTTCCAGCGAAAAAAATAAAAATAAATCGTGAACCCTAAATTTCCTGCCCATCCCTATGACATTTATGACTTAGACCTCAAGAGGAACAGTAATCCACAAGAAATATTCAGAATTTGACCACTAAAGAAAAAAAGGACGAAGAATAGACATACCTGCTCGGAAGCACCAAGGCCAGTCCCTTCTTTCCATCCATGCTTTTTCAATAGCTGCAAAAACGCCAACAGGATTCACAGCGATAGAACAAGGACAGGTTTCTGCATTACTCAAATTGAAACGGCACAAGAAATGAACCCTAACAGGACGAGAGCAAAACAAGTAGAGTGCGAAAGAGAGGCGAACCTGAAACCCAATGTTTGAGGAGTCCATGGCAGAACCAGTTTTCGAAGAAGAATAAGACTCTCCCATGGCTTCCCTATTTTCAATTGATTTGTTTCGTTTTTTGGCATTCGGTAGGTACCTAGTAAAGGACTCGCTTTTATAATTTATACATTTTTTGATTGGACAGCGTTGTGTATGGTTACTATGGTAAATAATATTTATCCAAGAAGATAAATTATATATCTGTATTTACAAACTAAATTTATATGAAAATTTTAAAAATATTGTGAAGATTGAGATGAATTAAAGATTTATTAAATTTTGAAAAAAAATTAGTGAAAAAATAGAGTATATAATTTTATTCTAATTAGTAAAAAAAAATAAGAAATATTATTTGAGTAAATTTTAATTAATAAAATAATAATAAAGTAACTTGAAAGTAATATTTTCTATTAAATCATTTCTTCCAATTATAATTAAATAAACAAAATTAATATTTCTAGAGAAATTTGACCAAAATTTTTACAAACCGTGACTTCTAACTTCAAGCAACATGTGGCCAATATTACTCATAGGCGTCAAAACCATCTTTTACAAACATAACCCAACTTTCTACCAAAAACATTATTTTCATATAAACTCTTGACAAATACAAAATATAGTACTAACTGCTAAATAAGGGGCGAATGAAATCTTAATAAAACGTACTTTCATTATCCGTTGGAAATGGTCGAATGCATTAATGCTGTAAAGCTAGTCACATACATTGGGTTGAAATTAAGGAGAGAAAGTACGAAGATTTGTGGCTCTGATTATTTCGAGCGAACTAGGTCCTATTTTTTTTGGAAGACTTAAAGTGGATAGGAACAAAAAACATTATATTTTCGTTCATAATTTTAGAAGTCCTTCTGCTTAGAAAATAATAATAATTAGAAGTCCTTTTGTATAGTAGGGTTCTCAATTATTTGTTTTTTAATAGAGATCAGTCAATAATAGTGCTAACTAATGGTGATTCAAAATAACTTCATCGGTAAAAAAAAAAAAACTATTAACAAAGAAAGAAGAGAACAATTGTTTGTAAAAGAATACGAAAATAACAAAACCACAAATATAGGCACTAGGCAGATCCCGTTTGTTTGGCTTCTTTGGAAATTTCTCTTGTTTTTCTTGGGGTCTACTTGCTGTCGCACTCGCCTCCTCTCGCTTTGCTCTGTTGAAAAAAACCTAATTCATCTAGAGAGAGGCAGACGGACGAGGAGGAAGAAGACAGGGAGTAGAGCAGGAGAGAATCGGAGATGGACTTGGACCAGTGGATCTCGAAGGTCAAGGACGGTCAGCATCTGTTGGAAGATGAGCTTCAACTCCTCTGCGAATACGTGCGTATCTCCTCTTCCCCCCAAAGAAGAACACATACATACAATAACACTGCTTAAGTAAATCTGGGGTTTCATTCTCGAAATACATGGATCTTCCCTTCTCTTTTACTTTGTATATTCACGTACTTATTTTTGTATCTCGATATTGTCAGGGTTTGTGTTCTCTGCCGCTGCGTGAATATGTCTGTCTTACATATTTGCTTTTATTCGATTTCGAGAGTGCAAATTGGAATCCCTATGTTATGTTGGGTTGCCGAGAGAAAATACCAGAGTAGAGAAGGGAAATTTATTTTTATGATTCCATTTTTTTCTTTTGATTCCTTACACTTCCAGGAAGTGAATGTTTCAACACAAATTGTTAGCATTGTGTGCAACATTCAACTCAATTGTCTGATGGATGAACTGAAGACGAAATGTAGGCAGTATTCTTGATTCTTCCATTAGAAATTCATCTTCATCCGCGATGCTCATGCATAGGATGCTGCCAACTCATACAATAAAAACAAGTGAAAAATATATCACCTTAATTTGGTGTTGAATATTGGTTTTGCAAGGGAACTGGCTCTTGAATGCCATTTTCCTCAGCGATTTTAGATACATAGGTCCAACAATAAAGATCAACTGTCTCCAAGGTTATTATGCTCTGGCCTGCATAGATGCCTGCCTAGTAAGTTAATCTGTTGCCTTGCCCTCTAAAGGTCTAAGAATCCTCGTAGACAAGCAACATGTTGAGCTGTGACAGCTATGCTGGTTGCTTTTTAAATCCATATAAAATAGTTTGTTTTATTATTTACAATGTTTGCATAATATGGCGCTTCAATTACCACATAAAAGCAGCCCCATTATCAACTTTCAAGTCCCCATGCATCACACATTTCTTTGTCTGTGTTCCCAAAGTTATGAAGCATTAGTCTAGAGACTATTGTTGAATCTTTGCTATATGATCCTAATCATGCTACTTTGTACCATATTCATTTGCCTACTTGGATGCCTGTTGTGTTGCCATGGTTGTTTTTGTGAATTATATTCTACTTTAAATTTATGGTACTACTTCGACGGATATCAATTGATCTCATTCATTTCAGTTATTCAGTACCCCTCTGTCACGCCCCAAAAAAATCAGCATAAATAAATAAAAGAAATTTATCGCATTTATTGGAAACAAAACATAATATAACGATATTGTTTCAAAACATAAACTTGAACAACTTAAAATCCATAATGATGCTCTCGTCTATCCCGTCCATATGCTCTCTAGGCTCAATCTCTGAAAATAAGAAAAATAAAACGGAGTGAGTTCGACAACTCAGTAAGCAGAGAATAAAAACATATTTTTTTTTTGAAAATAATACTCAATTCAGTGACCAGAAATACATAAAATAAAGTAGCTTTTCAGAAAATCCCCTTTGGCATTAGCAGTAAGCTACATTGACCTCTGTGGCAGGGTTGTGCAACGACTTAACCGGCATCCAAACCGAATTAAGCCAACAGTAAGTGGAGTTTGCCCTACTAAGACTTAGCCACGTACGCTAAGTGTGCACTAGGGAGAAACTCACACAGAAACCAATCCGAATAATGGGTGCACCAGTAATCAGTAATGAGTTGGTACCAACAGCAGCAGTAATCAGTAACAGAACACCGCCTCGAGGTTTGAAAACAATATGATATATAATAACAGAATTCAGATTTCAAAATCAGAAATAATGTTCAGCAGAATACAAAATCTTTGATAAATAATTCAGAACAGTCATATAAACAATCTCAGTATGTCTTTTTAAAATTTCACATTTGTTTTCAGAATAACATAAACTTGCAATAAAATATTTTCCACAGAATCGTTTATGAAAATGTGTTCATAATTTTTGAAGAAAACAATATAGTAGTTCCGTTTACCCGACTTGCTTCGATAATCAAATCGTTCTAAAATCCACCTATTGCAGCGACCCAAAAGAACCGAAGAAAATCGAGAAACTCAACAATGGCCGAAATTGACCTAGAGAGAGAGATAGATCTCAAAAATGACTGATGTCGAAATTGAGAGGTGTGAATAATCTCTGAGTAGAAGGTCCCTTTTTATAGTCGAGTTTTGGCCAAGAATCAATGAATAACGTCTCAAAACCGATGCCCTTTCGAAATCCTCTATTAACCACCATAAATCGCTTGATTTATTGAGAAACGTTGAGCTCTACACAATGGAGTTGAAAGCCACGAAAATCAGTTGAAAAGGTGCTAAAACGGATGAGAAATCGAAGAGAGAGAGAGAGATTTTGATGAGAGAGAAACTGAAGGGTTGAAAACGGCGGCTAGGGCATAAGAATCGAAATTCTAAAGTTTGGGGAAGAAGAAGATCAAAACACATTGTTTTACTTAAAAATCAAATTCGAGCAAAACGAGTTTAAATAAATAAAACTTCACCATATAAAGAAAAAGTAAAGGCGCCCTAGTGGTCAAGATGCATGCCTCTCTCATCCCAAAGTGCCCCAGTTCGAATCTCCACCTTGCAAAACAATCTTTTCTTTTCTTTTAAAGACCGGGTCCTCACATCCCCTCTCCTCTCTCGTAGGTCTGTTCATGTAGCATGTGTAGTCTACACAAAACGTCTTGGTACCATAACAAATATATCTGCGCGTGTGTTTCTTCACAGAACAAACAAACAGACGGTGGTTACCATCTTTCTTATTAGTTCAGCTTTTCTATAGTTTAATGATAAAAGTCTGCCAACTATGTACCTTTATGTTGTCATAAGCATGTTATCTAACAAGAATGTAATTTTCAATGCATTCTACAAAACAAAGGTGTTGCCTTATTGATGAAGACACAGCTGCTTCTTTCCTAGTTTATTTTGTATGTTACCATCTTGGAATGAGTACGTTGCTGGTGTCATTGTTATTCATTTGTCACAGGTGAAAGAGATCCTCATTGAGGAGTCCAATGTGCAGCCTGTCAATAGTCCGGTGACTGTTTGTGGTGATATTCATGGCCAGTTTCATGATTTAATGAAACTTTTCCAGACGGGAGGTCATGTGCCGGAGACCAATTACATATTTATGGTAAGTTTGTACCTTTGGGTCAAAATTGTATTGACATGTTACTGCACCATCTCATGCAATTTTGTCATGTGCTCAGTTGCTAAACGTTTCTAAATACTTCTCAGGGTGATTTTGTTGATCGAGGTTACAATAGTCTTGAAGTTTTCACAATCCTTTTGCTTCTTAAAGCTAGGTATGTTCTTTTTAGGCGTGCTGAATTGGTTAGTGACTTCATCTTCTTTTTATAATGAGATTTGTAATTTATGATCTTGCTTCACCTCTATTGTTATTAAAAAGTAACTGGGCCAAGTGGGTATTGCATTTCTCATATACTTGTCCATAGGGTTTTAAGAATCCAAACATCTTAGAGGTAGATAGAGAGCTAGGAGTTTATCCAACAAACTGCACTTCTTTGTACATGTTAGTAATCCATGATGAGAAGTGGCTGAAGAAAGCTTGAAATCAATTTTGATGGTGAAGACTAAAAACACAATTGAAGTCTTGGGGAAATTCCTTTCCTATAGCTGCCGAAATTATATCATATGAACTGAACTAAAAGGGTTAGTCATCCTAAAAATAGGATTTATTTCTTGGACCTATGAACCATCTTCGAGAGTTATGGGCAGCACCGATGCAAAAATATTAGAACACACTGGCTTAAATAAGGGGTTCTTCTCTTTGCCTCATGAGGGAAAGTCACTATTATTATTATAGGTTTATTTGCTTATTGTCTCAAAAATATTTGCCACTTTTTAACAAAGTTGGGGGCATAAAGATTGGTATTCTAGTTGTATTTAGTGTTCTTCTGTTGCTAGAGGACATTGGACCATGAGCATCCATCTGTGTAATGAGACCTTTTTAGAGTTGAGATATCAATTTTATTCTTATCCGGGGTTCTTAAAGGCTCAATTTGTGAAGATTATGGATGGTTATGCAATTGCCTTTGTTGCCTTTCTGTCTGTTTGTGCACTCACTCATTATTAAGATTCGATGCCTTCTGTAGCAAAGTTGATTTGGCCTTTCTTGTTTTTGATGCTTCTGTTTGCTTACAGATACCCAGCAAATATTACGCTTTTACGTGGAAACCATGAAAGCAGGCAACTAACCCAGGTGTGTTTTCTGGTCGTGTTTGTTTCTTGTGTCAATCAAATTAGTGAAGAGTCTATTATTTTAGAACTCTTTGAAGTGATCCATGCACTTTCTTTTGAAATCAACATTTGTGCATCAGACAAAGATATCCTGTCTATTGGGGAAAGTGGGAATGTGGAGATTTAGATATATTCCTCATTCTCTCGATTGTTGTCATTTTCATAAGTATATCGATGCGAAGGTCTGTGGTGAGTAACTGTTCTATTTTTGCCTTAATAATAAATGGTTGTGGCTACGAGGGATTCATATAGTCATAAAGTAAATGCTAGGTATAAAGTGATAAATTAAATGCTATCTGTTTCTTGTTCTGTTTGGAGTTTATATAATAAATACATCAATGGGTTCTTATTAATCATACATTTCACGTTTGATTGCTGTATGTTTTTTGTGTTTTGGGGAAAATAATAAGATCAAGACGTAGCCCAAGCTCCCTCCACATCTCTTTGTTATCTGTAATCATTTCAATATCTTGAATGGAAAATCTCTAGTGTAGGGGGAAAAAAAAGAATGGAAGATCTCTTGTTTGGTTCCTCGCATTGTAACTAGAATTATATTCTTAGCGCCAATCACAGACAGAAAATGAAATACTTTTATTGAGAGCTTTACCAGCTAGATGGATATTTGCAAAATGGAATTATTGTTTGTCTAACGTCTAAACAATCAAAAGTTTCTAAGTTAAGAAAGGGATATTGACTTTACATCTCAACATCTTATTGTTGCAGGAAGCACATCTTGCATTTGCCATCATAAGATTTTTCAACTGACATCTTTTTGTGGAATTTCCATTTCCTAGGTATATGGTTTCTATGATGAGTGCCAGAGGAAGTATGGAAATGCTAATGCGTGGCGGTATTGTACAGATGTTTTTGACTATCTAACGCTCTCAGCAATTATTGATGGGACTGTAAACTCTCTCTCTCTCTCTCTCTATCTATCTATCTATCTATCTCCTCTCTCTTGCTTGCTCTCTCCCCTGTAGATACATACACATAAAAACTTATCTATCTATGTTTTATAAATAGATTTTCTAGAAAGGCTATGAATAAATACATGTATGTTTGTGTATTTTTGTGTTATAATTGCGTGTGCGCTTTCGGAATTTTAAATTCGTAAATTTGCTTTTGTTGTCAGGTGCTTTGTGTCCATGGTGGTCTGTCTCCTGACATTCGGACAGTTGATCAGGTTTCCCCTCACCCCTCTTTTTCTTAATCAGTCCTTCGTTAGAGTTATATGAAAGCATTATAGAATGCTAAGCAAACTTTACGATTATTAGTGGCAATGCCTGTGTGATGTGTTGGTGAAGTTGTGCTGGAGAGAATAAGTTATTGATGTAGTGGCTTGTGTGAAGAACAGTTTATAGTAATAATACTTCACTTGCGGAATGAGATCAACAAGTATCTTTATTTTTTAAATCAATTACAAATTTTTCACCCCCACATAGTTCTCCTGGTTAGTTATTTATCAGTTACATGACTGAGGGATCATAGAAATGATGGATGACTAACACTAGAAAGGATCGGTATCCTCTCCCTCCCCCCCCCCCCCAAAAAAAAGAAAAAAACAAAAAGGGAAATCACTCACCTGGTGAGGTACATCCTCTAGGCATCTTATGTAAACTTTCTCTTTGGCAATCACTAGGTCAATGAGCCTAAGTACTACATTGCAATCATCATAGATCAATAATTAGGGATTCAGGAGACATGCTATGCTATGGACACCAGGAAAAGATTTGGTCACAGATAATTATTAACTTTTACTACTATCAAAGCAGCAGTTATTGTACAGATACACAACTTTATGTTTATTAATATTCTTTGAAAATACTTATCAAAATAATAATAAAATTCTTTGAAAATAGTATGTATATATGGACATAGGTATTATATCTGTTACATTTAGTTAGTGATGCTTTTATCCCATGAAAGGCTTTTATATGACCCTGTGCGTCAAGCAAGAATCCTCCCTTTAATATTTAGTTGTTCATTATGCAGGAGCGTTCTGTTTTTTTTTTCCTCCTTTCTTTTTTCTGTGTTTGGTTTTGGAGTAGCAATTTTCTGACATTCTTAGACTTAGTTCTAAAGAACACTGTTATGACATTATTGACATGAGGTTTTGCGTTCAATATTGTGAAAACTTGTTTTGCAGATAAGGGTAATAGAACGAAATTGTGAAATTCCACATGAGGGTCCATTTTGTGATCTCATGTGGAGTGATCCTGAAGATATTGAAACATGGGCAGTTAGTCCGCGCGGAGCAGGTTGGCTTTTTGGGTCCAGGGTGACTTCTGAGGTAATATAATCTGCTCTAACTGTAGTATGGTATTTTCCTGGTGAACTCATGAATACTATCATGTTCTGCAGTTCAATCACATAAACAATCTGGATCTGGTTTGTCGAGCGCACCAACTTGTACAAGAAGGCCTTAAGTACATGTTTCAAGATAAAGGCTTAGTAACTGTGAGACCTGTACTTTGTTATATTTGTTTTGCTGCTTCATTATGATATAGGTTGATTGAGTAGATTGCATCTGGGTATTCACAGGTGTGGTCTGCACCAAATTACTGTTATCGTTGTGGGAACGTGGCTTCCATATTGAGCTTCAATGAGAATATGGTGAGATATTACGAACTTGCTTTCTTCCTTATGTTACTCCATGGTAATGGAGTGGGATGTTCATATTCATGTATATGTATGTTGTGGTATTTAGAATCAATCCCTTTATGCAAAGTGTCAGCATAACAATCTGTGTAATTTGTGCACTCATTTCTTTAATTTTATGCATCACACTGAGATACTTTTAGAACTTATACCTGATTCTTTCGAGGTGCCTAAATTCTATATTCATAGAGGCTCATCTTGCCAATTGAGTTTAATGTCATTGTTTCTTGATTTGTTTCGGTAACTCTTGTTATTATCATAACAAATGGGTCCCCCCCCCCCGCTTTTCGCGTCTCTCTTTTGCTATTTTCTATTTGCTGTTAGCTGGCTTGGTAGCCAGCCGAAAAGATAGATCTTGGTTTTCTATCAAGCGGTCACATGCCTTAGTTTGTGTCTACGCTTCATATTTCACCTTAGTTACCTTGGTTTCATATTTTCTTTTCCTTCAATGTCATGTACTCATTTTCACCATATTTGGCTTAGACAATCTACTTGTATGTATATGTACTCGTTTCTGTATGACAAAAGATTAAATTGAAGTTTCTAATACTATTCTTCAAGAATGGAAAGGGCCGCTTCATCATTTTGTGTATAGTAATATTGTTTCTATTGCCTCTTTAAGTAGTAGAAGAAAGACAAAATATAAGGACAGAGAAGTGCAATTTATGTTTGCATTAAAGAGTATGGAGAAATTTTTCTTGAGAGACAATCATCTGTTACCATCAAATAGTGTACTTGGAGTGGTTTTGTTGTTGGTGGTGTCAGATGTTGATTCTTGTTGTTGATTAGGAAATTGCTGTCATTGATTAGGAATCCAGAGTACTGTATGCCCCAAAAGATGTTACTTACTATTTTGAGGTTGACCATGCAAGAAAATCTTTATGGTGATGATTCAGGGCTCTTGCTAACATACAGCTTGAGGAGTCCTGAACAGGAGATTTCCTATGTCGCATCTCTTTACCTTGAGTGAGGAATCTTTATTTATGAAACGATGTTGTGCATAGATGCTCATTTTCTGCTACTTGCAACAGGAGAGAGAAGTGAAATTTTTCACTGAAACAGAGGAGAACAACCAAATGAGAGGGCCCAGGACAGGAGTCCCTTATTTCTTATGATCATGGGAGCTGTTGGCCTGGATTACGTGTAAAATAACTGAAGAACTGTGATTGGATGTTTAGAGTGCTGTCCTGATGGAAGCCCTGCATGCGTGGGTGTTTGCAGATGGACCTTTGTTATTGCTTGGCTGGAAATTTTCCATCTGGTCTTGGCTGCTTCAATATTTGTGGCAGAGTATTAGGTCGCTAATTGTTACTCCATTATTTATCAGTTAGTGTCCTCATTCTGGGAAGTTTCCTACTCAAGCCTGTTCTTGGATTCTTGCGCTGTGTATTTGGTTGCTATTGTTGATTAACTAATTCTTGATTAGCATATTTTTGTATCAATGTATTAGCACGCTATGGTGCTTCAGACTGGGTTTTGTGCATAACCTGTTTCATAGATGAAGTTTTGGATGTTGGGTAGAGATTTCTGGAGAAAAAATGCACGAGTGGAAAGGGGAACAAGAGGTTTATGGACATCTGATCTATTATGAAGTGGGAATCATGTTCTTATTTCGTCTTCCTTTTTCTTGTTTTTTTTGTCCTTTTTTGGTAACAGGTTTTTAGTCATATAACGTTCACTCATAAATTTGTAGTTAATTCTTTCTTTTTTGTGAGCAACAAATTTCTAGTTTAAGAGAGCATAATTCGGGATTCGGGATAGGGACGAATGCCCAAGAACTAAAGGATAGTCGATGGTTTCTTCATGTATATATTAGCAGTAGATACATTAGATTATAAACAAGTACGGAGTAGGAGATGACAACTCTTGCAATCACTCTAGACTGCCACTGCAATGCCTACGCTAAAAAGGAAAAGAAAATTTAATCGGTAAGGTAAATGAGGGGGAAGTGAAATGTTGCAGCAATGAGGTGTAACAATACTGGATCTGAATGTTTTGAGGCCGCGGGGCTGCCATCTCTCCAACATCCTTCGGCACGGAGCTGTGGTTCATGCAGAGTGGCCTGGTAGACTAGAGCATCTCATTAACGTGTCAGCAGAGGCGGATCTAGCGAGGCTGCCCCCCATCGCCTGAAAAATCTCTCATACTTTTTTTTATTTTTTATTTTTTTAATATTGGCCGCCCCCCTTAGGAAGGGGTATCGGCCTCTCAGAGGACTCTCCAGCCAGCCTCTCCAAGTCTCCATCTCAGATTCTCAGCCTCCCCGGACGATGATCTTCAACAGTTCTCCAATCCCAAGGTTTCTCTCTCTTTCCCTCTCTACGAAACGACAACGGTGTGATTTTGCGTGCATAGCAGTTTTAGAGTCGCTTCCTGATGATCCTGTGTGAATTTCACCGCCGCAGGTGGAGCTGGAGCAATACCCAACTGGATCTCACATTGCCTCTCGCATGCTTTTCACTGTAACAATCTCTCGCTCCCCCTAATTTTTCTTAGCGCTCTTACTGTCGTGTTCTTTCCCTGTCTCTGACTCTTTTGCTTCAACTATCCGTTTCTCCATTCGTATTATTCGTTTTCTGATTTTGGTCTTTGTCGATAATTCTTGTCGGCTGGTAAATTAAGCAATTTTACAATCTCTTTAATTCTAAAGCTAAGAAGCCACTTATTACTTCGCTATTTTGAAGTTGCGTTTACCCGGGCAGCCGGGCTAATCGCAAGGCTGTTAATTGTGTGCGTAATGCCAAAAGCGGCCTTTTTTTCCTGTGATTGTTGACAGATTCAACATTATGGAATCACATGTTGTTGTAGTACCTTTTCGTTTTGACGTCTGACATGATTGAAACATATCAGGCCAAGAATTCATTTGGGGATGTGAGCAACAAGGTAGTGGTCGATTTCGGTTGTGGTTGTGGGACATTGGGTGCTGCAGCAGCACTTTTGGATGCAGAGTGAGTACCATGGTTCTCCTTGTTTTTCATTTCTGGTTTCTCATATTCATTTTCGCTTTTAAGTCTTAGCCGAGATTTTAATTCTGGATTCATAAACCTAACCCCATATATCAACTATGTATAATTGCTTTTTCTCATCTTTTTTTATCACTTATGTATCTCATAGACGGTAGTTGTCATCTAGCAATTAACAGCAATCTTGAACCATGAGAAACTTTGCCAGACAGTTTGGAAGTGAGCAGATATATTTCAACTGTATAGCATGGCCCGTTATAGGTTTCACCTCGCATAGTTTGTTTTTCTGAAGATGAGTTCGGGATGGAGGTGCCTTGTGAATGTTTATGTTCACAAGAAGCATGAATGGCAGCAACTTCCAGTGTCCAATGTCTGAGAAATTATTGTAGCAGTTAGGTAAATTTGAATTTGGGGAGCTAGTTATTATGTGTGTACAGCTAGTGTTGGAGTATCTCCCTCCCCGCCTTACCTATTTTGGTTTTTTTTTGGGGTTAGGATGGTTTGAGGTATATATACTTAAAAAAAGTTGAAAAACGGGGCACTAGGGTAATTGGTGGATCAGCTCTCTTACAGTTTCTACTGACGACATCTGAGCCTGTCATTGATAATATATTTCTGTGGATGCATTAAGGAAGGCAGAAGTTTTTAACATTAGAGTTTCATCAGACATAGCTGTTCACTTCATGATTTAACATTTCTTGAATAATTTGTTCCTCTTATTTTTGTGATCACTTATTCAGGTCAAATTGTTGATACTGTTGTAATGAATCCTCCATTTGGAGCCCGGAAGAAGGGAGCTGATATGGATTTCCTATTTGTGGCTTTGAAGGTAAAATCAGGAATGTCTCTTAAGTCTGATGTTTGGAGTGCGTCTGAGCAATTATACTTGAAATTCTTAATATATGTTCCATGTATTGCTTGTTCTGTCAGGTTGCTTCTCAAGCAGTTTATTCCTTGCATAAGACCTCGACAAGAGATGTAAGTAAATTCCTGTTGTAATTCTAGCTATTTGAGTCAATACTCAAGATCAGTTGCAACATGGCATGATTTGTTTTTGGGCCATCTATGGTGCCGAGCATGTAACGACCGGAAGGAGCGCTAGCCACATTTTTATATTTCCATAAAGCTTTTTTATGTTGTCTTTGTCTTCCAGCCTCCAGGTACAGGGATGAGTGTAAACCATTCGGTCCTTATCACTCGTGTGTTGTGAAGGTCAAGTGCAGTGCATGGGCCAACCAAATTGATTGTATATGGATATGGCAACTTTCTACTAGTAATTCAATACAAGAATCTCTTCTTCTTCTTTTTCTAAGTACAATACAAGAATCTCACAACTGACATTTCACCTCTAGTCCAAGACAAAGCATACATCATTGTTGATTTTGCGCATAACCTGATTGGAATGGCATGTTGGGACCTGGACTTACATGCTCAATTGTGCCACTTAATGACCAACAGTTGTGTCTAGAGCAGGAATGGAGTGGCTGCGTTTGCAAAACACGATTTGCCATTTGTTAAAATTGAAATTGAATTTGTGAATTGTCATTTTTGCATTACGCAGGAAAATTTTTTGAGACGTCATTTTGCTTTAGGAATTTGCCCCCCTTAACTAAAATCCTGGATCCGCCACTGCGAGTCAGTGACGTGGCAAAGGTGATTATGGGGACGAGGGGACCTATCTTCGCACGAATCGCATTCCCCGTTTCCCTTAACTTCCTCTCACTCGTGTTCTCCTCCACAGCGCCATCCGGGACTCACCGCCCACGATGGGGACAAAGCCTCAGCCTCGGCTGATGAATATAGAGGATTAATTGAATGGTCCAGATTAAAGCTCAAGCTTTGTACATTCCAGAAGACACTTCACATGTTCTAGAAGTGATCGAAGCTTCATACAGCTTTATAACAGATAGTTTGTTTCTATTCTGTTAACTATTCAGTTATTGTAAAAACGCATAGCTTTAACTTTTCTGTGTATAAATAGATAAACAATTCATTGAATAAAGTACGTCGAATATTCAACTCTCTGTTTTCTTCTACACTTTTATTCTTAACATGGTATCAGAGCATTGAACTTCCTCTGCATTCTCTGATTTTTCCACTTCAAAACAAAATGACCAATCCAAGAATAATCGACGACCCTACCAATCCTTATTACCTTCACCATGGAGACATTTCATCTAGCATTATAGTTTCTCAACCACTGATCGGCGGAGAAAACTACAACGCATGGAAGAGAGCAATGACGATAGCTTTGAACGTAAAGAACAAGCTGGGATTCGTTACAGGTGTGATGCATAAACCGTTGCCTTCGAATGCTATGTTCGTTCATTGGAACAGATGTAATATGATGGTCCTAGCATGGCTGGTAAATTCTTTGTCAAAAGAAATTGCTAGTAGTGTGCTTTATGTTGACACTGCTAAGGAGTTATGGGATGAATTGAAGGAAAGATTCTCTGAAAGCAACGGACCTAGAATCTTTCAATTACAGAGGTCAATCTCTACCCTAAGTCAAGGTCAGTTGAATGTTAGTTCATATTTCACAAAAATGAAGAGCCTATGGGATGAACTAATGAATTTCAAGCCTCAGCCAGTATGCAAATGTGATCCGGCATGTAACTGTGGAGTTATAAAATCCTTAATGGATTATCACAATCAAGAGCAAATAATTCAGTTTTTGAGTGGACTGAATGATTGTTATTCTGCAACTCGTGAACAATTGTTGTTGTTAGATCCTCTCCCTTCTCTTAATAAGGTGTATGCTATGGTGCTCACACAAGAGAGGCAGAAGAGATTTTCTATTCCATCTGAAGTAGAACCTGAAGCTTCTGCCATGATCAGTCGATCTCAGCCATATCGTGGACAAGTCTTATCGAGGACAACAGCAAACTTTTCACAAAAGAGAGGCCAATTTGTAGTCACTGTGGGATGACAGGCCACACTATCGACAAGTGTTACAAACTACATGGCTATCCTCCAGGATATAAGCCTAGCAAACCTCAGCCAAGATCAGCAAACCAAGTTTCTGGTCATTTTTCAGACACATCTTCAGCTGCTTGAGATGATCCTACTCCAGTACAACCTCAGTTTCCATTTTCTCGGGAACAATGTGACCAATTGCTTCAACTTCTTCATGCTCAAGGAAATCAAACTAGTCCCCATCAGGCTAATGTCATAAATGCTCTTCCTGCTGATTCTTTCACAAAATCTGCAGGTATACCTATTACTTGTTCTGCCAACACATCTTTAAACATTTCCTCTGTTTATTGGATTCTTGATTCGGGTGCAACAGATCATATTATATGTTCACCTTCCTTTTTCACTTCTAATGTTTCTCATATCAACACAAAGGTTAAATTGCCAAATGGTGATTCTGTCTTGGTAACTCACATAGGATCTGTTCAGCTTACCAACACACTTCAGCTTAACCGAGTTCTTTGTGTTCCATCCTTCCACTTTAATCTCATTTCTGTCAGTCAATTGACTCAATCAAATGCTTATTGTCTTCTCATGATTTCTGGTGTTTGCATTATCCAAGACCGATCCTCTTGGAAGATGATTGGACTGTGTGAAGCTCGAAAAGGCTTGTATCATTTTGTACAACCTTCTTCTACTGCTTCTTTATAGCCAATTAAAACTTCTAATCATGTTTGTACTGTTGATTTCAATATCAATAAGTCTGCTACTCTTGATCTATGGCACTGTCGATTAGGCCATGCTTCTTCAGATCACATCAACATGTTGCATCATGTTTTTCCTTTCATTCATTCTAATAAAGTTCATTGTTCTTCTTGTCATTATGCTAAACAACATCGTTTACCATTTCCTCTTAGTTCTACTAGATCTGCTCATTCTTTTGACCTCATACATTGTGATATATGGGGACCTATTTCTACTAAGTCTCTTAATGGTTCTCAATATTTCTTAACAATTGTTGATGACCATTCCAAATGCACTTGGGTGTATTTGATGAAAAACAAATCTGATACTAGATCAATACTTCTCACTTTTCTTCAATATACCGAAACACATTTTAACACCAAAGTCAAGACTATTAGGTCTGACAATGGAGCAGAATTTTCTATGCCTTCTCTTTATTCTTCTAAAGGCATACTTCATCAAACTAGCTGTGTTGCAACTCCCCAACAGAATGGAGTAGTTGAACGCAAGCACAGACACCTACTTAATGTAGCTCGGGCATTAAGATTTCAAGCCAAACTTCCACTCAAGTTTTAGGGAGAATGCATTCTTACAGCCACCTATATTCTTAATAGAATTCCTACACCTCTCCTTCAAAACATATCTCCTTTTGAATGCCTATTTCAACAACCTCCTACATATATTCATTTTAAAGTTTTTGGATGCTTATGTTATGCATCCACTCTTCAACATGGCAGACAGAAATTTGATACAAGGGCACGACAATGCCTCTTTCTTGGTTACCCATCTGGTGTCAAGGCTTACAAGGTTTATGACCTTCATACACATACCCTTTTTCACTCTCGAGATGTAGTCTTCTATGAAACTATTTTTCCTTTTCATCTCTCTACATCTCCTCCTCCACCTCTTCATAATCCTTTACCAATTCCTATTCCACCTCCAGCACCTTCTTCTACCCCACATATAGATTTTGCACCCTTACCAGAATCTGTTTCTACCCTATTACCTGATTTTTCCTCACCTACAGATTCTGCCCCATATACAGATCCACCTCCATCTCGTAGAATTTCTCAACGTTCTAAGAGACCTCCATCTTATCTCAATGATTACCATTGCAATCTTTTATCTTCCACTCACTCACCTACTGGTCCTTCAAGCACATTCCATCCCATCTCTTCTGTTTTGTCCTATGACAGATTGTCATCCTCTCATAAACACTTTATCCTATCCATCTCTACTGAAACAGAACCCAAATCTTATGATAAAGCCTCTAAGAATCCAAAGTGGTGTGATGCAATGAATGCTGAGTTAAAGGCTTTAGAAGATACCAAGACTTGGTCTTTGGTAGATTTACCTCCCGGAAAGGATGCCATTGGCTGCAAATGGGTCTATCGCATTAAATACAAGGCAGATGGTAGTGTTGAGAGGTATAAAGTCAGACTTGTGGCTAAGGGCTATACACAAATTGAAGGATTGGACTACATTGATACTTTTTCACCCGTTGCAAAGTTGACATCAGTGCGCATTTTACTTGCTTTAGCTGCTGCCAATTCATGGTGTTTGTCTCAGCTCGATATTAATAATGCTTTCTTGCATGGTGACTTACCTGAAGAAGTGTACATGCAAATCCCACTTGGACATCCCTCTATTGCCTCTAATAAGGTATGTAAATTGCATAAATCCATATATGGGTTAAAACAGGCCTCTAGGCAATGGTTCTCTAAACTGTCATCCTTCTTGGTGTCTCTTGGATTTGAACAGTGCAAATCAGATTACTCACTCTTCATTCAAGCTACTGATTCTAAGTTTCTTGCTTTATTAGTTTACGTTGATGATATTCTCCTTGCTAGTACTGACTATGCATCTATTGTCAACATTAAAACTTTGCTGCATCAGAAGTTTCGAATTAAAGATCTGGGCACTCCTAAGTTTTTCCTTGGTATTGAGATTGCACGATCTCATAAGGGAATTTTCATATGTCAGCGTAAGTATGTCCTTGATCTTCTTGAAGAAGTGGGTTTTCTTGGTTGTAAATCCGCTTCTACTCCTCTGGAACAACATCAAAAGTATTCTGCTGACACTGGTGATTTATTACCTGCTGCAAGTTCATATCGACGCCTAGTTGGAAAGCTGCTCTACCTTACTATCACTCGGCCTGACCTCTCCCATGCAGTTCATATCTTGACTCAATTTATGGACAAGCCACGTACCTCACATCTTACTGCTTGTCATCGCATATTGAGATATTTGAAATCCTGTCCAGGCCAGGGATTATTCTACTCCTCCACTTCTGATATGCAGCTCAAAGCCTTTTGAGATTCTGATTGGGCTGGATGCCCTGATACTCGCAAATCCATCACCGGCTTTTGTGTATTTCTTGGACCTTCTCTCATATCTTGGCGTTGCAAGAAACAGAACACTATCTCTCGATCCTCAGCTGAATCAAAATATCGTGCAATGGCTGCAACTTGCTGTGAATTACAGTGGCTAGTCTATCTCTTAGCTGACTTTCGTGTTCCTCATACAAAACCTGCCTTGTTGTTTTGTGACAATAAAGCAGCTCTCCATATTGCTGCTAATCCCACCTTTCATGAGAGAACCAAACATATAGATTTAGACTGTCATTTTGTCAGAGAAAAGATTCAGAGCAAGCTTATACATCCTCTTCATATTTCCACCACTCATCAGCTCAGTGATATCTTTACTAAGCAACTTGGAATCTCCCAGTTTCGTACTCTCCTTGCCAAGATGGGTGTGATCGATCTTCACACTCCATCTTGAGGGGGGGTGATGAATATAGAGGATTAATTGAATGGTTCAGATTCAAGCTCAAGCTTTGTACATTCCAGAAGACACTTCACATGTTCTAGAAGTGATCGAAGCTTTATACAGCTTTATAACAGATAGTTTGTTTCTATTCTGTTAACTATTCAGTTATTGTAAAAACGCATAGCTTTAACTTTTCTGTGTATAAATAGATAAACAATTCATTGAATAAAGTACGTCGAATATTCAACTCTCTGTTTTCTTCTACACTTTTATTCTTAACATTGGCCTCCGGTGGCCAAGAAGGTGGAACACGTCATGAAGATGTTCGGGGACGTGAGAGTGGCCAACTACTGCTGGCTACTTGACGACTCCCGCTCCAATCCAGAGGTCCTCTCTCCTACCTTCAACAGGAGAATGCAAAATCCCATTCTCTCATGGCCGGTAATATTTCACTGTTCCACTTTCTCTCTTTGTTGGTTGCTTTGTTTCTCCCGGAAAAAAAGACTCAATTTTCCAATCCTCCATTTTCCTTTTCTGCAAGGTACCAAAAAGTTTGAAGATGAGCTCTACGCGGAGATCAGAGGGCGGTTCAAGGAGGATGATATATCTGCTCCTGTGCGCAAAGGGGCTTACTACTACTACACGAGGACTTTGGAGTGGAAGGAGTACGTTCAGCATTGTAGGCGTCTTACACCCAATCCGGACGTCCCTCCTTCTGTGAACGACACCATGCCTACGGGTCCCGATTCTCCCGAAGAGCATATTATCTTGGATGAGAATGCTAAGGCTCAAGCTCATGATTATTATGTCATTGGTGCTTTCAAGGTTAGTCCCAATAACAAGTTGGTGGCCTATGCGGAGGACACTAAAGGAGATGAGATTTATACCGTCTATGTCATTGATGCTGATAGTAGGGCTCCCGTCGGGGACCCTCTTGTGAGTGTCACTTCCGATGTCGAGGACTAAAATGCTGATAGTTAGTTTACACCACCATGGATGAGATTCTCCGCCCTGACAAGGTTCCTCTACTTCCTTTTTCTTAGAGAGAACTAAAATGCTTTTCTGGTTGTCTTGCCAGTGGTATTTGGTAATGCTCTTTTTCTTTTCTTGCTGACAGGCGTGGCCACATAAATTGGGAACAGAACAGGCAAGGGATTCTTGTCTTTATCACGAAAAGGATGAGACGTATTCTCTCGATCTTCGAGCTTCTGAGAGCAAGAAGTTTTTGTTCATAGCTTCTGAAAGTAAAAACACAAGGTTTAACTTTTATCTCGATGTGTCAAATCCTGAAGGCGGGCTTAAAGTTCTTACACCTCGTCTAGAGGGAATTGACACAACCGTCGGTCATCGTGGGGATCATTTCTTTATAAACAGGAGAAGTGCTGAGTTTTTCAATTCAGAGATAGCAGTTTGTCCTGTCGAGAATACATCTGCAACTACGGTTCTTCTTCCGCGCAGAGAAAGGTAATAACCGATTCTTTCGGGTCTAACGCACCCTTCTGCTTTAATTGTGGATCTTACTTTTGAGTTTCCAGAGGATGTATGCCGTGTCATTGGTCCTGCGTATGTGAACTCTTTGAAAGTGACTCTGAATTTCTCTCCTTGCATCCTGTCATCCTGGACTGGCGTGTTGTCAAAAACTGTTCTGAAAACTATGACACGGTTTCAGGAAAGCAGGTGCTGAAAATTTGTTTTGCATTTTTACACAAGGAATAGTCTTCGGTTCGAAAAATCACACAAAATCTTTCTTATTGCTTATGCTGGAACCTTTGTGTGCTCTGCATTTAATTATTGCAAATCTACCATTATCTTGGCCCATCTGCTGTTATGGGATTCCAGACTGAAAACTTTATTTTTTGCTCCTTTCTTCTCAGATCCCCACTTACTTCCCCCACCCACCTCCCGCCAAAAAAAAAGACAGAAAAAATACAACTTTCAACCGAAACTTATTAGTTTAATTTCTGTCCAGCGTAAAGATTCAAGATATACAACTCTTTAGGGATCATCTGGTGGTACATGAGCGTGAAAAGGGTCTACCAAGGGTAACTATTTATGGCCTTCCAGATGTCGGAGAACCACTTAAGAGCCTTCAAGGTGGTGATAGGGTTGAGTTTATTGATCCTATATACTCGGTGGAATCATCAGTCACCATTTACTTCCAACATTTTACGGTTTAAATACAGCTCAATGAAGACTCCACCCTCGATGTACGATTATGATATGAAGACTGGCGTTTCTGTATTGAAGAAGATTGAACCAGTGAGTTTTACAAAAGAATCATTCCCAAGTGATTGTGTTCTGCATTGATTTCTGATTTTCATGCTCAGAACACCAGGTGAAGTTATCTTTTATGCAATTTTTTCTATGATCACAATTTCTGTCAACTTAAATATATATTCACATTCCCTGGTGTTGCAAAATTAGTGAAATTGCTGCTTCTGTTAAAACTATAACTAGTCAAGACATTGGCTCAAAAGTTTGAATTCATCATGGCATTGACTTGTCTTTTTTTAAGTCCTTTTTGCATATGTATGTATTTGACAATTGACTCCATAATTTACAGGCACGCTTCATATTCATAAAATTTCCCTTAATACTTCCTAAAATATTAATCGAACCCATGATCCTCATAATGCAAGGGATGGAAGAGAAAATGTGTGTTTAATCATTGGGGTTATTCTTGAAAAACGTTACTAAAAGTGGATGCTAAAACTTTGCTGACTCATTTGGTACAGTGGGTTTTTTATATTGTGAAAAATGATTTGCGGAAAAGTGGTTTCCTAAAAATCTTTTTTCAGTATGGTTATGTAAATGAATGCTTATGGTATTCAAGATAAAGAGATGTATTCGCTCTCTAACTAGTACGCAAACCAGGATTGAAAAATTGAACAATAATATGAGAATAGATTCTTCGATGTCCTTTTTTTTCTCTTCTGTTTTCAACAATCGATCCTTTTCTATCATTTTGCAAAATGTCAAAATATAATTCCTGCTCAGAACTAGCTAAAATTTTCACATTGATTTCTGATAGTAATACAGTAAAGCAACCTGAAGTATAGGTTAACATTTATATACTAAATGTAACACCCTGAATCCCACATGTAGTGGTGGGAGATAAGAAGGAATGAGAAATGAGCTCCATGATGAGAGTGAAGTCTCTCATTAGTTCATTGCTAGGTGGAACAGAGCTTTATAATGGGCTTCAAAAGCAACCTTATCTAGATTTTTGGGAGTTAAAAGTTTTTTTTTGCTGAATAATACCGAGAGGCTTTCCATTGCATTGAATCAAGAATACAAGATACAAAAGAGATCAAGAACAAAAGATCCAAGCACGACTAGGTTGCAAAAAGAGGCTAGCGGGATCCTTAAAGGATCGGTAAACCACAAATGCTCCATGCTGGGCAGAGAGAGCGGGTGGCCGGAAACGGCAGACGACACTACCGGAACCATAAAAGAAACTAGCACAAAAGCTAAGAACATTCAACATATGCAACCTAGAAAGAAAAACAACAAAACCCACAAAAGGGCATCAAGGCCACTAAATAGCCAGCAAAGCCCCAAAGGGGCAGCAACAAAACAAACCAACGACAACAGAAAATGAAGCAGCAAAAAGCAAAACAGCAGCCGGAACACCACGGCGGAAGACACGGCGGCGTGTGAGATTCACGCGCGGCACAGGGCGGCGCGTGAAGGTCACGCGCGGCTGAGGGACACTGGAGCAGTCAGATCTGTGCGACCAAGAGCTTTTGACACAGTCCAAGGGTCGTTGCCGTCGAAAACAACCCTAAAATGCAGAAGATTGAATCGGCGCGTTCGGCGGCTGCTGGCGGCAGATCGGCGACGTAAAGGAGCGGAAAAGATCGGCCAGATGAGCTGAGTTTGATGATCTATGGTGTGGTCTCCAAGGGTCAACAAAAACGTCGGGATCTAGCAACACTTCTTCAAAAGAGAACAAACTAAACCAAGGCAACCGGACGGGAGGAAGGGGGCAGATCTCGGCCACAAAGAGGAGCTGTAAAAAGGGGGGAGGCGGGAGGAGCCAGAGCTCCTCCCGCCGCCGGAGAAAGGAGTGGGAAGGGTAGGCGAAAACACCAAAGGTGTTCTAGAGAGAAGGTAGAGCCTCTCTCTCTCTAGAACTATTCTAATGATAGCTGTACAATCTGTTAAAGAGAAACCCCCTTTTTGAGAGTTAAAGTGTAGATGTGGCTCTAGCGCTTCTTGGACACACTACCCTAAATTACCCCCTTTCTTTTTCTGGTGCAATAGAGCAAAAAGTGGAAAATTTGTGCAATTGATCTCGTATTTTATGTTTCATCAGTACATATACCTCTCTATTCATAATTATTTTCATTTTATTTCGGCTATGTTTGATTTGTTTCGTCTAATTATGCCGAAAATTGTACTCATAGTGCAGTTTCTTCCTCCACTATCTTAGGTGTTAGGAGGTTTTGATGCGTCGAATTATTTGACGGAAAGGAAATGGGCAAATGCTCCAGATGGAAATCAGATTCCTTTATCAATTGTTTATCGCAAGGATCGCGTGAAACTTGATGGGTCAGATCCATTGCTACTTTATGGTTATGGTTCGTATGAGGTAATAAAAGATTTAAAAGATTCCATTGTACGTGTTGGCGCAAACAGTGATTCATACACCTTTCGTAGCATATTGATAGTTGTAATAAGGCTGCTGGTTCTTTTGGCTAACATTTTACAGGATAATTTACTGGGATTGGATCTTCTCATTGTAGACACCATTATGATGTGTTGCGTATTATCTGCTAGCGCTATATTATCTGTAGGCTGGATTTTGCTTCATCCCTATTTCTGTTGCCCCTGTAATGATAATCTCGTGCAACTTATTCCAGTTTTAGTCCATGGGCTTCATCCATTCTTTTCTTGCAACGTTCAGCTTGGAAACTTCAATCTCCTGCTTAGAGGACACTTTTCTCGATTCCATTTACCCTTCCTTGTCTAAGAAGTTGCTGTTCTCCAATCATGCCAGTAGTGCAGCAGTCTATTGAGACGTTGCTAAGATTTATGTAATTGACCATTTTGTACCGTTTAAGACAATGGCTTTATCCATTCATCAAGTCGACTAATCATCACTCAATTATTTCATTTCAACTCGCTCAACAATTCAGAATCTGATGTTCTGAACAGGTATGCATAGATCCCAGTTTCATGCCATCAAGGCTGTCTTTGTTAGATCGAGGGTTTGTTTTTGCAATGGCTCACATTCGTGGAGGTGGTGAAATTGGGCGGCAGTGGTATGAGAATGGGAAATTGCTGAAGAAAAAAATACCTTTGCTGATTTTTTTGCTAGCGCTGCTGCTGCTGAGTATTTAATAGAAAACAAGTACTGTTCAAAGGAAAAATTGTGCATTGAGGAAAGAAGTGCTGGAGGTTTGCTCATTGGTGCTGTTCTTAATATGAGGCCTGATCTGTTCAAGGCTGCAGTTGATGGAGTACCTTTTGTAGATGTTTTGACTACAATGCTGGATCCAACAATCCCTCTTACTACTTCAGAATGGGAGGTATGTTTCTTTCCCTCATGAGATTCTGATTTATTTCAATATCAACCTACAAAAAAGTGTAGACATAGGTTGTAAATGGGTAGTAACTAGTCAATTAGGTCTCGTACTTTACATTCTGTAATGCATACAAATACAAACATCAATATGATATACCTACAGGCATTCGTACATCCATGGATTCCTGCACCATTTTATGAGAGTATTATAGCAGCAGCTATATGCCATACAAGTGAAAAGCCCCTAGTTTGTTTGACCATGTATTCTTATACCACGTTCTAGTAGCACGGAGATAAGATCATCCAAATTTGAGGTCCTGCATTTTCCTGTGGACTGTAGAGATACTTAAATATTTGTCTACACTATATATGTGATATACTGGTTTTGTACACTGTTTCTGGTCCTACGGTGCTATCTTCTCATCCCTTATGCTGGTTTTTTCCCCCTTAAACTATCAATTTTGTTTAGTTGATTGCTTTTCTTGCAGGAATGGGGTGACCCCCGGAAGGAGTTCTACTTCTATATGAAGTCATATTCCCCTGTTGATAATGTGAGAACCTTTCCTTATACTATACTCTGAAACGTGAAGCTAAACTAATCATCATCACCATTTGAAAATGATATCATACTCAATTTTTTCATTAGATGGATATGATTCTTTCTGATCTGACATGCAACCATATGTAAACAGATTAAGGGTCAAAATTATCCTCACATTCTTGTAACAGCTGGTTTAAATGGTGAGTATAATTGTTTTAACAATTTCCTATGTGGATTTCAATTTTTCCTTTGCCAAGTAAACATAGTTTTGCCACGGCCGTTTTAACTAGCTTGTTGTGTTGAAAAGGATGAAAAAATTGGGTCAACCAAGCTGGTCAAATATCCAAACTAGGGAGCCTTCATATGCTTTGTGACATCATTTGTGATTGATGCAATTTGGTCAATAAATGTTTGTATGGACAGTTATCCTAGGTGGCTCATATTGGATGTTTGTTGCTGATTTACCAATGTGGAAATTTCATATATGATGCCTATATATCTCTGCTCCCAACATTCATTCTGAACCATGGTGCATTGTGACAGATCCACGTGTTATGCATTCAGAACCTTCTAAGTTTGTGGCAAAACTGAGGGATCTGAAGACTGATGATAATCTGCTGTTATTTAAGTGTGAATTTGGTGCTGGGCATTCATCAAAGTCCGGAAGGTAACACATACGATTTTTCAATCTAGACATGGGAAAATAATATCTAACGACAAGAAGAAAACTACTCTCGTCCAGACCTCCATTGAGGAGAGTAGCTGGGATCCGAAAACTTACTACAGTTCAGAGAAAAGAAATAAGAAAGTGATGATATTCATGGACATAAATACTTATTAAAAAAAAATCATGGACATAAATCTTCTATTGGTTTTGGGTGATAACCCTTGTAGCCCTTCTGAGAGCTAGAAGTCCCAACAAAGATTCATTTGAAAGAATTGCAATGAAATTTTTTTATGAGACTCGAGTCGTGAACAAAGCATCTCTGGTTATTTTGCCTTCTTAAGTTTACTTTTGGAAGTTTAGGTTTTCCGGATCCCGGGCCCGGGGGAAGATGGGGGGTGGGTTTTTTTTTCTGTGCCAATAATGTTCATTACTTCAAAAAGATCAAGGGTGGTCAAAAGACTAGTCCACATTGGAGATGTCCAGTGAAGCTATTGCATTGTTTGCCTCAATGATGGCCTTTTTTTATGATACATGTATAGGGTGTACTCAATGTGTCAGAGCCGGAATACTAGTTACAGGTATCGCACCAATTAGATCACATTTAATTGCCCACTGAGCCAGGGCATGTGCAAGCTTGTTTTGTCTTCTAGGCACTCACTCCCATTGCCAAGAAGGGTGATTGGCCAGGACCTGTCGAATTTGCCGGGCATCATCAGCTATAAGGCCCTCAGAAAGGAAGTTCTAGTCTCGGATAGCATTGTAGGTTTGCTGCGAATCACCCTAAAAAACCAGGTTGTCAACAGGAAGTGTTTGGGCTACATGACAGGCAAATATGACAGCCTTCATCTCTGCAACCAGGGGATTGGGATCCAGGATAGTATCAGTCCATGCTCTAAGAACAAGTCCTTTATGGTCCCTGCATACAACAGCAAGATTGGTGTTGTACCTGTCTGAGAAGTATGCAGGGTTAGAGACAGGAATTTTGCGGGGATCTTACAGGAGATAGGTGAAACATGGACAGGTATCTAGAGGAAATATAAAATGTTCGAAACAATGCTTCTTTAAAAGGCTGCTGTCTTATGTGGAGACAGACACGTGCCAGAGTTGATACTGTTCCTCCTGCCTAGATGTTCACTCTGATTCTACATTCTTGGTTTTATAGTCCTTGAAGGCGTTCGTTGTCTCATACAATAAATGAAATCTGACAAGTAAGATGATTACCAAAAAATAGGAAAATTCTTACTAACAATACAATGTGACTTTTTGTTTAGTCAAAGTTAATTACACACTGTAGCTGTTTGTATCAATTCTTTCTAATCTCTCAACTCAGCTTGGATTTTTCCTTGCTTTTTATAGGATGTTATTTTGTAAATTCCTTTGCATTACAGTTCTTGAAACATAGAACTCTGTTTGTTTATTTACTCCAGTATTGTGCAACCTGTTTCGCTATTGTTTGACGCAGTTACACTCATGGGCTAGAAAGCAAAGTGTTTGTATTCCTTCTCTCTGTAATTACTTTATGGTTGTATTATCTTATTGGATGCAGATTTGAGAAGCTTCAAGAAGATGCATTCAAATATGCTTTTATAATGAAGGTTCTAAATATGATTCCTGACCTTGAATCTGGGCAGAGCTGATGAAGCCTTAGGAGATGGTGCGTTAAAGAATCCTCTCTTTTGAACAATATCAGCAAAATATTGCATATTAATCAGAAGGGTCCTCCCCCACAAAAAAAAAATGAAGATTATATTTGAAATCTCCTCTTTATTGTTGGAGTTGTCTTTTCGCGGGATCTGGAATGCTGATTGATTTTGAGGTGTTGATTACTGCAGCTAACACATGGACAGTATGGAAAAAGAAGATTACATTATTGGATATCAGATGTCAGCTATCGTGGATCTCAATTGCAAACTGCGGGCTGTTTTCATACGTAAAGTTTGTCAGCAATGAAGATAGGTACTATGCTGGACAATTTTGTTAATGAATCAGACAGGCCTTGTTCAAATATAATGTTTCAAAGCTGGTAATCTTTATGAAAAACTTGCTTAAAGTTTTTTGTTGTTGACATCTTTGAGGCAATTCACATTGTGTTCGTATAGTGACAGAGAAATAGTATTCTCCCTCTATTGTCGTAGATGAGTGATTGGTCAAACATTGGAAAGTTTCAAATTCATCCGTATTTTCTCTTCAAACCTCTTTCTACATGACTCTTACCACTATTAGAACTGCTTCGAAAGTTCGTTAATCTTTTAGAGCTAAATGAAGCAACGGCTCTTGACATGGGACAAAATCATTTTATGACGAAATTCGCACTTTTAGTCGATGCAACCCATCATTAATCATCTATGATTAAGGATGTCCAACGTCTTCCTTAGCAGTATAAAGAATGGCAAGTTCTCTTTATCCAGAGTATTGAGTCCTCTGAGTCCGTTTGTTGTATGGTCCTTTGAGCTCTAAATGTTGTAATGGGTTTTATGCCTATGTGTTGTAACTGGCCCGGAGGCTAGTTTGTATGTAGTTATCTTGTAATCCAGTTTGTATGTAGCTATCTCGTAAGCCTCTTTGTGAAATGAATTTTAACTATTGTCAAGAAAAAAAAGAAACAGATGGTAATTGAAAATAGAAGTAGATGTTTAGATTTGCAAAAGACTGAAATTAAGTCATTCAATTCTATAGTATATTTCTGTAGTAATTGGTAATCACTTGGGTTTTTGCGATCAGTAGGCATGTACAAAAATAATCTATATGAAAAATTTGCTTAAACTTTTTGTTGTTATTTTCTGAGCAGATTACAACCCTCTTAAACATTGGTTTCATATTATTGCTTTTGGTTTATTAAAATTATATCTTCCTTCAAAAAAATGGATTAATCATGGAGGACTGAGGAGAGCCAGTTTGTCCGTCTCTATCATCCATCAATCTAAACAATAGCTAGGTATAATAGAGGAAGGATTCTGTCCAAGGAAAAAGAAAAATAACAAACACAAAAGCTTCTTTTAGACCATCAGTTACAACCCTCACGTCACCGCTACAAAACAGGTTTGCTTTTGTACAAAGAATCTTATCTCGTCCCGTCGTATCCTCCAAACGAAGCTGACGCAGCAGCAGCAAATCTTAACACGCCTAATCGTTCATAGATTTCATCTTCAACCCTTCGCTTCGGCAGGCGGACACGTCCAATCAGACACCATGCCTTCTTCTTCATTATCTAGCCCTCCATCCACCCAAGCCCACTACCTCCAGAGTCTCCTTAGCTCCGCCCGCCCCTTTCTCCGGGGCGAGCTCGAATCTATTGACAAGAATTTACCCTCTCTCGTTGCTGTCTTACGCTCCGTTGGAGCCCGTGAATGCTGGCACAAGCATGGCACCTTCCTTGATCACCTAGTTGACATCTACCGCATCCTCAAGATCTGGAAAGTACCGGACTCGGTGTGCCTTTGCGGCCTCTTCCACTCGGCTTACTCCAATTCTTACGTCAACCTCGCCATATTCGACCCCTCGACGGGGCGTGAAGTGGTTCGCAGCCACGTCGGTGACGCTGCGGAGAGATTGATCCATTTGTTTTGCGTAGTCCCTAGACAGCCTCTAATTCATGATGATCTTCTATTTCACTACACCGATTCCGAACTCGTCGAACACCTTAAGCTTTCGGAGACATCGGTGACGAATGCCAAGGAGAAGGGGTTGTTCGATGAAGAAGAGGGTTGGAGAAAGAAGCTACGGGCTCATCTGCCCGCCCATGGGATTACCCTGAAGCACATCAAGACCGGTGAAGATGTCCCGGTTTCTAGAAGGGTGGTGGCGGTTTTCCTTCTGATGACCATAGCGGATTTCAGTGACCAACTTTTTGGCTTTCAAGATGCTCTATTTGATAACGTTGACGGGCGCCTCGGCTTTTCAGGCAACAATTACGTGGCTTTGTGGCCTGGCGATGGCAAACCAGGGCTATGGATGAATGCACTATCGAGGATGGGAGCAGTTTACAGTCTGATAGTGAGAGAGGAAGAGATTTTGAAGGAAGAGAGGAAAAGGGTCGGTGATTTTGGGAGTGAAACTAATAGAGATGAAGATATTGAGCTTGTGGTCCCACCTGTCTTTGAGAACTGCAGAAAGGTCTTGGCTTCGGAGGAGCAAATAGCCGCAAGAGATTTGTATTGGGAAGTCGTTTGTGATGCGTCCAATAGTGGAGTAGAGAGGGCCGAGGAGTTGCTGTTGAAGTGCATTGAGAATAACCCTTTCGTTGGGGAGCCGCATGTGGTGTTGGGGCAGGTTTATTTAACCAAAGGGAGATTTGAGGAGGCTGAGAGAGAGGCTGAGAAAGGGCTGACCCTTATGTTGGAGTGGGGGAGTCCATGGGATAAAAGGATGTCTTGGGAAGGATGGATTGCTTGGGCTAGAGTTTTATCAATGAAGGCGAAGGAGAAGTCATGGCCAGAGAGTTCTTGGGGGATTCTCAACTTGGGTCTTGTGAAGTAAAACGTTTTCCTTACTTTGTCATCGTATGCTCTACTAAAATATGGCTTTGCCAGTCAAATAAATACGCTGTTGTCTACACTCTACATTGGGCCTCTGCAAGCAACGTAATATGTAGTAACTCAGTACTCGGGAGGAAAAAATGAATTAGAACAAGTACAAGCTTGTGCCTTCTCGAGGTAATAATAAGGTGCTGTACATTGATTTTGCTGTTTAAATCTATTTTCCCTTCTTTTACTGCAATGTTTATCTTCGATTTTGGCTCATTGGCTTAGATTGTCTCAGTATCTCCGTTAACGAACGATGGTTTTTACAAGAAAGAAATAATTCGACAAAGGACATTTTTACTCCCAAAGCTAAAGGTGCGAGATATGAGGGGTGGAAAGAAGCTCGCTTTTCTCCCTAAATTTCACCTACTGTTCCCCAAGGAAGTAGTAGAAATGTTAAAGAGGAGACCACCCGCTCTAGACTTAAAAGATTATCCGCGGTCGCATGCTCAATCTAGCAATCTCGCAGCAGGAGGAGCATTGCAGAAAAATCGAAGTGTAGTAAGTAGTTGATGCCGCGTTGCAAGTGGAGTGGCATTTATATTGGTATGAAGTCCACAGGGTGATAGTAGAACTAGCTTCGGGCTTTTAGCCGTCAATCATAGTAGCGAGACATTGGTTTAAATCTACCAGAAAAGGCGGTAGACTTAAAAAATTTTGTCTGTAGTTCTTTCTTGAGAGATTAAGGCTATCTCTATTGGGATGCTGTTTGTGATATATACGTCTAATAAGAGTGGGTTAGAGAGGGCCGAGGAGCTGTTGTTGAGGTGTTTCGTGAAGAACCCTTTTGTTGGGGAACCGCATGTGGTGTTTTGGGTCAGGTGAAGCAAGGGAGATTTGAGGAGGCTGAGAGACTAGGTTGGTAAGACTTAAGAGGGCTGGCCCTTATGTTGGAGTGGGGGAGGCCATGGGATAAGAGGATGTCTTGGGAAGGATGGATTGCTTGGGCTAGAGTTTTGGCCATGAAGGAAAAGGAGAGGGCGTGGCCACAGAACTACTCTTGGGGGCTTTTCAACCAACTTGGGTCATGCGAGGTAAATGGTTTTACTACTTCTTTCGCGTAGCGCATCTAGTCATATGTGTTAGAATATACCTAATTGACATATGTAAATAATCTTTTAAAGTTTTAAAGATTATGATGTTAGTTAAAATAAGATTATGGAATCTGTAGCAGATTCAAATTTAGAACTAATTGGATAAAAATTACAATTTGATTTCTGATTTAAATTGGATTGCTATTTGATTTTGAATTTAATTACCTTGATGGAAGGAACAAATTCAAATCTACAACAAATTGAGGGTCCCTGACCTAGCCTATAAATAAGAGGCATGTGTATACCATCTAATGTATTCTCTGTAAGGCATAGGCATAGGTTGGAAGAGCCTCACTAAATTACAAATTCATAAAGTTACTCTGCAGAGATTCCAAGTTTGAGTGCTGAGCAAGATGGCTAGAGGTAAAGATCCTGATGTTTTACTCCGCTGCATTCACAATGGTAATGATTGATTGTGATTTTACTCTTACAATATGTCGATCACTTGCTGCTCAAATAAAATGTAGTACAGCACAGCCTTCAGAAAGCAAATGCCTTGGCCATCAACGTAAATTCTACTAAAAATTCGCGTGGCATTTACATTTACACCCACGACTCATCGGCTCATAAACTATGACAATTGGCCCCTTTAATTTATCATCCAAGATGTTGGAAATGGACCAAAATGAGCCATGATTCTACTCTCCTACTTTTCCTGGGAACGGGGCCCCCTACAGTCCTTACATTAACACAGGGGGGCCGTTAAGTCCTAGGGAACAAACCAGATGAGACCATACCCCTAGTGAACTGAACAAATTTCGACTTTTGACAAATGTACGGGGAAAATTTATAAACATTACAACAAGCGATTAATAACGTGGCGTACTATGTGGGAAATGCATTTGTTTAAATCCATGCATTTTAAAATCTTTGGTAACTCTACCAGTCGCTTTTGGACAGTCTTTTACCACGAGCAGGCCGTAGGTTCTAAATAAACATGAGTCCCATGGCTCCCATAACGCAAAGATTCTTTTCAGCAACTCACATAATATGGTCAAGAATCAAGAATATGCTTTGAACATGAATTATAATCATTGCTGAGGTTAATTATCTTATGTGTACGTACGTAGGACCCTTAAGGAAGAAGAGAAGGGGGGTCCTCAACTGCCATTTTGGACATTTTACCTGCTGCCTTTAGGAATTTGGGACCATACGCCAAATATTGAACTTCAATCCTAGAATCCAGTACCCGGGGCCAATAATCTTTGCGCAATCAACGCAACCTAATCCTCTCACTCAGATTGCCCCCACGGTACACAAAATGCTCTCACTCAGATCTTGAACAATGAAGAAAACCTAACGATACAGAAACATCCCGTCACTGTCACAGATTCACATGCTGCAAAGAGGACGAGTACAGTTCATATCCCACTAACACTTTGATGCCTCCATGCAACTTTTTTTTTCCCTTTTTCTTTGTTTTTGAAAAAATAAGTAAACGACGACAGTGTCGATTGTCGAACATGAAAGTTGAAAGTATGAAGAGATCATGCAAAATGGTGGCATACTATACTGGTGTGTGAGGGGAGCTTGTCCGAGTTGTCTCCACACTTTACACGAGAGCGGAGAAAGTTGTGCGGCTCAGGCCGCTCAGCCATCTAAATTTTGAAAGACGCCCTAGCTCGGGGATTTTATCCTTGTATGTAATATGTGTTCCCTCCAGCTCATCAAAAGCACGTACAGCGACACCCGCACAAACGTCAAGAAATCACGACCGTTGGGATCTTTCCTCTTGAAATGTTTGGTAACGGTCACATATAATATGGTCCCTCTCGGCGCACAAGCACTCCAGTAGGTCCGGCACAAGTGTCGATGGGGGAGTGAAGAAGCGATATATGTTACCAGCCATTCTATGTACGGGGTCAGTTTTCACCTCAAGATGTTATTTCAGCTCATCGTTGAGATCTTATTCGTTAGCGAATCTTTGATTTCAACGAGACTAACAACCTATTTACTAAACCTAAGATCATACTTTACTTTCGCAAGCGATTTCACATTATATTCACACAAATTCATGATCTTGAAGCTAGTAAATTAGTGGATAGTATCAACTGGGCAACAACAACCGACTGTCTAACTCATTAATGTTGTTATTGTATCATATGATCATACTAGTTTGTTTAATTTTCCATTCTGCTTGTGCCAAGTCTAATCCATTTCCTCCAACTTTTCCCCTTTGATGGGGCATTAGATCTCAAGACATGGGCTCTGTGAATTAGAACGCACCTAAGAAAAAGACAATATTCAGGACGAGCTTTTGACAAACTTCCAGCAGATATATTCAACATTTTTGACAAACGGTGTCCATTCCAAGCAGGATTGTCTTGAAAAAGCACGAGCTCAAAAGACAATAATCTTTGGTTCGCTTATCAAATCAACATCAACGTTATTAAGCTGCAAAAGCTCTAGCCACGTACGTAACAGAGTCTCCAGTTCAAGACAACTTAAATCCACTTTTTATAACTGTAGAGACCAAGCTAGCTAGCCTCCAACTTATCAAAAAAGTCCTCGATCATATCCCTTCTATCTTCTTTGACAGGAAACACAAGGCAGTGGTTGGCTCGTTGCAAAATTTAGGTCTGTCTGTTGTACAGCAAAATGCAAATCAATCTCCACCAGTCCTTTTTCCATAAATTCTTTTCACAATCCTAATTGAGCCATTGGGAAAGCGATTATTTCCACAGTTGTCCGCTGGCGCTGGGTTACAAGGTGGTTTCAAAGAACAGCACACATGTGACGCGTGCAGTTCAGGTCTAGCCTTAATTACCTCAACATGAGGTTGATTTCTAAAAGGTCGTAGAATTTGAATATAGTGCGCTCCAACGTTCAAATGTTATTAGGACTCTCGTGAGTCATCAAACGGTCACAAATGCCCATGTGAAATGTCTTTAATTTGATTTTACCACTTGTCCACTCCCGTCTAAAAATTGTTTTTCCTTTTGCAGAAAAGCATTTACTTTTTATTCCTATAAATACGAGGGCCATGATTCGGAGTCCTCGCAGGCCTCCGGCCAAATTATAATTGTCAGTCTCACTTTCTCAGGTTTTGTACTATCTTTTCCATCTTTATACCTTCCTTTCTACGTGAAGGAATAGAATAAACCCGTGTCTTTCGCTGGAACCTGTCACTTTTTTCGTAATAGAATATGTAGTTTTTTTGCCATTCAGTGTCTGCCTGTCAGATCCCAAGTTCACTGAAGTTTTCCCTATATTTCTCCCGTAATCTTCCTCTTCTAATCTAGACCCACCTCCCAAAATGCGAAGACTCAAATGGGTTTTCAATATCTTGCTCATGTTGCCATTCTTCGTGATGGTGTCGGAGTCGCTACCCCAAACAACCTTAAAAACCCCAGCTTGCTCAGAAGAAGATAGAACCGCACTTCTCAGCTTCAAAGCGAGAATCTTGAAGGACACCACTGATATTCTCTCTTCGTGGGAAGGAAGCAACTGCTGTGATGAAGGCTGGGAGGGTGTCTACTGTAATCCAGCGACAGGAAGGGTTATTCGATTACTGCTGCAGATACCAGATAGGGACAGTAGCCTCTACATGAAGGGCACTCTATCCCCTTCTCTGGGCAGGTTACGCTTCCTGGAGGTAATGGTTATAAGTGACATGAAACATATCAGGGGCCCGATTCCTGAGAGTTTCTCTAATCTAACCAGCCTCACGCAACTGGTCCTAGAAGACAATTCCCTTGAAGGGAGCATTCCTCCAGGTTTAGGCCATGTGTCCTTACTCCAGAGCCTCTCACTTAGTGGGAACCATTTGAGGGGGCAGATCCCTCCAAGCCTAGGGAATCTCCGGAATCTTCAAGTAATAAATTTGGCAAGAAATCTTCTAAGTGGTCCAATCCCAACCACTTTCAAAAACTTCCATTCTCTTCAGTCTTTGGACCTTGGCTTCAATCTGTTATCTGGGCTAATCCAAGATTCCATAGGGCAATTCCCAAACCTGACCTTTGTCGACCTCTCCAATAACCAATTATCAGGGCAAATACCCATTTCCTTGTTCAACGCGGCCAATCTGTTGGACTTGTCCCTGAGCCATAATCAACTCACAGGAAAAATCCCAGACCAGATAGGGGAGCTGAAATCCCTTACCAGTCTTTCACTGAATGCTAATCGGCTTACGGGATGTATTCCTGCAACCATTTCGAGATTACAGAATCTTTGGTACCTTAATTTATCTCGAAATGGATTCTCGGATCCTTTGCCACAAACCCTTAGCAGGGGCATTCCTTCTTTGTTGTCTATAGACCTGTCCTACAACAATCTCAGTTTAGGAACAGTTCCTGATTGGATCAGAAGCAGACAACTTACGGATGTCCATCTAGCTGGCTGTGAACTGAGAGGAGCCCTTCCAAGCTTTACAAAACCTGGTTCCCTGAACTCCATAGACCTATCAGATAACTACTTCACAGATGGGCTTCCTAGTTTCTTCACAAATATGTCTGCATTGCAAAATGTCAAGCTCTCAAACAACCAATTGAGGGCGGATCTTTCAGAAATCAGATTTCCAGGTGGGCTCTCTTCTATTGATCTTCACTCAAATCAGCTTACTGGGTCTCTCTCAAGGATCTTGAATAACAGAACAAACGGCTTTCTGGAGGTTATGGATGTATCAGGCAATCACATTACAGGCAGCATTCCTGAGTTTATGAAAGGCTTGAACTTAAAAGTGCTCAATGTAGCAAGCAACAGGATTGCCGGTCACATCCCCAGTTCAATTTCAAACCTGGTTGAACTTGAAAGGTTAGATGTTTCAAGAAACCAAATTACAGGCTCCATCCCTACAGGTTTAGGAGTATTGCTTAAACTTCAATGGCTCGATCTGTCAACCAATGGGCTCACCGGAAGAATCCCAAATAGCTTGTTGGGGATTGAAGGTCTCAGACATGCAAGCTTTAGAGCAAATAGACTCTGCGGAGAGATACCTCAAGGGAGGCCATACAATATCTTCCCTCCAGCTGCTTATGCTCACAATCTGTGCTTGTGTGGCAAGCCCCTGCCGCCTTGCAGGGAAAAGAAATAAGGGAAAATGACCCAGTAAGATGCTGACTCAGTTCTCCAATGAGATGCTCGTGACATACGAGCATTATTATACAGGAGAGAAGAGGAAAATAGGATGGCCAGTCTGTAATAGTTAAGTCTATTTGTTCTAGCATTGATCTTCTTACAATTTCTCATCCCTATCAATTTAACCTCACGCACATCCATTCCAAAGAATCTGCTTCATCCACATTCCACGCAGAGCAAATTAGTTTGATTAATTATCCAATAAAGTTGCAAGGGTGGAGCATTACTCTTTTTGCTCAATGTAATTAGTCAAAAGAAAAATTAGTTAAATAAGAACGAAGAGCCACTGGTTCAACCATCACAAGACATTACACGGAAATTGTTTAAGCCAAAATCTTTACCCAGACGACCTGCAGTTTACATTTGAAGAACTACACATGATGCCTCACGACAAGAAATTACACTTGTACTACTCCTTAAGAAAATCCCCAACACTACCTTCCGACTAGCAGACTAAACCGGATTCAAATTTACAACAGACAAGAACCACTCCTCTGACATGAAAATTCGTCATGCAACCTGTTCTACTCTCCATCAGATACTTCAACTTCCTTCTCGGAACTTGCATCACCCTGAAAATTTACAGAAAATAAGTCAAACCAACATCGGGGGAGCTTGAGAATACAAATATTCCGTTAAACAACAAAATAAGCTCAAAAATAAGGAAAGCAAACTGAAAATCAGAAGGAAATAAAAGCTTCGCAATATCTGGAACTATTCTTTACGTTTTCATCAGCATTTGGACTCTCCAAGGCCTTGTTATACTCTGCCTTAAGCTCAGAAGCTTTGTCCTGGTAAACTTTCTTCTCCTAAAGACCAATTATGAGAAGGTAAGAAGGACACACTCATATGATCCGGCATTCACATTGAAGAGACAACAGAGTAAGTGAAAACTCACTTCATCGGTCATAGATTTCCATTTCTGACCTCCCTCACTTGCAACCTAAGCCTCATCAACCGTCAGAGATTAGAAAATAACCAAAAACATCAAATCAGACATTAGCACAAAGATATGTACCGTTTTAACATCATTAGAACCAGGATGTTCTTCCTTGTAGGCCTTCCGAAAGTCATTCCTGATACAAACATTAAAAAACATCTCTCAACATATAAATTATGCAAAACATTATTTCATCGCTGTATAACGAACGCAACAACACAAGACCAAACATTCATGAAAAAGTAGAAGCGGTAAAGAGAGCCCCGTACAAGAAGAGAAAGAAGGCAGTAGGAGGACGCTTGGGCATGTTTAGATCCTTGGCCTTCTTTGAGCTCTTCTCAGTTTTTGCTTTCTTTGCCTTCAGCTCAGTTGTACTAGATTTCTTCCTGCCAGTATAGACCAGAGCAAAAACCCATCACTAGATGAAATACACGCAAACCAAATCGAAAAAATAGAAAATACCTGTCCGCGGGCTTCTTCTTGGGCTCAGTGGACATCTCCACAACCTGAGCCTCTGAACCGGAAAATAAAGAACCGGAAAATACATCAGAATTGGGTCCTTCTCCCTCAAGGAGAACAAACAAAAGCGCTGTTTTGATATAGGTGTAGGCGCAAATGAGAAGAACAAACCGAGATTTAGTTTGATCTTAGCTTCGAGGCTGCAATTGTGCATGTTTATGAGCGCCACCGGGACATTCTTGTTGCACTCTTCACTGCATGTAGCCAAAAATTCTCAGATTTTGTCTCTATCCATCAATTACAAACTACTGCCAGTGGCGCAAACTATTAGTCATCAAAGCCAGTATTACTACGATACATCAGAATGAGGACCCCAGTATATCAAAATAATGCAACGCCCACCGTTAATTATGAAACAAAAACTAAGCGAAAACCCTAGAAATCAATAATAGCTTATTCTTCTTGGCAAGCCTTAACTATACCATCGGGCAAAAGCGCTGCCATCTTTGGCGCGAAGGAGAGAAGCAGTTGCAGTCTGGGCATCCGACGACGCCTCGACTCTCTTCCTTCCGTTCACTACACCACCCGCCATTTTCTACCTTTTCTTCTTCTTCGAATCTTTCTCTCGCCCACTCTAGCCCAAATTAAAATTAAAAGAGGAAGGCAAATGCGATGGTTGGGGGAAAAGCAGAGTTATAAAAAATGACGAGGCCTCGAAAGAGGGAAAATATCATTGAATCGAAACTTTTGGCGCCTTTCCGTTTCGCTTGTTTTCATTACCGCGCGAAGATGCCAAATGGTTTTCACGGATCGATGACTTGGCATGGTTTTCAGTCGTCTGTTTACTTGTGCACAGATATCCACGGTAGACATTTCGATGCCTTTTCCAAAAGGCCTACTAATTTGAACGGGTTGGGCCCATGAAAACCCCAAGTTCTTTAAACTTACTTTTGGGCCTGGGCTTGGGCTTTTCCTTCATTCCAACTATACAAACTCCTCATTATTATTATTTTTTTCTGCGTATACAAACTCCTCATATAGAATAGGAACCATTCTACTGACCCGTCGGATTAAGTAACGAAACTCCGATAATAACAATGTTTGTGTAAAAACTTACCAAAAAAATAAATGTTTGTGCAATATATAGTGATGATACCAAAATCAGTACATAAATAGAAAGCCGCAAACATGTGAGCCCAACACCCAAAGGTTCACAAACCTAAAGCCTGAGGCTATGTTGGGTTTAATTCTCAAGACAGTTTTTATTTTTTTGTTTTTTGAAATTAGTGTAGATTCTCTTGGGATTGGTGAAAAATTAGTTAAAAGTTGTTGAAATTTATAAAAAGTTATTGAGATTGATGAAAAGGTACTAAAATTGATGAAAAAATTATTGAGATTAGTAAAAATGTATTGGAATTGATGAAAAAGTGAATAAAAAGTTTTTGAAAACTCTATGTTTGGTTTAGGTCTTGAGATATGTTTTTGTGTTTTTGTTTTTTTTTTTTTAAGTATTGTAAATTCTCTTGAGATTGGTGGAAAAGTGTATTAAAAGTTATTGAAATTTGTAAAAAGTTATTGAGATCGGTGAAAATGTATTGAAATTGATAAAAAAGTGAATAGAAAACGTTTTGAGACATGATATTGGAATTCACGAGGCCTCTCTGGCAAACAAACAGGGCTTAAAATTTAAATTTATGAGCCCACGATCCTCGTGGGTGAAACATAACCCCTCACGATCCCCGTGGGTGAGACATAACCCAGCGCACTTAACCCGTCCCACAGGTTTCTACACGGCCAGCCTGAGACTCGCCCAGGGCGAGGACTCAGGAGGACCCGAGTGGATTCAAATGCAGTTCGTTAGCACTTGGAACCGGCCCTCCCAACCGCTGAGCTGGCGTTCCAGGGTTACTTCGGCAATAAGATATACGAGGAAATTGAATAGCAGATTAGCGGTGGTGGAAGAGTCACGAAGAAAATAAGGACAAATGTTCCATTGTGTTTTTCTGGCCGCGAGCAGTGAGAAAGGAAGTCGCGGTTAAAAGTAAAAGGGCGTTTCAACCATTTTCGATACATTTGCAGAACGGTCAGTCTGCTTGCGCTGGACCACCACCATCATAAAGCCATCCATATCTGTGGAGCAGAAAGAAGCAGGAGAAATAGAATTCACGGAATCAAACAGAAAGTGGACAAACAAAATAAAATCCCAGTTTTTATGAGATAATGAAAGCACATTTGTAGGTCATGCTCAGAACTTTTGTCTTCCTCCACTTTAAAGACCATAGATCTCTGCATGAGATGCCGGCCGAACAATGACGGTATGATAGAGATTAAAGCGTGACAATATGAATAGAGAGAAGGAGGGGGGCACGCTGACGCACACTACGGCGTCATTGGACATCATAGAGGAGCAAACCCATCACAAATTTTGCATCTTTTTGGAAGAGGCAGTTAATATCTTTTTCTTTTTATGCAGTTTGCGTTTTTCCAGACTTGAAGAGGTCGGGAGTACTCTTAAGGATTTTGAGAACCACAACTTCTACTAATAAGAAAGGAAATGTTGGATATTAGTTTGGGCAGATAGTGAGTAAAACATCTGAAATCTTGCCACTTAAAAGTTAAGCTCTAGTTACAAAGCATGTGTGACATCAAATAGCGCCGGACAAAGGTCTGAGCCACAAGGAAATGGAAGAAAAAAACAAAAAAGAGAACAAAAACCTCTTCTTCTTCTTCTTCTTCTTCTTCATCGTTACCGACACCGTCACCTACTTCTACAACTGCTAGTTCTTCTTCGAGTTGACAGAGATGATTAACAGAAGAAACCGAAGTTTCCGTTATCAAAGTTGAGAGCGTAACTTAAGGGATCATAGTGGAAGCTGCTGAACCTATTCTGGTGCCTGGCACGGGCCTTCACTTGCCTCCTAACCTCTGCTTTAACCCTCCAAAACAAGCTCCTCAATTTCCTCTTCCCACACAGGACCACCACATTTGGATCAAAGCAAAAAGCAATCACTCCCATTCTCCCCGCTACTCCTAAGTCCCAAATGCACGCTGCGAAACAAAGAAGCAACCGCAGAGAAGAAAAAGTAGCGGGTACTGAGATTTTAAGCACTATTTTAAGTTACTGTAGGGTGCGGGTGGCTTGGAGAGCAAGGCTTATGTGAAAGAGTGTTTTATGGGGGGGGGGGGGGGGCGGTGAGGCTGAAAGCTGATGAGTGCGTAAGCTTGTGTTTGTTGGTTTCGGGGCAGTCTGCTTTAAATTTGTCTCCACATCGTGCGGTCAGTCTTTGAGAAGTCTACGGGGCTGTCTGACTCAAAGGGTATAGGAGAGGGGAGAGGGGAGGACACAATATCACATGGGCAAGAGAGGGACTGAGGGAGACCAACCACTGCTTAGAAAAGGAAAAGAAAAAAAAGGCGAGGGAGACTACTTCAGAGTTCAGACTGGTTAAATCTAGTAAAAGTCAAAAAGAGGAGAAACGAGGAGAACTTTGGAAGGAGAAGATACCATCAAACTTCCCTTCACTAGGGGGATGGGTTTGCTTTTAGGTGTTTGATGGACACATGATTTGATATGTTTTTTTTTGTACTTCTCTTCTTTCTTTCTTTTTTGTTCTAAAAAAACTGACATTTGTGTATTTCTATTACTTTTTCTGAAATTTTTTATAAACCAAACAAAAAAGAGAAGGTCATGAGTACAGAAGAGGATAGTCTCTCCAATTAAAAACTGGCTCAGGATTGAACGAGGATGAATTTGCCTGGGAGAGCTAAAATTCCTGATTATAAATGAGGGAATGGAATTGGGAAGCATGAATAGGCGAGCCGAGTTGGAGAGATTTGTGTTGGACATCGACCTTCGTGTCTGCGGGAGTCTGGACGTTCTGCCCCACAGCCTGCGGCAATTGGTAACCCATCTGAGCCGTCATTTTCAGCTTTCTCAGCTCGTAGACTTTATGTCTACAACTCTAGCAAAACACATTAATGTAAAGTATAAATAATGAGTTAAGATACAATATAACAATAAGCAAAAATTGAATGAGGCCTAGAAAAAAATTGCTGAAATTGAATGGATTATGGGAGGTAAGGACAGGTAATTTCATACCAAAATCATTATATTTTAATTTATTATAGTCAGTTAAAAAATTGAAGAGATAATTTGAATATATTTTTTATATTTATTTTAATAAAAATAATTGATCTAATAAAAAAGAGATTTTATTTTAAAATTATTTTATTATGCCAAAATTATGAGATGGACAAATATTTGGGATGCAAAATTATTTTACAATTCTCTTGTGTTTAAGGATTCTTCCATTATATACATCTAGATTGATCCGTGTGTAGCACTAGAATTCTCTCCTAATTGATATCCTAGTGAGTACAGGCCGTATGGTTGAGTGTTATATTTTAGACTTGTGCAGTTACTAAAATTGGAACGATTGACTCCAATTCCCTGATGATCACTTTAATCTCGCAAGAGGAGAACGACAATATTTCTTGTGTATCAAATTATAGGACAGTTCATCCGAATGAGAACTAATAATGAGTCTCTATGCAAAGATGAACAGTTATGAGCCTAATTATTCTTCAATAATGATGCCTGATTTATTAAGTAAAACATCATTATTTCCAACGTTAAAGCTACTCTGACACTATTTATTGCTCCCATAATTATTTGCAGCTAACTGCTCAGTACTCTGTCGAAAGAAAAACATATGACAATACCATTCATTGTTCCGTTAGATAACGCTCACAAGTCCAACGTACACTTCTTTCTCTAATCGTTAACAGGAAGCGGTTTTTTAAAAATTCGTGAGAATTGCCTGCCTGATACTAACTTTTGTTGTCTATTTAGTCCCGTATTAGGGTCTCTTCCAATACGGGGAATATATGTTTGCTTCAGTATCTCAGTACTGTTTTAATTAAGCACAGAGATTTGCAGCGGTTGTTCCATGAAAGAAAGCTTGCATATACTGTCATCAATGCTGGATAGCAATATTCTCATTCTGATAGATGCTTCAGTCGTCAGAGAAACTTATCAAACTTAAAGAAAACTATAATTTCTACGTATATATAGGGGTTGCTTTATCTTTTGTAGTCGGACAGTTGTATTAATTTGTTCGTAGAATCGTAAGATATTCATCTTTGCATATATGTAAGAGGCCGAGTGGAGGTTGATACCTATTTAAATGTAAAATTATCCATCAAAGATATTCTGTCAAGAATGGTACGTGGAACTATAACTCGAGATCATGAGCTCATAAAGAACACATTGGTAGCAATATTGTTCGCAATATCTGTGCAATCTAAGCTCCCATATACGAGAAAGGATTGCCTCCAAGGGAGGGGTGTGGGTCCCGGACGAGACCCACACCTGACCAAACAGTCTTTGGTTTGGAAATCCAGACCATTGGATTGCCTCCAAAAGCAATTCCGACCGTGTCTTTCGGCCTTTGGACGGGATTGCCTTTGGAGGCCATCCTTTCCCCCCATATACGACTTAACACGTTAACACGTAGGCGGTGGTTGATTGAAAACCCTAGTGGATGTCATCGTGTTAGGTTGTATATATATATAGTGCTAATAGCTCGTAAATAGTTGTCTTTTCTACCCTGGACAGAAGGTTATTTCAATTTTCAAGAACATGGTCAAGTTGTTTTCCCGATTTAAATGCAAAGGGTACAGTTTAGGCATCTGGGGACCAATCCCATAAAAGTGATGCTGCAAGCTCCTGCCTGCAACACGAGGAGGACCCGTCGCTGTAGGGATATGTCTCGAGCTGATGGAAGTATGTGCTCAAGCTAAAAAGGTTCTCCTTTTTTGTCAGCTTCGAATTCTCGACGAGAAGGTTAAAGATGGTCTATATCTACATTTAAAACTTTCACCAGACGAGCAGAATCATTCAGAGATCGTAGGCTATTTCGATAAAAGTGGAAGGACAGTATGGTTGACAAAACGCTCGGTTGCTTAGGGACCATCCTTCAATGGCCCCAAAGCAGAATCGACAGACGACAGATATTAGCCGCGACTGTGTTTTCACTATCATCGGAGAAATGGCCGCGGCCAACAAATACCACCCTTCCGCAAAATCCATGCTGGATGGATCTTATGTTTTCTATCTGTTTTTTGTCCCCTCTATTTTTGCGAGTGTTAATTTGAGAGAAGATTTCTTATTCAACTAGCCAATCCGGTCGGAGATCTTAGACAAGCCACGAGCTCCCTTGTGAGTTTGCGTAGTTGAGCACCACTTAACTATTGGGTTAGGGGCCGGACAGCAGTAGTTTGGGACTCAACACCGTCTGAAGCAGCGAGTCATCTAGTTCTGTCGTATTTGCTCATCTCGGGCATGCATGCTGATTATACTCGGAATAGTTGAGAATTCTTCGTAACTGTTTCGGAATATAATTATTGTCGTGTCAACTTTGAAACGTCGCAATCCCAAATCATCGATTTAAGGAGTCTTTTTTGGAGTGCCGTCGTGTATCGATGGAGCCAAAGTTGTCCTGATCTTGGATGGAGTACATAACTGTCGACTTAGAGGTCCGTGATCAATCTGCGCAAATAATGTGGATATCAATTCCAATGATTAACGGATGAGGTTAAGAATCACTGCAATGCTTGGAAGCCAAATGAACCTGCAAGAATTACCGAGGAGGTGACCTCAGGTTCAGAGACTCCGACGGCCAAGTTAAATCTCAAGAAGATGTTGAGTATTATGAGAGTAGAATTGAGCATGAGAGAATATGAAGAAGAATAACTGGCTATTTATATGGAGGGTGACTGAGTCCCAAAGAGAGTTTAATGGGACGAGCTTCATGACTCTTCATCTTACCCGGAGTCCTGGAGTCACTTGGATATCTAGGCGAGAAGATTAGGAATTTCATATTATGACTCTACCATCCAAATGGCTAAGTCTTAAAGTTCCACTGTGAGTGTTAGAGCTTTCGATCACAAGGACTCATATCGAGTGTTCGACTAGGAGTCCAAGCCATTGAGGAGTGTTTGCTAGGGGCTAATCAATCGGCCAGCAATAGGCCAGACCAGAAATAGTTAGATCTGATTAGGGGTGAATAGAGGATTAGTCGGAAGCGGAATTTAACATTCTGACATCCGATTCGCTAACTAGCGGATGACCAAAATATAGTCCGCTTCCGACTCTTAGCGGAACCGGATAGCGGAATTTCAACAACTTTTTGGTCCATATTTTTCAGCTCATTTAAGCATTTTTTGAATAAATGAAAATCTTACTCATTCATCACAATTCACAAAATAAAATCCTAAAACATGTAATTGACAACACAAATGTAAAAATAAATCTAAAAATATGCTCAATGTAAGACCTTGGATATCAAGAAGGGTAAATTAGACAAGTTAAGAAAATGGAAACATACAAAAAACATCAGTTCAACAACGACTCTTATAACACACAATCTGGCTCACTGAAAGTCTGCGCAACCAACTTATTGGGGGGGGAGAGAGAGAGAGGAAAGAGTTACAAAAGGGACTTATTCAGAAAGATGAAAACTGGAAACAACCTATCCTAACTAAAAGGAAAAACGATCAGAAGAAAAAAAGGCTAAATGAAACTCAGATTTGTTTCATTATATCTCCACCTCTTTGCTATTTTAAGTTACCTAGTAGAAGGAAAAATGCAAAAATAGCTAGCACTGAAAGCATGATTTCCTTTCTGTAGTTTAATGCCGGCGGGTGTGATGGGAATAACAAAAAAGATAGTGCAACAAATGTCTAAAAGAAGGTGAACAAGGAAATACATGAGCAGGTGTTTCAGAAAATGTCTCTAAACCTGTCCTTATGGACAATCATCCATGTTCTGAGCAACTTCATCGAATAAAACCACCTCTTTGACTTCCTGGGCTATATTGTATGAAATAGTATTTTCTGTTTTCATTCAGTGACATCAGAAACAATTACTATTTAAACTAATTAACCAGTTATCCTCCTTTAATTTAAAATAAACAACACTCATAAGCAGCATAATCCTCATTGAACCCCTATTTAATCAAGTCTTGAGTGACAATTCACCTTTCCATCACCTCCTATTATAATCTTATGACAGAATCATTTGGTCAAAATGATCTTTTTTTCCCCGCCTGATTACGAGATAATGGTAAGATCGGAATGAAGTGAGTGCATTCAAATACTTACAGCATTAGTGAAAGCAGACAAGACTTCTAGCCTCTTGTACCTGGTATAAAGATGAAACGTGATTATTAAAACCCATCACAACAAATTCTTAAACTCAATAGCATCAATTGGAACACATATAACATAGTGACAAAGGGAAACATCGAACCTATCAAATTCAAGAGAAACTAGAGTTATATATTGCCAAAGGAAACAAATAGATTCTTCCATCGACTTCAAAAGATAAATTTTGTTCCATTTTTCTTCCAATGAAGACGGTTTCGTATCTCACCCATATGTGTACACTCTATCTGGCTGTTTTCGTGAGGCAGCCATTGCAAACAATGAAAATGTTAAAAGTCCACAGCCAAATGTTAAATGGAAGGCGTCAGAGACCAAGCCTGAAAAGAACCACAACAAACAATAAACAAAAGGAAATTAATACAGGAGAATACTATGTAAAATATGAACATAAGGTAAAAGAGAAACATAAAAATTAAATAACCCGCAAGCTATCGCAGATTTCACGTTGAAATTTTGTCCGTTGCACTATCCGCCCGCCGGAGCTCAGAGACCGTTGTACTAGCCGCCCGCTGGAGAATAGAGAAAGAAAGAGACTAATGGCAGATGAACACGACGAACAGAGAGAGAGAGAGAGCTGAGGAAGTGACTGTGAGGAGGAGAGCTAGAGAGGACTTACGGCCGAGGGGGTCGCAAAGGAAAGGGTGCGGGGAGAGGACTTAGGGTTTTCTCTTATCGTGGATCAAAACGGCACTTTTTGATCCGCTGTATTATATTTTTTATTAAAAAAAACAACTAAACGTAAAATAGAACGACGTCGTTTTAATATTCAGTTAATAAAAAAATAAAAAATAAACCGAAACCGGTTTTTCCGCTTAATCGGCGGAAAATTCCGCTTCCAGTTCCGGGAAAACTCCAAATTTGACCACCGGTTCCGGTTCCTGGAAGGCCCGGACCTCAGCTTCCCGGAACCAGAGACGGATATCCGCTGGAGGCCGGACCGGACTTACACCCCTAGGTCTGATAGGGCATGGTATTTATGGCTCATCATTAACTATCTGTCTATGTGGTACTAAAAGCGCTAGCTCCACGCAGTAAATATTGTTATTGCTTTGCTTAACTTCCTCAATTATTTACCGGTGCAGTTGACTGTTTTTTCGAGCAACAGAGGCTTGACGAAGCCATAGGCCCCCCTCGGCAGTCGGCAGAGTAGTACTGCCCTGATTAAACTACGATTTGAGGAAAACAAGATATACATCACCATATCCTCGCTATTTGTATTCACATTTGAAACTCTATAGTTTTAAGGTCTTACTATATATTGTCTAGAGTATAGTACGTTTTTATTTTAGACGAAGAACACGAAAGACAAAGGCATGTTTGTTTGTCATTTAAAGGAAGAAAACAAATTGTTGCAGGTTGTCCATATCCCTTATGGACGTACGAGCGGTGATGACAAGACATCCTCAATGCTCTCGAGTGATATTGGTGTGTTCATTCGACAGTATGTCTCATTTGAGACGCGTAAGTGGAAGGAGGTTCACGACGAAGTTAAATAGTATGTGATGAACCGAGTGTTGGTAAATATAATTTATTAAATTTTAATTGTTGAAACTTTTATACTTACTAACTGTTAAATATGTTAAGGATGACTTCCAACTAGATTACGACAGAGCCGAGAATCGCATCATTGTGACATATACGATGAACACAGCGTATAAGACGCACATAAATAGAATGTTTGAGCATTACTCGGTGTTTAATTCCAAAGAAAAAGCGTTAGAGCACCCATATCCCAATATGAACAAGGAAGAATTGACTCGTGCCTGTCATTTATTCCTGAGTGAGGAATTTCAGGTTAAACATTTTTATTTCGTCTACGTTTATTTTATTTTATTATTAATTATGGTAACAACTGTAAATGTATAATGCAGAGGAGGAGTGCAATCAACGAGGAGAATAGAGTTAAGCTGAAGATTTTACACACATCGGGAGCGAAGTCCTTCCAACGAGCGAGAGCGTTATTAGTAAGTAATAAATTTACATTTTTATTAGATATTATTTAAATAAATGACTTAGGTATTTTAATATGCTCGTTCTATATTTCTTTTGGTGTATAGAAAAACTCCAGAATCTAATAAGATTAGTCCTGCGTTGATGTATAAAAAGACGCATACTAATAAGGATGTCATGTGGACATTAGAAGATGCAAGAGAAAATTTTGTAAGTTGTAACGTTAGATTTAATGATCCATTTGTATGCGTATATGTTTCATATGTGCTAATTTTATCTTATTTTTCTAATTTTGTAGGAAAAAATGGAGGCGTTACAGTTGCAGCATGAGTTAGAAAGAAAGTCATACACCGAAGTGGAGATTTTCATTGAGGTGTTGGGGACGAAAGCGGGTTACGTACGAGGTTTAGGCCGTTAAGTACGATCTGTTGGATAATCTTCATCAGCATTGTCCGTTGATTTGTCCCAAAGATAGGAGGAAGCCAGATTAGAGATTGAGGAGATGAGGGCTAGACATATGGAATATGAAGCGATTTTGGTCAAGCGGTCAGATATGAGGCAGACAATGCAAGAGCATCTGCAGATGATGGATGAGTAACAATGGAAGAAAGAAAAAGAGCTGATGCAGATGATGACTGAACAACAACGGAAAAAAGATGAAGAACATCAAAAGATGATACAGGGGCAGCAAATGAACCTAGTGGAACAACAAAAACGGAAGATGTAACTAATGGAGGAATAGATGAGTGAGCAGCTGATAGAGCAGATCAGACAGCTGCAATCTTGTACGACACCCAAACGAAAATTTGGGTAGATTTATATATTTTCACTACTTTATCAATACTTATCGATTATGTATTTTATTTAATTTTAATGATAATTTCATATTTGTAGATATTTTATTATATTATAGTATTGAATATCTTTCTATTTATATTATTTGCAAATTATTTTTAAAATTTTAATTAAATTAATTCAAATACGCAGAAAATGGTTCGAACAGTTCTTGTACAATAATAACGTGCGCACCATAACGATCTGTCCGAACACTTAACGTTAAATTCGTCATTTCGCACGGTTATTCTCACGTGCACACGGTCTTTTAATAAGAAATCGTTCCAACGTGTTTAACAGAACAATTGTCCGAACTGTCGAATTAAGGGTTCGAACGGTTTTTGAAGCTGACAAAAAACTATTTCGTCATAAATGAAACAACGGTGCGGACGAGTTTATATAATTATGCGCTATAAACTCGTCCGCACGGATTGTTCATGACAAAATGCATTTCGTCACATTGGACCAACCGTTCGCATGAGCACACAACGGATAAAGTGTATTTGGCATGACGATTTTCAATTTCGTAAAAATGACACAACCGTTCGGACGATATTGTAAACCGTCCGAACGATTTTGAGCGACCGAATACGAAAATCGTCACCTAAAACTTTGGCTGACGGGCTTCTGGTGACAAATTGGGTGACAACTCAGTTTTGTCGTACAAAATATTAGCTGACGAAATTAGACTTTAGGCGACAAATATTTTTGACGCCTAAAAATAATTTTTTCTTGTATTGCAATCATAGTTTCCATCGACTTTACGTGGAGGATGGGGAAGAGAGTTCGGTCCTCAAAAGACAAACTCTAGACGTGATTGATCCTTCCGCATCTTTAGGTAGTTGGTCTTTGGACACTGCTCCTCTGATTGGGTGGTAGGGGAGCAACTGTGTATCCCTCGTGATCTCATCCCTGCATCTAAAGCACACGACACACTCCCCCTTTAGATTCATTTCATGTGTTGTTCTGTTGGACCCTAAAAGAGGGAGAGGCATCCTGTTTCTGCCACTCAGTGGGTTGCACTGTTTTTCTTTTGGTAAGAAAGTGGGTGTGTTGAAGTTGAAGCCAAGGAACCGTGTAAAGGTTTGTTCTGATGTGAATGGACAGAGCTGCCAATCCGCGACTTGCGTAAAAGTACCTTTCAACTAGGATTTGTTGGGCTAGAATTTTTGCCATCTACCGAAGCCCAATTTTGTTTATCGTGGGCTTTTTCGTGATCGGGGGAAGACTGACTTCTGCCTTCGGGTCTTTTAACGTTGCATGGTTCTCAATATAATAGTTGTACCGAGGAAAATTTGTAGAAAAATAAAATATGCTGCACGCAATCAAACTCAAACTACAAACAAATTATAATTTTTTGATAAACAATTATGCAAAGGGAACACTTACCTAACATCACGTGGATGTTATTCTATTCGCATAGAGTTAGAGACACAAAAGAAAAAAATACATTGATCAAAGTTTTTCCAGACAATATTATTTTCTTATTAATTTCAAAACTCGAAGCATAATTTACCGTGAATCATAATGTGTTATATGTGGAGACGAAAAATAAAATATAAAGAAAAAGATTGTGTACAATATGTTCCATAATTCTGGGTGGGTCGGAATTTACCCACAACCTAAACCACTCCCATAAATGCAAAATTCCAATGCGAGCCTTATAATGATGTTTTTCTTATCATTGTTTTGTGTGGGCACGGAAACAACAAAAATTGGTTAAAATTTTTTTTTGATTTAAATAATGTTTGAAATAAATAAATGAGAAATTCGCTTTTTCATCCTTAGGTTTTGAGCCCTTTTTAATTTTAGTACTTAACTTTCAACCGTCAAATTTTTAATCATTGAGTTTTCTTTTGTTGAATAAATGGTCTTTCCGTCAAATTTGTACAAGTTGACCACAACATGAAGAGGTCGATCGCTCACTTTCAACACATTTACTCGGTCGACCGCTTTAATTTTGCTAACGTGTCAAAGATGTTCATTAAGTATATAGACGACAGACTGACGAAATGATCATTTATTCAACAAAAGAAAACTTAAGGACTAAAAAATTGACGATTAAAAGTTAAGGACTAAAATTAAAAAGCATTCAAAACCTAAGGACTAAAAATCAAATTTCCCTAACTAAAAAATCTGCATTGTGAAAAAAAAACTAAGCATCTTACAAATGTTCTGACAAAGCATGATACCTTATCTTTCATTAAATTTTCTTATTTTTGATCGGCTTCTTCTAAAAAAATTATCCAAAACTTGAAATAATTTCGAAAACACCCAACAATTATAAAACTTTTGTGTTTATTTATTAAGGGATTCTTAGAAAAGAAAGAAAGAAGCTCATAAAAAAGAGTAAACATTGGTCCTTACGTTTAAAACTTAGGGGACGTTCGTTTTCAACATTTTCCTAGGATTTACATCATATTTTTTAACATTACAATCTTAACATCACAAAAATGCACATTTCAATACAACTCATTATTTTTGTTACACACATAAATACAAGTCAACACCTTCTACACGCATGTCGATAAAGCTCAAATATCACCTAAAAATTCTCAAAACACTTAGAATCCTAAAAATTTCACCGAAACGAACATTCTCTTAAACTTTTAGTCATTACATTTATATAAAAAATAAAGTCATTTGACATTTCATTTCGTTAATGGTCAAATTGCTAGATTAATAAAATACAGTAAAAAAAATTCAATAGGCTACTGATTAAAAAATAGGTTGAGCACTCTGTGTTTAGACAAAAACAAAAGCTATGTTTGCATAGTGTTTCAAAATGTTTTCAAATATTTATCAGATGTCACGCCCCGTACTGGTACTTACCCCCTCGGCTCGCGTATAGTAATCGCATGCACAAAGATCGGAGATTACCGCACGATAAAGATTCTTAGGATCGTTTAAAAGCCCTCAAATTTTCTTAGCGGAATATTTTTTATTAAAAAGATTACTAATAAAAGAATAGCAGTAAAACAGTTTAGAAAATTTGATACAAAACAAATAATGATTTAACAAAATAAAATCTCATATCGAATTATGTTAAAAACTGATTTGTATCGGAGAAAGATTAAAAAAGAAAAGAAAACCTTGTAATCATAAAAACTTCCTTTAAACAAACACGGTTTGATACAAAATGTTTTATCACAAAAGAAATAGGTCTAGATGATATAAAAACATATAGTCCTCATAGCTTATACAACTGAGCTACAGAGAAACAAAAGAAATTTTGAAACACTAACATCAAAAGAAACAACAGACCCTGCATCTCGAATTCTTCGGTCCTGAAATATTCTCACGTCCTTATCATCATCATTAGTATGTACGGGTTAACATCTAGATACTCCTCATTCATAAAGGTCAACGTCTGCTATATCCAAGGTCCGCAACCATAGTACATACAAGACAATTAAACGAATAAAGAGGTGAATCCTACTGACTTAGTAAGGAGGGAAAAGGAACATGTTTACTATCTTTTAAAATTAAAGAAGCATGAATAACCTAGTAAAACATATATCAGAGTGAATAATATGAACAATGTAATGCATAATTGATGCATATGTTTCTCAGTCATTGCACTGTCTTTCTTTCTTTCTTTCCGTTCTTTTTTTTGTCACTGACACTTTCTTTTATATACAAAAGATGGTAACCATAAGCATGAAGCATTTATAACTATTAACAGTATAACAATGTATGTTGAATGCAATGCAATGATGATGTATTGGTTCTCATTCGTGTTACTTTCTTTGTTCTTTCTTTTCTGTCACTGTCACATGGTTCACAGTATGCGTTAAGTATGCATGTTTCATGTCAATGCCCATACATATCATTCATGATATGCAACACCTTAACCACACTTGAACTTTCTTTTCTTTTCTTTTCCGGTTCGATAGAGGTCGATAGAGGTGTCCTTTCGTTACTCTGTTCTATCCCCCAGAGTAGGGTTGTGCGTCCCCTCCCTTTCTATGGGACTGTCTTGTGCTCCTTGCACCAGGACTCGATCAAGCGTATATTGTTTCACGCTAGGGATACCACCCACTCCTTTCAGTGGTGGCTTTGCACTATCCCACTGTGATCGGTACCGTCACCCGTTCATAGGACCACCTCTAGGTATGAGTTTCATTTCGGTCATTTCGATCATTTCGGTCATTTCGTATGATGCCCATACATATCATTCATGATATACCCATGAGATGTTGATGAATATAACATGTCATATGATGCAACATGACATGTCATACAACAGATATCCAATTCATAACGATACATCAATAACATGCGATCTTTTAGCATAAAGATGCTACAATTCATAACTGTCCATAAAAAACATACGATATGAGCAAAAAGATGTTCATAACGATTCATCAATAAGATGCGATCTTTTAGCATAAAGATGTTTATAATGATTCATCAATAACATGCGATCATTTAAAGATATTCATAACGGTTTATCAATAACATGCGATCCTCTAACATAAAGATGATCATAACGGTTCATCAATAACATACGATCCTTTAACATAAAGATGTTCATAACGGTTCATCAATAACATACGATCCTTTAACATAAATATGTTCATAACGGTTCATCAATAACATGCGATACTTTAACATAAAGATGTTCATAACGGTTCATCAATAACATGCGATACTTTATCATAAAGATGTTCATAACGGTTCATCAATAACATGCGATACTTTAACATAAAGATGTTCAAACACCACATCCTCAAATAGGCAAGTCTAACAACTTATACAATGTTTTCTTTTTATATATTATTGAACCTAATAATGACTGGTTGTATGTAAACGAAAGGATTTTAGGGCTCTTCACTAATTTCAAAAGAAAGTCCTCCCGGACATTCTAAATTAAAAACCTCTGAGCATGTTTTAAAAATCTCTCGAGCACATTTTTTTAAAAATATCCCGAGTGCACTTGTAAAAATATCCCAAACACACTTTTTAAAAATATCCCGAGTGCACTTGTAAAACTATCCCGAGGACACTTCATAAAAATATCCCGAGTGCACTTGTAAAAATATCCCGAGCACACTTTTTAAAAATATCCCGAGTGCACTTGTTAAAAAATATCCCGAGCACACTTTTTTAAAATATCCCGAGTGCACTTGTTAAAAAATATCTCGAGCACATTTTTTAAAAAATATATCGAGTGCACTTGTTAAAAATATCCCGAGCACACTTTTTAAAAATATCCCGAGTGCACTTGTTAAAAATATCCCGGACACACTTTTTAAAAAATTATCCCGAGTGCACTTGTTAAAAAATATCCCGAGCACACTTTTTAAATAATATCCCGAGTGCACTTGTTAAAAATATCCCGAGTGCACTTTTTTAAAAAATATTCCGAGTGCACTTGTTAAAAATATTCCGAGTGCACTTTTTAAAAATATTCCGAGTGCACTTTTTTAAAAATATCCCGAACACGTTTTTAAAAATTTCCGAACACGTTATCAAAAGGCTCCTCGGACACTTTTCTTATCCTCTGTACTAAAACAAAAGTCCTTTCGTTTTTATACACCATTCAAACATACCAGTACCCAACTCAACAGAGGTCTTTTTAAAAAAATCATGCATGCACAGATTCTTCACCCAAGGCTAACACGTGGTCATACAATCCCATATTCACTATTTCCTCTACTAACAGAGACTAAAAGATACACAGATCACCCTTAACACATTTCAGCTTCAGAATCAAGTCATACACGCATGATATTAGAGCATTTAATCATTCTCAAAATAATCTCATCAATAAATATACAACTAGAACTCCTTTACGTGCATGTGAATATCTCCCCTGTACCCTGACACGCAACAAACTCTCAGGCTCTACCCTTCCCTTGTAACGTTAAACTATATCTCTTACATCTAGTTCTCTCTAAGCATGTAACTATCCCGAATACTTTGTTAATTCGCTAAACCTTACAAAGCTCCCCGATTCTACCTATTAAGTTAGATCTCTTACATCTAGTTCTCTTTAAGCATGTAACTATCCCGAATACTTTGTTAATTCGCTAAACCCTTACAAAGCTCCCCGATTTTACCTATTAAGTTAGATCCCTTATATCTAGTTCTCTGTGTATGTCTTTCTTGAAAGATTAAAACACCTAAAAAGAGCAAGACAATAATTAAGTGAAGAGAGGATAAAAGTTGAACTGTTGGGAAGAAAAGGTACAGACCGAAATACCTTTCCCTTTTATCCTTTGGTCTGGGTCTTTTCTTCCGTTTGTCACAAGATCTCTAACGTCGTTTTCCCTTTCTATTCGGTAAACTGGAGGTTCTTTCTCTTTATCGCGATCGCCGAATAAAACTCTACTATCTATATAGTCTAAACGTGACTCCCTGATGAATTCCCCCTAGCCACTCTACACCCTAGGCTAGAGGTCTCGGCAATCTTTCAAAAGATTTAAATCAGTTCGGAGCCATACACAGACTGCCACCACACTTCCCATATAACACGACTCTTTTGGGAGCACTAAGTCAAGGTGCGAGCCAATAAGATAACTTCACGTAGGCGGTCAGGATAAGGGGGCATTAAATGCGCATTCATCGAACTTAGAAATCCTGCACTCGGGGTCCAAGGCTAGGCCAGAAAATTCCCGACCAGCACTAGCAGACCAGTAGACCAGAAGAACTCTACACAAAAATTGTTGCACATGGCCGACCAAGCTTTGCTAATGAGCTTGGCTTGGTTGGGCTTTAGTCTAGGTGGATTCTAGGCCAATTTGGCCCTATAAAGAGATAGGTCCAAGTCCAATTTAAAATCTCTAGGCCCAAATGTATGACAATGTGAGAATTAAACTCTCTCTCTCTCTCTTTAATAAATATAAACTCAATAAAATCAAATGCATAAAATATTAAAAATCAAATTAGATCATTTACGTCACAATAATAAAAGAAAGATAATTTAAACGACATAACAAGGAAACTCTCATAAAAACAATGTTTATGAGAAAACAAACAATGATGATGGAACATATTAAAATTATAATTTCATATTTTATTCGGCAATAAGATGAAAATAGTTGAAGATTAAGCAAAATAATACATAAGCTGCATTTTTTTATAGCAATTATCATAAAAAAGATAATATGTAGATAAATCAAACAACTCGGGTGTCACATCACGCTCACTTCTTCATTAATTTCAATACATTTTTACTTATCTAACTTTTTATAAACTTTAACAATTTTAAAAAATACTTTTCATCCATCCTCAAAAGAATCTGCACTACTTAAAAAAAATATAAATACAAAAAACTGTTTTGAAAAACAGCTCAAGTAAAATGTTTATTCGCATTTACGTTGTTATTATTATTTCGCGTCTCCTAACCTCATTATCATAGGAGATCTCTTCCTTATTTCAAACGCGACCGCTTGTGTCTCGGTCGCTGTGTCTGTGTCTCTGATTCGGTGATTGCAAACTCTGTGAACAGTTGAGAAGAACAATGAGGATCGGCTGCTTCAGGTGTGGCTTTCTCTCGCTCTCTTCTACTTCGTCCGCCTACCAATTACCAAACTCACTCATAGTTTTTCTAATTGTCTCTGTTTTTTTTTTTTACACTTTTTTTTTTTACACGAGTACCTCTCAATATATTTCAATGTCCGTCTCAAGTTTTCTTTGATTTTTATGTACGGTCGTGTATTCCTTGCACTCTTGCTTTAGCCCTTGGTCGCTTTGTCAACGAAATTAGTTGCTTTCCTTTTAGGTTAATGTAGTAAAATTTGATGGGCGACTTCCCCCTTTTCCCCCCTCTGATACTAGGTAGTGCCAGTTTCGGTGAACCTTTTAAGGGCTTGCTTGCAATTTTGTTAGTTGTTTTTGGTTGAATGATTGATGTGGTTGATTACCCAACTACGTTAGCATTGATATTAACGTGAAGAATACCCATTTTGGTTCGGGTGATGACTTGATGGGAAGATCGAGTTTGCTGTAGGATTTGGGTTGGGTTCGATAAGAATGGGACTCCTATTTTCTCTCGGTATTTCCAATTGACCCGTTTTTGGCATTTTTGTTGACTGAATTACTTGTCCCCAGTTACTTGATTAATAACTCATGGTAGCTCTGTAAATGGCAAGTTTAAAACTTTTGAGTGTCTTTTTCTCCCCCTACACCCCCAGTTTCCCTTTCATTTTTCTGGTGAGCTTGCGATGTAAAACTGTTGATCTATGGTCTTAACGCCTTGCGCTTTGTCTTCTGCAATTTTCTTTTTCACATTCCTTCAAAATCTTGAGTTAGAGTGATAATGTGGTTGACACAAAGATGGAGTTATTTACAACATTTTTGGAAATTGAACCATGTTGCAATCTCAATGATGATTCCATTTGCTCAGAAAGGCAAGAAGTAGGGCTATGGTACAGATAGATGGGTTTGATACGAGTCTTTTCTCTTTAGTAAATTACAGTTTGGAGATGAGAGGATAGGGTTCTTAAATGAGCGAATTGAGTTTCTGAAGTTCCCTTCTAATGCAGTTTTCTTAATTTTTGTGGTGGTGGTTAGAATTTCGACAACCTTCCCTGGTGACTACAAATTAATTGCTTTTGCTGTCGGTGTAAGAAAAAACAAATAGATAGTCGATTGTCTTCCCCTCCCCCCCCCCCTTCATTTATGGGAGGACATGGCACGAAACATTGGCTTTTGTTTTGTCGTTCATATTGATACTACCAAAGTTTATAGTAGAGGTATTGTTGTCAATGGAGATTTGCTATGAGAGTGGGAGATTCCATAAAGTAGTCACATTTGGTTGTGTTCACTGTATGTGGGAGGAGAGGATTGGGCACAATCGGGACGGATGGCTGGATTACTCCATGGTGTGATAAACCCCTTTAATGCTTTCCCCCCCGGGGGGATTTACTGAGTTAAGTTATTATTAGAGAAGAAGCGTTTATCGCTTCGCTCGCGGGGATCGCTTCGCTTGTTTGACTTGTTCTAGAGGGAGAGTAACTCCCTATCTTAAAGTTTATAGGGGAGCTAAATTGCTCTGAATGTAAATTTTACCATCAAAAGATAATTAAAATAACTAGTAAGCGAACAAATCATGTACATATCTCCTATTTGATGGTACTTTTTGAATCACTGATCAATAAAGAGGACTGTATCATGAAGATTGAGAAAAGATAAAATGCAACGATGTACTTGTTTTTTAAAATCTTGATGTTTTTTTTTGCTTAAAAAGTTCTTTAAGAACTAAGATCCTGTGAAACTGCACTGATGGAATCCGTAGCAATTTAATATGTTGTATAGCAATGATTAATTAAGTCCTGTCTTGATAATGCTTACTGGTGTATTGATGGTTCAATTCGTATTTTAGGTTGAATGTATCTTACTGGATTGGCTGTATTTCTTTTTGTGTTCACAGTAGCCTATTGGTTTTATTATAGTCGTACTTTCTAATTGTATTTCTTGATTCTGAAGTATCATTCTCAAAAACTATCTGCATAGGCTTCTTTTAAACAGATTTCAGGAAAAAAAGTCTCGAAGATTTTTTTTTTCTTTTGGGTTTTTTGTTAAGTAGTAGGTAGGATGAAAACTTGTTTGGGAATACAGTCTGAAAAACTCCTCTTGGAACCAGAAAGCTGAAAACTTATTTGGGTGCTCATTAAATGTGAATGAATTCTTAAATCCGAAAGCCGGAAAAATGTGTTGGCATCCCTATTTAGGGAATTATGTCCCATGATTTTCGCATGTTGATTTTTCTACCATTTTAGTAACTCAATATGTAACAGCATTATCTCAATATTGAGATACCACTTTCAGTCATATATGTTTATTGAATGCGTACCATTTGCCAATTGCTAGTGGTGCTTATTTTTTGCTTTCATATTATTTGCAAGTTCATTTTTGTCAATAAGCTTTGATTGTTATGCGCAACATTCACTTTGCATTTAAGTTCCTCATTTGGTGGCACATTAAATCGGAACAACACCCTGGAAACACTATAATACTAAACACATTTTCTTTGTGGGTCTGAAGATAAAGCCGCCCTTCGCGCACCCAAAAAAAGAGAATCCATCGGTGATAAGTCCGTGGGTTAGCTGGGCTACAACACTGGGTATGTCAGTCGTTCACCCAGTGGCTAGAACACTGATTCTTGTATTAACGGAATGTGTGACAAAATTTTTTTGGTTGTGGCATCTTTTGTTTCAATAAACCACTCATTTAAAAGACAGTTCCTAAGGTCTCAATCCATCTTACTGCCATAAGTTCAATTACATTGTACAGAAATACCCAACTGTCTTTGGGCATAGTGCCCCACATGGCCACACAAAAAGCAGGTAACACTCGCCGCACGGCACTCGTTGCCTGGGTGAAACGCACCAAGTATTATTTTTGAAACTGAAAAAGGTAAACCATATCCAAGAGATGCAAACACAATTCTACTGCATGTTCTCTACGTGGCTGTGTTCTTTTGCCACATAAACTCAGGGAGGTGCTGCAGGTTCCTACAAATGCATGGTTAACACAATAGGCATAGAAGACCTTCAAACAATTATATTTAGAGAGCAGTGGATCAAGGAGTAGTTAGACGGAGCCTTTGCCTGGTGGGTTCGCGGTGCCATCTTCAGGTTGGTTTGGTGATGTGAAAATAGTTCTCAAAATCCATTTTCTTGTCTAGACAGCAAGGGCCTTAATTTTAAACAAGCTTCCTTGCTCACCCTTTCATTTGGATGGCACGGAACGAACTTCCAAAATGAAATCTGGATCATGTTTTGGAGTGATTAATGTTTTGTTGTAGTGTCCTCCTGGTTTTTCTTTATTTCATGTATACTTTCTTTAGCTGGCCTGCTCATCACAATCTACTGTTTTTGTAGGGGGTGGTTTGATTCCTTCAGATGCCTGACCATGTGGATCATCTTCGTGGTTTCATTGATTCAGCGTGAAGATGTTGCTTTCTTCTAGGTGGTTGGTTTTCCAGCCCAATTTCAAGACATTACACAGATCTGGTAAGTTAATATTGCGATCTGTTAACTCCATGAAAAATTCCTCCTGTCCAGTGATTTTGCAGTATCATAAGAACGATTCTGCTTCCAATGTGCAGGTTACCTCACTTTTTTTGTAATTTTCTTTCTGTATTGACGGAAGAAAAGGAAAGTCAGCATTCCAACTCTATGCCTATGAAGAATTTCATAGATATCAGTTCATCTGATGAAGATCTAGAGAGTTGGGAAATAGATGGTAGGGAATCTGCTACTTCTAGGATTCTCCCTGTATGGGCTTCTTCACGTGGAACAAATTCAAGGACCACAGGTTATACTGATTTTCAAATGATCAAACCTCAACATTCATATTCTAAATTTCCGTGTGTCATGTTGTCATTTTAATTTGCAGGTCAAGGTGTACAGTCTCAAAAGGTTACTTCTCCTAAAAGGGGATATGCTACAAATGGCAATTCCTCAAATGCTAATAATTATTCACAGGAAAAACTCCATTTGAATCCTGGTTCTAGTGACAGTACTAGGGCCCAAAATCATCAGAGTGCACAATTGGATGATTCTGGGTATTCTATGCGCAATGGAAATGCGAGTGAGCCTTGGACTGTTAATTCTCGAATCGCTAACCTTTCTGGTGCTGATTTTGAGAAAATTTCATCTCAACAGGCTCTGAAGAGGACCCTTCCACCATCTCAACAGCCATTGACACCAAGTACTAGATTCAATAATGTAGTAGAGGACATGGCCAGCAGTCAGGTTTATGATACCTATGAAAATTCTTACCATTTAGCAGGGCCTAGTGTAAGCAACAACAAGAGCTATATGCGAGACCAGTTTAGCAAGGGCAAGAGTGATGAAGTTGTTCTGTATGATAACAGTGGAAGTAGGATCCTACCTCCATCTTTGATGCATGGAAAGGCTATTTCCTCCCACCAGTTTGCTAGTTCTAGTGATCCGTTGTACCGTTCCATGATAGGCGAAGAACGGCAAACTGAAAATGATGAGAGACTGATTTATCAAGCAGCATTGGAGGTATTCCTTCCATATCTGTGCAGTTCATTTCTGATAGTGTCTTGTCATGTTCTTTGCTTTGAGTCTAAGTCTAAATCTCAGCATATTATAATGGATGTTCATTAGTGTTGGCTTCCTTTTAATTGCCTAACTCCATTTTATGTACTCTTTGTTATTCTATTGTACTGAGGTTGTAATTGTAACATTTGTAGATGACTCTTGTATACCTGTATGTATGTTGTTTCATTTGTCGATGAACTTGGTATTTGCCTAAAAGCTGAGAAAGGACTGGGTTTGAAAATATGAGTTGACTGTTGGCTTTGTTCAAATTTAAGAAGCCATTGGAACAAGTTGCCAGCGCAAGATGTCAAGGAAGGGAAAGTTCTCTTTAAGTCGATAATGTTGTAGAACATTGTTTTTCCCTTCCATGGAGTGACATTTAATTCACCGAGAGACATGAGTGACTCTGCTAAAGAGAACTAGCATGTGATGCCCTTGAAAGCCCTGAGTAACTCGGGAAAGAAAAATTCCCTGCGATAATAATTTGATTTATTAGTGTAATAGGCAAGTCTTGGCATTTTTAGAAGGCCCAGAACTGGATTTGCTGGATCATATACTTCATGTATCAGTCCAGTGCTTGAATTATATTGACAGTGCTTTTTTCTAGTGTGCTCAATTATATGCTAAACATCTGTGTTAGAAAAGAAACTATGATGTATTTTACTTGCAAGATGCTTTGTGAGATTCTTTCTTTTTCCCTGATTACTCATTGTTGCATTGTCATTGATGTTTCTGTGTTTCATCTTCCCAATGGCCTTTTCTTTTTCCCAAAAGTAAAGCTGAAGTTTGGAACACTTCAAATTTTGCTGCAACTCAAAATAGAAAAATTTCAGGGAGCATGCATATCTAATATTGTGTACTCACACTTGGCCACGTTCTTAAATTTGTAAAATGCAACTTTGGTAAGTCATTTTACTGTAATTGCTTGTGCAGCGTGCATGGGGCTTGGGCATAGAATGAGAGGATAAGATTGTCCCTGTCAGTATTCTGTTTTTTGGAGCATGATCAGTCATTTTGTAAGTAAAAAGGTATACATCTCATGGATTTTGGTTCTTGCAGGATCTAAATCAACCTAAAGTTGAGGCTACTTTACCAGAGGGTCTTCTGTCTGTTCCTCTTCTCAGGCATCAGGTGTTTCTTTCTATCTTTTGTTATTCATTCCTTCCTAGGTGTAATTTATTTGGATTTGAGCTTTAAACCATTGAATTTTACAGAAAATTGCATTGGCATGGATGCTTCAAAAGGAAACTAGGACTTTACATTGCTTGGGTGGAATTTTAGCTGATGATCAGGTTAGTCACGGAAAGTCTATTGACCCTTTTCATGGCCTATTTAATGAGACCATTGTTTTTTTTTGGATTTTCTACTTGGACTCACTCTGGTTATATCTCACAGGGCCTTGGTAAAACCATTTCTATGATTGCCCTTATACAAATGCAAAAGTCTTTGCAGTCAAAATCAACACCAGATGATCTATGCAATCACAAACCTGAAGCAATGAATCTGGATGACGATGATGATAATGGTGGTGGTGGTGTGGTGGAAGTGAAGAATTCTGAAGAATCGGACGAATTAAAACCCATTTCAGAAGTGAGTACCTCAACACGGGCATTTAGCAGGCGGAGGCCAGCAGCTGGTACACTAGTTGTCTGCCCAGCAAGTGTTCTTCGGCAATGGGCCAGGGAGTTGGATGATAAAGTTGCAGATGAAGCTAAACTTTCTGTCTTGGTGTATCATGGAGGCAGTAGGACAAAGGATCCTGTTGAACTGGCAAAATATGATGTTGTTCTCACTACATACTCCATTGTGACTAACGAAGTTCCAAAACAACCTTTAGTTGAAGAGGATGAAGCTGATGAAAAAAATGGGGAAGTCTATGGTTTATCTTCTGAATTTTCCAGTAATAAAAAGAGGAAAAAGACGTCTAACGTAAATAAGAGGGGGAAGAAAGGTAAAAAAGGAAGGGATAGTTCTTCTATTGATTGTAGTTGTGGTGCACTAGCAAGAGTAGGTTGGTTTAGGGTGATACTAGATGAAGCTCAAACAATAAAAAACCACCGAACTCAAGTGGCTAGAGCGTGCTGCAGCCTCCGAGCCAAAAGAAGGTGGTGCTTATCTGGAACACCTATTCAAAATGCAATTGATGACCTGTACAGTTATTTCAGGTTCCTAAAATATGACCCATATGCTGCGTACAAGTCATTTTACAATACTATAAAGGTACCGATATCCAGAAATTCCCTACATGGCTACAAGAAGCTTCAAGCTGTTTTAAGGGCTATAATGCTGCGTCGTACAAAAGGTGAAGCATTTCTGTCTTGTATGCTATTGTTTGTTTTCGGTTTTTTTTTTGGGGGAGAGGGGATATTTCATTGTTTCAGGTTTTAATTTGCTGAAATGGATGCGCCTCAATATGACCCATGTTGATGTATATGTTGTTCTGTCTTCTTGGTTGCTTTTTGGGGTTTACCTATGTTTTGTTACTTCCTTATTCTAAGAGTCTGCAGACTTATTGCTCAGTATTAGTTCATGATATAAGCAGTTTTAGTTCACTTTAAATGGGTCCAGTTCTCTGGCTGTGATATTAGAAGTAAAAGAAAAGACATGTATGGATGGGTATGCTCACAGAAACACAGACACGTGTGCACACATAGATTGTTCCAGTCAAGGAATAGAATTGGGTCATTGAGAGAAGAGGGATGGATATTAGGAGGGAAAAAGCCATGTTGACTGTATGGGGTGCTGCTCCTTATTCTCTTCACATAATGGCCAACGACTGGCATATGATCTAAAAGAAGAAAGGATCTCCATTCACAAATGTCACTGCTTGGATTTTCCTTATGCGTAATACTATAGATTACAGATTTTGTTGCTGATGTGCTGTATGTAATTTGGACTTTGTACAAGTTTGGTTGTTTGCTGCTGATTCCTGTCAATTTTTATTGTCCAGGGACATTAATTGATGGTGAACCTATAATAAAGCTACCCCCAAAAACAATACATTTGACGAAGGTTAACTTCTCAACTGAGGAGCGAGCCTTCTATACAAAACTTGAAGCTGATTCTCGCACTCAGTTCAAGGTTCTACTCATTACAGTTTATTTATTCCCGTTTTAGAGGATTGATTATGATTATATTCAATTTTTTTAATTAACTTTGGATGCTCGGTGACTGGTGAGCATACTTTGGCCAATGAGATAATAAGCCTAGTACAACCCACTTTTTAAGCTTGTCGAGGCAAATTAAGCTGATCTTTTGTCCATCCACTTTTTGTTTCTGGGTGAGGAATTCTACTGAAATGGTTTGGTAAGTTTGCGACTTTGCACTCGTACCAGACATCAGTGTCCTTATGTCATGCAGATGGCAAAATTATGGAATTAGTAGTGGTCATCGTAGGACATTTTGGAATCTCTAAACTGCAGTTGCTTCACCTTTATGCTTGAAGTTTAGATAGCAAACTGTTATAGAAGGTCTTTATAATCGAAGTTTTAGGGGCTCTCTTGTCAATTTAGGTGTTTACATTTTTGGATTTTAGGTTTATGCTTGACAAGGTATTATAAGAACCATTGAGGGAATGAGGATTGCTATAATTTTATCTGTGTATTTCCGCCTCCAATTTTATATTTTTTTTGTTAGCAAGCGGTAAATTATTGATATATCAAGAAAGAAATTTAAAGGAAGGGTTCCTGTAGATGAGACTGAAGTTATTATATGTGGTGTTTGAGTGTTAAAATTTTGGGGTGTTGGAGGTGGTGAGAAAGTGAAGAGAGAAATTATTTGAATGAATTTTTTATATTTATTTGTAGTGAAAATGGATGATTTGATGGGGGGAGAGAGAATTTTTTGTACTTATTTTATTAGGGCCAAAATTTTGGCACCCAAACACTAAGTAAATGAACAAGCAAGATCCTCAATGAAGGAACAAGGACATCTTGTGTCTGTATAGAATGTAATTTATGATGGTAATGTGTCATGGTCCTCAATAATGCTTTAAATCCCAATGAAATAGTATGTTGTGCTATAATCAGAGTTTATAACCTCACAAATGCCAATGCAGTGCTGTAAAGTACCTTGAACTTTCTAGGAGATTCTTCTTTTTCTGATGTTATAAAGACAGTTTGGTTTATTGGGTGTTCTATGCTGATTCTTCATGTAACTTGATAAGATGAGTGTATGTTTTACAGGCATATGCTGCTGCTGGAACCGTGAATCAGAACTATGCAAATATTCTTTTGATGCTTTTGCGCCTCCGTCAGGCTTGTGACCATCCATTTCTTGTCAAAGATTATAAGTCTGACTCGGTTGGGAAAATTTCTGTTGAAATGGCGAAGAAACTACCTAGGGACATGCTGATCAATCTATTGAATTGCTTGGAAACTTCCTTTGCCATCTGTTGTGTATGCAGTGTGAGTCTTCTTCAAATGGAATATTTAGGTTTTTCATCTTTTCTGCAATCTGTGGGATGTGGCTTGTAAAAGTTTTTTGATTTAACTCCTTTGATTATTGCTGATGTTACCTTTTTCTAAGGCCTATATAATTTATTAGAGATATTCAGGAGCAACAAGGAATATTTTAAGGAATGTGTGTGATGCAGGAGCAACAAGGAGGATGATAAATGTTTAATTATTTCTTGACTATTCTCAGATAATAATAGTCAGTCCCTAATTTAAGCAAGGTATTTTATCAATTTAGTGGACTCTGGAAAGGTACGGATTTGTGGGAAGAATCTTGTGTTTAGTCAATAAGGGCTGAGCTTGTTCATTTAAGGGATTAACTAGTGCCCTAGGTAGCTTGGTGACCAATATTGGTGATAATTATGTATAGTTGTGATCTGCATTAGGGTTTTAACAGCGGTTTGCTTAATTACATTATTTGAGTTTGAAACTTGTTTGTCTGTTGATTACAGTTTCAATGTAACCTTTGTCGACCAGGGTTATCAGTGTTGCTAGTATACTTTAAGGGAACCTGACTTGGATGTGATGAAGACATCTTTTTTTGCCTTTGCATTTTGTAAACCTTTGTGTGTATAAATATCCTTAATCTGCTTCATCCATTTCACATTTATTCATTTGTTTCCTCTGTTGTAGCTATTCAAGTATTTGTGTATTTGATCATTGTTGTTATTTATCTCTTTGCAAGTAAAAAACATAGAACTATTTGTAAAGAATGTGCCGGTAGATGAGATTTGTAACTAATTTTCCAGTTACTGATGCTTTTACAGGATCCACCTGAGGACCCTGTTGTTACCATGTGTGGTCATGTTTTCTGCTATCAGTGTGTGTCAGAATATTTGACAGGTGATGATAATACGTGCCCAGCAATTGGATGTAAAGAACAACTTGGTTCAGACATTGTTTTTTCCAAAGCTACTTTGAGCAGTTGTCTTTCCAATGATGTTGATCCTAGTCCCATGAATTCTCAGTTTACTGAGAGTTCAATAGTTCTGCAGAATGAGCATACTTCATCTAAAATCAGAGCTGTTCTTGAGATTCTGCAGACACATTGTAACTTTCATAGTTCCATGAAATGCAGTGGAAGTTCTTTGTCTGCAGAAAAGGCATACACAGAGAATTTCCAGTCAGGTGCTAGTGCTACAAAGCACACAACAGTTTATTCAAAGACACCTGCCGGAGGATCATTTAAAGCCATTATTTTTTCCCAGTGGACTAGCATGTTGGACTTGGTTGAGAATTCATTGAGCCAATCTTGTATCGCATACAGGAGGCTTGATGGCACGATGACTCTGAGTGCAAGGGACAAGGCAGTTAGAGATTTCACCAATATCCCAGAGGTTCGGCCCCTTCCTTGTGGAACTGTGAAAACAATCCTGGAATGCATTAGTTTGTTTTTCTGCTGATATTCTATTTTGTTAGCAAGGTGGGTTTTAGTAATAAAACTGTCTGAAAGTCATAAAGGTATTAGCTAACAAAATGCTGTTCAGAGATATGAGATCACATATCACCTTACTAGATGTGCTTTGTTGTAGTACTTCGGTATAAAATATTATTGTTGTTATGCTTGCTTGTTTCCCTCCCATTTCTTATTGCCTTAACCTAGATTGTACTTTCAGTATCTGGATGACTAAAATTTGTTGCAGGTGACTGTTATGCTCATGTCGTTGAAAGCAGGGAACCTTGGGTTAAACATGGTTGCTGCATGTCATGTTATTCTTTTGGATCTTTGGTGGAATCCAACTACTGAGGACCAGGCTATTGATCGAGCACATAGGATTGGACAGACTCGTCCTGTTACTGTAACGCGGATCACGATCAAAGACACAGTGGAAGATAGGATATTAGCTCTCCAGGTATTGTTCATCACCTTATTCTGGTTATTGTTCCTGCCCCGAGTGGTGGATTTGTAACATTTGTGTTCGTGCAGAGATGGGAATTTTTTCATTTGTTAGTTTTTCTTTCTTTCTTTATTCAGTGTTGAATGTTTCTTTTCCTTAATTCCTTCAAAAAAAAATTCATTCTTTTCCACGGGTCAGTAGCAACCTAAATGTGGTTGAAAGTGTGATAACCATATAAAATATGTGAATGATTACATAGTGGATGGGAAGAATTGAATGTCTTGGAGATTAATATTTCACATCATTGATGATGGTCTTGGGGTTTCATACTATCTGTCATGTGGTTTTGTTGACATGAAAGGACAATATGTTATCATTGGTGGTGTCAGAAATTTAACGGCACCTTCATTCGTGTGTTTCTGTTGTAATGAAATAGGTATCTTAATTGATAAGGGTGTTGAAATGAGACAAGAATGCAACCTAATTTTCATTCTATAGAAGGCGATATGATGTATCTTGAGATGTCGAATGTTGGGAATTCTAATGTATCTTGAGATGTCGAATGTTGGAATTCTATAGATTATTGGTCCACTTTTTGAATGGATGGTTTTTCAACATAGTATCAGTCTTCTTTGTCTATAAGAGGTCCTCATTTCAAGTCTAGTTCCCCCATCCTATGTTCTTCCTTTTGTGATCTGGTTATGCATGCATAGGGCATGTAATTTGTTTTGGTTAAGTCTAGGGCCCGGAATTTGTCCAATGTTGTTAGGTGGGCGTAATGTATGAGGTATAGTATTTTTGTTTGTGAGCCTGATATACATGCCAACTGGCTAATAGCTTGAGCTGTTTGATTGAGGGTTCAGTAAAATTTCTAGCATTTTTTATGAGGAGCGGATTAATATCTTGATGACCATAATAATTATACCTAATTAGTTTTGTCCTGTTTCTTTTCTAAATGGGGCTCTTAACTGAATTTAATAACTTTGGAGTTTTCAACCGGAAATCCTAGTAGAATGATGAACTCATTTTTTATGAAATGCTTTTCTAAATGTTAGAAAGTTGTTATTAATTGATAATCCAAATATTGGCTTTCTCATCAAATTAGAAACTCAGCTTTTTGGTGCCATTGCAATAATCAACTTTGTTGTGTAAGGAAGAAAGTCTCTGAACTTTTGACAATAGGGTCTCAGAGCCAATGGAAGTGCAAGTCTGCTTACTGTTTAATAAGGTCTCAGATCCAACTAAAACTTATCTGTTTGCTGGTCTTTTCATTTTGTGATGTTTCTACATTCTTTTCATATCTTATGTTATTCCCATTAATTCCTTGCAAATTTCTTTGTGTGGCAATCGATGCTTTAGTTGAAACGAAAAGCACTGACGTACCTCGTATTAGTGTTGAAAGACCTTAATGATTTTGAATTGCCTCAAATGGTCTTCCTCCATGTCCCAACTCTCAAAAGAGCACCAGAGTTTGTTGCTACAAGAGAGATATAGGTCCATATGGCCTCAAATTTGCTGTAGTGATGCCTTCGTCTGATAAAGCGAAAAACTCAGGATCAGAGGTTAGGTTGGTAGGTGTGTGAAGCTTTAACATGTGCAGAAATACTAAATCCACACCTTTTTTCCTCTTGTACTTAAAAGAGTCTTCATCAATGAATAGGAGTCAACATGTTACACTTTGACTTTTTTATTAGAGGTAGATTGGGAGTTGGGGTCCGAACTTAGGATCACTTCTTCTGAAATTTGTTAAATCTCTTTCTACCTATTAATTAGCGGATAGGAAATGGTAAATTAATCACTTAATTAATGCTCTGAGAGGTTTCTTTCTGATTCCTTTTTTTTTAGGAAGAGAAGAGAAAAATGGTAGCATCTGCATTTGGTGAAGACCAAACTGGAGGTTCCACTGCTCGCCTAACCGTGGAAGACCTTAAATATCTCTTTATGGTCTAAACACCATATTCTTGTTTATTCGGTCTTCTTCCGCATATCTGTAAGCTTGCTCTTTTGATGTTTGTAAGAAGGTTCAAGAGAGTCAAATTGGATCTTGATCTGTGAAGATGACAGAAAGATAATTCGTGGCTGCATACTGCCTGCTGATCCTGTGGCTCTACTGGGCTAATGAGTTGGTGCTGCTCGATGGTGACTTAAATGAGTTTTGAGGCCCTTGAAGGGCATTTTTGTTCTCATAAATGGTATATATAGCGAGCTAAAGCCACCTGTACATATTCTAACTAAGTTATATGCTTACCAAACATCTAGACTCTGTAGTTCAAATTTTCTATTTCCAATGTTAATGGTATATAGTCTACTTGCCTACGGGATGTATACGATGAAGGCATATGATCTGCTCTCCTTCACAGATCTCTATGATTTTCTCAAGTGGCTAGTGACTTATAGAGGAAGCTTTAGGGGGATATCCAATCTGGCCGCTGTTTTTTTCAATGCCTTGTGGTGAATATGGAAGTCACAGGGATGCCATGGGTGGATAGAATTTTGTTGGGTTGTCACTTTGCATCAAAAGGTAGAATTGAAGGAGCAAAAGAAAGGGAAGGGAAAATAAAGAGGGCTGGTGGTCTCCACTGTCCACTCAATCAAGGTACATTTTTCGGCTTCGCAACTTTTAGTTGTCTGTGGAAATTATGAGATGCACACATCTGGGGAGAAGGGAGAGTGTGGTAAAGGAGATGTGGACCCGACTAAGTTGGATCTGTACTCGTCCTCTATCTGATCAGATGACCAGGAAGTACTCATTGAAAATGGAGTGCGAAAACAATAGACTTTGAACCTGCATCAAAGTCCTCGTATTCCCATTGTTTTGTTCCTGGTCATTGTAGTCCTAGTTTGGCTATGGATCGAAACGTTCCCTGTTTCTTTTTCAATCAAATGTATTATTCTCAGGCAGAAGCTCACATCATCTCCTAGTTTTGGCACTATGCTTTTACCTTGTATGTTACAGTTTCCTCCTTTTGTGCATCATTGTCTCTCACTCTGTTTTCTTGTTCGCTTTTTTGGGTGGGGATGCTTCTGGGCAGAAATTTCATGATAAAGTACGTTGCATGTATTGAAGTCTCTCGGCAGAAATAGCGAGAAGTCAAGAAAATATTGCACATGGGGTTTCCTGCAGCCTCTTGACATAGCTTTTTCTAAGATGACTAGTTTTTTCTCGTCTTTTAAGCCCCTCGAGTCATTGATGCCGAATTTTCCTTTCCAGAATCAGATGGATGAGCTTAAGAATTTGTTTAAGCACGCTCGAAGTCCTCTGAAGGGGTTGATGCGGTCGAGACCAAATTGTCCAACTAACAGAGGACTTCGAATCCGTACTGATTTTGTTCAAGCAATGTTTGGGTAAAATGGGTGAGGAGCTCGAAAGTATTTTCTCAAATGACGCTAATTTCTGAGTAAAGCTTACTCTTCTTTTACTGATTATTCTCTTAATGCTAATTTCAGCAACAAATCCCAACTTTTTGTAGGCCTCCAGGTACTCACGAAAACTAGGACGGTTGGTTGATAAGGTAGGATAGTGTTCACCACCGAATGAACTCCAGAAATATTATTAGAGAGATGGCGACTGAATACCAGCTTTGTTACCCCCCGATCTGGAAAAAAGGAAGTAATATATGATACTATCAACCTTCCAATACAGCAAAAAGCAAATGCCTTTGTAAAAGTCATTTGCTTGAGCGCACTCCAACTTGGGTAACATCAATCAAAGAGGACGACCGAAACCCTTACTGATTGCTTCACATGTCCACCTTGTGGTGGCTCCCTTGTCTCATGATTCAAACATGCAGCAGCCTTGCAGCCTTGTGTGTGTGTGTAAGAGAGAGAGGGAATCTCTATTTGGTGAAGATAAAAACTAAAGGTGTTGGGCAATGAGCAATGACTAGTGTCAGGGTCATGTCCACCCATCATCAGTAAAGACTGACTATATTGGGTAAAAGGCATATGTTGGAGCCTCTCATGGCACATAAAAGGGCGCTCTAATACCCAAGTAAATGGACTTTTGTCTTTTTGATTCTTTTGACTAGGGTCAGTGTTTTTTTGTTTCTCTTTTCCCTCGGCAGTGACTGTCCTCACTCCTCGGATATCCCTTCCTATTATTATCCAAACCCACTTCTCCTGCTTCTGCTCCTGGCTTAGTAAACAATACATCAGCAAGAAAGGTAACCGCAGAACACCATTATTAGCTCTGTAATATCCTCATACATATATGACTAGCAAACGTTCGGACCAAATCCCACAACTCAAACAGACCCATCAACCTTAATAACTCTCATATACACGTACTAATAACACGAATACAACTGTAACTAGCAAAATTCCTCGTGTTTGCACTTTAGCAAACGTTTGGACCGAAACCCACAAACCCATTAGCCCCATCAAACGTAATTTGGATCCCCTCTTGTTGAATGTTCCCGATAATTGTAAGCCCAGAAGGGGTTGGAGAAAATGCAAAACAGAAAGTTCCCCCCTCATCCACCGGAATTAGAAAGTTCCTTCCTGGGAGGGTCAGGATTGGCCCACTCGAGAAATAAAATGACACGGTTGGTACCCGGACCGACACAAACCCGGATAGGTCATAGCACGTGTCGAAGATGGATACTCCGGGAGCTCGGGGGAGGTTCCCGGTTTGTGTAATATAAGCGTCACGAAACACCTCATAGGCTGATGTTGGAAGCCGAGTCACCGCGGTGCCCGTGTCCATAACGACCCCTCCATAACCCAATTCGGTTAATCGAAACACATCTTCAGAAATAGGTATCTGTGTGCCTCCGACTCCAAGACCCGAAAGCCCGACATAGTAGAAACTTGGGGCCTGTGGGTTGCGAAGCAAGGGAACCCACGCAGCACCCATGGGCATCGCTCCACGCCCAAACTCCAATGACCCAGATGTCCCGGTGCCCCGACTTACCAGGCAATAACTAAAGGCACCGCCTGCTTGACCACCAAGCTGATCCACAAAGGACATGGACCCACCTCCGAGGCCCAACAACCCTGCAGCTCCGATGAACATGCCCCGGTTCGTATGCCCGCATCCGATGGCCACATTCCGAATCACGGCGCCCCCAAACGTGAGCGTTTCCAGCGCAAGCGTTCCTTTGGTGTAGGACCCATCACCGTAGGACACCTCGTACCGACACCGACCGGCATGGCAACCCGCGTTCTCGAGGCGGTCACATACAGAGGAGCTGCAGGACACTCCCGTAAAGGAGACGGAATCGGCTGGGTCAAATACCGGATCGGACTGACGGTAACACTGATTACAAGGCTGACACTGAACCCACACGATATCACTACCGGAGTCGATGACCATGTACTGACTTGTTGGAGGGCTTCCAACTCCTATCCGAACGAAATATTCCCCACTTCCCTGCTCCATGCCCGAAACCACATCCGACCCAAAATCCTCCTCCACCTCATAAGGACCAGTACTGGTACTGTTAACACGCAGGCGGCGAATAAGGGTACCGACCCTTCTTACGTCCCGTTTCACGAGCTCGTGAAAACGATCTTCGAAGTTGACGCTGTGGGATGCTGCTGTTATTTTGTCTCTGTGAAGCAGTCTCACCTTCCATTTTCCCTCACTACTCTCATGGGTTCCCAAGACTTCCCCCTTCGGTGATACTTCGGTGGGCTTGTTTTTGGTCTCCGCGATAATTTCTTTTACGTTGAAGTGTTGGAAATCAGGGTGATGAAGTATTGCATTTGCATGGTTTGCTGATGAGGCGGTGTTGGAAGTGGAAGTGGAAATAGAAGTGGAGGAGGTGATGCTAGTTGGGAGGTGGAGGAGGTGAAGCATCAGCACCACCACCGCCACCATGAGTTGTTGCGCCATAGTTCAAGTTTTTTTCGATGGTTGGAAGCTTTTTTTCTTTTGCTGGCTGGTACTTTGAGTTTTGGTGGTGGGTGGATTTATTTCTCTTGTTTTCTGGGATATACAGAGGAAGAACTTGGGGCCGTGGCCTTGTGGAACATGATTGAGGGATGGGGTTTCTGATTGGTTTTTTGTATTCTACTTTTTGGATTAGTGTCTCCTGCTCTTTCAACTTTGTAAGCGGAGTATTGCTAATCCCATAATTTTTCTCACTTTTCTAGAGTAATGATAATGTTGACCATGGGGTGCATGGGAATGGAGTAATAATGGCCAGTCGGCATATAAATCACGCAGGTAAAAAAGTTGTTCATACCTACTATGTTCACATCACTGTACGTCCGTGGGGCTGGCCCCGTGTTATCTATTTTGTTCTTTTTCCACGACAACTCTTCTTTCTCTGGTCATTTCTATGTCCCTTGATCTTCCAAATCATTGATCATACAGTAAATTTGTAAACTAGACCGTGTTACCTACCACTACCAGTGGGTCTGGAATATGTCAAACGTCCTAGAAATGAAATATTAAGGATGAGGTGACTGGGAAGGAAGACCGAGTGCCAACAAACAACGAAGGTGCGAGCCCTATATCACGCCGGTAAAGGGGAACATCTTTTATCCGTCCTGATCTTTCTTCTTCCATTTTAGTGCCCCACTTGGTGGCACGCATGCCCGGACGGTTCATTTAACCTATATATCAAGTGTAATTTTGGCTGTCATGTATACAGTATCGTTAACTTTTAACAATCGACTATTTTTCCATAAAATTTTATGGAGTAGTACTACAGAAACTCTTCCCACCTGTTAATTACTATTAGAAAGCAATGATTTTATAGAGGGTTAAAGGGGAGAGAAGGAGACGTCGTCGTCGACTTAAAAATTGCGGCCCCCGGCCCGGACGTCGAGTATTATGTTACCGAGGCCGGTTACTGTGTGAGTGGATGAGTGAGAGTAGAAACTGAGAAATCTAATAGTTGAAAAAATGTCACGTCATTTAATGAAACCGGGTCGGTTTCACGGGTCGGGTTTGTGGGTCGAGTTCATTAAATGACGTGACATTTTTTCAGCCATTAGATTTCTCAACTTCTAATCTCACCCGTCTACTCACACACTCACACAATAACTTTAACCTTACGTGTTACCTACTTTGCTTGTAGCTAATTGTTTTAAAGGTGATTAATCAGTGATTTGTATGACTTGACTACTGGTGGGAACTGCATGAATTCACAACCTCATGGCCAGGTATATATATATATGATGAAGATTGATTCGAGTGTCAAAATTCAACGGGAAATGCCTTCTCCATAATTATATGTCGACTGCAAGTTCTCATTGTTTCTTGGATCCAAAGAACCTTTCCATGTTTCAAAGAGGAAAAAGTCGTCAAATAGCAACTATATAATACTTCTGTCATTTCCTCTGGTTCTGACAGATTATCAACACGTTTGTTCTTTATTCTTCCATCGACGACAGACCACGTCAATGCATCATTGAGTTTGTCGATCCAGATGAAGAGGCCGGGTTCCGCTGAGTTGAGTTATTTCATGATATCACTCGATTAGTAGTAAGTATATACTGTATCGGATCATCTGGCCTATGATCAAAAGGGTTGGCTGGAGCAGCTTAATTAGGATGGAAATTCAGGATGAGCAATATATGCTTCTTTTGGTCATCAGTATACCTGATGAACTTTCTCTGGACGCCAGAATAATCTCTAGCTAATTAGTACCAGCTTCATCAGTTTAAAACCCAATTATTTTATTACAGTTTATGGTAGTAGCCTTTCTCAAATAAGACCTTGAAAAGCTTTAGGTGGGAAATGAATATACATATATAAATATATGATAGTACGAAAAGCCCACTATATAGCCTTTTGATATGCTAGCAAAAGTAATCTACTTTTCTTTCTTTTAATACAAACCCGAAGATACCTTCTCTTTGCATAGAGGAAGACTAATTAACCCTGATAGCCTTTTCACAAAGCTAAACGATGATTTTATATTCAAAATGAGGAGGTATATATACGAGCTGTGCACTTATAATTAAGCACGTGGTTTTGTATCAAAAGAATTCATTTGTGGAGGCTGATGATAACATACAGATTTGTTTAAGAAAGAGTCATCAATTTCTGAAACAGACAATCAGATTAGTACTGCGATTGATCAAGAAGGAATGCCTGGAGTTAAACTGCCTTCGGACACTAGATTCAATTTGGACTTGGGAGGGAGTGGGGGAGCCTAAAGATTTTCACATTGCAAAATAGATCAGTGGCTAATCAAGCAGTGGGTAACATTTGTAAGTTTATTTCCCACTTCATTGCAGGGGAATTAGAACCATAGTTAGGGTTTATCTTTGGAGTTTCGACCATAGCGTGTGTGCATTTGTGGACCCAGAACAAAAAACAATCATTTGTAGCATCTATCTAGTGGCCTCAATTTCCACTTCCCATATTTGGTTATATATTAGTCATGTGGGCGTACTGGATCATAAAGGATAAATCTTATATATGCATATGCATAGCTTGTGACATATGTAGCTATAAGCAAATAAGTGCAGGAATGCTTTTGCTTGATCTGATCATCACCAGAACCAAATGCTTCCAAGCAATTGATAGAGCTCTTGTTAAAGTACGTCTCTAGGCACGCCTGGTTTTGTGATGCAGACAACATGAGTAACATGCACCAAAGGCGCAAAGGCGGATCCAGGGGGTGCGGCCCTGGGCGGCCGCCCCCCATTGGATCCACCAAAATTAATTTTTACTTTGTAAAAAAATTTTATTTTTGTATTTTTTATTATAAGTTGGTATGGGCCTATGGGGCCCGATCCCCATAGGCCTAGGCCAACCTTGGTTTTAAGCTTGCATGACTTGATTTTAAGTGTGTATTGATTGATTCTACTTTCAGTAGCCTCGGCCGGTTAAAGGTGCTAGAGAAATCGTCAAATAGTTTTTACTTGACAAATGTGGACCTCCTTCTACGTGGACCTGGACCACCTGGTGCTAGAGAAATCAAGTCTTTTGAGTTTTGTTTTTCCTGTAAATGAGTACACGTGTATCTTAGTTATACATGCTGCCTCTTTATTACTTCTTTCTTTTAGTTTTTAAAGTATATTTTATTTGGAGTGGAAGATTTGACAATTTGATATTTGCATCTTAACTGGACATTGTGAGACAACTAGTGCTTTGATCAAACCTAATTAATGTCTTTGCAGTTGAATACTAACGATGGTAAATCCCCTGGTAGCCTATACGACACTGCCAATTTATTGAACAATTTGGGCAATTTATAGTTAACAGCAAATTTCTCATACTATTATAGGAATTATAATGCAATACTTCTCAGTTATTTTTGTCCATACTATTTTTGTAGTACTTGATACTGAAAATTCTAGTGTATATCCCCCTTGACTCTCAGCTCTCTCTTAATCTCATTATTTAGATTTTTTACTGTTTCAATTTTTGCAGGATATTCGAGATTTTACACTTGAAAATTGCTGGACCTTCGACCCCTAGTATGTCTCTCTATCCAAGATTCTCTCTCTACAATTAAGTAGAAAAATTCATTTATTTAGTATGCTAAAAATGCTTTAGGGTTTGAAATTTTGTGAGTTGTAAAATTGTTGGAGGATGAGATTGAATTGGTTTGGATATATTAGGGCTATAGAGGTTTCTACCTAGAAATTTCTAATTTTTTTAATTTTTTTCGAAATAAATAGAAATTCACTCATATTTTTGGGTCCCGATTTGTTTAGGATTTTTCATGCCCTTGAATTCCGGTGGAGTTCCTGCTGCTCAAACTAACATTTTCTTATATATACATAAGATGCAAATTAGTAGGATCTAATTGTCACTTTCAGTCTTAGCAAATAGTATGTACGTGTATTTTAAAAAAATTGATGCTTTTAATCCTTAATTTTCGATATTTTAATTTTAAGACACTTTTTACATTACGTTGGAATTTTTTTTTGTCATTTCGCGTTATGTATCCGACCCCCTTCAAATTGGATCCTGGATCCGCCACTGCAAAGGCGTGCACTTTTTCCTGACAAAATGGAACGCAAGTAAGAAGATAATCTCTGCCTGATCGAAGTATGCACAAGTCTCAGATCGGTTGCATCTAATTTAGTTGCAGTGCTATAGCCGCTCTCGTGAAATGTCCTGGAGCATGTGGAATTCACTGAAAGATCAGTGGGCTATTTATCCTACGACAAACAAGAAGTAGGAAAATTTAAGGAAAAGTGTTCCTTGAATCGTAAGAGACGAGGAGTGGTGTCCTTTAAACTTTCCAGATTGATTACCAGTTCAAAACCTCAGACCAGTGCCATCAAACCATAGGGGCACCAAGCTGCCGGAAGCAGTCGAAACGACTGGAGGTTTTCAGATTTCAGTTCCTTGCAACTGGAAAGCGTTTTCGGGGATTTTTTTTAAAAAAATCTTTCTCCTCTGCATGAATAAATAAGCATTATTTACCATATCAATGAAATAACTAGCCAGTTAATTCGCTTTCAATTCTTACATCCGTGGGCGGCTGCTAGCTAAAAGTCATGCTTCTTTCGTTGTTTAAACACAAGTCCGATCGTGCTTGGCAAAAGATAGATTAAAATATGGTAGAACCAAATTATGAGCACCTTTCCCCCTTAATGAGTGGGATCTTTAGTTCAAAAGTAGAGATTGCAAACTCTATATATAATGGCAGCTGAGCTCATTCTTTTTGGCTCAATGCCAGTGCAATAATATAAATTAGCTGATCGCTGAGATCGATTTGTATCAAAGGTAATCGAGGCAACTTATATAGGAGATATCTAGCCTGAAATTAGATTTACAACTTAGCTTTTGTGGCATCCAATTATATATAAATCAATTGGTTCTCAGAAAGCCCAGAATTGCACCACCGGGATTCTGATCCGAGTTGATCATACGTGTTCAGCCTTTACAGGGTCTGGTTAAAGCAAAAGATCGATTAATGTGACTGCTGAGATAGTTAAGGTCGAACCATTACCTGTGACAGTGTTAAATAGAATGGAAGACGCTCTTCTGCCATGTCCAAAGGCTACCCAGCTCAGGAAAAGCCATTAAAAAAGGGGAACTGAATGAAAAAGAAAATTTCTTTCTTGCCAGTAAAAACAAATGAAAACCCCGGCATTGTTTTGATTATATATGCATGAATTAAAGAATGGAATATCTGAGGTCATAGGGGATAGGTTAGGATATGGAAGATTTTCAATCGCGGTAATGGTTGGAAATACGACAAGATCAACCGAAGTTGATAGGATAAGAATAAGAGGAAGGAACACTAAGTGGGAATGTCACAAACATAGAAAATAGGATGTCTGATGCGCACGACTTCCCAATAATTGAAGCATTATTAGCACCTAAAAGTTGCTCTTAATTTATTAGTAGCACTATAAATAAATATTTATTTATATATTTCTTGCTCTCTCTGATCTGTCTCACCTCCCTTAATTTTAAAGTATTCTCGATAGGTTTGTTGTTAGTGTAAGGAGAGTGAGAACGTTCGAGATGTACGTATAGAATTACGCAAATTTAGAAATTTAAACACCAAGGGTATAATCAGTAATCTGTCTTTGCTGGGCTACGTAGCAGGGAAAGAGCAAGTATTGGTTGAAGTCCTTTTACAGACTGCAGGATCATGAACCTTCACTTTTGGCAGTGTCATACAAGTGAGAGGACGGACTTGTCGTGCACAGATGCATGAATGTACGATAATGTATGAACCTCTAGGAGGAGCTTTCAGGAACTCTTCTCTTCTTTTTTTTGGTCAGGTTAATTTGGTCAGCTCCCCCTATAAGCGTTTGTGTCTAGAGGTTAGACTTCTTCCATTTGCCTTTTGCATTTTTCCTCATGATCGATCGCTTGCAATTTTAAGGAGCGACGTACAGTCTAATGTTATGGATAATCTTCTTTCTCATTCTCCATTTGCTATAGCAAGAAAATGCACATGATTCTGGTTTCCAATATGTCATGGCTATTGCTAGTCTTCCCCTCACTATTCTCTTTAAGACATTGCCAGAATATTCGTGACGCCACAAATGGTGGAAATAAAAGGGCGGAGAAGAAACAAGAGCAGCAGCAAATGACAACACTAGAAGTATGTTCTTTGTCCCCTGTTTGTTTCATAGCATGCGGCACTACAAGCATCTGGGGATACTCTTTTAGAATGCTAATAGATTCACCTGTAGGAAACCGAAACTAGATGTAGCATTCTTCAAACTATGTCCTAATCACACCAATGTTAGCAGACAATAACCAGAATAAAGCTAAACTGGCTGATCCTTCCAGACTACAGCTGCAGTGCAAATCCCCCAAAACATGGGAGGGCAGGGCAAGAACAAGTATCAAAAAGGAAAACAGAGAAAACTGGACAACAAAAATCTTGAGATAATCGAACTTCTAATATTTCCCAATTGTATACACGTAAATCCTTTCTATCTAAGAGTTTTCCATAGAATCTAAGCATGTTTCACTCGGCATAAAAAAAAATGATTTGCCAGCAACTGGTAGTCTCAGAAATGGCATTGCAACGAAAAGATTGTTGAATTGGGAATTGAATGACCCGCTGACCTAGCAACTCATCCATTTAAACAGGATAGAACCTCAGCAGCAAACTAAAATCCACAATATTAGATCACAAACAGGTGTGATAACAAATTTTCCTAAACGGCCTCACCTCTGCTTAATATTAAATAACTTATCTTGGTGCAACTATGTCAGGTTAAATTAGTGCAATTAATGTGTCCGCAAGTCTCAGCCAAAGGGTTTTGTTTGGAGAAGCTAAGTTCACAAGAAATGCAGACAAGGCACGCAGGGGTTGAGCCATGTAGTTACTTGTACAGGCTTCGCTCCAAAAGCATGATATGGATAACAAGGAGAGTATTGAGGATGATCATCGCATTACCAACTCTTTTACGAATGCTCGGCCACCCGAACTGCAAGAGCAAAGATCAATGAGGTGATTGTATATCTCGTTTGAAAATGGAGAAACTATTGGGGATAAAAAAAAGAAAGAAAAGAAAAAACATTGTATCACTCACGCATATTCAAGGTGAATATTCATGAATCGCGAGTTTTCTTTGCTTTGTGATAGTGTTACAGAACCTTCAATCAGTTGATCTTGCTCCACCTCTACCGGGTCATAAAAGTATATCAACGTCTGCAAATTGATTTGTTAGATGAATTGATAAAAACAGATTCTACAGCATGAAAGTCAAGTCATCTATATGCTGATCACTCCAGAAAACTGTTTGGGCATGGAGGTGAGTACTAAAGAATTCAAGAACGAAATGCTACCAGACTGGATCTTTTCTGCTTTCCTCAGAATACTATAATCATTTCTGAAAATTATTTGTGTTCTTGATCTTTGAATGAAGACAAGGTTGTGTGTATGATGCAAACCATCAAAGAGGCCCACACGTGTTAGAGATGAAAAGCAAGGACTTGCTTTACCTGCTGCCAATGCGTTGGAGGGTCCTCGGGCGCAGTGGACAGCACCAGTGCTTCATTGGGATTTGCCCGTTTCTTCCTCTGACTACTATCTAGGGGATTATCATCAACAAGTGATGATGCTGTATGATGATTGATGGGAGATACAGCAAGTCCACTGAATTCAACGTCAAACCAAAATGCAAATCCATGCAGTGGTGCTGGAAAATAAAATAAAATTTTAGACTGAACTTTAATTAGATAAAGGAATATCTCCAAGAGTCTCACACAAGAGTCTACTAAAAATATTAAAGATAAATGAACTGGAACAAGAGAATTTTATCAAAAGCTCAAGAGGTGAAATATACGTTAAAGACACACCAAAACAATGAGGCTAGCAGATTTTTGGACTCAACAAAACTTCTGAAGATATCAACGTACTAAAAAACATTTCTTTCAGGAACAAAACACAAAAGGCCATCAGATTCTTTACACATGGCTAAAATGGAACTGGTTATGAAACTTGCAAGTGTAGGAGCAAAGAAAATTCCTGTGGGGGACAAAAGAATTGAAACTACACAAATACCGAGTGAGGAGCATATACATACATACATACATACATATAGATAGACAGACAGACAAGGCGAGAGAGAGAGAGAGAGATTACCTCTCATCATTGACTTGAAAGTATATCCAGTGGTAACAGATTCTAGCTCATTAATTGTAATTGTATAGCAGTCCAGGTGCTTTACCTGTAACCAATCAGAGAATTTATTTTCAAGCTTCATGTCAATGACTTTCCCTCTAATTTGATTTCTTTTTTTTTTTAAAGAAAAGTATTTAATTATAATCTCCAGAAAATATAAAGGTTACAATAGCAAATGCAAAACAACCGACAACCAAAGTGAGTAATTCACAAATTTCGTGAATCACTTTTTTCTTTCTTAGTTCCACTACTTTTGGCAGAATCCTGTACATATACAAATCTTAAATACCGATTACCCATGGATTAGAGACAAAAATCACAGATGAACACTATATAACAGTTGCCAATGAAAGATTGTTTCGTGGCAAATTTTATCCTCAGATGGTAGTGGAATAGGACATGAAATCTTACAGCTGTTAAAGCAATCAAACCTCCTTTCAAGCAAGCAATCCTTCTCAACAACAGTCTCAGACATCATCCAGATGGATCCGAAACGGAGAAAGCACAGGCGACCACAAATTTCTCATCTATATGAAATGTAGCTAGAGATGTTCAACTATCTCACACTAGTTTTATACATGCATCTCAAACCCACAATAATTTTTTTACTCTCTCAAGTGACCATACTCGAGTAAACCTTCTAAGAATCATGTAAAGAGCAAAAAAAAAACACCAACGAGCTTTCCATGGCTAGCCTCAAACCCTATCCCCCCCCTTCTGCCTAAAGGTTGATTAAGGACACATGGAATTGTTTTGACTCTCAAGCTAGTAAAAGTTCAAGTTCTATGAAAGTTTACAAAACATATCTGACAAATCCTTGTATTATATGGTCTTTTAGGCCTTAGCTAGTCTATTGACAAAAGAAAAATACAAGTTCTGTGAAGTCCTTGACAATCCATTCATTGGAATAGGCAGAAGAAATTAACATGTTGCTTTTGAGCGAGTTCTTGTACTTCATTTGACAGCTAATTTATCTCTTAGTCACTTACACTTGGATGTAACTGTAACTTCTTGCAGCACTAACATAGGATAGGCAAGCAGTTCAAATTTTTGAATTTGTAGAAAGAAGTACATTTAAGAAATCTTACTAAAGAAACTTAAAAGGTGTCAGGTGTTCATAATATACCACAACATAGACTTCTGAAAATGCCCGTATACATCAAAGAAGTATCCAACAAACATATCCAATTTGAAACTAAGAAGAGAAGACTCACCACATGTGGCCATGTCAAGACGTTCTCGCCTGATATTGTCTCCACAGATGGCTCCTCAAACGCACACTGTTTTGCCAATGGCAACATGGCAGACACTTCACCCAAATGCAAAATATCATTATTGTTAGATCACAATTAAGTAATATTATTAGTGACAGGCATGAAGCAGTTAAAACAACAGCAAACCATCAATGCTTCAAGTACTCAAAAATCAATATAATATCGGCAGAAAGTGATACACTGATAGGAGCACCTCTTGCAGTCCAATGATTAACCGTTTTACAGTAAAATTCAATCTCTATGTTCATTTCCAAATCATATACAAGAACATTAATATGCTTTAGGAGGTCTCAGTCAAGACCTCAAATGCATTCGACCAGTTACAATCCGACTCATTCCGCTAGAAGGACTTCACAATAAAGGCAGCTTCTAGAATCCATGAGTATTAAATCAGATGCTACGTAGAGTATTTGGTTAACAGTGAACTTCTATTTCACAAAAATGCTCCAGACAGACTGATAAAGTGTTAGCCTCTGACAAAGGTGAAGATAAGTATGCCTGTACAAAGGCATATATCGAGTGAATATACTTCACATAACAGGTGCATCAACAGTAGAAATAGAGCAAACATGACATGAAATGCAGAGCTTTTTAGTGACACATTTCAAAGATAGGAGCTAAGAAACTCTCATTGCTAACACAATAAACAACAGAACATATGATCGGTAGGTGGCGTTTTAAGACAATATCTACAAGTAAAATTGGAAACTTGATGTACTTTTCAAATCATATGATCAGAATTTCATGCTATTTGGTGTGGTTTGTACTCACTATCAATTCCATAAACATTGCGCCAGAAATCAATGCTTTCACTGTATCTGTCAGAGTGCGTAATAGGTGCCATGTACAACTGCAAGCAGTATAAATTGACATCAACATCATAAAACATCTTAACCAATCACTACAAACTCCAACTCAACAAAACCATAATACAACCAAAGTTGGCTCGATTGTCTATTTGATAAAATTTATGGCAGCACAAGCGTAACAAGTGTCACTAGTACCACAGGAGTATTTTAACCTTACCGTTGCGTTTGAAGGAAGTATAAGACCTCCAGGCTTCAGCCAGCGATCTCGGGCGGTAATCACACTTCCAAGCATACTCTAAAATCATAAGCAAGTTCCGCATAACGAAAGAGATAAAGGAAAAAATCAATATACGTTCAGAAGGTAAGAAACTAGTCATAATCCCATGAATTAGCATGAAATCCGGCATGCAAAGTTCTAATAATCACCTCGTACAGAAGCATGTAACCCATCCACTCGGAAATTATAACATCAACCTCCTCATCTATTTCAACATCCTGCAGAAATCATAATCTGAGGTTAAATAAATCATAAATCTAAAGGACAAGCGAGCAAAGTGGATTTAGTATGGGCAGTCGGGAAAGTAGATTCATCACCTTGACAAGTGGAGCGAATAAATAAGGACACCACAGAAATTGCTTCCTACCAAAAGTTAAACTTTTCCTAAAACTAGCAACTGCCCACCAGTAACCGTAGAAGATCACAGATCTCCTTCCCTCATAAACAAGAGGAAGAGACTGAACTCATCACCTGAATCTCGGAAGGTCCATGAGTGATACATAGCAATCAATAAAAAGTTCTAGCCACTACCCTTTTCACACGCGTGCGCACACAGATATACACACTAAGGACATGTTTGATTCTACTTTTACTAATCTGAATCCTAGTAATTCGAAAGGTCCAGATCTAGTTAATCCCTCACAGAAGAAATGACTCTCATAGATTCACGTTAACATTATATTAAAAGTTGATATAAAGGAGCAAACTAACATTAAGATGATTTAATTCTAATAAGTAAAACTCTAGCAACCCCTTTCAGAGAACAGGAAACATACTAGTTTAATTAGAAAAGCATACCTCAACTCTTCCATGCAATACAATGACACTATCAGTTAAGTTGTTCGCTTTCACAACCTCATTTGCCTGCTCACAAAAGAAAGAGATCCATCAACACCCAAAAATCAAGGTCCATTTTCTTTACAGTTAATGGTTCCATAAGAAGTAAAAACATTAATCTTCAGTCACACCATGCATACATGATAAGTTGATGATCCAACCAAATTCTCTAGCCAATTGCTAGGTGCATCAAATGCAAATATGGAAAGATGTATTATGTCCACGCTGGTGCTAATCATAGCAAAATGTTTATGAAAAAGAGACAGCACGAATTGACGCACCATACCCCTAAAGAAAAGGAGTAAATTTTTTTCAAGAGGACCACAGACGGGAGTAAAATTGGAAAGCCTGAATGGAAGGCCTAATATTATTCCGTTATTTAGAAACATCAAGTATCTTTTTTTTATGAATAAGCTGCTAATTTTATTAGAAAAAAAGAAAGAGAAAGAGAGAGAGAACAGTACAAAGGCTGTACTAAACTCATTCAAAGCATTTTTTTATAAGTAAAAACTCACTCAAAACATACAAGCAAAATAGCTAACAAAGTCATGAAAATCTAAAAAAGGACCCCCCCCATCACAGAATTAGCCCAAAGATATATGGAAAGTAAGAAAGTGTCCTGCAACTTATTTGAAGACATAACATAATCATCAAAGCATCTTTGATTGCGTTCCCTCCACAAGCACCACCAAATACATAATTAAATTATCTTCCAAACCACTTTTGCCAATGGATCCACACTTACCCCACCCTTCCTGGCATAATCCACGTAAAATTAAATATACGGAAAACAAAATCCCACAATCCTCTCGCCACCGGACAATGTAGAAGCAAATGATGAATAGATTCCTCATCTCCTTTGCACAAATAACACCAATCAAACACACAAATTCCCCTCATTCTTAAATTATCAATAGTCAAAATCCGGCCATGCACCGCTTCCCACACAAAAAGCAACTCTCGTGCGGACTTTAGACCTCCACCATCTTTAGATCTCAACCAAACCAGCTTGTCAGAAACCCCTCTTCTAACCACAGTTGCATAAAGAGTGCTGAAGAAAGACATAAAATCCTCCAATTCTCAGTCATTAGCACATCTTGTAAACTGAACATTCCACACCAAACTGATAGAACCAACCTCCATTCAGCCAACCACCCGAGCAGGATGATACTGAGATAAGGAGAAGACTGTGGGGAAAGAATAACAAAGGGGTCTATCACCAAACCATCAATCATGCCAAAATCTAATATTTTGACCAAAACCCACAACATAACGAGTATGCTCATTAAAAGAGTCCCACCCCTTACTAATATGTTTCCACAAACTCACCATATGAGCAACGAAGAGTCCTCGTACACCAACCACATTCCGTAACACCAAATTTTGCCGCAATAATCCATCAACAAATTTGCAAGTAATAAGAGATACTCAACTTAGGTTGTGTTTGTGTTGTAAAATTTTAGTGTTGTTAAAATTTTAGGTATTGGGTTTAGTGAAAAAGTGAAGAGAGAGGTAGTTTTTTATATTTTTTGTACTAAATAGTAATGATTTGATGGGGGGAGAGAGATTATATTGTAATATTTAATTGTGTTAAAATTTTAGAGGGGGTAAAATTTTGGTACACAAACGCACCCTTAACTAAACTCACAAAAGATATCATCCTAATTAAATAGATTTGCTTCCCTGCTAGTAATACGATGCATAAGATTGGATACCAAAAAAAAAACACCTCAAACCGTACTTGGAAAGCTTGTTTCTTTCACCCATAAATAAGTTAAAGTATTGATAAGTACATTCATGCAGGATTGAAATTGGCAACTTTAGAAACAATAATCATAGTGGTTAAAGAATGATCCGGGCAGAACTGAAGTCAGATGATTATGTTTACAACAGTCAGTGCAAAAATATTTTAAATAAATAGAAATTTGATAGTGACAAGTTGAAAACTTACCCCCAGAAACTAACATGCCTAAATTTTATATTCCATCTGCACGCACCACCCCCTTCCCCCAACCAAAAAAGAAACAAAACAACACAAAAGTACTCAAGATTCAAAAGTTCTGGCCAGGAGAGAAAAGCAGAAATTACACTGTATGGAAAAGTAGAAAGACTGAGAAAGAGATGGAAGGATATAGGCTGAAAAGAAAAAACAAGTTGATTGAAACTGTTGATTTGCTTAACTTGCCCAAATTTGCTGGTCAAATAGATTGATTCTTTTTTAACCTTTCTTTGGGTAGTGTTTGCAAACCCAAAATATTGGGAAATTTTTGACCCATCCAAAATTTTAGAATGCAAACATAACTAACTCAAAATTTTGGTTAAGGAAAAAAAAATCAAAATAATTTCTTTCTTATCATCAAATCATCTCTTTCTATTCCAATAAACATAAAAAAATTCACTCATATCATCTCTCTCTTTATTTTTTCACCCACTCCCATAAAATTCTACTTTTCACTACTTTTTCTCAAAATCCAATAAAACTCTAATCTACCTCAATTTCACAACATTCCCAAAATTTTCAAAAAATCTTGATTTGCAAACACTACCCGGTAGGTGATTGAAGTCACTGTTACTTTTCTCACACCCAATTTTGCTTCAAAGGATGACTAAAGATTTGTTGAGTGTGGGTTATGGTTCATTTACCCCATTACTCCACATACTGGACACAGCTAGTAGGTCTTCAATTCCTGAGAATCCAATGAATTAACACACGAATAACTCTTCCCCCTTTTTACTGATGCCATCAGCATATAACACATCACATTGTAGTAAAAACGAAATTCATGAACAAGATCTTTAGAATCTATAGAATCGTAGACAGAGTTCAACACATTTAACATAGAAACAAGGCGACTCATACAAATGGAGCAGATGGAATGCCAAAAGTATTAAGTATTCTTATAAAGATCTTTAGATCGACCAATTAGGCATATTACTAAAACAAAATACCTGCACTGCAATCTCACTTGCATCAACTGCATATACCTAGTAACAACAACAAAAATTGAATAGGTCATACATTAAAAACCTGTTGATAGAAAAAGTCAGAGGGGCGAAAAAGAACAACTTTGATAACCCAACTGAGATGTTTTTAAAGCAATATTATGTCATACATAGTTGCTATAATATGGAATAACCGGATAAATTCAAATCTAAGTGCAAAAAGAAATACCCTAACAAACGTTAAAAAACTGAAATTTAAAACAGCATTACAACCACCAACAAAACATCTTTTAAATCAATCTACAAACATGAGTCTCCATATTTAAAGTCCCACAAAAATCAATTTTAAAGCAATTATCCAGAATTGACAGATTTTATACATCAACAATGTCCACCTGCCACTAAGGAGTACCTAGCAGGCACTAATTCATTCTCAAAAACGAGACAACCAACTTTAATTTGAAGTAATTGCCTACTAGGCAAGAGGAATCAACATGAACATAATAGACATTGAATGCTAAGGCAACATTAATATCATAGGGATCCCCACGACATTGTCAACTATACAGAGTAAGAACTTACTCGTTTTGCACCTGCCTGAGCACAAAATATAGAAAGAATTCCTGTGCCACAGCCAACATCCACTACAACCTGTATGCATTATTGCGTTAAGAAAGTAGGAAATGAACTATATAAGCCTTTTTCAGACAGAAACTTCAAGCCATACAGAATACCAAGCAAACACAAGTTTAAATGGCCATTGTGGTATTTTCCCATACAGAATGTCTGTCATATGTCTATATTTATATTAAGAAAAGATATTCAATACTTTGAGAATATAGATCTTACAAAAATCAAGCTGTTGTGCAAGTGTACTAAGTAAAGTGTCTTGGTCATCACGTATACAAGTAAAAAAATCTTTCACAGAGGAAAGATCATCAAAATTTTCATAATCTTTTTATATTAATTTTAATAATTTGATCCATAACATAATTAGAAGAGCATTATTACTTTGCCTGCAATAGAACTCTGATGCTGCATGATTGCCGCCCTGTAAGTGTCAGTCCGCACACGATCCTGTACAGCTCAAAGAAAAATGAGATATTAAGGTGGTGTTTGTGTGCCAAAATTTTGGGATGGTCAAAATTTTGGAGTATAAGAATTGATGAAAAAGTGAAGATGAGTTTATAAGAGTTGGTGACAAAGTGAAGAGAGAGATGATTTGAATGAATTTTTTATATTTTTTTGATAAGTAAATGAGTTTTTTATATTTAATTTTGTAGTTATTTTATTAGGCCAAAATTTTGGCACACAAACACCACCTAACAACCCAGTCAATAGAATGTCTTGACAATCAAACAGCAGCAATAGATTTTCAAGTAACTCCCCAAAGTCAAAGGCTCAGATAATCTCTACTATGCATCCTTCAATAAGGGAACTAAAGTACCAAGCAAAAAAAAAATTATGCTAGCAAATATTACAAACGCATTCAGGGAGAACCCCCTAATAGCAAGAACACAGCAGCAAAAGCATGGCCCCAAAGAGAGGACACAAGTTTCAATTTAGCAAATATATAGTCCAGATCATAGCATATGGTGGGCCACATGTTTCCCACTTGTGATGCCATTCTAAGTCTCCAGGAGCAATTTGATGCCTCAACCTTGCTTCTAGAAAGTTGAAAGTTCATACACATTGTTTTGAAATACAGAGACTTGGGGTGGAGATGGGGGAGGAGTGAATAGGGATACTTGGATGAAAAGAACGTGATCTGCACTCATTCATACATCACAACATCTTAACTTTAATAAATGCCGTCCACTTTTTCTTGACTTCGTCTCGAAAATAATTATACATAAACTCAATCTGCAGATGCTCCAAGTGCATTTATATTCAAAACTGAAAGTCCGACTTCAAAACTTCCACTTGCTCCCACAGTCTAGGCATTTAGCTTCCAACTAGTATGGTTCAGCAATTCTAGTTTTGGTTTGTATTCATCACAACACAGCAAAAACTAGCCTTATTCTTAATTGAATTAGAGTATCTGATCCTCGTTAACTAATTGAATTCATTGCCTTCGTCCCAATCGAACTAGAGTTGTCTCCGTGGATCCTCATGAACTAATTGAAGTTAACTGCAGATACTCTTTTCTGCCAGTCTATCACATTCAAAGACATACTCATTGTTGTCACTCTGATAAACATACTTTTTTTATATATAAGTAAGAAGAACTTTATTGAAGAAATAGAAAAGGGGTAACAGTACAAAGAGCTATACTGAAAACCTACTCTAAAGAAACTACAAAGCTACGAAAAGCATCAAAATCGGAAAAAGGAGAGCCCAAAACAGAAGAGGCCGGCCCAAAGAAAAAGGGAATACAACAACAAACCCCTCAACCCCTCAGAAGACATAGAAGAGTTCTCGAAACACCTCTTGTTCCGCTCCCTCCAAATAACCCACCAAACTCACAAAGGAATCATCTTCCACACCCTCGAGGCAAGAGGGTTGTTGAACTTCCGCTTCCAACAATACAATAAAAATACTTGCATCCAACTTTCTAACATTACAATCCCAACATTACTCCAACACGAATACTAATACAACTCATTATTACCTTTTTTACACACATCAATACAAGTCAACACCTTCTACACGCATGCCAATAAAGCTCAAACATCACCTAAATATTCACACCATACTTGGCATTCTAGAAATTTTCTCAAAATAAACATGCGGATACTATTTTAGGTTGCTCTACCTCTTCCACCCTGCCAACTTGAATTAAATCTCTCTCCCCGGTGCATTAATCAAGTCTTTCAATGCAATAAGCTTCACAGCCTTAAAAAATCATTGCTTGTTGATTTGCCTCTTGTCATTGCGGCACCCTAAACTTGAAAAAGGGGAAAAATGATTACTTATTTTTTACCATAAATTATTGGTATTTGTTCAGAGTTGACAAGGGACAAGGGACTGAACCATCTTAGACAGAGTCCTTGCTTGTTAATTGATTGAAATATCTTAGAAGAATTTAACATAAGTAAAGACAGTCTCTTATGTGACTCATTCATTCTCCCTTCTTCCCAACAGGAAGGATTCTGAGTAATATGCTGAGAGAGTAGAGACTGTATTAGGCCTTAGTCTAACTCAGATATTAAGATTCTCTACTCTATCTGTGTTTCGGCTATTCCCCTTTCATTCAGCAGTCCCCATGTATCTTTGGACAGAAGCTTTTCATACGGATGTTACATTGACCATATTATTGCCAATAAGATCATCAGGGAAATTAGAAAAAAAAATCTATCTTTTTAAAATGGAGTTCCAGATAGATGTATCACCAGAATTAACAGAGAAGAAACAAACAACTGCAGAAAATAAAATAAAAAATCCCAGAGCTTAACATAAAGCCATAATCGAATTTAATCCCAGGCCGTCCTCTCAAGTCTCAAGGAAGAGGTAAAGCTAATGTTTTAATGCTAAAAAACAAGCCTAACGACAACAGACCCATAACGTATACAGCATTGTAAAAAAGGAAAAATACAAAAGCAAATGCAATCTTAAGAAGCTACGAAATTTCATAAGCAATTCTCAACACCATGTACTACGAAAAAACAAAAAGAAATGAGAAACAAATCACAAAATCATATCGAAATTGCAAGACATTTTTAAAAGTAAATCACTACATAGAAAAATGCTAATTTTTCTCTTACCCAAAAATAGAAGGATTAGAAAGAGGAAAAAAATAGAGAGGAAAAAGAACCTTGATCATTTCTTCGTGGATACCAACGTGTGCGTAGGAGTGGAAATAGGCCATGTCAAAGTCAGTAGGAGGTCTCTGCTGCTGCTGCTCAGAACCCCTAAGCCCCTCAGTACCACCACCGCCAAAAACACCATGGCCATGGCTGTCCCTCAACTCACGTGACCTAGTACCACCACTGCCACGAGTTCCCCTGCGTACTCGGCCCCTCTGACTCGATCCGAGACGCTTTTCACCGGGTTGCTGGTGCTGATGATGGTAGCCGTTACTGTAACCCGAAGGCGAATGCATTGTTGCCTCCACCCGCTCTCACAGAAAATTTTGAGAGAGAGAGAGAGAGAGACAAGAAAGAGAGGGACTCACCGTACGGTAGCGTTTTGTATAACGTATAGTGTATACAAACCCCATTTTTCTTTTTCTTTTATTATCTGGACATTTTGGGCTATTGGCCAGGACTTAATGATGGGCCCGGGAAAAGATTAGGGTCCTAATCTTACAGTCTTAAGGTTATGTTTGTGTTGAAAAATTTTTGGTATTGGGTTTAGTGTTGATATTGAGTTTAGTGAAAAAGTGAAGAGAGAGGTAATTTTTTATATTTTTTGATGGAATAGAGAGATTATATTGTAGTATTTTATTGTGAGTTGGTGAAATATTTTGTGAAATTTTTTATGCAAACGCACCCTAAGAGGTCATAACGGATGACTGAGATGTTACCAACACATTAATGAATAATATGTTGGCAACATCTCAACCCTCCAATTTTATTCATTAATGTGTTGGTAACATCACAACCATCACTAGGACCTCTTAGGACGGTAAGATTAGGACCCTAACTCTTCCCGATGGGCTCGATAGAATTATGGTCGGCAAAAGCAACTGTGAATCATCTTTAGAGTACTACTAGCCCACAATAAGTTGAAAGTAACTTAACACACAGGGGAGGAGATGAACTAGGTTCGCATCGTTGCATCCGTTGGGTGGGTTTTTTTTTATGTTTTCGTTTCTTTGCAGGTGGTTTTCCCATGCTGATCAGTGTCTTCCGCCAAGTTTCAACAAACACGCGTCACATGGTTGGTTTCAGCATACCGAACTCTACGCCTCCACTCCCTTCCATTGCTCTAATGACGGCGCATGTTCACTCACGCACGCCACGCGGTGCGCGTGAATCTCAAGTGCTGATCTCTTTAGGGGCGCAATACAACCTCCTCCACCCCTCCCTACCTGCTTCTCTTCCTAGGATTGACCTCTATGACTTCTGTCCTCTCTTTTTTGTCGTGGATCTGCCTCCGCCGCCCACATCTCCGATCCCATTCCCGCCAGAGTTTCCTCGACCCTTTATGTGGCCTATGTCTCGCTTTTGCCAGTTTGGGTTTGCCTCTATGTTTAAGGCTGGTTGTAGTTTTATGTTATTTGTTTCCCCTCTTTATGCATAATAACTTGCTGTTATTTGTGATTTTTCTACCGTTTGAGCTTATCTGCCCATTGTGGAACTTTGTAAGACCGTTTCGGTCTGTCTCGTACGCCCTTTATAGCTTCCTGACTCTTTCCTAGTGTCTAGTAAGCCCTTTTAACTCCCTGAAGTTTTTACTTCCTTGATGTTATTATTCTAAATTTATATGCCATATGTTTTAAAAAAAAAACTTAACGCATGGGGAAGCACGAAGCTCAGATTGAGCCCTAATTTAATCCCCAAACCTCATAAACCCTCGTTTCCGGCCTTTCTCTTGAGTCTTACACTGACTGTCACCCCCGACTTCAGACTTGACATATTATCTAGGTTTCCGAGCAATTAAACGCCATGGACGCTGAGATCGCGAAGACCCAGGAAGAGCGAAGGCGCATGGAGCAGCAGCTGGCGTCCTTGACCTCCGTCACGTTCGACACTGACCTCTACGGCGGGAACGACCGAGACGCCTATGTCACCTCCATCCCCGTCAACGAGGACGAAGAGAACCTCGACGCCATGGACAACGAGGTGGCCCGCAAGCTCGCCTCGTACACCGCCCCGAAATCCCTGTTGAAAGAAATGCCTCGGGGAGGAGCCGAGGACGACAACGATGACGCTTTGGGGTTCAAGAAGCCGCAGCGCATCATAGACCGCGAGGACGACTACCGCAAGAGGAGGCTGAATCGAGTGATATCGCCCGAGAGGCACGACGCCTTCGCGGCTGGGGAGAAAACTCCGGACCCTTCGGTCAGAACCTATGCGGATGTAATGAGGGAGGAGGCGTTGAAGAGGGAGAAGGAAGAGACTCTGAAGAGGATTGCGAAGAAGAAGGAAGAGGAGGAGGCGGCTGCCAAGGCAGGCTCGGCGGATAAGGTTGCGGAGGATAAGGGCCCCAAGAGGAGGAATAGGTGGGACCAGTCGCAGGATGAGGGGGCGGCTGCGGCGAAGAAGGCAAAGTCGACTTCGGACTGGGATTTGCCCGAGGATGCTACTCCAGGGCGGTGGGATGCGACTCCGACACCGGGGAGATTGGGTGATGCAACGCCTTCAGCTTCTGTGGGAAGAAGGAATAGGTGGGACGAGACGCCAACGCCTGGTAGATTGGCAGATGCCACTCCGGCTGGTGCGGTTACTCCGGGAGCTACCCCCTCAGGTATGACTTGGGATGCGACTCCAAAGGTCTCTGGTCTCGCCACGCCAACACCAAAACGTCAGAGGTCGAGGTGGGACGAGACGCCTGCTACCATGGGCAGTGCAACGCCAGTGGCAGGGGCCACTCCCGCCGCTGCAGCGTTTACACCTGGCATTACTCCAGTTGGTGGTGTTGAGCTAGCGACACCGACGCCAGGGGCAATCAATTTGCGCGGCGCAATCACCCCAGAGCAGTACAATTTGCTGAGGTGGGAGAAGGACATCGAGGAGAGGAATCGCCCATTGACGGATGAGGAGTTGGACGCAATGTTCCCGCAGGAGGGTTATAAGATTTTGGAGCCGCCAGCGTCCTATGTGCCCATTAGGACTCCAGCAAGGAAGCTGCTCGCAACCCCGACTCCATTAGGGACCCCTCTGTATTCCATTCCTGAAGAGAATCGTGGACAGCAGTTTGATGTGCCCAAGGAAGCGCCAGGTGGCTTGCCGTTCATGAAGCCTGAGGATTACCAGTACTTTGGCGCCTTGTTGAATGAAGACGATGAAGAAGAACTGTCCCCTGAAGAGCAGAAAGAGCGGAAGATCATGAAACTCTTGCTTAAGGTGAAGAACGGGACACCACCCCAGAGGAAAACGGCACTGAGGCAGCTTACAGATAAGGCGAGAGAGTTCGGCGCTGGTCCGTTGTTTAACCGGATCTTGCCATTGCTTATGCAACCCACATTGGAGGACCAGGAGAGGCATCTCTTGGTGAAGGTAATTGATAGGGTGCTCTATAAGTTGGATGAGTTGGTACGGCCTTACGTGCATAAGATTCTTGTGGTGATTGAGCCCTTGTTGATTGATGAGGATTATTATGCCCGTGTTGAAGGGCGAGAGATTATTTCCAATCTTAGTAAAGCAGCTGGGTTGGCTACCATGATTGCTGCAATGCGGCCGGATATTGATAATATAGATGAGTATGTGAGGAACACGACTGCTAGAGCTTTCAGTGTTGTTGCTTCTGCCCTTGGGATTCCTGCTCTGTTGCCCTTCTTGAAGGCCGTCTGTCAGAGTAAGAAATCATGGCAAGCTCGGCACACCGGGATTAAGATTGTTCAGCAGATTGCTATCTTGATTGGTTGTGCTGTGCTTCCTCATCTGAGGTCTCTTGTGGAGATCATAGAGCATGGTCTGCTGGATGAGAATCAGAAGGTGAGGACCATCACTGCATTGTCTCTGGCTGCTCTTGCGGAAGCTGCTGCCCCTTACGGTATCGAAAGCTTCGACTCGGTGTTGAAGCCTTTGTGGAAGGGTATCAGGTCGCACCGTGGGAAAGTCTTGGCTGCCTTCTTGAAGGCTATTGGTTTTATCATCCCGCTTATGGATGCACTTTATGCGAGTTATTATACTAAGGAAGTGATGGTTATTCTGATTCGTGAATTCCAGTCACCTGATGAAGAAATGAAGAAGATCGTTCTGAAGGTGGTGAAGCAGTGTGTGAGTACAGAAGGGGTGGAGGCTGATTACATTCGCAATGATATTCTTCCCGAGTTCTTTAGAAATTTCTGGGTTAGGAGGATGGCCTTGGATAGGAGGAACTATAGGCAACTTGTGGAGACAACAGTGGAAATAGCAAACAAAGTCGGTGTTGCTGATATAGTAGGGAGAATTGTTGAGGATCTTAAAGATGAGAGTGAGCCTTATAGACGAATGGTTATGGAAACTATTGAGAAGGTGGTTGCCAACTTGGGTGCATCCGATATTGATGCTCGGTTGGAGGAGCTTCTTATTGATGGAATCCTTTATGCCTTCCAAGAGCAGACCAGTGATGATGCCAATGTGATGCTTAATGGGTTCGGTGCAGTTGTGAATTCACTTGGGCAGAGAGTGAAACCGTACCTACCTCAGATATGTGGTACCATAAAATGGCGGTTGAATAACAAGAGTGCGAAGGTGAGACAGCAAGCAGCTGATCTCATATCGAGGATTGCTGTTGTCATGAAGCAGTGCCAGGAGGAACAACTGATGGGTCACCTTGGTGTTGTCCTGTATGAGTATCTGGGAGAAGAATATCCTGAGGTTCTGGGATCGATTCTGGGAGCTCTCAAGGCTATCGTCAACGTTATTGGTATGACAAAGATGACCCCTCCTATTAAGGATTTGCTTCCTAGATTGACACCAATTTTGAAGAATAGGCATGAGAAAGTCCAGGAGAACTGCATTGACCTTGTTGGACGAATTGCTGATCGCGGGGCTGAGTTTGTTCCAGCGAGGGAGTGGATGAGGATTTGCTTTGAGCTTCTTGAGATGCTTAAAGCCCACAAGAAGGGTATTCGGCGAGCCACAGTGAACACCTTCGGTTATATTGCCAAAGCCATTGGCCCACAAGATGTCCTGGCCACCCTGTTAAATAATCTCAAGGTGCAGGAGCGGCAAAACCGTGTCTGCACAACTGTCGCAATTGCTATAGTTGCAGAAACTTGTTCTCCCTTTACAGTACTGCCAGCCTTGATGAATGAGTATCGTGTGCCAGAGCTTAATGTGCAAAATGGTGTCTTGAAATCCCTCTCTTTTCTGTTCGAGTATATTGGTGAAATGGGAAAAGACTACATCTATGCTGTTACTCCGTTACTTGAGGATGCACTCATGGATAGGGATTTGGTTCACAGGCAGACTGCAGCTTCTGCTGTTAAGCACATGGCTTTGGGGGTTGCCGGTTTGGGTTGCGAGGATGCTTTAGTTCACTTGCTCAACTATGTCTGGCCCAACATTTTTGAGACTTCGCCTCATGTGATAAATGCTGTCATGGAAGCCATTGAAGGAATGAGGGTGGCCTTGGGTGCTGCTGTCGTCCTAAACTACTGCCTTCAGGGGCTATTCCATCCTGCTCGCAAGGTTAGGGAGGTCTACTGGAAGATTTATAACTCGCTGTATATTGGCTCACAAGATGCTCTTGTGGCAGCTTATCCTGTGCTGGAGGATGAGCACAACAACATATATAGTAGGCCCGAGTTGGTGATGTTTGTCTGAAATGCAGATTCATTGTACCTTAGAGGGCAGAACGAATCTTACGTGAGTACTTGGTATCATATTAGGCATTTTAGTTGTTTTGGCTGCAGTAGTCCTTTTGTTGATCAAAGTGTTTATTGAACTGTATTGACCCTGTTACTTTTTCTTGGGTATCTTGCTTACTTATTAATAATCTGCCATGTAGAATTTATGGAGGACGGATAATGTGGCCAGAGATTATGTATAAGTTATGTCATGCATACATTCCTCCAATATCTCTCGCTTATAAGGTGGCCTTTTCTTTAGCGCATGAAGTATACGTTTCTATATTAGGCTCTCGGGGTGTGGTGTGCTAGGTTGAAGTATGAGAAATTATTCCGCAGCCTCAATGAGTTTATTTAAGATGCTCAGAACTGTTTTCACCTATCAATAAATTTATCTTGCTTATCAAAAAAAAAAGATCCAGGGAATTGCTTCTGAGAGACGTGGCCAAGGATGTTGTGTGATGAATGATATGGTTGTGTGAATAGTTTGGGTAGGGGCAAGTAGCCCTGGATTTAGTTCTCGCCGTTGGTAAATAGAGTAACGATGCTCATAGTCTGCAAGTAGACGGTAATAGATCACTGATTCGATCAAAATGTATTATATCGCTACATGAATGCGTCATAGCTGATTCAACCCTCGTTATGAGCGTGTTGAACACAGGACTATAAAGTGAAATGAAGATAATAATAAAGGAAATTTGTTTTTTAGTCTTTATCCTCTTTTTATTTTTAGTCATTAAACTTAATAAGTCAAATTTTAGTCATTTAATTTTCACTCCGTTTAAATTTTAATCCTTCCGTTACCCTCCGTCACTCTAATTAACGGAATAATTTTACACGTCAGCTTTCATCTAACACGCCACCCTTCATTTCCACGTTAGCCTCAACCAATTGAACGTGATTTCTTAAACGACCTGTAACTTCTATTTAATTGAAACTCTACATAAAACTTAAAGCCTCAACCTCGTCGTTCTCATGTCAACAGCAAGAGGCCCTTCAAATTTCAACTTTACCACTTCATCGGACTTCCACTTCTCGTGTATAGAATCCACCAAATTCTGTGTAATACCTGCAACTCCCACCTTTGTCCTTTCCAGCATCCTCAAATATACATTTCTGTGTTCCTTGACATGAGAATGACGAGGCTGAGGCTTTAAGTTTTATGTAGAGTTTCAATTAAATAGAAGTTACAGGTCGTTTAAGAAATCACGTTCAATTGGTTGAGGCTAACGTGGAAATGAAGGGTGACGTGTTAGATGGAAGCTGACGTGTAAAATTATTCCGTTAATTAGGGTGACTGAGGGTAACGGAAGGACTAAAATTTAAACGGAGTGAAAATTAAAGGACTAAAAATTTGACTCATTAAGTTTAAGGACTAAAAATAAAAAGAGGGTAAAACCCAGTGACTAAAAAGCAAATTTCCCTAATAATAAATAGGGTTTGTGTTCAATTTCATCTCTAACTGGACCTATCAATTTGATTTGAACAAATATGGTCTAATTGAGGAACTTGTTTACTGGCTTGAGAGCGCAATTATAAACTCTTAGACACTAAAACCTCGAATCAGTCTCATATTCCACTGTTTTCATAATAGGCAATTGATTTTTCAAATTAAAAATGTTTAGTCTTTTTTTTACATCATTTCTTAGCGGGTGATTTTTATTGAAATCTTAGTATGAAAAATAAATTTCTTGTCATCTCACTTTTCACGCCACTTACTGTTGAGAGTCCACAAAAGACATTGTCATCGCCGGATTGAGATCTCCTGCAGTTCGGTCACCAAAGACAATTCAAAGAGAGTGGTGGGTTCCGATCGGGACCCACACCTGTCCGAAAAGTACCCATTTGTCCACGCAGCGTGGGTCTCGACCAAGACCCACCACTCGAGAATACTCGTCCGTCATTGACTACGTGATACAAATGCGTGTCTATAATTCATGTTGGCCACTTTTGAATTCATGTTGGCCACTTTTAATATCATGTCACACTTTTCTAAATGCTCGGAATTAAAATTTTTAGTTTAAAAATATAAAGACTTACAATGAAATAGTCTAAAACTCAAAACTAATTTAATTTGAAAAATCAAGGACCTTTTTCAGTAAAACTCAGACTAAAATTGATTTTTCCTAAATCAAAATTAAGGTAAGGTCTTTGTCTTGTTTTTTTTTTACTTATAAAAAATATCTTATCTTGATCCTTTTTTCTGTAAAATGTCGCTATGTTTGATTTAGTTGTTAAAATTGTTTTTATTTTTGTGTTTTTTTATCGGTTATTCACTAATGTTTTGGACCTGAGGAGGATCCGCACCCCCAACAAGACCACGTGGGTGGTCAAGTTCTTACAACCAGAGACTGGAGTACAAGGTAGCCAAACCCAGGCAGGAGGCTTACGTCAAAATCAAAACCCTTCCTTAAACCCAGCCCCCAGTTCTCTCTCTCTCTTATCGAAAAGCCAAGAACAATGGCGGGCGTGGTACCTCCTGGTACGACGACGCAAAGCGAGGCTCCGAAGCCCACCAAGGAAGAAAGAGTGGATTACATGAACCTTCCATGCCCCATCCCCTACGAAGAAATCCACCGCGAAGCTTTCAGTTTGTACACTGTACTTTCAAAGCTTTCCACTTTCTCCATAATGCTATAATGGGTCTCCTTTCAACCTCTGTTTCTATTTCATTCCTCCGATTTTCCTTTTTTATTTTTTAAGAGTATTCGCCATTTCTTGGTCGGATTTATCTTTGTTCGTGTGATTCTATGTGCTTTGACGATAATGACGTACGATAATGACGTGAGTGTTATCGTGATTCGGGTTTGTGAAAAGTTTGAAGTTTACGTGTAAAAGTTGTAAATTTTGAAGTATGTTTGTTTTATTGGAAATGTTGAGCCCCTTGGGCAAACAAACATGTCCCTAATTTATCCTACTTCATTTTTCTTTTTGGCGGTTAGATATTCTACCTGGTTTCAAGGACCTTTGGCATTCAGTAGTATCTTAACGGTAGGCTTTGTTTACAAAGGTTCATTTTTTCCTTCAACTTAATCAATAGACGTTTCAAATGTCCAAGTGTGATTTTAGGAGCATTGGTAAATCAGAAGAAGTTCAAAGGTGGATCTAAGCAAAAGAGCGTTGCATGATTATGTGAAACATCAATGAGCAAATCACAGATGCTGATGCTGGTGGATGAACATTGTACATAAAGTTTGTGGTCAAAGTGACGTTCTTTAGAATTTTGGGGGTAATGAGTTTATAGTGGGACTGGAGTTTGAGATTCAAGTCGACTTATGTGTTTTCGAACATTTTTCTGCAGATAGTATTATAATATTTTAAGCTTTGAGTTGTACTGCCTCAGTTGTAGGATTGTAACTGCCACAACTTTTTATTACTAGAAAAGTCTGTACACTTTCAGAAATCCAGTTTTATGGGTTTCTCAAAACTGTTTTTAAGAATACCTCTTCACAACTTATCTTTTGTGGTTTTGTGGGGGTATCCTCTCACTCCCACTTTGCCATCTGTTGATCATTTCCCATTTATCTAGCCTCGATTGCCGCGAGTTCCTTGTTAGTATTTTTTACATGCACTGTAGTTTTTATTAATGTTCCATGACATCACATATTTCATCCCTTGTACTTTTGCATTGTAGTTACTAGATAATGTAGCACCTGCTAGAGTTCACCTAGAGCATGTTATGAGGAATAATGAGTCATTGGCAGATAGGGTTGGAACTATTCTTTTTCTGAAACTAGGATTTGTGACAAATAAACATATTTTGCAGTGTCCTTAAAACCAGAACTTTTTGAGGGGATGCGCTTTGATTTTACCAAGGGACTCAATCCAAAGTTTGCTCTCAGTCACAGGTAGCTTCAAAGCATTTCTCATTATTAACTTCTATGCAAATGATTTCCTTTAGTATTCGTTCTTTTAGTTTTCCCGGTTCCTTATGATGAATGTTTCAACTATTCATCAGTGTGTACATGGGGCCTACAACTATTCCTTCCCAATCATCTGAAACCATAAAAATCCCAACTGCTCAGTATGAGTTTGGTGCTAACTTTTTAGACCCAAAGGTAGGTCGTAATTACAACATTTACTTTCCTAGATTTATGCTTATCATTGTGACCTTGTCAAGTAATTTAATTACTTAATTCCCATATAACCATGGAAGAGTAAATGGGTTTCTTTGCAGTTGATGCTCGTTGGAAGACTATTGACAGATGGGAGACTAAATGCCAGAGTGAAGTGCGATTTGACTGATAATCTTAGTCTCAAGGCTAATGCACAGGTAAATATATGTCAATCTCAGTTGCTTATGAAGATGTGTCTGTCTCAGTCACACTTCTTGTCATCAACTGTATCCTGTAAAGTTGAAGCTAATTGAGTGATTTGTTTTTCTTCTTTTCCAGCTTACAAATGAGCCACACATGTCTCATGGCATTGTCTACTTTGATTACAAGGTTAAGCATTCTTCTTACCATATATTGATTCTTCGTTGCCATTATTCCCAACAAGTGTCAATGTCCAAAATCACTCCCACTAGCTATCCACAAGTGAGATATCACATAGTTATTCAACAATCACTAAGAATGAGTGCTAATAATCGGAGGAAAGCCTGCTCAGCTCTCAATGGGACTAAAGCTTCTTTACAAAATAATGCACTTCTTAATGCCCCTTCAAAAATTTTGCGGATGATACACATATAAGTTTCTTTTCAATCTAAAGGAGAAGTTGCCACAAAGACAACATTGTTTTCCCAAATCAAAACGAATCTTTTGAAGATTAGTTGACTAACGTGTATTAGAGGAGAGTTTCATTTGGGAAGTTACTGCCATTGGAAGACAAGAAAATCAGATTACACTGGCTTTCAAGGACTCCGGTACCTAGTCCATACTCATTATACTTATTATGCTCTGGAGATGGTAGCTTATGAATGTTGAAAATTACTTCTATCTGATTTTTCCTGTCACTCACCTATTCTGTGATTTCTACTAAAAGAGCATTGGACAGATATTTTTGTTTCATTTGGAGCCATGGGTTATACTGGAAAGTAGAGTTGCTTTCATTCAATCTTGTGAATTATTATGTGCCGATATGTTGAAAAATCTTTGTTATAGAATTTATTGTTGGTGTTCCCATTCTGTTGTAGGACATCTGAGGTAAAACTCACATAAGTAGTTTTGGAAGCACATTAAAACGCTCAATTCTGACTGTTCCGCTCTGTGCTTTTTATTTCTCTGTACAGGGCAAAGACTACAGGACCCAGTTTCAAATGGGCACTGGTGCCTTATTTGGAGCCAATTACATCCAGGTGGAGGTCCTGCTAATGTGATGCTATAACAGTGTATAATTTTTAGATAAGGAGGACATTAGTGTTAATGGAAAAAATGTTTTATGCCCTTGCTCACATCTTAGTGAGATCTAAAAAGAATGGTTTATCTGTGCTCTGTCTTCAATAGTACTTGAAAGTGGTTACTTGTTCAAATTATGAGGACAAAAGGAGAAAAAAGAAACCTTAAGAGTAGGACTTAGGATATTCTATTTTCTGTCTTTTGGTGGTGGTTGGGGGGAGTTTGGGGCGAAGGAGGGATTGAGCTCATTATTGAAGTTAAAATCTCTCATGGGTTCTGTAATACAATGATGTCTACAAATTTGTGGTTTTAGGTTTTGGAAGGATGTCAAAGCACTGTATAAATTTGGCAGTCTTATGCTATTTTGCTAATCGATATTGATTTCCCATTTGAAACTGAATCTGCATATCTGCTTGTAGAGCGTGACCCCACATTTGTCTCTGGGCGGTGAAGTTTTTTGGGCTGGTCAGCATCGAAAGTCAGGTGTTGGTTATGCTGCTCGTTACAACTCAGACAAGATGGTAAGGTGGCTTTGTTGCCATTCTTTACCACGTATTTGAATCTGGAAAAAAAAAGTTCTTTTTGGATATATCTTTTCAGTGTTGTCGATTTTGCAAGGTAATGGTAATATGCTGTGAAATTCCTTGCTTCTTTCTCATATTGCTGCACAAGAATGTCAGGCAAACAAAAGATAAAGATGTCAAGGAGAAATAATTCCTACCTGCACTTTTACACATTTATAATTCCAGGAATTTCTCAATATCTGGCTGCAGGTTGCCACTGGACAAGTTGCTAGCACTGGAATGGTTGCTCTGAGCTATGTTCAGAAAGTTTCTGAGAAGGTTAAGAAAGTAGAAAGTTAAGTTCTTTGAAAACTTATGCAATGACACCATATGCAGTGATCTTTTTTCCTTTTAGGTTTCTCTAGCATCAGACTTGATGTACAACTACATGTCAAGAGAAGTCACAACGAGTATTGGCTATGATTATATCCTCAGACAGGTAATTTCTGCTTTTGCAATTGTTTAAATTTCTATGAAATTTGACAAACTTGCTTTGGTGTTTTATTGCTTTGGAAGTATGCTTGTGTGCATCATGGCATTTGCCGGTGTAGAAGATTACCAAACAGATATTGAGCTACCAAATCATAGAATAGATTTGGAAGAAGTGTCAGAAAAATCATTTGAGTGGCTTGGTACTGATAACTTTTTACAAATGTTCTGATCTCTGTGATATGACTACTTTCATAGGCATAGTTTTTCCTCTTGTCAGTTTAGTTAGGACCATATAACTATTCTAAAGTTCTATTTTTCTTGAAGTCAATAACTCATATATTCGTCATTGGGAAGAATTGAAAGAAGGAATTAGATAGATGCTGCTGTTGTATTTATTTCTTTGGCTAGAATTTTGATATCATTCATCAATTTCACCGGCCATTATTAACCATAGTGCTATTCCTCGTGACCATTTAATATGTGTACGGTGATAACATCTCTACTTCTATCAATTACTGGGAAGCTAGCATGTCGTAGAGTAGGCTTCTATTTCGTGCTGTAGGAGAATCCATAGTCAGGGCCAACTGGTTGCTCTAATTTTTCATAAATGCCTATACATTTCCATTGTTAGAATGCTCCAGATCATTAGTATTAATATGGTCTAGGTCAGCTGTGTTTGTTGAGCTTGCATTGCCAGTAGATACATCTACATTTGTGTACATTTTGAGTTACTTGAATGAATTTCTGGAAATATTGGTTGCTTCATTGTAAAGAAACTTATGCAGAAGAAAGCTAATTTTATATGTAATTGTGTTTTGTGAACAAAAGGGATGCTTTCACTAGTTCATTCTTCTAGCATCATATCCATCAGTGTGTGAGTAATTGTGCATTAACGATAAGCACAAAATAAGTTATACACCAATGCCTCTTGTCGGAGATGGTTCCTAATGCTTTCACAAGCGCTGTTGGCACTTTTCCCCAGCCTGTAGAGATGGACTCCCCCTAGTTTCTTGCCTATTGGTTCCTTAAACTAATGATTCAGAAAATGGGAAGCTCTCTTGAATTGATTGTCGCGATTCCCTTTTACAAGTGAGGTCAATCTGGATATATATACCACTAAAGTTGGAATTTTTTGGAATGACGAAGAACATACAATTCTCACATATTTGTTGTGATTGTTTCAGTGTCGTCTTCGAGGGAAGATCGATTCCAGTGGCAGCACTTCCGCTTTTCTCGAGGAGCGATTGAGTATGGGTCTTAATTTTATTCTCTCAGCAGAGGTTAGCAATTATTTGTTTATCCTGATGCTTCATCTTCTGGAGCTTTCAATCTTTTGGTCTACGCTTCAAAATTATTTGTCTTCAATTTTGCAGATAGATCACAGCAAGAAAGACTACAAATTCGGGTTTGGGTTGACAGTTGGAGAATAGAATCAATGGCTCAGATGCTGTATTCTTACATATCATATAAACTCACCCTTGGTAGGCTGCCAACCGGCCCACTTTTCTCTTCTGACACTGCCTTTCCTATGAAGAACGAGAATAATCGATTTTTTGTTTTGTTTTTCTTGTTAGGTCGCATCAGCTGCTGTAATAGTTCTGGCAGATGTGCCTATTGGAATATTGATTTGGCACTTGTCTTCGAATCTTTAAGCTGTGTGCTTGCTCAAATCTTTAGGGCCCATATAAATATTTAATTTTTTTTTTTTTAAAGGATCATTCTATATCTTTTTTCTCTTTTTGTTGTTTGTTTTTATTGATTAAAATAATTATAAATAAGCGGATAAAACATTATCTTTTCGTCTAATTAAATTTATTTACCATTAGTTGTACCCTCACACCTTGCGACCTCCGAAATACAGCTAATTAAATAATTAGATATAAATACAGGTTTAACAATTGCGTCGAGAACGGAGGGGAGAGAGACAGGATCAGAGAAGCAAAGCGAACAGCCTTATGGAAAGAAGGCGGCGGACAAGAGTAAGAAGCTTGGTAGTAATGAGGAGGAGAAGCAGAGGTTGAAGAGCTACTCCAGGCAGCTCAGGACGAGATGCTTCTCAAGCTCTCCCTCAACTCCCACATGTCCCGCGTCCCTCCCGCTTACCTCGATTCCGATCTCCATCTTCGTTTCCAAGCCCTCAAATCCCGACCCTCTCTTCCTCCATCTCGATCTCAATCACAACCACAACGATCGGTGGAAGCAGCAACGACGACGTCGTCGACGCCGCCGCCATCCCTAGGTGCTAGTGTGGAGGATGGGGAATCGCAGGCCGCTCTGGGCGACGAGCTCTCCGTCAGATTCGCTGCTCTCAAGGGCTCTTTGCTTTCCACATCCTCTTCTTCTACGCCTCCTATTGTTATTCCCGATGATGATGATGAGGATGAAGTCGAGAAGTTGATTCGGTGGGCCAAGGACGCAGCTCGTCTCGACCCCTCTCCTCCGTCCGATGAGGACGAGGACGATGAAAATGAACAGTCGGAAATAGGAGACCGTATTACTTCCTGGTTGTCTGATACTAAAGATCATTATCGTGTAGCCATTGCAAAAACTAATGTCAAAATAAAATTTTGATATAACGTGTGACGATGTTCTTTGCCTGCCTGCTACTACTCTTGTATGTTTCCATTCCCCTAAATCTTCTTTCCTTGCATCGCTGCGTTTAGGGCTTTACCCTCAGCTATAGTTCAATCGAGAGAGCGAGGGGAGAGAGGGATAAATGAAGTGGTGGCCCGGTGGGTTCGAACATTTGGAGAGGTTGGCATGTTTTCAAACTTACCGCTACTTGCATAAACAAGGAAAATAAAGGTTTGCCAAGAAAAAAAAAAGGAAAATAAAGGTTTCATATTGTACATGACATGTATAGAAAATACATAAAATGGAGTCAAAGTGAAGCCCTAAAAAAACCATGAATATGGAGTGGGAAACAAAAGAATATTTAACAACTATGTGCCATAAAGTTGACATTCCAACTATCAATTGTATGAATCACCCTTCACAATGGGCTGGAGTTTTCAGTTCTGAAGAAGAGCAAGGACAGAGAACCGGCTCCCGACTCTTTGTTAGAACTGGTGACATCCAATGAACTATGATATTGCCTGGGGAATCACTAACCATGTGGTGTTTCTCTTCGAGTTGTTGACACTTTTTTACTGCTTCTCTCTAGCCAAAAGAATTTTCAATTTTTCAATATTTTCCCAGTAATCTGCAGCAAAGTTCTTAAAACATCAAGATCATTTACCAGGCAGGGAAGTCAGAAACAAAGAATGATGAACAAATGGAAACACTTCCCTCACCTAGCATGAAAATTAACGGAATTCCTCATGGTAATCATAGTCCTCCTCGTCTTCATCATTGAATATTGCGCTGTAGAATACATATGGGTTTTCAACCATCTCTGCCAAGGATAGACGGCCATCTTTATCAGCATCTGCCTGCAACAAAAATAAACACAAACCTCAATAATACAATAAATCTCCTCACTATCAAGTCATACTAGCCCAAAATAAGCTATCTCGCCTAGATCCAAGAATTAATTAAAGAGTTTCCATGTAGTCAAATTGCCTGTAAATTCTCCTGATTGGATATATTCAGATCATTGCGTTTCATTTCAAATACAACCATACAAGGTTTCATTTGCAATTCAACTCCGAACATGAAGTTCTTCGAACCCCCCCACCCCACAGGCCAACCACATCAAAGACAAGAATATCTGATCTGATAAAACAATTGTAAGCAGTCACGCTTGAAATGTGATCCATATTATGCAGCATGCCAGAACGGATACACAGTAGCTCAACAAGAGAATTAGCAAAATCCCCCCAACCCTCCGCGCCCCTCTTTCCTCTGGTTGTTCCCAAATCAGAGCTTCCTTCTTAGCTAGAAACACTAGAAAAAGAATGCGGCCCCTAAAGGTCCCTCGTGACACCAGCTATGTCCTAGACTCCATGAAATTAAGAGATTCCCCAATGCACTGAACAAAATACAAACTTCTATCAACTCCTCTAGCATACCATACTCTATTGCAGACATATTATGCAAATTCCACCAAAGCCAACTAGCTCTGAGCAGACAGGCTTGCAATTTTGATCCATATTTTGCATAATGCCAGAAGAGATACAGACTAGTCCAACAAGAGATCAAGAGATTCCTTATGAACTGTAAAAACAACTGATCAAAACGGAAAGTTCTATCCCACCTCCAGTATTCTATACTCTAGTAACTGCTTGCATGATCATTATCCAAATTCCACCGAAGCCTAAGCTCCGGATACAGTTATTAGGGCCGAGCCAATCTGCTTTTGATGAGTAATCAGAAGCCATGCTTGCAATACCCATCTTTCTACAGTGCAAAGAGGGGAGCATTTAAGTCCAAATCACAACATCAGAATGCTAGAGAAGTCCAAAACACTAGATTACAGAATCATGGATATGGCCGACAGTTTCTGAATGATACGCTTCTTTTAAGCTAGGAAACTAACGTCCATAACAAGATATGAGAGAACCAAATCAAAGAAAACTGAATAGGTAAAACAAGTCCTCATCATTTAAAAAGCACATTCACTTACAGTTAACAGGCCCATCCATAAAAAGGACTCAAATCATATTAGAAAATATGCAAAACTCTATGCCGCATAATAAAGGTACAACTTAGAAGTAGTATGAAACTGTCTTTAGTACTTAGATGAGTCATATTTTATAACCAAACGATCCAGCAAGTACAAATAGAAAATTTCAGATGAAGTACTTTAGCTAATCGGTCAAATTAATACCTGTGATAAAATATAATCTGCTTGTTGTTTTGCATAGTAACGCTCCGATGGGTGGAGCTTTCCTATTACAGGTAACAGTTCTATATCTGACAAGTATCTGTGAAAGAAACGCCCAATGTAAAAGAAATTGATGGTATGCATCAGTCACAGAGCAATCTACAGAGAAATATATGTTGAGGAGTACCTGTCACCGTCTTTGTCAAGCTGAGCAAACAGTGTTCTAGCTGGGCCCTCCGTTGAATCATGGAATTCATGTGAAGTATTGTGACCTTCTTCATCATAGTTTCTCACCATGTCAAAGAGCCCATGAAAAAATTCTTTAAAATTAACCTTGCCATCTTTGTCTGTATCTCTTTCCCTAAGGAGGCAAAAAGGCAAAATGAAAAACTAGCCAAGCGAAATAAAAAATATTCCAACAGAATCAAACCCCATTTGAGCAGAATGAAGGAAAGGAGAAGCAATATAGTAAGAGAATACACTTTAACATAGGAAGTCACTAATCAAAGCAAGATGTAAGAATCTCTTGTGCAACAAGCATTTAATATCCTCAAACACGGTAATATGACTTCGACTATAATTATTTGCCACTAGACCAATGTACCAATCGCCAGAAACTAAAAGGTCAAGTACCAACCATCAAAGAGCTCCCATTAAACAGATTGAATTAGGAGCCCAAGTAAGAAAATATTTCAACCAAGTCCGTTAAAAAAAAAGTCGGTCAAAATATTTACCCGAAAGTTAATGCAAGTGAGATTCAGGTGTCAAGTCCCTTTCAAAAAGCAGAATATGAAGAATTCAATAAGAGAGGGGAATGATCTCAATTAGTTGCACAACAAGTTGTTAGTTGCAAGTGGCAACAATGCCACAACTACAAACTTGAATGAAGAGTTCGATTATACTGATATTATCAAACTCACATATGGTTTAACATGATGCAACAACTTATAACTCAGAATGGAACTAGACGGAACTCATCTTACCTGACTTCCTCCTTGCACAACCACTGAAGCAGTTTTGGGTTTTTGGTATCAGCTGGGTGCAGAAAGCTAGAAAATCAAGAAGATTAAAGTCAAGGAAAAGCATTGCATTCAACTGGGGAACATAGAGAAGCTAATTGCAATACAGGGACTTGTTAAACACTAGAAGCTCACTCGTTGAATTCTGTTATATTTAGAAGACCGTCTCCATCTGCATCTGATGCATTAAAGTGCTCCTCTTTCCACCAACCCATATCATAGCCATAAGAACTATTATCTGGTAAATGAGCTAGAAATCAGTGACAGACAAATCCACATGGAAACGAGGTCATGATGGGGAACAAAAATATATGACATGGGCGCAAAAAAGGATCAAACAAATGACAACACTAACTGTAAATGACCGAGGGGAGGCAGTCAAGTGAAACTAAGGTCAGACGAAAGCTACAAGATATACCTAGATCAATCAATTGAACAACTTCAGGGGGGGAAGAGATAGAGAGAAATATAATGTTATTAACAAACAATAAGAGTGAAATCAGAAAAGAATACCTGTGGTATTATTAAAAATAATCCAATGTTAAGAAAAATTAGGGGGTATCGAAACAAATCAATAATCCTACAACATAGACCAAATTTGAGGATCATAACAAATTAAACTCCAAACCACAAGGATGAGAAAATATATCGTTATTCAAACAACCGTCAGAGAAAAGAACACAATGAATAGTCTACGAAAGCAAAGGGTTGTATTTATCTTTATATTCACCTGCATTCTGAACCCAACTGGGGGGCTCATACTCGGCAAAAGAAACAAACCCATCTTTATTCTTATCATGAGTGTCCATCTCCCTCTGCGTCCTGTGCATCACTTCCCTCTCCGCCTGCTGCACGTTCCACTCGGTCAACTCGTGCTCCGTCACGAATCCATCAGCCGGGTCCACATCAATCCTCGGAAAGAGCACCACTAACCTGTTGGTCACGTTGAACCGCTCCTCGTCGTTGAGGTAGTCCTCGGCGTCCATGAAGTCCTCCCACTCGGGCTGGGACTCGGCAGCCGGCGCAGAGTCGTGATGAACGATCTCGGGGTGTGCGTGCTCGAAGTATTCCTTCTCCCACTGGCGGTCCTCTCGGCGGAGCTCGAGGTCGGCGACAATGGGGTCGAAAGGGATGGGCTCGTGGTGGGTGTGGCGGGGGTGAGAGAAGGTGAAGTTGGAGCGGAGATTGAGGCGGCGGTGGCGGTGGTTTGGGGCTTTCTTAGGGGACTGAGAGATGAGCAGGAGGAGGAGGACTGCTATGGTTACGTATATAACGACGGAAACTTGGCCCATTTTCTATTCTACTCTATATACGTTACACAGAGATGTGTATATATAAGCTGCAATCTCTTTCCGCAGCAATCCAGATTGCAAACGGGTGTATGTATATGGTTCAAAGACTCAGGATTTGGGTGCGTGAGAGAGATCTCGTAATGCCCAATTAGAACGCGAGAGAGACGGAGAGGAGATCTAGTTGGGTTTGTGCAGAAAGGAATAGAGAGAGTCGAATGAATTTGACTGGCAAATGTAGAGGTGGAGTGGGAGTAGGACGCGTGAACGTGAATGTGGAGGACTTTAAGGAGGGGGGAAAGGAAGCTTAATAGTTCGTAGGTGTAGATCCGCTGGGGGCATTAATTGGCCTCTTATGTTGTTTGCTCGCTTGTCTGCCTTGGCTCTCCACGAACAAAAATTGCTGTTTGTGAATTGTGGTTGTGGGGCTCGGCGAAAAAACCAAAGAACGGCAACACAATGGCCTACGTTTTGAATTTGAATCTTCTTCACCCTTAATTTGGACTCTTACGAAAAGGAGTAAGAACACGATACATGGTTGATGGTGCTTGATAGGCCATGAAATACACGGTCTTCCTCGTATCAGATCACTTGGATTCGGACTTATTAGCCAGTTAGTTAACCTCGAGTATCCGGCATCGCATAGAAGTTTGGTATTCAATCTTACGTAGAAGTCTAGCCATCCGAGGACTCCTCATGACAATTTGGATGGCTGGCGGCACTCCAAAATACTCACGATAGGTTTGAAACTCTCATATTGATATAAAAGTCAAGGTATGTTATTCAATAGACTCATGTTAAATTATGTCTTCAGAATACTCATCTTCTCTCTTAAACATTGACTTAGCCGTTAGAGACTTCATCCGAGGCCAGCTCCTCTCGGTGATTCTTGTAGGATTACTTGGCTTCCGAGCATTGTGGTGATTTTTGACATCATCAGTTGACGCCCTCTATGATAAAAGTCACCTTACAGACGATTTGTTCTTAGTTGTTGCACTCCAATGACGTCCGCTCCAGAAGATCAAAGCGATGATGTTCAATCCAGTGTGGTCATCGGCGTGCCTCTCGTGGCAGACGCCCAACTAGTCGTTGTGGTTAGGAACGAGACGAACATTGCCGCCTTCATCCCCTGTCTGGGTCTCACGCTTCGGCAATTTCGCCTAAAGACTCAGTCGAGACTCGTTCGGTCTCTCGATCATGCAATCGGGCTAATTCTCGACGAATTCACAACAGAGGATCGCGTCACCTCCTCCTTGAGCGGATGGCCGAGCAAATCCAGTTGCTCGAGCATATGTAGGCAGCCAGGGAGATCGCCAAGGCCGAGACTTTATCCCATGTGTCTCAACTTTGTCGTTCCCCATTCATGACGAAGGTGCTCTCTTGCCCGCTTCCCCAACGGTTCCGCTCGCCTATCATCGACCTTTTCGACGGCTCAGGAGATCCATGTGACCACATCGAGATCTTCATCCTCCACATGCAGGTCTAATCGTATGAGAACCCGGTCCTCTGTCGTGCTTTCTCCATCACCCTGAAGGGGCTAGCACAACGGTGGTTCTCCGGCCTGCCACCTGGGTATGTCGACGACTTCGATACATTCAGCGCCCTGTTCATCATCCACTATGGTTCTAACATGAAGACGAAGAAGCCCTCTTCCTACCTGTTTGGCATCAAACAGGTCCCAGAGAGACTTTACGGGCGTATATAGCCGGGTTTAACCATGAGGCCTTGACGTCTCACATGCCACTAATGAGACTAAGTTCCTGGCCCTGACCGCCGACCTACAGCCTAGTGAATTCCTGAAGTAGCTCATCGGGGAAAATCTGACCGACTTCGAAGAGGTGATGAGAAAGGCCTGAGAGCATATAGATTGCGAAAACATGTTCTCGGCCCGGGTTGGTCATCACCAGCAGGAATTGCCACGATCGGACAAGCGTGATCGAGTTGACCACAATTCCAGGGTCAAGGCCATAGAGTTTGTTATCGGTGATTTGGTAATACGCGAAAGCATGCCACCCATGCCCGATCTAATTGAAGGGAAACTCCATGCCAATTGGGAAGACCCTTACAAAGTGGTGGAGATCACCCGACCAGGGACATACCACCTCGAGGACTCGCACGGGAAGTGCCTCCCCAATCCATGGAACGCCGCCCACTTGCGGAAATATTTTCAATAGTTTGATGGATGATTTCTACTTGTTTTATTATTTGAGACATTTTGATACTCATGTTTCGAGTTTTCGATGAATAGAAAAATAATGCTGGTCCTAGTAGGCTCAAGTGTGCAAGTCTCCACTCCCGAGTACCCTGCGTCGGCTCATACCCGGGCAGTGGTCAACTTGATCGCAAGTCTCCCGAGTACCCTGCTTCGGCTCATACCCGGGCAATGGTCAGCTCGATCGCAAGTATCTACTCCTGAGTACCCTGCATCGGCTCGTACCTAGGCAGTGGTCAACTCGATGGTAAGTTTCCCCTCCCGGGTACCCCTGCTCGAGACAGGATCCCACACCCTCCGTTCGGCTCGTCAACCCAAGACTCTGGAATTATGCTCCTCGATCGGCTCGTTGGCCAAATGGTCACTTCACGAACCGTGGCCTTTGAATTTTATGTTATTCGCTCAGTTTGTAGAGGTCGAAGAGGGGGAGACTACTGATGGGGCATGAAATATTCGACCCTCCTCAGACCAAACCACTTGGGCTCTGGCCCATTAGCCAATTGTCTAACCTCGAGTAACAGACCTTGCATAGGAGTCTGGTATGCAATTTCAGGTAGAAGTCAGCCATCCGAGGACTCCTCATGGCAATTCGAATGGTCGACGACATTCTCCTAATACAACTCTACAACCTGACTCCTTTAGAAGGCAGTCTTACGAATGTTTGAAACTCTCATATTGATATAAAAGCCAATGTATGTTCTTTAATAGACCCATGTTAAATTCTGTCTTCATAATACTCATCTTCTATCTTAAACACTAACTTGGTCGTCGAAGACTTGATCCGAGACCATCTCCCTTTGTTATTATTGCAGGATTACTTGGCTTCCGAACATTATGATGATTCTTGACATTATCAGTGCTAATAGATCATTCCCTCAGAAGAGACCGCACGACATCAATGATGGTGCTAAGGCAATGACATTGAAAGAATAGAATCCCCATAAAAAAACCCACTTCCTCCCACTATTTTTTTTTTATCAAAATGAACTCATATAAATAAAACAAAGTCCAACAAAAAATCACAAAAAAAGAAGCACCATCTAGGGGTTAAAGCCCTAATAGACCCAAGGATAGCGACAGTGAAACCCAAAAAACTCGGGAATGCATCCCTCCCGGAAGCGGCCCATTGGGCAAGATTGTGTGCTAAGGAGTTCGTACACGTATGGGTATAACAACACCAAAACCCCATAATTAACACCAAACAACTCTTGACTTTAGAAATGGCTGAGTCAATAGCCCAAGGACAGACATCATCCGACTGGTTCACAACATCCATAACAATTGTGGAGTCACTTTCAAACACCACCATAACCCAACATTTCCTCTCTGCCACCTCTACACCCAGCCATAGACCTTCAGCTTCACCACCTGTAGGATCAATCGAAGGGAGAATACGAGTCTCAACATAGAGAATGCTACCCAACTGATCACGATAAACATGCAACCAAAGAAAAGAATCACGGACTGCAACATCCACATTCATTTTAATAACCCCCAAAGCAGGAGGCTGCCATACAACAAACGTTGAAGAAGAAGAGGAGAGCCAAACTTCCACATGCGGGTGACTAAGGTGTTTCACCTTGGCAACTAATTGAGAAATATTCAGCCACACTTCCCTATGACAAATACGATTTCGTTGAAACCAAACCACATTAATAGCATTCATCGCAAACAGTTGGAAGTGATGCATCTCACCACGAATCACAGATCGAATCACCAGCATGTAGAGAATGCCAAGGGGATTCCAGCCAGATAATACCACTGACATGGCACAGAAGAAACAAGTGGGAGGCAGAATCAACTCCTTCATTACAGAGGAAGCACGAGGCCCCTATTCATTAGAAATGACAATGATAAAACATTAGGGAACGAGATTAAAATTCAATTGGGTCATAAAATTGATGTTTTAGGCCAACAATTAGTTGCAAATTGAGGACCATGAGCCATGTAATACTCGAACCTAAGGGTTAAAATATAAATAATCAATCTTTGATAAAACAATAGAGTAGAATATTTTGTTTAAAACTCTTCAAAAATAAAAATATCCAAACTGAATACTGAGTCATGTTTGGCAAGCAAAATTTTAACAATTATGATTAAAACATGAATAGTGATGGAGAAGGAATTTTTTCTTACTACAAAAGTACATAATACGATGTCCAAAATAGTGAGACAAGGGTTAGCCCATCCGCTGTAGTATGTGCCCTTCGATAATTGGAGGTCCATAAAAGAACCTGACATCCATGTTTTATCGGGTAAAGAAGCATACGTAATAAATTATAATTATTCTCTGTTTATTCACTGACATACGGACGAAAAGGTAGAAGAGAAAATAAAAGGGACAGTCGATTCGAACCGTCCTGGAGAAGACCAATTATGACAACGCTGACCTTAGATGAAAGGTGGATGAGATAGAAAATGTCTGAAGGGTGGTAAGGCCTGGGGGAAAAATAAGGTCGAAGCCCTACAAAGCCCCCTAACCCAGACAACGAAAAAGGAGTATAACTAAAGAAAGAGGAAGACAGGAAATGTACGTACATTCTCTCTCATACTCTCTCACTGATAATCAAACCAGAAAATAAAAGATATTAGACAATGACGACTAGCAATAACATCTACATAGAGGACTCTGAGTTCTAACTTGATTGTTTTACTTGTAGGAGAAAGAAATGAGAATATTGACCTTTTAACTCATCCAAAGTGATGGACTTCAAGTCTAGCTCCCTATAACTTTTGGTCCAATAAATTTGTGACGGAAAGATTAAAAATGTCTTCATCAAATAATACTGGTTTACTATGAATTTCAATTTTAAAGATACTCTTAACTTTCCAAATTTAATAAAAATAATATTTTATTACGAGTTGTTCCGGCCCCTTTTTGACTGCCACAAAGTGGATCATGTGCTTTTTATCCGTTTATAACAACTTGCGAAGTTTGACGGTTCGATGAAGTGGAGGCACTTACAGAGCGTGGCAACTTGCGCAAAATTCAATATTTGTTGTCGACTCTATCCAAAACAGAGATGGAAATGGAACGAAATCGATGGTAATTAATATAATGGTTTATGGAAACTTTTTAGGTTCAGATAAAAATCTTTAAAAGGTATGTACTCAACGAATCCAAAGCAAAATTGGATAAGATACTAAAATATTTCTGGAATAAAAAATAGAAAATTAATAATATCATTGGGTGACAAGCTTGTCTGGGTTGTTTCTGATATATAAAGGTAACCTTTTGACTCTTTTGTGCAAGAGTAAGAACTGAAACAACGCCAGCAGTCGGAAAAAGATCGATACTTCTGCGTGATTTTCTCTCGTTCTGTAGCAAAATATAAGGAAAAAGGTAATGACCCGCATACACCCATGACGCGCTTTTTGTTTCTCTTTTTTTTTTTCTAAGCACTTTTTGTTTCTCTTTTATTGCTATGAATTTGTTTATCTGCAGCTGGGCATAGTTATCTCATCTTCTGACATCTAATTGTAATTGGTTTGTTTTTTTGGACAAAAAAAAAAAACGGAAGAAACGAAAAGAAATTCAGATTGTTATTTGTTTCTCTCTCTTGATCTGCTATCTGTCAGACATTAATGGGTTCTGCAGATTCCAGTGGGTTTTGCAATTTGGGGTTTAGGACCTTTCAATCCCAGCTGTCCAATTTGTAGCAAAGTAGTTGGTGGGGATGGGACCAATTGACCCATCCTCTGCACCTCCTTTGCTGATTTTTCAGGATAACCTATCAACGTCACCCACTATTTCTATGTCCGCCCCTTGTAAATTTTCAACCCCCAAATTAAGCTTCTATTTTGTGACTTCCTAATCTTGTTTTTTATCGTCTTCTTTTGTTTTTATGTTTTCTTTGTTTTGGGTTTATCAGGGTTCTGGATGCTCCTAGCACAGTTCGGTTAAAAAAATTCTTAGAATTTTTTTAATCATCACAATTCTCTAACCAAATATCATTTTTAACCCTACATAAAAATAATTACAACACGCATATTAATAAAATTAACATTATATAAAAATTCTCAAAACAAAAAAAATTCTTACAAAACTCCTTAACCGACTCCTAAATTTTGTTCTTATGGCTCCTAATTATCTGTTGCAGGACAATCACTAGAGGACTTTCTGAATTAAAGGTCGAATCTTTAATTGCATTAAACTTTTTAAGAAAGAGAAAAGGGTGGAGTAATCTTTAATGAAATCTGTTTAGCAGAACACGAAAGAAAAGGTTTTGATTGTTGGTTAAACTGTCGGACCCTATTGTCGTACAGTACTTTGAAGTTCAGGTAATTTTGTTCCTTTACTCCCATCGGGTTTGCGGAGTCATGCGATGCACTTTTTTTAAGCGTTAAACTGCAGAAGGGCAATTCTGTGGTGGCTTTTTTTGTTTTCAAAGTCCTGCGGTGGCTTAGTCAAAAAAAAGGTTAATATGTCGGGAAGCACCGACTCGAGTACTTTTTAACCCACGGTTGAAAACCTTGAATCTTGTAGTGGGTTTTAGTTTTGGTTCTTTTTACTAAAAAGAGAAAACAGTAGGCGATACTTTTACTAAATATCGTTAGGATCCAAAATCTCAGACTTTGGCCTTCTTACCTATGTTTTTTTATTTGACAAAATAGCACCCATCTACTCTGTAAAGTTGCAGTTTTGAATTGTCTCTTTCGACAATCTAGATTATGTTCATTTGCTTCTGAGAATGCTATTTTGAGCTGAAAAGTTGGAATTTTTATCGTGTATCTTATGAGCAACTGAGGAGCGTAGTGTATTCGGTGGTGATTTTGCTATCAAGGGGTTCTAAAAGGAGGATAAATTTTGTGGGCCTAAGCTGTTATCGTCAGTAGGGCTCTTGGTTAATTGCGTCTTCTTTGTTTTTTGTTGGAATAGGGAATTGCAATTTGAATGATCTCTCTCGTCAATTATGTACTTCTGGGGTTTTCTTCCTTGTTTGGTTTCTGCGTGGTCTCTTTCATATTTCACCATCCAAAGCCCAATTAAAGGAATTCACCGTTGCATTAATTTCCAGTTTTTCCAACGTTTGGTTAAGATTGCCATTTATTGCGTCTTTGATTTTTATGGTTTTCAGATATTTCTCATGGTCTGACTGATTTGCTGCCTTTTCATTCATCAATAGGTCAGCAATTCACAAGAATCCAAATTTTGAGTTGTGGAGCAAATCACCCTTGAATTCTTCACATACTTCACTACCTTTTGTAGTTTTTATTGGAGGTGATCTCTGCTTCGGTTTAATTGGCGTTTTCTGGGTCAGTTTGTTTCTCTTCCCGCTTACCTCCTCTATAGTCTGGCATATCTCCTTCCCATAATTAAGCCTACCATCAAACCTGCTACTGGAGTACCACTATAAAGATATTCGAGATCCAATTTTCAGGAGCAAGTCAGGAAATTTCATGACTTTATTGATGGGTTTAGCGTAGACTATACAGCAGTTTGGGAAATTTCCTTTTCTCTTCTTCCCGAGGGTGATATTCCAAAATAGTGGATTTAGAATAAGCTAGATGACTGTGGAAGAAGCGGGTAGTAGCTCCATATGGAGTAGAGAGCAAGATAAGGCATTCGAGAATGCGCTGGCAACTCATCCTGAAGATGCTTCAGATCGGTGGGAGAAAATTGCAGCTGATGTACCGGGGAAAACCTTAGAAGAGATTAAACATCACTACGAGCTCTTGGTTGACGATGTTAACCAGATTGAATCAGGGTGTGTGCCTCTGCCTTCATATACTTCGTCTTTGGAGGGTTCATCGAGCCACACCGGTGATGAAGGAACTGGTAAGAAGGGTGACAGTGAGTCTAATCATGGAAGTAAGGCATCAAGGTCAGATCAGGAACGCCGTAAGGGGATCGCTTGGACGGAAGATGAGCACAGGTAAGATTAATTATAAACTTCTTTGCTTTGTAGCACTGTATAAGTCACTTGGTTGCACCTGCAAAAGGTATCTTGTCGGGTTGGGATATGGAGACAATCTAAATCGTGGTTAATATTGGTTCCTGTTGCATTACTTTAATGATTCTAGTGTCTATGTGCTTACACCTTAAAAGTGTGCTTTTGAGATCAGTTTATTCCCGTATGGTATGTCACACAAATACTGCTTTACAGTTCCAACTCTTTCTTGAGAAGATACCTTTTACAAACAAACTCTCTGTGATGACAGCTGGCGTCATAAATTTGATTTTCTTCAAAGATTTTTTAATTGGAGTACTGGTGCTATTGTGTTCCATGCTAATCTCCTACTAACTTACTATTGATTCTCTCTTCGACCTTTGGATGTGTTCAGCTTAACTTAACCTTGATATTAGTACATGGTTTCATCAATGGATATTGTACCTTCATTGTTTGCTGTCACGGCTTTTTGGTTGGAACGAATCTGAATTAGTCCCTGATGAATTCCCCCTCTACTAATGACTTCAATGATGTGGAAATACTCTTTTTCTGAAATAAAGCCTTTTCTCTTCAGAATGGTAAAGCATAAAACTCAATTTTAACTGTTCTTACAAAAAGTCGTATTTACATAGTTAAAGGTCAGTGATCTGAAGAAGCCCTATGAAATGATGCCAATTCCTGGGATGGTTTGCTCTCAATTGACATATGCTCTTTGTTCTCCTTTAGAATTCATGTCTTACTATGCAGTCTTATGTTTTTAACAAACCTTACATTATACATGATTTGCAAATGTATAAACTCACTTTGTAGTATTTTTTGACACCTCTATGTCTATTACGGTGATTGCTCTATGTGTCCTTTAGCTGTATAGTAGGTCCTCTCCATGTTTCTTCGTTCAGCATAAACTGTCAGAGAGATTGTAAAACGTGAATGTTTTAAACCATTGAAAGGCCAGGTCAGTGGGATTGCAAAACAAAATATTGAAATGTTCCCCTTGTGTTTCTGATTTCTCTATTGTGCTTGCGTTGATCCCATTGAAATGGCTAATCCCATGCATATTATCTCTACATCTGATAGTACAAATTTCAAAGCAGTTCAAGCAATGTAGTTGTGGTGAAGTTTGTTCTTCTTTGTTGTAATTGTTTTTTTTTTCAATATAAACTATCTGAAATTGTCGTGCTATGCATTAGAGGCTTCAGGTTTTTCTTCTCTGTTTCTAAGTTGCTGTTCTCCCAGAGACATCTCTTCATTGGCGTATTCCTGTACTTGTCAATTGTCCTGTGAACAGTTTAGAACTTTGCGCCAACTGGAGTTGCATCCAGTGCATCCATCGAGCTGATAGACAATTGACTTTCTTCGGTTTGCAGTAGAACGCTGCTTCCCATAATTAAATGTATGTCAACAAGGAAGCTAAGCGTACTTTTAATGGATGCGGTGGCAGGTGGCTGTCGAGATATTACTGTTTGTTATACTTTTCAAAGAATGATAGGAAAGGAGGAGGGCTGTAAATATATCAAATGGTATTGAGAGAGACAAGATTGCACAGGGCTGAAGAATAAGCAGATGAACTTAGCCAAGACTAAAGTTATGGCGAGAAGAGGAGTTAAAAGTATTGGATTAGTTACTAGGCATGTGGGAGGAGGATATTTCTCTTGAATGAGAAAGGCACTATCAGTCGGTTCTACTTTAGAAACTCAGTTTTAGTGAGCTTCGAGTAGGATCGATGAATGTTGTGTTGGAAGTTGTTGATTTGACAATAGATTAGAGATAAATTTGATATGATATGGGAGAAAAGAATATGCTTGGACGAGGATGATGAAAATTGATATTAGTTCTGGTATTAGAGACAGACTATTGGATTACAAAGCTCTGATGGGTATATGGTTTGGATATTGGTCGAAGAGTCATCATTTGCGTAGCAATTTTGATCATGAGCAGATATAATATGCATCAAAGTACGGAATTCGGTGTGAGTTTAGCTTAATCATGTGTGCATTATTTACTCTCTATGCCAAGACTGGGATGGATGGGTCTCCTCAGATTTAATCATGTTTTCTTCACTGTTTTTGTTTTTTGGTAGGGGGGGTGGGGGTGAAGGAGATTATTCCTTTTCTTTCAGCCTGTCACGTTGCCTTTTTACTTAGATTTTTTTTTATCTGAGAAAAATCCTTCAACATACAAGTTTACATTATTATGGTGGTTCATACACCCAATCACAGTTACATATTTTGGGGGGTACTTTCCAAGGGAATAAATCCAGTCAAGTGTGAAGCAGCAGTGCACTTAACGAGAGAGTGAGCCATTTTATTTCCGTTCTGGGAAAACCCAAGATCATCTCCAGTTGGGATGCTCATGTAGCAAGGTCATCAACTTCTGAATATCCTTGTTTACCGGGTTTTCAAAAACTTATTTCTTGTACACTGCTTCATGCACATTCAGAGGGTCTCCTTCATTCTGAACCTCCCTATCTGCATAATTTAAGGCCAAATGACATGCTGGTAAGGCCGCTTTTGTCTCTCCCCAGAAGGGTGTCAGTCTCGGAAATCTCTCAATCCATTATTGCTGTATTAGATAATTGGATCTCTAGTTCTGCAAACCACAGCTGCTACAGCATAGTGGAGCCTGCAGGCAATGTCAAAATTTAGTTTTCAGGAGGGGGGGGGGGTGCCATCTGAGTTGAAGTTACTGCTCTTTCTCCTTCCAAGCTTGGCAGTGCTCTCTAAATCTCCTATGCATAGTTTGGATTAAATTTCAAATATCTGGCTTCACACCATCATGAACGCTCTTGTTTCGTGCAAACCAGATAGTATCCATGATTTCTTTCAGTAATATTTGATACAATTTAGATACTTTTAGTTAAATGTCGGAATTTGTTGATAAGTTAGTGCATTTTTCTTCTATTAGTAAGCCCTTTTCCCCCACTGTATCTTTTGGCAAACAGGTTATTTCTTCTTGGTTTGGACAAATATGGGAAAGGGGATTGGCGAAGTATATCTCGGAACTTTGTGGTGACAAGAACACCTACACAAGTGGCAAGCCATGCACAAAAGTATTTCATTCGTTTGAACTCAATGAACAAAGATAGGAGGCGATCGAGCATTCATGACATTACCAGTGTTGGCAATGGTGATGTCTCGACACCCCAAGGACCAATTACTGGCCAAACAAATGGGGGTTCATTGGGAGGTACCTCTGGCAAAGCAACCAAACAACCCCCTCAGCCCCCAGCTGGGCCGGTAGGTGTTGGCATGTATGGCACTCCGACTATAGGGCAACCAATAGGAGGATCCCTTGTCTCAGCCGTTGGTACCCCAGTGAATCTCTCAACGGGACCACATATGGCATATGGGGTCAGAGCCCCTGTACCTGGTGTCGTGGTTCCTGGTGCACCAATGAACATGAGTCCCATGGCATATCCAATGCCACACACGTCCACACATAGGTAATATGCGGTCGAGCTGCAACACGTACAAAAGACAGAAAACTATTGCTCGTGCTCTTCATGGGTTATTCAGATCTCTTAGACCAGAGCCTGGATATATTTGCTTTGCACAAGTTGTTTAATGTTTCTGTCATTTGTCTATTTTTGCATCTGTTCTGAATAAGCCATATGGGTAGGGATGACCTGAATTTGTACAGGCAACTCTGGAAGAGGTTGCTGTATTTATAAGTAGGACATGATTCTAGTTTGCTTCTTCTTATAAAACATTATGATCACTAAATTAGTCTTTAGAAGTAGTCATTGCTTAAGTTGTATGGCACAAGTTGTAAAGAACCGTTTTTATCTTCAACTATTTTGAGGAGCATGTCTCGACAGGCTTTGTCATATCTCTCTGTATGAGCTTTATTTCTCTGATATGTTTCTTTGGGATAATAGTGGCTTTGGTAGTTAGCTTAGTATATGAACTGTGAACATGAACGGTTTTGGGTGATTGTCGATTGGAAGTGTTGACAGAGGACTCTGGTTTCCACTTTGAGAGTTTTCAGAACCATGCGTCTCCATATTTGACCTGTAATAGCCACCCTAATATTAGCCATTAGAAATGCCTGCATTATACCGGCAAAATGATGGAAACAGTTTACTGCACGCTTCCATCTCTCAGGCAAGGTCGTTGGGATAGACCTTAGACATTGAATTACTCAATTCCTGTCTCAAATTACCATCCTGCTTAGGATAATCCAGAAGGGAAAGCATACTGGGTGCTAAACTTTATCAGTGACATTTTCGTTGATCAATTCATAGTTTCAAATGCCCACGTTAATTTCAACGGGGAAATCCTTACTATTTCCGCTGAACACAACCAAGGCTCCTTATATTCATTGAATTTGAAGCACATGGTATCAGAAGTTGATCCAAATACTGTTTTCTTCGGCTGCACGTGCATGGGGTCATTCCCTCTGATTTCTTTTCTTCCTGGCAATAATTTTTCTTTCGGCGACAGCTGGGCGGCAGGCAGCCTGTTTATTTCTTCTGTGTTATGATCCCAATATTGAATGTTGACGAGTGTGCCATGATGGAGTCCGTTGCAAATTGCAAGCCGTAAATGTTAACAGCTGTACTGTGTAAGAAGCAAAAGACAGTCCATGCATATTGAAGAAGATTAATAATGGCAGAATGTGCCCGTGTCCTGGACCCTGGCTAGACGATATTTATAAGTGGGCTCTCCCATGCAGTCTCTGTACTGGCTCTTAGCCTGTGTAGCAGGGCAGGCACTGGTCTGACTATTTTTTACATATCAATCTACTTACTTACCAAAACAAAGCAAAAAAAAGAAAGATTAATAGTGGCCTCTGATTCCCGATGGCGGATATGCTCAAATACCACCATTGATGCACTTCAATAATCGCCTCTGATTGGGTTAAGTTGATCTTAGAAATCCCTTCAAAGATCATATATGTAAACTGAGCATAGCTTCCCCCTAAAGTTCATATGTACCCATACATACGGAAAAGAAAAACTAAACGACAACAGGACAGAAAACATCATAACAGACTGTTGAAATTAAAACAAAACAGGGAGCACAAAAACAGGGGTGCTAATAAACGACAACAGGACAAAACGTCATAACAGACTGCCTGAAATTAAAACAAAACAGGGACAACAAAACAGGGGTGCCTTCACCAGTAAGTAAACTATCACGGTATGGTAGGGTCCTTGGCCTGCGTAATCCAAGGAGTACGGTGAATTGGACTGTTGGGAGTACTGATCCAAGAGGATCCAATCCGCCAAAGATTTGGCGAGTTCGCGAGCTTTGTATACTTTCTTTTTTTGTAAGTTTGCTTAGTTCTATTGTAAACTTAAACTCAACTCTGAAGTGACTACATCATGTGATCATTTTATCCTCAACTTGTTTGATGCACAACTCTTAATGCAACATCTTTCTCCCTTCCCTTTCTAATCTTTGTATTAAAGAGGGCTGCCATCTGAAAGTTAGTATGCCAGCTCAGAAAGCTTCAATTATGCACCTTCACAAAGTAGGCATAAGCAAAAGGAGGCAATACATGATGCATGCAGCATGTTAGGATTGCATGACTGAATAGGAGTTCCAACTGATCAGGATATCTTTGTCTTCTTGAATCTTTCCCTGAGAGATCCTCGGAAGATATAGCCAAAAGCATCTAAATAAATAAACAAAATGAATATCCTGCACCCTTTACTCACAAACTGCCTCCCCTGGACCATTTTAGCTGCAAAATTCATTTATCTGCAGTTAAACTAACGCTTTTGTCTTCTTCTCAAGTACGAATGAGTGCTCAGTACTCAATCAACAGAAACAACACAATTTCAAGACCTTCTACGTTCAATTGTCGCCAATTTCGACGAATATTAGATATATAGAGGTAAAGGTGCAACAGAATGGTTCACTCTCAGGATAAATAATATGTAAGAAAGACACTAATCCTCAACATATATATATATATATAATCTGATCTTAGACCGAGTCCACCGGCCACTACACCCACTCCAACTGCGTCCAAATCCATTAGGTTCCGGTTTTTTAATTTCATTGGACAAATCATATTAATCTACGGGAGAATCGTGAAAGAAAACTCGGGACTTCTCTACAAAGTATTTCCCAAAAGCAACTAAACATGCCATGTTCTCAGAATCTCAATATATAGCAGTTGTCTTCATAAGCCTATCTCTGTCATGTCTTTATTGTCATTGATGAGCCATAGATGACTCATGCTAGGAAAAGTTGAGATTCCTAGTATTTTTACCCTTTATAAATACATGTGCAGGAAGCAATGTGTGACCAAACCTAGTATAGCATCACTTCCCATTTTCCTGATACAAGAGACCATTCTGAACCCTTTCTTAAACAAGACAACCTGTTCCAACTAGAGAAAGAAGTGAGCTTTAGCGTTACTTGTCAGCCATGAAAACCTCCCTTCCACAGCATGTAATTGGCGTTTCTCAATCATGAGCTCAGCAGCATTCCCACTTGAGAAGTCACCCAAGGGATACTTACCTGATCCTTCTAGCTATTACAATCTTAATCCAGCTCCTAACAATTGGTCTCCTACATGCAAACAAAGTAAAACTCTCTCCTCTCTCTCAATAAATCAGATGATTTAGATAAAGCTGTTTTATTAATGATAGTCCTGGTATCGCAGGCAGAGTAGGCTCAGTTCCTAGTAGGATGAACAAGCTTGGCAAAAAGGCAGACAGGTTTACACACGGAGTCACAGAGCATGGTAAGTAATTTTATTTTTCCTTCTGTTGCCCAAGTGAGAAAATCTAGAGTAGTGAAACTTTACTTATTATGGTTCTGTCAAACTACAGTGAGGCTGGCGCCCAAAATTACAGAAACTTTGAAGGGGAAGTTCGTAACAAAGCTCTTTACAAAGTTGAGCTTTGGGGATAGAATTCTCCAAGTAGGGGGGTGGATAAAGTCTTCAAGAAGTTATTTGATGTTAGCGAAGGAGAGAAACTGTTGAAGGCCTCTCGATGCTATTTATCAACCACAGCTGGCCCTATTGCAGGCCTCCTCTTCATCTCCACAGACAAGGTTACTTTCTGCAGTGAGAAATCCATCAAATTCTCTTGCCCAAGTGGAGAATTCCGGAGAATACATTACAAGGTAAGTCACATTTGTGATCGCCATTAATTACACCTCCCTCTCTCTCTTTCTCTCTCTTCTTTACTTCTTATTTGGTCTTTAACTAATGTTAACCTGCTGCAGATCTTGATCCCAGTAAGAAAGATAAAGACAGTCAACCAAAGTGAAAATCTGAAGAAACCTTCGCAGAAGTACATAGATATAGTTACCAGAGACAATTTTGAGTTTTGGTTTATGGGCTTCATTGATTACAAGAGAGCTTTCAAATGTCTTCAGCAAGCAATCTCTCAAGCATAAGGAAGTACTCAAACAGGATCCGGACAGATGTGTCTTCCTTTCTGGTTCATCAGATGTAAATTGTTACGTAAAGCTTAAAAAAAGAAAGAATGATACGGCTTTGACAGTGTACATATTCTTCTACTAAAGAACAAGGTTAAATGATCCTTAATTTTTAGGCCATTACTGAGTCTCTAGGTAGATGGATTTTGCAGTTGTTATTTCTCAAGGTCAATAACTTGATTCAATTTTCACTTCTATATACAACAAGTAAAGCAAGGAACCATCAATTAACCTGGAATAACATGATTAACATCAGAAGCCACGAGGGGAGTTATCTATGCCAATTTTCTTCACGCACACAGAAGGACAAGATTATATGTGTTTATGAACGTTTCATGATTATGTGCATACATTCAGACATACACGACCCCCATAAATATTTTCTATACAGAAACTACAAAGAATAATGGCTACTGTGCTCCAGTATTCTTTATCTTAAGGACTAGGAGGACATATTCTGCTGACACTAGAAACCAGAATTATGACAACTTTGACGAAGACACCAAAACCAGAAGGATTCTCACGTGGAGCGACATATTTTAATTCAAACTTTTAGCCCGGGCTCCAACAGCTATAAGCCCAGCACCATCTCCAATCTAGGCTCATTTGTTGAAGCTTGATTTATCCTCGTTCCTTCCCATAAAATATCCAGATTGAAATCTTTTATAACTAGCTTTACCTGAAAATCATATATAAACGCCTTGATTTCATACATGATAAAGTATGGTGCATCGCAAGAGCTAAAAGCCATCTCAGAAACATGCCAAGACCCCATTTCGACCCACCTAATTAATTAATATAGGTCAAACCTTTTATGTTCGGAGGACTTTGCATCAAATCTGGTCGTTGATGACCAAGAAGGAATTAATATATCTGCTTCATGGGTAGCCAATTTGCTTTCGATCCTACTTGAGATATGCTAAAGTTAATTTTTTTTTGTATTGGTCTGACAAATATTGCTCTATCATTGCAAAATATGATCCAAGAATCTCATAGGGATTTCAGATTCTAATGGTCATTCTCACTAAGAACAAATGATAAGATCACGTCATGTTGATCTACTTCAACTGTCGTTGACGGCCACTTGAAAACGGTTCATGACTGTTTCCTATTTCCACTCTTCTTCCTTGGAAAGGGGGCTGTCGAACGCTTTCTTACTCCTAGTCATGTGCCTGCCTATAATGACTTTCTGAGGCGACCCTCTGTTATAAGTAAAGCTACGGGATCAGCCGTACTTGTTGATAGGAGCATATGATACCGCACAAATGTTCCTGCTAGACACATCCTCAAAGGCTCAAACTCCTAAAGCCATCACTTTCTACTTAAAACAATGTTTCCTCACGTGGCTATTCTATTATGTTAATATCAGATTATTTTAATTAGCCCGATGACATTAATTTTTTTTGAAAGAAAAAGATTAAGACAATTCAAGAAGGACATGGACTGTGAACTAAAGTTAACATTTTTATGTTAACATAATGAAATTACTGGAATAATTGAGAATATTGAACGTGTGCCTTTCGTATAAAATATATACTCCATGCAGGAAAACTGCCGGAAGCTGGTGTTACAGGTATACTAGCGATATATCTATACCAGTTTTCATTTGGCAAAGAAGAAAATAGCCTGAGATTCAAACCCTTATATATATATATATCGGGATCAAAAGCTTCGGAGTGATATAGATATATTGGATGTTGAGGTCTTGTTCTTATAAGAATTGTTGGGTGGTCTTAGGCCTTCTTAACCCCAAAAAGTTAATTCAAGATATGAGACTTTCTCTTACACTTATAAACTGACCATCAGCCCTTTCCACAACCGATGTGAGACTAACACCAACAACGATCACGGACAATTCAGCACATTGGCAATAGTTTATGTGATGTAAGCCTTAATATATAGATAAATTCAGAACAGTTCAATTCTGCCACATTCAAGCACCGAGTTGGTCTGAAAATTCAAATCTTGGACACATTCCAACTATTTTGCTTGTGATTAATTTTGGTTTTTAGCATAAATTTTTTGCAGTTCTCAACTGGTAGCAGATCTTGCTGAGGGTTCAAGTCATGACGTTATGATCTAGCTTTTCTTCCGCTCAATCAACTTCTCTATAATATTACGAAAACTCCAGTCATTGACAGGGTGATGGTAAAAAGGGCCGCGGACGTGGAGACGAGTGGCAATTCTCTTTTCCACAAATCGCAAAAGCATGTTTCATCCTATTGTCTGCCAACACTTGTTTGTTAAAACCCAGCCTTGAATCTCCATTCGTTCAATGCTCACATGGGCGTTTTCAAAGGAAAGGAGGCTTCTTTATTTTCATGCCCTTTTGAATAAAAAGCAAGCCAAAAAGATTGGTTGGGTTAATTCCAGATCAGTTCATGGAGTTATGGGTGCTTGTCGTATTAGCTGTGACCTTACAATGATGTTTTAATTATTCATCTTACTCCATCAAACAGGTAAAGTTAAGCCAATTCCTGCGAATACGTAAGCAATGATCATATCTCATGCATTCAACTTACAGCCGTTCAGTGGAGGTCATGGCTGTACATTTTAGGAAGTAATTAATTGATATCTTATTTGCATGGAAGTTGGTCGACGTAACACATTTAGTATGAAAATGCCTTTTCTCTTTATCATATCTTATCTCGATCATGGCTGGCATCAGAAAGCTAAAATTCCAGCTCAGAAAGCTTCAATGGCTTACCCACACACAGTCAGCGTAAGAGAAAGAAGGCGCCTATGACGCTCACTACGACGGTGTGATTTAAAAGCAGGTCTTCCAACAATCAGGACACTTTATTTCCCCAAAAGATTGCCTTGGAAGAACCCACGGCCTCTAGATCCTCTGAGTCGACCAACTGCCACAAGTAAGGAACTCCAAATATAGTAGACCAAGAATGGTTCAATTAATTGGAGACTAATAACATAAGTAGAGGACATCAATCGGCTGAAGACGACACAATTTTGATGCTAAAGCAAGATTCCAACTTCCACTATGTAAGATTAACAATTTAGCTGATTGGTTGATTAATAATGTGTTGAAGTCTTGCTGAACAAGAATCAACCTTATTTGACACACCCAAATCCACCATTCAATTCTATTATGTAGAGGAATTCACAGGCTAAGAGTACTTGGACTTTTCCACGATGTCTTTTCTAAAAGCAATCAAACATATATACATCACATTCTAAAAGAAAAGTCTTTAAGAGGCCAGCCTTTATTTTTCTTGCTGAGCCAGAGCTGATTCATGCAACAAAAAGTTGAGATTAATCTACTATTTTCATTCCTTTATATACCTTCGTAGAACACAGAGTTTGATCAACCTAAGTAAGCAGGCTTCCAGCTTGTAGTCTGAACATTTTACATCCCTCTCTGCACACGGCTAGCTGTTCCGAGTTCCCCCCGCTTGTCAAACATGAAAACCACACTTCAGCAACTCGTCCTCGGAACCCTAAGCTCAGCAGCCTACCGAGTTGACTATTTACAGAAGAGACGCTTAGGAGATTCTGCAAGCCAACACCATATTCCATCACTTGAAAGTGTGTCTCTATTCTCTATCTCAGTCCCTCAATGAGTTAGCCAAAATGATGAGTTTTCATTAATGAGTCCATCTTGTTATTGCAGATAGTGCAGATTCAGTAGTACTCAATTGGAAAAACAAGCATGGTAAAAAAGGAGATCACAGTTTTGCACATGGAGTCCGAGAGCATGGTATGTAGGTTTTGTTGTCTTTTATTCTATTTTCTTTCTTGTGTTTTATTTTTTGAGTAGCTCAGATGTCGTTTTGTTCTATTTTTTGGTTGTGGAAAGATTCCAGAGAAGCATAATCAATTTTAAAATGAGGGAATATCAGTGTACTCGCAAATTATATGTATTAAGTACTTTGAACCTATGCACGTATAATCTTTAGAAATAAAAAAACGGGAATTTAGATTTCTTTTCATTGTTGAAACTGCAGTGAGACATGGGCCCAAGATCACTGAAACTATGAAGGGGAAGCTGAGGTTGGGGGCTAGGATTCTTAGGGTAGGAGGTGTGGATAAAATCTTCAAGAGGTTCTTCAGTGTTAAAGAAGGAGAGAAATTGTTGAAGGCTTCCCAGTGCTGTTTATCAACCACAGCTGGTCCTATTGCAGGCCTCCTCTTTATCTCCACAGAGAAGGTCGCGTTCTGCAGTGAGAAGTCAATCAAAATCTCCTCCCCAAATGGAGAGATGACAAGAGTTCACTACAAGGTAAATTACCAAAAAATATTTGTTGCACTCTCTCTCTCGCTCTCTCTCTCTCGCTCACTTGCTAATGTTATCAGTTGTGTCCATCTGGTGCAGGTCTCGATTCCCTTGAGGAGGATAAAGAGAATTGACCAAAGTGAGAATGTGAAGAAGCCCTCAGAAAAGTACATAGAAATAGTTACCGTCGACAATTTTGACTTCTGGTTTATGGGTTTCTTAAATTATAAGAAAGCTTTCAAGTACCTTCAGGAAGCAATTTCGAAAGCTAATTAGAGGAATTGCTGGTCACTCAGGACCTAGAAATGTTAATTCCCATCTGCTTCTGAGATGTAATTATGTACAGCGAGGAAACTCTGGAGAAAATACCAGGCCTTGTGTTGATTTTGTAATGAAAAAAATGTTCGCCGAATCTTCAACCATCATTTTTACTTGTTCACAGATAAAGTCAGTTTCTTGCTGCGGTAACTGTCTGAATTTTGTTTGGCCTTCATTTTGTTCTTTGGCCCGGGATAGCTCAGCCGGCTTCTTTTTATACCTGTTTCTTTCCTGAAACGCGTGAGCCCCGGGACTCCTCCCTTTTTCTTCCTCCCGAATCCCTCTTTATTCTTTCCGATTCTTTTCTCCTTGGCAGATGCTCCATGAAGTTTAAGCAGAAATAATTTCACAATCCTTCACGAAAAAACAGAGTGTACAGATAAAGAGCAAGCATGAGTGTAAAAAAAGAAAACAGAAGCGCAAGGTGGGAAGAAACTGCGAAAAACGAAACAGAAATTAAAACGCAAGCTTCCCAATTAACTATCTTTTGGCATAGTCACCTTGGCAGTTGTTTGCTCCGTTACAACTTGGTTGGGAGAGGAAGAGGCAGAGGACAAAGTTTTCAGGATGATCCCAATTCCTGAATACAGTTAAAGGGTGCAAAGGAATTACCATGTGATCAATTTTGTCATCAGATTATTAAGATACATCTATGATATTGACACCAGCAATCTAAAGGTAGTACTTAGACCCAAATGATCTCAGGATACATTGAGGTAAAGGCAGCTGACAGTATTGGAAGGCTGCCGTTAGTGCAAAATCATGTTCATAAACAGAGATTACGAATAAGATATCGGTTGGTTTAGGGAACCTGGAAAACCAACAAACCAGATGCCCGTGAGACCCTTCAAACGTAGTCAGACCCAATTTCTGAGTTTTTATGATCGACAAAAATCTCTCTGAGGACAACAGTGTTGCTATTTCCCTGACTTTGTCTACCTACACGCTAATGTGAGACCAGGCCTTGTATGTGAGAAGCTTATTACGAGAGGTGATTGATGCAGTCCACGCTGATCATTCAGCTTCGGCAAAGGTTGACGACACTGGACAACGTCACCTTTAGAATATTTGGTTGTCAGGCTTTTTCTCTCTCTGCTCCGTTGCTCACTGTACAATGTCGAGCTGGTTAAGTTTGTTAGGATTCTTTTTACCTTTTCAGTGCTTTTCTATTTTCTTCTGTTCTTCTGTAAATGTATATAACACAGATTTATTCATTCAATTTGCCTTCTCTTCTACTATTTCATTGCCAAAACTCCGTTTCACCATTTCTTACATGAGCCAAGTTGAACATCCATGGCAGAAGACGAAGCTAACCCGGAGAATCCTTTTGGAGCTGTTACGCTGACCTCAAACTCTTTCCTCAACTTCAATGACCTGAACAACTCCTGTAGACTAGACAATGGAGACAACCCGGCTAACGGCAAAAGTTATTGTGTGACGTGACCTTCGAAACCGACCCGGTTTCATTAAATGACGTGACCTTTTTTCAGTCATTAGATTTCTCAACTTTTAATCTCACCCGTCCACTCACACACTCACACAATAACTGGTGCCCCCGGCTAACACCTTGGTAGCAAACTTGCTGACCAACGACAATTTTGTATCCTGGTCCAAATCTATGCGAAGAGAACTCAGAGCTAAAAATAAGATTGGGTTCGTCGATGGTGACTTCTTGAAGCCAACGAACAAGGCAGACCCTCTTTTTCTTGCTTGGGAGAGATGCAATGACCTGGTGGTGCCATGGATTCAGAACTCAGTGAGCCCCTCTGTGAAGTTGAGTCCTACTTTTGTCGACGATGCCAAGGAAATGTGGGATGAGCTACATGACCGATTTTCTTCACAAAATGGACCTCATATTTTTCAATTGAAGAAAACTTCGGAGAGTCTGCAATAAGAACAAGATTCGGTGAGCATCTATTATGGAAAACTTAAAAGTTTTGTGGGATGAGTTATCTGCGTATAACTCATACCTGATTGTTCTTGTGGAAAACTGAAAATCCTTTTAGATAGACACCAACGTGACTGTGTTATATAGTTTTTGATGGGATTGAATGAGGCTTATGCCAATACCCGAGACTAGATTATGTTGCTTGACCCTTTACCTCATGTTAACTGTATATTCTCCATGATTCAACAACGAGAGATGCAGCACATACTTCTATCCTCTACACCTACTGTCGAATCTATGGCTTTAGCCACTCAAAAGATATATAGTGAATTCAGACCTGCAGCTAGAAACTCTTTCAATGGAAAATCAACTAGTGCATTCACTGCCGAACCGTGCCCAAAGCATCAACTAGTGCATTCGCTGCTTCGAGGATGACTGGTATCATTTCGTGTTCTTCCTTTTGTACTCCACAACACAATTTGTTGGCTGACACCCCTTGGATTATTGACAGTGGAGCAACTGACCATATGGTCTGTTGTGTCTCTCTTTTGACCGAAGTTACTGCTAAAGTTCATTATTTAGAAAAGCTTCCTAATGGTAATGAAACATTTGTCACTCATATTGGGAGTGTACAGCTGACCAGCACCCTTACTCTCCATGATGTCTTATGCATACCATCATTCTCTTTCAATTTACTTTCAACGAGAGAACTTACTGAATCACATACCTGTTGTCTTACTTGTTTCCATGATTTTTGCTACATCCAGGACCTTGCAACTTGGACAAAGATTGGGATGGGTGAAACTAAGCATGGTCTTTATCATTTGCAGAGAAAAGAAGTCTCATTTTCCCTCTTGACCGAGAAACTCTCTTTGTTCCTAGATAGGGCACCCTTTGTTTCACATACTGTTGCTCAAGTTTTTAATGTTTCAGATTTATGACATTATAGGATGGAGCATTTATCTCAATCTAGATTACTTTTGATTGATGATTCATGTGTTCACGCTGGAAATTTTTCTTCTAATGACAATCCTTGTTTCATTTGTCCCTTATCCAAATTACATAGACTCCATTTTCCCACTAGAACAAGCAGATCCAGTTGATTCATTACGAAATATGGGGTCCCTTTTCTACCATAGAACACGACGTTCAAAGTATTTTTTGACTATCATCGATGATTACTCTAGATGCACATGGATTTACTTGATGAGAACTAAATATGAAACTCTCAAATGATTGGAAGCTTTTTCTAACCTGGTTCAAACTCAATTCTCTACACACATAAAAAATCTGAGTGATAATGGTGCCGAGTTCAATATGCATCTCTTCTTTAACTAAACCGACATCATTCATGAGAAAACTTGTGTTGCTACCCCACAACAAAATTGGGTGGCTGAGAGGAAACACAAACATATTTTGAATGTTGCTAGAGCTTTGAGATTTCAATCTAATGTCCCAATTGAATATTGGAGTGATTGTGTGCTTACTGTCGTTTATCTCATAAATAGAACTCTCACTCTATTATTGCATAACAAAACACCTTTTAAGCTTCTGTCTAAATCCAAACCTCAATATTCTCATTTAAGGGTCTTCGGGTGTCTTTGTTTTGCACTAATCTATCTCACAATAGGCATAAGTTTGATCACCGGGGAAGAAAATGTATCTTTCTTGGTTATCCTTTCGGAGTCAAAGGATACAAATTGTTAGATTTTCTCACTGGTACTATATTTCTTTCCCATTTTGTTTTTCATGAGCAGATATTTCCTTTTCACTCTCCTTCACCTCCTGCAACTTCTGTTCAACCTAAGGTCACTGTCTTTCCATTGTTTTCTGATTATCCGACTACTTCACCACCTTCCATGCCGAATATTCCTTCTCCACCAGCAAACACCTTACTAGTAGATTCTTCCATCTCTCCTCCTTCTCCTATTGCCTCTCCTTCTCCCTCGGCTCTTTCACCTGACTCTCCTATCATGAACTCAACTGGCTCTCATGTACCTCTTCGAAGATCTACCCAACTCAGATCAGCACCAGAATATATCTGGGACTTCCACTGACAGCAGACCATGATTTCTCTTCCATCTTCTTTGTTGTCTAAGGAGCATTTTCCCATTTCAGGTAACATGTATCCTCTATCTGCCTCTCTTTCTTATCTCCATCTTATAAGGCCTTTCCACCACCATCTCCACTCATTTGGAACCTACCAGTTACAAACAAGTCGTTACTGATCCACTATGGTGTGCTACCATGGAGAATGAACTTGCAGCCCGTGAGGCTAACCACACCTGGATACTTGATGATTTACCTCCAGGAAAACTTGCTATTGGGTGTCGGTATGTATACAAAATAAAGCACAACTCTGAAGAGTCAATTGAAAGGTACAAAGTGCGTTCGTTGCTAAGGGGTACACAAAACAAGAGAGAATCGATTAAAATATCTCTATTTACAAAAACCACCCGGGTAATCAAAGGGAGGTCCACATCAGGTCTGCAAACTGTTGAAAAGCTTGTATGGTCTTAAACAAGCTTCACGACAATGGTATGCTAAATTCAGCTCTTCCCTTATTGCTTTTGGTTTTCACCAATGCAAAGCCGATTACAGCCTCTTTACATGGCACAATGAGTCTTCTTTCATGGCTTTACTCGTCTATGTCGATGACATCATTGTCACCAACAATTGTGTTGATTCTATTGCAGCCCTAAGTCTTCTCTGCATCATCAATTTAAGATTAAAGACTTGGGTACTCTTCGTTATTTCCTTGGCATTGAGGTAGCTCATTCACAAGAGGGTATTCACACTTGCCAAAGGAAATATGTCTTGGATATTCTTGCTGATTCCAAGGTACTCAGCTCCAAGCCATTGAAAATACCTACGGAGCAAAATTTGAAAATCAACAATTCTACTAGCACTCCTCTTTCAGATCCAACTAGTTATCGCAGATTAATAGGCCGACTTCTCTACTTCACCATCACTCGGCCTGATATTAGTTACAGTATTCAAGTTCTCAGTCAATTTATGAATCATCCAATTGATTTTCATGTGGCAGCTGCTATTAAAGTCCTTCGGTACCTTAGAGCAGCTCCGGGTCAAGGCATTCTTCCTCTCCAGTTCTTCATCTTTTCAGTTGGATGCTTACTGTGACTCTGATTGTGGGGCTTGTCCTGATAGCCGCAGATCCGTAATCGGCTATTGCATTTTTCTTGGCTATTCCCTTATCTCTTGGAAATTGAAGAAACAAGCTATTGTTTCTCGGTCCTCAGCTGAGGCTGAATACCGGGCCATGGAATCCACTTGTTCAAAATTGACATGGCTTCGCTTTCTTTTGTCTGCTCTTCAGGTTGTTCATCCACAACTTGCCCTTCTTCATTGTGATAATCAAGTTGTTCTTCATATTGAGGCCAATCCCGTGTTCCACGAACGCACGACGCATATAGAATTGGACTGTCATCTCATCTGTGATCTTATTCAAGCCAAGCTAATTCAGACCTGTCATGTTCCTACTCAAAGTCAGTTGGCTGATATTTTTACAAAGGCTTTTCCCTCCTATGTGCTCACGTATCATTTGTCCAAGATGAGAATAATGGATATCTATTCTCCATCTTGTGGGGGCTATTACGAGAGGTGGTTGATGCAGTTCCTGCTGATCATTCAGCTTCATCAAAGGTTGACGACACTGGACAACGTCACGTTTAGAATATTCGGTTGTTAGGCCTCGGTTGTCAGGCTTTTTCTCTCTCTGCTCCATTGCTCATTGTACAGTGCTGAGGTGGTTAAGTTTGTTAGGATTCTTTTTGCCTTTTCGTTGCATTTATATTTCTTCTATTGTTCCATTGCCAAAATTTTGTATCACCATTTCTTACAAAGCTATTTGGCATGCTAATCAGGCTACTTGGTAAGATATTGCATATTGCAGGGTATTATTACGTGGTCCACTCGGGCCTTCAATGCGCAGAGGGGTTCCTCCTGCCGCACAAGCGAGTGCCATATCATCTGCGCAGATTCCAAGACTCCAGTGAGCCGAGGGGACGAAAGGAGCTATTAAGAAACATCGTGGAGCGCACGTTTCGAAGTTAAAGAATAAGTGAGATGCTTTTTGAAAAATCTAGTTTAGACGCTAATAACACTTAGAGGTGGCAAAATATGTGTTTTCCCTCTAATTAACAAATCAATAACAAATTTAAAACATGTTCTAAAATTTTTAGTCTAGATATGCATAATAATCAACTCAGTCAACAAATAGGCAACGAAAAATTAAATCAAACTTCAATCACACAAAGAGACAAGAATTTGGTGACGAAATGGAAAACCTTTGAAACACCATTCAAAGGAGAAATCACTTCGGGCTAGCATACACCTAGAATCCACTAAGAAGAAAACCTTACAAACAGTGATTCAGACAAGGGCAACCCCTGTTGCTTGACTCTGATAACCCTGTTGTAATAATCTAAGCCTCCCTGCTTAGATCCGCTCCGTGCGGCATTCCCCTCAAACCTTTGAGGATCTTCTTATGGATTTTCACCGAACACTCTTGTTCTTCAGCACTCCTTCAACACCATGAAGGTTACAAAGCTATTTGATCAAAGAATAGAGAAAAACTCGTCAATCTTGAAACACATCTCTTATGGGGTTTTTCTCTCAAGGATGGAGGCACAAAAACTACTAAATGGAAGCGTCAATAACCTTTAGGACGACCTCCCACGAAACCTAGTAGGGTTTCCTAACATTTCAAAATGAATTCCAAAAATTCAGGGATTTTTGAAATTCGCCGTAGGTCGATCGAGCGTTGGTCGAGCGCTGGTCAAACGCTTATGTTTCTGTCTGAAATTTGCACTGAGCGCTTGTCAAACATGATGACTATGTATGAGTTTTTTTCAAGGCCGCTCGAGCGGTTGTCAAACGCTGGTCAAATGTGATGACTCTGTCTGAATTTTTCTAAAGACGCTCGAGCGCTGGTTGAACGCTGGTTGAACGTGATGAAGACGTTGGACAGACCATCAACTTTAACTCTTGAACAAATGTGAGGACCAAAAGTACAACTCGATCAAGACATATTTTGACACGAAATTTTGCTAATACAAAAAGACACTAACACTTTTAAGCAGCATGTCACGATACTCTTTAGCAAGACAACGAACCCTTACATTTACGGACCACATTACGAAGTTGACGTCGAGAGCTTCGAAGAGGCGAGTGGGAGTGCAGCCCCGAGCCTCGGCTTAGCTATTTCCACCGCTATTTTTTCTCTGTTTGTCTCTTTCTTTTTGTTTTTCCTTTGTTTAGAAAAGACAACTATATCTTCTTCTTTTTTGGGTCAAGAGACAACTATATCTTTTTTTGGGTGAAACTCAACTCCTATTTTCTATCCTTTCCATTTTTGGTTAAAAGAAAGGCTTAATTTAGACAATGGACCAAAAAGGGCTACCACAGAACAGAAAACCATGAGAGCCAAAGAGTAAAACAAGCAAGAGACAAATAAAAGAATCCCAAGAACACAAGAAAAGGCAAAATCGGGTGAGAGAGTACGAGGTCAAGGTCCATAATTTCTTCTTTTCCTTCTTTTTCTTCGTCTTTTTTTGTTTTGTTTTGGATTCTGGTTCCTTGGGATCGGATTGTGTTACATTACTGAACAAGGGATTGAGAAAGTGAAAGGAAAAAGAAGAATCAAGACGATTCTAACGACCAACAAAAGGTAAAACTTAGATCCTTCAAAATAGTACCTGGTTTTCAATTGAGTCGGATTTTAATCAGGAAGGTGTAACTTTCTCTTGTTCTGATTTTTCTTCCTCTAAATTGGATTTGTTCTCTGAACATGGACGAGGATATATATACTGCTCGAGGGGTAGAAGGTGACTGGGTGAGGTTAAATTTGGTTTCCTTGGACCCAGATCTGGCCCATTTTGAAGTATAAGTACAGTTCCGTTCTCATGTTCGGTTTGGACAATGATCTACCTTTCCGAGAAAACAAAAATTTATATATTTTGTGATTTCTTTTAGGAGAAAAAGTAATGTGTTGCTGCGTTTTATATTTTTTACCATGTAATTTGGCCGAACATGGGTTGCAACAAATTGGTATTTACGAAGCACTTGTACTAGGAGCCAAAAAGTAGAAAATAATCTACAAATAATCCTCAGCAAAGCCACCTATTGTTAATCCCAGTTAAAGGCTCAAGTCTTGGTTACGCTCTTTTAACGTCTCAAGTTTAAAATTTTATAGGTGCTACTAACGTTTTGGGAAGACTTCTAAAGTCTTTGACCGAATAATTACGTTGTTTTGTGTGGGATGAATGAACTGCACAAACTCCTAGATTAGTTGAAATGCTTGTAAAATGGGCCGAACACCTGTTAGAAAAGGAAAAATAAAAACACCCACTGCTTGTTCAGGTCTAAAAATTACTCACTAAGCGGACTTAGATGTTACCATCGGTCCACAAGATCACAGAAAAATCTTGATGATAAACAATTTGCAGAATCCAAGGTTTGATCAACCTGCATATAAAGCATCTCTGCATCTCGAAGACTCTGAGAGTGGAGAACATTCAGCAATATTGGTGAGACAAAAGGGAATGCTTTATTTATATGTTCCCGACGAAAATTAATGCCGGAGCATACTCACTTGAGATTCCAGCAAAAGGATACTCACCTCTACCGGCTAGGCAACACTATTTTCCCTCTCCTGCAAGTGGAAGTGGACCCCCAGTACACTCACAAAACAGAGTACGCATCCCCTCTGTTTTTAAATTTTTTTTTTCCACTCAATGAAGGGTTTCAAATAATGAGAGGGTGTTGATATTGCAGGTAAAGTAGATTCAGTGCTTAGTAGGATGAACAAGCTTAGGAAAAAAACAGAGAACTTTGTTCTTGGTCTCTTAGAGAATGGTAATGAAACTCTCGTTTTGCTTCAGCTGAGGTTTTAGAATCTTTTAGTTGTAGAAATTTCATTTCCTCTCCATGAGATCATCGGTTTACAGATATTATAGGACTTGAATTCAACGCATGGGAAAATGAAATAAAAACCAAGGAAAATTGGGTTATCTTTCCAAATTCCCTCAGTCTTATCAAAAACCAATCCGTAGACTCGCATGCAACATAAAATCATATGATTATTATGTTCAGTTGCTAATGTCGAGGAACCATATGATGCAGTGAGAATGGGGCACAACATCACTAAAACAGTGAAATGGAGGTTGAGATTGGGGGCTAAAATTCTTAAAGCAGGTGGGTTGGAGAAAGCGTTCAAGAAGTTATTTAGTGTTTCGGAAGGAGAGAAACTGCTGAATGCTTCCCAGTGCTTCTTTTCAACCACAGCTGGGCCATTGGCAGGGCTTCTCTTTATCTCTACAGACAAACTTTCTTTTTACAGTGAGAAATCTATCAAAGTCTCCTCCCCAAATGGACAATTTGTTAGATTCCACTACAAGGTATTCGTTTAGAGTAACATGCTGTCTCTAAGACTTTGTCCTCTCTCTATCTCTCTCTACAGGCTTACTGACAAGTAAAAACTTTCTTTCGTTTTTTGTCTCCAGGTATTAATCCCACTCAAGAACTTAAAGACAGTTGACCTAATTGAGAATGTGAAGAAGCCATCAACGAAGTACATCAAAATAACTACTTTGGACAATTTTGACTTCTGGTTTATGGGTTTCATAAATTGTCAGAAAGCTTTAGAAAATCTTCAGCTGGCAATTTCTCAAGCTCGGAAGAATTAGAAGTCGTGATTGGAACAGAAGCGTCTCCTCTACAATCAGATCCATCCATAGTAGTTGTCTTAATTGTAGCCCCCCCCCCCCCCCCCCTTTCTTTTCTTTTTTTCTCTCTTTGTTTGATGCTCATTCACCAGGAAAATGGCCGCTCAACTTATCTGGTCAAGATAAAGTCAAGTTGTTCATCTATAGAACAGCACGTTAACCTGGTAATTCAAGTAAGATGTTTTCGGCAATCGGCATGGTAAGACCCACAGGCGACTCTATTGGGTAGTCCACATTCTAAAACATACCTGAAGAATTCTGGAAATGGCAGAAGAAAACTCTGCAAAGCCAACTTTTTTGAAGAGTTTAATCTAAATTTTGGGTTTTTTTGGGCATTATTTCATCCTGGCTGTTAATTTTAATTTTACCCTTAATTAGTTTAATAATTTTCCCAGCATTAATCCGCGGATTCTTCCTCAACGCTTACATTTAAATTTGGACTTTGGAGCTTAATAAAACAATCCTACTTCATGGAATTAATTGTAATCTGCTAAAATAAATCTAATTTTCATCTGCCAAAACAATCCTACTTAAAATGTTTGGAAGGACCTACAGCAACTTATGGTATCAGAACACAACAGATCCAGATGTCTTTTCTACTTTCGAGGTCTGCCTGTGCCGCCTGAGACAAAGGGTAGGTATGATTTACTCGGACGTGAAATGGTAGAAGAAAAAGCCTCGTGAATTTCATGCTGCTGTTCGTCCAACCAGCGTTTTGTGGGCGTGGGGACTGAGAAGATAGGCCTGTGAGGCCAAACCCAATTAAGGCTAGCTGTTACATGGGTATTAGCTGGCCCAAAAAGTAAACGAAAATGTGAGAAATAGCCCATGAGATAACCTACTTGACATCCTCCATCTTCTAAGAAACAAAAATTGCCTGCAATAGCTAATTATCTTTTTCCATGTAACATATAGTTTTCTTCTCTCTCTCTTTTCTGATAAACCCCGGGCGAGTGGGGCGCTTCTAACCCTCAGTTTATATTCGAGTTTGATTCAGACTAATTTAAGTCTATCACCAAGTGATTGCCTAAGCTGAGACCAGCTGGACTATCCGGTAGGGGCCTTCTCTCCTTCATTAATTAAGAAACAAAAAAGTAAAAAAAAAAAATACCTGCATATTTTATGCAGAACCCCGCTACGTACTCTTCCGTCACTCGTTTAGGAGCTGTGGCAACGTACGTGGTGAAGACCTGAATATATACAAGTCCCCGGCCCCTAGAATGCGATCAAAGTCTGCAACTTTTGATTGTCGAGTACTATGTCCATCGAACTAGATTGTCTAGATATCTCGTAACGTACTGGAAAACGAAACATATATAAAAATATTGAACACAACTCACAAGAGGCAGATTTTCAAGCAATGTACTGGCAACCGCGTGTACCATGCCATACATATATTGAATTGCACTCTTGGCTCCCACGCAAATCTAGAGTCGACTTTATATGCAACATTAAAAGAAAGAAAAAATTTGCACATGATTTGAAGGGCTTGTGGAATTTGGAAAAGCAAAACAAAAAATTAACACCCTTCAAGCGAGAAGTTGTCAAACTTCCTCGCTTCCAGTCCACAGCAAATCCAATCCAAATTGTAAATAAAGTCGGCAAATGAGCTGCCATCTGGAGTACTCCAAGTCGGTCGAAATGAACTCGCACTATATTATTCGTATTATACATGTGCAAGCTGGTCAGTGGTCACGGCTCAAATAAATAAATAATTATAGATATATATATATATATATAGATATATATGCATGCAGTAGATTAGGGAACATCGGAGCCTAGCTATGAGTTAATTTTTCCAAATACGATTATTAGGGTGCTTCAGAATATCATTAGGTACAGTTTATGTCAACACTGGATTTGATTAGAAAACTAATAAAAGACCGTACAACATACCCCACGCGACGGAGAAGTCTTAAAACCAAATCCCGAAGACTGATGAAACTTTCAACCTGTCAATTTTATACATGCAGTACTGTTTACTTTGCGAGAAATTAAGGGAGAGAGAAAAGAAAGGATTACAAGAAACGTACAGCTATGTCAATCCTCAGTGTTCACTTTCCGGTTTTGGAGTTCTTGAGATTTGGATTTCCCTCGAAACTGTAAATCTACACACGTCTCTAAGCTAATGCTTCCACTGCCGACGGAAGTATTTTCATGGTGTGTTTGTGGTCCACTGAACTGCAGAGAACAGATATGTGCTTTCATTTTGTTACCCTATCTGGATATCTTTATTCTTCTTCTTCTCTACAAAGTATGTACGAGTAAGACTCAGATGATCATATTTCTGTTTGAACGCAAAACCCTCAACGAAAGAAAAGTCTAGATAGAGAGAGTCCTCCTTCTCTCTAGACTTCTCATCTCTTCCTCTTCTGCAACTCACTCTCCCACTCTCTTTCTTTCTGTGGGCGACCGGAGGAGCTCCTCCTCCCGTCCGCCCACCCCTGACCAGTCGCCGGCCGGTCAGGAGCTGTTTTTCTCTCTCTTACGGTTTTCTTTCAATAATGGTAGATTTGTTTCTTGGTCGTTCTTGCTCCGGTGGAGTTTTCTCAGCAGTGTCATGACGTTTTTTGGCGAGCACGCGCCTCTTGGTCGGCATCAGCGGCTCCAGATCTACGACGTCGTCCCTGTCTGGCGGTCCAACACCAGCTCCTGGCTCTCCACGCGCCACTCCAGAGGCGCGTGGATCTGGTGCGCCTAGTGTTTCTCCCTCCTTTTTTGGCCGAGCTTCTCCTCTGTGGGCTCTTTTGTTGTAGGTGTTGGTTTGGAGCCTCCATCTCCCGCGACGGTATCCGCCGTTTGCAGCGGCATTGTGTTGTGTCCCGAGTCTTTAGACCCGACTTGGGTTGGTGGGTCTGTGGACCCAGTTAGTTCTAGCCCTTATGGCCTGTAGTGCTAGGACCGTTATGATTCTTAATTTGTATCTGGCCCTTCGAGCCTTTGAAAATGTTATAGAGAATCTTTGCGCTCTATTTAAAGTTTCGGACCATAGTTAATTCCGACAGCACTTTATTTTTCTCCCCTGTGAAATGAATTACGCCTCTGCTTAGAAAAAAAAAATCATATTTCTGTTTTTCCGATCTGGTCGCAGTAAACTTTCCAAATTAAGGTGGTTTGTCCTGTCCAGTACTTTTCTGAGGAACAGTAAATGTGCAGAAGACTGCAGAGTAAAACAGATACCAAACACTGGCGCCCCGTCAATAATAGTTTGGAAATTTGTGGATACCTCGACCAAATGCTTCTAAAGACGCAAGAAGGCAGAAGGGCACAGTAAAGAAGGTAAGAAATAGCAAAAATGTTGAAAAACCAGGGACGCTGTGCCTATCTTTGGCTGGCTGATGTGGCTGAGGATAAACAGGTACAATGCAAAATATTAGTAGGCAGCTGCAGCCATACTAAAGTTGAATCCTTCTTGTACCGACCAAATCTTCCAAACTTTGTTAATCCAATTGACAAGTGGCTCGCCCGTATGCATTCATTTGGACCCACACGAAACAAATAGTCAAGCCACTAGATATTAATTTCAGAATCGTCTTTCTGGCCATTTCTGGGCAGCTTATCCCTTGGCTGACAGTACTAAGGCTGATATATCTCAGACCATATAAAACGAATCAGAAACAGAAATGACAGTTCAATTTCTGGAATTTCAACCAATAGAGCCTCACAATGTGCGGTAAATATTAAATTTAGTAGAAAATACCCACAGACCTGCAGGACCAAATCAATGTGCAAAAATCGTGTGGTTTCGTATTTCGCCATTTGGCCTAATTGATCGATCAGTGTCCATGATTAATGGCCTGCATAAACGTGATATGTGTCTTCTGTGGCTGGGGCACGAGCTGGAGGGACGTTCAATTGCAAGGTCATGGCTGGAAACATGATGGCATTAACGAGACACATATATATAATACACGTCGCTTGTTCCTTTAGACTACCATTAATTAAAGTCCTGTCAAAATTAATTAGTGACTGGACCTTACAATTAATTTATTAATTACCTACTAGTACTCCTCTTTCTTTATTCTAAAATCTTGTGGGTTAGATATTGCTGGGTTAAAACGTCTGAGATGGTCAAAAGTGATAAACATGCGTTGGAGACCAAGAAATAATTATGTCAATTTTGATTTTGCAGAAGTTGAAAATTGGGGACATTACTTTCATAAGATAAGCAACTTGGAGACTTTTGAACGCCATGAGTTTCCTGCCATTAAGAAATATTCTTAAACGCCCCTCTAACCAGATAATTAAGAGGCGCCCGCCGTGCATCGGCACCCATTTATGCCGTTGCATAGGCATCCGCCCAAATTAGTTTCCTCAAGACTCAAAAGCGGTAGGCCGAGTCACCCAAAATGAAAGAGATACATTGTTGGCTGCTCTAGCTCTAGACCATCCAGTTAAGTCAACATTGGAGAAAAGGGAGGAGGGGGAGAAAGAGGTAAAATCCTTGAGATATGCGTGTAAGATCTCCTTCGTTCTTGTTGCACAGTAAACTGAGAATAGGCATTAATGAGATGCGCACTGAAATTATCTCACTTCGGAATCATAAAACCTAATCTTGTTTGCAAAAAGTACAAAAGCCCTTAGTATAGATGAATTTAACATGGGAACAAATACCAATTCCTGTATATATACAGTATAATTTTAACACGATGAGAAAGCCAGAAAACAAGAAATCAGCTCCTTAACGATCTGATCTCAATGGGCTAGCTATAGCTTCACATCGGATTCAGAACTTTCCAAATCCTGTTAATCAAGACAACTCAACTCCAAGAAAACCCAAAAAAAGGAAGATAGAAAAAAAAATTAAGTAATAGAATGATCAAACACCTATTGATGAAAAGAGCCTGTAATTGGAGCTCAATTATGCGTAGAGTCCACCACCGAGTTGTGCCGCTTTGATGGTCCGGAGGCCGGCACAGGCGTCCCTTTGGGGAAGAAGCTGAAAACCAGACCGTGAAATCGAAAACCAGTATCGCGCTTTTCCTGGAGAGGCCTCATATGCTCAGAATTCAGCAACGCTTTTCTGTCCACCATTATTGTTACGCCGGGTCTAGCTGCGGTGCAAGAACCGAAAACGAGGAAAACTACGAGGAGGCCGATAATGCATCTGGTATTGCGCGGAAGATTTGTGGATTTAGAAGGAGAAGCCATTAGAGAATATGTTCGGGGAGCTATGGAGGGGTTTAAGGGTAGAAAGAGTTTTGAGAACCTTTTTTTACAGTGTGAGAGAGAGAGAGAGAGAGAGAGAGAGAGAAGCGCGGCTAATTGTTATTTATACATGCGTGCATGGGAAAACAGGAAAGGCTGGGCGATTGGATCTGTAAAAGACGAGGAAGCCGGGAAAAAGTGAAATGCACGCAAACGAAACGCTGATGACTACTGAGATTTTGAATGTCAACGCTTTTGAAAAATCGACGCATCATTTGTACAAGAATTTGGTGCCGGCTTAGACTAATATACTCGGACTTTGTCTACTAAACTGACTCATTCCATTTTCTGCGGATTTGGTCAATTCCGGCAAATTTTCCGGGAAAATATTACCTGCTGCTTAGGTGTGAAATATTGAAAACCAATTGGCACATGTTGAGTGCGCGGAAAATACTACATAGTCACAGTCACGAAAATGCTTGCTTTACTTTTCTATATTGCAATGGCTTTCGTATAGGGTTTGGACCAAATCTGCTACACTGCAATTTCTTCTCACCAAGGTATATATAAATTTATAATGGGATAAAGTGGAAATCCTCAATAATCTTAGCGTCCCATTTTTCCTAATTTCCTTTTTGTTAACGTCCCATTAGCCATTTGAAGTGACATATACGAATCTAACCATGACATCGTGTTGTCATTTGTCATAATATTTTTTTTTAAAAAGTGTTGATTTTCCGGGAATCCTTTGCGTGCGAAGGTCCCATAAGAAACCAATCTTCAAAGGGTCCACCATTAAAGCCTTGTTTGACCTTCAACTTGACATTCGTAGACATCTGGATTTAGTGTATGTATAATATAATCCCTCTACGTACCAAGTGACACGATATATATATATATATATATATATATATATATATCCTTAGCTATTTTTAAAAATAAATTAAAAATTTCCAAAATTAAAAATTGAAAATTCTATATACAAGTCTATACACTACGCGTGCCGTATGAATGGTACCTATTAATTAATTCCATATTATCTGTTAAGATAGAATTTAATTGTTGATCAGGGGGTCCAAAACTGCAGTATATATATATATAAACTAAATAAATAATGTAAAGAAGAGAATAATAAAAATTGTTAAAGAAATGAAGTGTCTGCGTCGTCACTTTGAACGAGGGTTTACGTGTTGATCAACATGTGGGAGACGACAGGTGGGTTGGTACGCCATTTATTAAGGCACATTCTATGTCAACGTGATTTGCATGATCACAGCCGTTGGATTAAGCAAATTAAATCTACAGGAAAACAAAACAAAACATTTGATATGAAATTTTAAACTAGCTAATTAAAATACGTGATGAACGAATGAGACCGACATTCGGGAGCAGGTAAACGTAAATGTAGGCGCGCGCGGAGACGGATATCATGGAAATGGAAGCCTTCCTTCAAGTCTTACGGGGAAAGTTAGACTTATTGTACCAAATTTGTCCTCTTGTTTTTTTTCCTCACTCTCTTTTTTAGGGTATTTTTGGGAGAAGAAGTCCTAAGTATTGGACGGGGCTAATTTGAGACCAGGAGTGCAACGGCTGACTAAGCGTGACGCATGCATGCAGAGCATATATGTGCAATATTACTGAGGAATTCACTATGTGACATCTTTTGGGTCAACAACTTCCACGACTTGAATTGCGTTAAAGAAGAATATTGGGCATTACTGAGAGGAGACAGCGATCGATCGAGAGAGAGTACTCAAGAATTTCGTGTGGGTCATGCCGACGGCGGATGGCGGTCCTAATTAATTAGTCATGAGTCCATTCCACAATATGCCTGCTTCGATCCAGTCCACTGTCCATATCAAAGATTAATAGGCTGGTGATTGGGAAGCTGCCCGTCCAAGAGGGATTAGAATGATGCTTAATTTGCTTAATTGGTAGCAGCTAGCTTGTTCTGGGTATGTTGTAAATCATAGTCCTGAACCCGATTTTGTTTCTTCTTCTTCTTTTGGTACAGGTGGATATGTGATGGAACAAGTACCAACTCTAAAGCTGGCTAAAGATAATCTATTTTTTGCTTTTTGGTTTTCTGTCTGGTCAATTACGTACGCAGAGAAGTAACCCAAATGCACGTTGAAAATATTAATGTAAATAGTGCTTATTGTGGGATGATTAATATTCATAAATATGACTTCTAGCTCATTGGATTTGGGGAAACCTCTCATTATTTCCCGTTTTATTTTGTTCATGAAGCTGCAGGCCAGACAGCCAGATCAGTAGAACATTTATGGCTGATTGGCTAGCTTGAACGAATTAACAATCTGCCCGATCGATCGACCAGGTTCACGGCCTGGAGTTAATTAACTTCTTAATTAGGGAATTATATATCAGCTGAGTAAAGTTCTTCTCATATATATATATATATGTATGTCTATCACGAGACATGACTATGGAGTGTGGAGCTAGTTTTTCGCCCATACTTAAAAGCACTTCTGGCTACCATCTTCAGTAGACTGTAATTAATTTGGTGCCTTTCTAATCAGTGGCGTTGCAAATTCAACCACTTCCTAACCAGTAGCCTCTCTTTCAATTCGAGTCACATCAAAAAATTACCAAAATAAACAATTGAATAGACAACAAGAAGAAGAAAACAACAAAAAAATTGGAGTACTTTATTATCTATTTACAACAACACAGTTGATTCCACCGTTTGCTATGCCCCACCTTAAATTAAAGCTTCTATAAAATTAATTAAACCCTGAAGGTTTATTTGCTTCAAATGTGATATTTTCTTCTCTGTTTTCAATGATTAATGCTGATTGCATAATATTAACCGTGCACGCATGCAGTCATATTCATGATCATGATAATTATGTTAATTAGATCATAATAAAACACTCATAATTAAATGGATATTAATTGTAAAACAACAGTAATTATCAATTACATCTTCTTCATGCATGCAACCAATCAGTTACCTCTTTAAGCACCACAAATTGTATACTTAATTATTTCAATAGATCGGACCTCTTTCTTTGGCATTAATTACAAGTCAGCTAAAATATTTACAAGAAATTAAGTTAATAGACTAATTAATATCCCACCTACTTCTCATGACTACTACTTCTCCTAATTAATTAAGGGACAAGTTCTTCATCAACATTAATCCATATATACATCCCCAACAACTTCATTCAACACCCAACAAGATGATCTAATTACACTTTATTCTCCAAAAACCAGGCCAGTGTTCTTAAACCATATATTAATCCGATAGTACATGATTTCCAGGCAGGCTAGCTTGGACTTAGTCTATTATTCACCATCTAGCCCAATTCATACGAAACTGGGTTCGATCGCTAGAAACAAATTACAAGTTGACTAGTCCACCTCCTTCTAATTCATGAGATGCAAAAGCTAGCTGCGCTATTGCGGTTTGATAATTAAATTCCTGCATCCAAGTTCTCGAGTAAACTTAATTTTCTAGTTAGGGCCGTGCATGCAACGTCTCATGGTTCCCATTGAATTCTTTTTGTGTTTGGCAATTCACTCAACCACTGGCGAGATTATAATTGGAACCCTTAATCCTATTCACCATTTTATGCTTGCTTCTTAGTTCTTTTGACAATAAATCATTAGAACTATATCTTCCAAACGAAATAACTTAATTATCAAATATATATAGTTAAGGTGCTTTTTGTAAAAGGATTAAAAACCAAAGTATATAATTATCTACGTACATGCAGGCCAGGCAAAATATCAACATAATGTATAAGGTGATTTTTCTACTTTAACAACACAGAATAAATGATATACTATTGTAGATAGATGGGTACAGATCATAGAAAACGAAAAGGAACATTATTATCTTTTCTTAAATTATAATCTTTTATTTTTAATTAACAGATGATCAACTAAGCGTACGTCATTAATGGAAACTGGACCTTTCAATGGGTTCTTTTGGTGTCCAATATATTCAATAACATAGTTTTCTCGCTCTCTTAGTTTGACCTGCTCAAGATATATACATTATAAAGTACTCTACCCTTCCCAGCTCATTGAGCTATTTTTACTTGGAAAATCCGACAGATTTTGTGATACGAAAGTCAAATTCGACGACCCACATAAAGCCGTAAAAGAGTATATATATATAAAGCTGTTTTTTTTTTTGGCAAATTGGAGTATAGAAGTCAAATGTTGTCGTATCTGATATATTTCACTTAATATGTAACAGCTAGCTCAGCTAAAACACATTGATTAAGTTGTTCTAATGTGAATAATGGCCGTGTCATCATGTTCTTTTTCTTTCTAACGGAGGCTTTTGTTTCTTCATCAACTGATTTTGGTTTTTTTCAAAAAAAAGTGGCATGAAATGGAAAGTAGAGAAACACAAGGACAGCCAGGTATCGGTTGGATTACGTAATTGTTATTATATATATATGGTTTGGAAATTCAACGGCAATGGTTAAGAAAATGAAAAAAAAAAAAAAGTACGGAGATCCGAATTCAAGAAGAGATCAAGAAAGAAAAGTTAAGGATGACCTGAGATTCTCGTGGGCTGTCTCAAGCCCAATCTATTTTATGGCATAGAGGTAGACGAGTGATGACATTTGGGCTCTGTTTGAAAGTATTTCGGGCTTTCTTTCTTCACTTCTTTTCAATTGCATGTGTTTCGAATTGCAAACGCCACAAAGAATGAGAGCTATCCTGCTGGCCTAAACATGTTTCACAGGGTCATTTTCCTTGGACAGTTCCGGTCTCACATCCGCAGTTAATTTGAGACTTACGAACATCAACCACACGAACATATGACTAGAACTCAGTGATCTCTGCAACGTCAAGTACTGTCCAATCCAGGTGAAGTGCAATAAGGAGGGGAACAATCGATTTTCTACCACAGACCAGAGCTGAGCTTTTTTTAACACCCTCGAGAATAATTCAAGAAGCCAGCCAGTACTCAGGCTCATCATCAACTTCTTTTTCTTTTCTATTTCTACCATGGAGTTCTTACAAGATGTAAAAGAGTTGAACCAGAAAAAGATAAAAAGCAAATACTTGGGCATGATTTCTTCAGCTCATTTTAAGTGTTGCACTTGTTCCTCTCTTATATTGTTTGTGTTGGGAACATTTTATTCAATTTCAAATAACTACATGCAAGAAACATAACTCAATATTGTTTAGGAAAAGAAAATATGCCTCATTATCAACTGAAAATAGAGGCCTTGTGTCTTAGTTGCGACAATATTTTGTAGTATTCCCTGGATCCATGTTTTGTGTTGCTTGAGAACTGAAATTCTGGGCTTAATATGATTTCAGCGGCCGACAGTTAGGAAGGAGAGATTTACAAACAGAACAAGGATCAAATTACTGTTACATCCAAAAGGTGATCTTCTTTGACTTCAGACTTCTGCAACTAAGACACTGCTATAGGAATGAACATATCCATATTCCTACCGCAGAAACCCACCAAAACCCATCAATACCATTTCTTGCAAATCCCAAAGAGGCCACAAAGTGGGAATTCTGATTCAAATTCCCATCAGCCAACTTGGTTCTTGCATGTGGTTCAAGCAATGTGACCTCTTGCCGACATGGTTTTACCCCATGAGGAACAACGGAATCTGACTTTAACCCAACCGGGTAACAAAGATGTGGGTTGTTCCAGGCCCCAAACCGCCTTCCCATTCTCCCATAAAACCCTTCAGCAAATTTAAGCTCGCCTGTCAGATTGTTCCCATTTAGATAGAGTGCACCAAGGCAAGGTAGAGTAGCTAGCTTTGCAGAGAGCTTGCCAGTGAGGTGGTTGTTGCTCAGACCCAGAAATCTCAACCTTTTTAATTTTGATATCGACTCAGGTATCTCCCCTTTCAACCCAATATTTGAAAGATCCAAAATTACCAAGTTGTAGAGGTTTTGTAACTCGATGCTCATGAGGACACCACCAATGGGGTTGTCGGACAAGACCAACTCTTCTAAGGAAACCAACCCCTGAAGTGACTTGGTTAACCCGCCTGCCAATTTGTTGTTTCTAAGGTCCAAAAGGGTCAGATTCTTCAAGTGACTAATCTCACTCGGTAGCATCCCTTCCAATTGATTGTTGCTCAAGTCAAGCTTCAAAAGTGAGGTCAACCCTCCAAGAGACGCTGGCAAAGTCCCAGACAGTGTATTCCTACTCAAATCAAATATAAGCAGCGAACTCAAGGAACCAAAACTATGAGGAATCCGACCAGTAAACCTGTTCCCAGCAAGAACTAGACGCTTCAAGTTGATCAAGTTGCCGATATTTGCTGGTAATTCCCCGCTTAATCCATTTTCTATGAGCACTAGAGATTGGAGCTTCCCTAGTGAACCAAAGCCAGTAGGAACTCGTCCAATGAGACCAGGATTCGATCGAAACTCCAATGATTCTAAGCTGCCAGCAAGTTTCTCCCAGTTATTGGAGGAAATGGCAGTGGGATGTCTGCGGGGTGAGACGAAACAATTGAAGAACGATAGAGTTTTGAGGTGTTTGAGCTCGAACAGTTGCGGTCTAAATTCCAGATTTGTGGCACAAACAAGAGAGTTATCCTGAACGGGTCCAACATTTATGACAGTGACGTACCAAAGCCCATCAAACACGTCACAGGATACCCCCTGTAAAAGGAAATAAGGAAATGAATCAAACTTGTGAAGACCGAGATCACAAGATTATCTACGATCCTATAGTTGTTCGCTAAAAAAAACCTATAAAGGTTCTTGAAAGGTATGGTTTTTGGAGATTGCACATATTGTGAGCGAAATTTCACAAAAATGTCAAAGCTTTATGATTCAAGCAGAAAACTAAAAAGCTCTAGGCCTACCATATTCCATTTCAGCTTCCTTCACACTGTTACTCAGTTTTCCGAAACTTGTGTGCTGTAGACAAAGACTAGAGAGTACGAGATGGGGAATGATGGAGGTGTGTTGGTGAAATCATTTTCAAATCTTCGTTTTTTTATTCCATATTTGGAGTGCTAGTTTTTTTTATATTTGACTTCTGGCCTGAACCATTTCTGCTGCAAAAGAATCAAATGATGATGATGATAGCAAAAACGATACACTCGTGATGGTTATTATTTCTCTTGGTGGCCAAACTTTAACGGGTTTCCTTTATTTAAAGAAGTTGATTTTTCACATTCTACTTTGGACAAAGGATAGAGAAATATAATTCTACACTAGTTTCACTTCAATGGCAATTGGCAAAGGAATTCATCTTTTTGTAGACCATAAAAAGGGAAAAAATTGAGTGTTCAATGTACTGCTGCACTGCACTGATGAAAATTTAATCACTTTCTAAACAGTGGCTGAAGTACCAACTTATTCTTTTACCCTGCTTACAGAAAAGTAAACACAGATTCTTTTACCCCCGAGTACAAGAAAATAGAAGCCACATGGGAAGGATGCAACTCCTAAAGTACAGAAAGGTGGGGGGGGGGGGGGGGGGGGGCAGGCAGTACCTGTATAGGAGTCCATCCACACGGATCTGGATATAGACCTGAACCGTTCCACCAAGTCCCCACAAAGCCCTGTACAGCAGAGTACAGAGCTTCCTTCTCTGTCTTCTCCATTGGAACTACATCAACATCCGAATCTCCATAGGACCGAGCAACCAAACAGAAGATGAAGACTGAAAAAAGGACATTCTTGATGCTCATGAAGCTCTTCATGGATACGCAGAAGCTTCCAAGCCCAAAGAGAAAATGGATCGCAGAAAATTTGATGCAGAAGAAAGCAGGGGAAATGAAGAGGCTTGACATGGATCTAAGTGAACATTCTAGCGGTTCTATGAAATGGACCTTTCACTATTTATCCATTGCAAGAAATCTGGATATCTTTGAGTCGTGAAGTTCGTGATAGGAAAGAAAGATGAGAAGTTCCAAAAGACTCATGAAACATTACACAGAGGCTCAAAGCCACGAATGTGAATAACGAAAAGAGGACGAAGACGAGTCCAATCAGAAAAATTATTGATGTTTTAGGAAACCAGATAGAAATGAGTGAGAAATATCCAAAAAGGAAAAAGATGCTGAACTAAGAAGATAGACGAAGGAAACAGAGTAATAAACCTGAGGTCTTTCTTCCATGTGTTTATGGAAAAGCTAAGGAAGTACACCATATATAGCAGAGAACCCAGTTCTAAGCGCGGTTCGCGAAACTGAAGGCCATATGGTAAGAACAACAGTCATAAAATCGAAACAAGAGTAACTGAAAGACGTCATAGTGAAAGCGAAAGGCGAAAGGCGGGGCAATAGGGCTGCTCTTTATACGGCTCTGCTTTTGCACTTGTGATTCCGTTGTCAACACTGCGCAATAAACATTTACGGTTCATTTGCTTTTAATTTTATAGGTTCCTAGACTCAAGAGGCGTGGATGCCTTTCCCCTCCCCCAAATTAACCAAGAAAAAGAGGTGCGGTAGTTAGGCATTTAAATGGTTGCAGATACGGACCATATGGTCAAGATTTAGTGCTTAGTTAGGGTAAGAGTTTTAGGGTTCAGAAGGCGTTGGGAGGGAACTAGACGCTTCCGTCCTTATTCACCTTCTTCAGCCTGTTGGATTTTTAACAGTTCTCTGAAACAGAGAAGAAAGGACAAAAAGAGCAGTGAGGCAAAAAAAAACTGTGACGACAATGCTAGGCTAAACAATGACCAATGGGCACAGATCGAGTTGGGCCGGCCGAAATAAGGGGCTTGTAGTGACCAATGCCTCTTCTTTGTTCTTCGTTATTTATGGGACTTGATTGTGACGAGATATGCAACCTGTGGATACCCTTTTATTTTATTTTATGTTTTCCTTTGTTTCTACCTCGTTTTGGATACCCTGTTGTTTCTCGTCCGATGGCTTTCGTACTGAAAAAGTGCCGGGCCAAATCAAGTTTGGGACCAAGAAGGTCAGTAGGCTCAATAAATCAGTCACCCCTAGCGTCAGTCCTAAGAACTTATTTTCTCCTTTTGGTTGAATAATTGTACCGACTCTTTTTACTCGCAATGTGATTTGTTGGATGTCTTTAACTTTCCCACTCGCCCACAGAGAGAACCAACGGCGGAGTGTAAGGAGAGGGGACTTGGCGTCGAAAACCAACTGGAAAATTATTTTGGAGCTTTGGAAATTTGGACTACACTAATGTGATGTTCGTTTTGAGAAAAAATGTAAGATTTTAGAGAAGTTGTGAATTTTTATGTTGAATAGTGTTTTATTGGTGTTTGTGTAAAGTGGAGAGAGAAATGATTCAATGTAATTGTTTAATAAAAAAGTATTGGAGTTATGTGAAAAAGTATAGAGAGAGAAAATTTATGTTGAATAAAAAATTAAAAAGTTGTTGGAGATTGTGTAAAATGTATTGGTTTTTGTGTTTGAATTCTGAATATGTTCGGTGGTAGAATTGTGAATATACTTAGAATCCTGAAAAAATTGTAAAAACGAACATACCCTTAAGTCTTAGTTGTAGTTTTTTTTTTTTTGTTGGGGCGGGGGGGTGGAAGACTAATAAGTAGGCATAACCTACACTATGCTTATAGTTTTCTCCACAGGCCCAGTCTAGGGTGACAAGTCGTTTTCTGCCTTGCGTTTTCGAGGCTAGATCCTTACGCGCAGAGAGAGAGAGAGAGAGAGAGACACAGAGAGGCTACCCCCATTATCAAGCATAGTCGTCGATTATTTAGAAGAAAAAAAACATAGTCGTCAATTTTATCTGTTATAGTCGTATAAGTTGCCAATTGCCACCTGATTTGAAAACATTGAGAAATTACAGTGTCTGGAATCGAGTTGATCAAACTTTTGAAATTACACTAGGCCTTTGGATCCACGGCCAAATACAAAGCAAACCCGCTATTTGGTCATCTGGGTGTTCAAACTTCGAAGAGTCGTGTACGGCAGAGTAGTTTCTTCGACCATATAATACATGACGTCTGTGACCAGCAAGCAGTACCTTGTTTTCAGACGCGGAGCCGTCCTTTCTCAGAAGCCCATCCATAACGACGTCATTCCCAAACAGGACCATGAAAACAAGGCTCAGAAGACGTATACGACTAAAGGAATACAGAAATGTCCGTCATAGTGAACATTGAACTGGCACTTTAAAAATGAATGTTTTTAAATTGCACCGTCAAGATAGCTGCATAAAATCTACTACGGCATGCTGTCGCTAGTAAGACACATACTGCACCCCGACTCCTTAACTGAGACCACCCTTCCACATCGCCAAACCTTTCCCTTTCCCCGAAATTTTAAGGGGTGGGGGGGTTAATACACAAGGGAGGGAGGGAGGGAAGATGGAGCGGGAGTGAACAGAGAGACAGGAGATCTAAAAGTGAACTCAAAAGAAAATATTGCACCATCATGTTGTGAAGAATGTCCATATCTTCTTCCCTATTGACACTTTCCCAGGTTGTTCCAACTCATCATCATAGTCATATGCAGCCTCCTCATGGATTGTGCTCCCACTCTCATCTTCATTACCGTATTCTGGTGCATCATTTACTTCCTCACTCAAACCCGTTTCTTCGACAGACTTTGCCAGATCAGAGTCATCATTAACAATCTCAGATGGTGTTTTAAACTGCATTATAGTAACAAATGAAAGGAAGAAAAAATAAATCATCAAAAGATACTTCAGGAAAAAGCTAACAAACATCTTCAAACAAGACGCGCATAAACAACAGGAAAGGCGAGTTTACCCTAACAACTCTATCTTCGGAGATCTCAACACTTTTTACTGACGAAACTTGCACCAATTGTTTAGTTTGGCAATTCTTGCCAGCAACTCCCTTTGATGGTCCGGTAACAGCTTCAGGGACTGGTGCTACTTCCACTGCATCACCATCAGCAGGTTCTTTCTCCCTTCTTCTCATTGCCAGGTCAACCGACGGGTGTGCTTCTGTCACTGTTCCTGCACTGGTCAGTATTTAGACAATTTTTAGCACCATCATTTGTTTTCTTTACTGGTGAAACTAAAGCGCATACAATCCAAAACATGCATCGTGAGGTTTCAGCAAGTGAATTGAACTCCTCTAAGCCTAGAGAGGTAAAACAGCATATTAATAAGTCATTAATAGTATCTTCTGCTACGTAGACACATGTTCAACTTAATATCTTATTTAATGACATATTACCTTTCATTTTTAGCAATTAAACTCACTCGTAGTCTTCTATGTGGTTTACCCTTTTCTCAGTTTTTGAGGAAACATAACCAAACGAAGCCCTTGGTCATATAAAAAAAGTACTCCCAAAAGCGATGTGTCAATCATCCTCAATTTCAAAAGTTCTAAAATCAGCAACTCTCTCCCCTGGTATCCAACTCCTGAACAGTAATTTACACCCCCTAAAGAGAATTTGCTATCAAGTCTTCTAAACTTTAGGTCTAATAGAGTCGTATCGGTGCAGATATCCTACAAAGAGGTTAACCATTGTTTCTGACATTGATCTTGGCATTTCCCTTCGTGTCAAATCAGGAGAAATTACTTGCCCGAAAAACAAAAATCAGGCAAAATGATTGAATCGCTCAAAACGAGTAATTTCAAGAGGGAAGTTAATGGATGTTCTAACTTCCCAGCTTGAGAAAAATGATTCTATTATTAGATAATGGTTAATGCAACATCTGCAGAATTGAATTTTAGAATCTAAGAACAGAAGCAACACAATTGACAGGAAGTGGAGATGGAACTGAAAGATATTTGTGCACAAAACTTCTTGATTAAGAAAGCCTGGACCCTAATTAAAGGAGGAATAACAAAAATGCGAAAATAGCAATGACCTTATTTAAGCGACACACAAAGCAGCTGAACTGGATAATCTATATCTTTCAGGGATTGAAAGATGAAATACCACATTCAACTCACTATTGAAATCAATCACCAGATAATTGACATGTAAAAAGGCCTATGAAACAATAAACAATCTTACACAGATGATAATAGACAGAAAACAGTAATGACAGGGACGTGAACTAGCCAAGAGTACATTTCTCAACTTGAAACAAAATATCCAAAAACCAACACAATAATTAGAATTCAAACCCAAAAAGTACAAAAAAAAAAATCATAAATGCAAGGACAAGGAGATTCAATTTATCTTTTATTCAATTCAAATCGAATAAATACACTCATGAAATATCCTCAACCATTCCGAGGGGAAAAAAATGAAAAAACAGATGTATCATCAACCTCTAAAATGCCTGAAGCCATAAAATCACTCTCCCTTACAACCAAAGAATTAAGAAACTTACATCTTATGTCGCCTGAGATTGTATCGCTTCTCCCCAGGAGTTTGCAAGACTGGAACAGCTGTTTGTCTCCTCTTCCTGCGTCCATCAACTGTGACACTTTCAGAATGATCTTCACTATTGCCAGCATCCAGCTCACTCAATGTTATCCTTGAAGGTTGTGCACGTTGCCTCTTCCTTGCAGTTTTACTAACGACACTATCAGCATGAGTAGAATCATCCCTGCTCTCCTCATAGATATGGTCAAAATCTTCAGTCTGGACATCAGCATCAAGTTCTGTTTTTCCTGATGCTTCCCCAAGAAAAACCTTTGCATCTTCAACAACTGCCTTCACAGAGTGTGTCCTGTGCACTCCAGATTTGCGTCTCCTCCCAGGCTTGCGTCGACCGCCCTTCGGTTGTGACTGCAGGGAATCTTCTGGAACTTCTTCAACCTTACTGTCCATGTAGCTCTGATCATCAACTGACGGAGCACATGTATTATCCACCTCTCTGAGGATGCTATCAGATTGGAGCTGTTGGACATTAAAGGTGTCATTGGCCATCCTAAAAGATGGCTGTGGCTCATCAATGGAAATAGCATGCCCTCTGGTTCCTTTGCTAATGAGCATACTAGGACCCTTTTTCTGCTGTTCTACATTTACCAGCACGGGTGATGACGGTGATGAATCCGTCAAAGCTGGACCAGTAGCATGCTCAATCTTTTTACCTGGAGATATATTGAATATCTTAGAGGTGCATTTCTGAAGCCATGACAAGCGTCCCCCAGAGTCTGAAAATCTGACATCAGAAGCAGCCATGTTGTCTCGAGAACTCTGCAAAATTTCATCACCCAGCATCAGCGAAGGGATAAGCTCCCTATCTTCCATTTCGGGTACTTGGAGGTCAGAGAAGACAAACTCCCTCGTGATTTCCCCACAACTTTTGCAACTCTTCAGCTTCTCGACAAATGCAAGGAAACAACTTCTTTCCTTAATAAACTGTTCCCGCTGCTCCTTCAGCTTCCTGCTCAGACCACCAAGCTCATCGATATCTTTACGCATTTCAAGTTGGTTTAATTCCAGCTGCTTCTGGTTCAATTTAAGATCTTCTGTTTCCTTCTGTATTCTATGCCCTTCAGACTTCACTTCTTCCTGTTGCCTCTCAGCAACTTCTTTTAAGTGTTTAATATAAGTATGCTCTCTGTCTCTCTCCTCCTCAAATGCTGTTTCCCTTTCCTGCAGGCACTTCTCCATTTCTTCACATCTGTTACGCAGATCAGTCTCAAGATCCCTTCTCCTTAATTCAAACTCTTGAAGCATTTGACTACGCTCATTCTGGGCCTTCTCAGAGAGAGCTAATTGTTCATGTTTCATTAAGGAGACAAATGATTCTTTCTCCTGTTGAAGAGATTCCAACTCCCCCTTCAAATGGTCCTGCATTGCATGCTTCTCTTTTTTCAACCTTTCTTCTTCACAGTGAAGCAATTTCTCCAACTTTTCTCTCTCTTCAACATTTTTCCTTAGCTCCCTACTAATTTCAGCTCTTTTTTCATCCAACAATTCCCACTCTTTCTCAAAATTTTCCCTTTGACATTTCAAATCATCACCTTCCTTCAAAAGCAACGCCCTCTGAAGTCTGTAATCCTCGATCTCCTGTTTCAACTGTGACTGCAGACGGAGGTGTTCTAACCTCTCACTCTCAGTTATCCTCAGTTTCTCGCTCTCTTCATGAATTTGCTGCTTCTGCCGAGTATTTTCATCCCTTATCTTCTCAATCTCATCTCTGAGACTTTGCAGAGTCGCTTGATCAGCAACTGTTTGTTGCTTTTCCACCTCCAACCTTTTCTCTTCGGCTTTCACAGCCTTTTCCATCTCTTTGAAAGTTTTAATCTTCATTTCAATGTCTTTCTCCTTCTCATTCATTCTTTCTTCCTTCTTATCCAATAACTGTTCCTTTTTTTTCAACTTTTCTATCTCATGGTTGACTTTAACCTTCCCCTGATCCAAGTCTTCTAACTTGCTCCTGAGATCCTCGTCTACAGATTTCCTTTTTTCTTGTAATTCCAGCTCAAACTCCTCCAATTTTTTATCCAGAATGACCCTTTGGTCGTCAAGAAGCCTCTGAATCTCCGCCTGCAACAAAATCCAGAAATATCAAGCTTCAGACTTCTGAATCTATCATTAAACAGAATACATTTAAATCGTGTAGAAAAGAAATAATACCCTGTACCATGCTACTCCAATTAACGAGTACAAAATGATACACACATGAACATAGAGCATACAACATTCAAATAAAAATTATATGAAAGTATGTATGCCGTCCTTAGACAAGATATTATCTACTCAACTATAACCGTCTCCATAACAAACTATGGGTTGGGACAAATTAATGGGACCCCTTTCTGCAAAAGGGTCATTCAGGCCACAGTAACTAATCATAGCTAACATTGTAGGATACAGCGACAAAGGTTCCCATTAGTTTTACAACACTCACTCTCATTTGATCAGCATAAACCTAGCAACAATCTTATGCACAAAACGATGCCATGAATAGACAACAATATGGTTCGGCCTTCCAAGACTTCTAATCTCTACAGTACTCATCACATCAGTCCGCAAATGGTCAGCTAAATTTCAGGGAGAGAGAAACCTTAGCAAAAATAATCATGTTTACTAGCTTCAGAATGACAAAACTAGTTGAACTACATATCCATTCTGCAGAGAATCATAAAAAGAATCACTTATAAGAACAAACCGTAAAATAAAACTTGTCATTCAGCTTCTACTAAGCAGGGGAAAAAGGTGCTGGAACTCACTCTTTCTCTAGCATTAAGCTTTTCTTCCGACACAAGTAATTCCTTCTCCTTCATCTCAAGGAAGGTTCTCAGAGAGTCAGCCTTCTGCAACCAAATTGAAAAAATCAAGGAATTATTAGTGAGACGATCCATCAATTGGCAGTATTAAAAACATCTCAGCAGAACAAGACACCCACTTTCTCTTCTAAAATCAAATCTTCCAGTCTTCTATTGATCTCATCTTCCTTCTCTTTCAATGTTGAATTGCATACATCAATCTTCTTTTGAGCCGCTTCAAGGTCCTTTTCTTTCTGTTTAATATTTGCATCAAGTTCATTTGCCTTCTCCTCTCTTTCATTGAACATTCTTCTATTCTTGCATAGCCTCTCCTCCCCTTCCTGCAGTTTCCTCTCCCACTCTCGCAACTCTTCTCTTTGCTTATAAAATATTGCCTTATGTGCTTCATGCCTAAGCAAAACCAGAGGACTTGTAAGTTAAATGCAAGACACCAATTGAAGTGAGACCAATGTTCCATACCCATGTGTCTGTCTACCCCTTTTTGAGGCTAGGCATTTTACAATAAATATCATAGGTAACAATGACATAAAGATGTTGAGCATAAAGCATACTCGGTTGTTAAGGATAGTCGTTCCCTCTGCAGAACACTTTCACGAGCCTCCACATTTTGCAATCTCATTTCCAATTCTGATGTCTTTCTGTTTACCTCTGCAAGCTTGGCTTCAGCAACATACAACTTCTCTTCCACCTCCAATGATTTTTCTTTAGTTCCGATAAGCAAAGTGTCTGCATTAGCCACCTTTGTGTCAGATGTAAGTTTGATTTGGTCACGCTCCTCTCCTACTGCACGTAAAGCCTTTTCAAGCTGCATTTGAGAAAGTACCCATGTATCAATAACCAAGACTTCAAGATAGTACATTATCCTTCATATTAACTATATAACCCAAAATAACAGAAAAAACAAATTGCCACACATTCCTTTGAATACTTTTGCTTTGAAAAGACGCATTCAAGAGCTGCTATATCTACATCCAAACTCATTACAGAGAATGGTAGAACTGGGCTAGCAGCAACCTGAAGAAATTGAACTCTAAAGGAAAATAAACCAGGATGGCAAGGATATCTGTTAAGAATCATACGTGCTGATCAAAACAACCAGGATGATTGGGAAACTTTGAGACTAAAGAAAAGATGAAAAGCAGTAGCATACATCTATCGCACACTGCTTCTCAGAAATAAATGCTTTTCTCAAATTTTCTTCTCGCTCCTCAACTTCGGATAATGCGATTAAATGTGCCGACTGTTCACGTTTGAGGATCTCCTGAGTTTCCGCAAACGCTTGCCTCAGCTCCTCATACTTCAAAGTCCAGTCCCTCTTCTCAATCAAAAGTAGCCCCATGCTGTACTGGTAGTCATAAAGCTGCCCAAAATTAAGGTCTATCAGATCAGGTAAGATAATTTCAAGCAGGCAATAATATATATTTTTTTTAAAGTAGCTTAAGTACAATGCAAAACAGCATCAGAAGATCAAACAACACAGAGAACATAAGGCAATCACTCTCACAAAGTTTCTTGGTTGTGGTGATGAAATCTTAAACAGATACTCGGACGGTGGAAATTGAAAAAAGTGAGTATAAAGGAAAAAAAAATCCAAGCGAATTTGCAATGCCCACGAAAGGGTAACCAAAACATGGAGTCGCTTATTACAAAACTATTTCTGCACCCACTCTACCTACTTGAGAAGCAATATTCCCACGTCGCAAACCTGTCACACGCACCCTCGCAATTGCCCAACAGCACGACTTCTAACAACTATTCTGCTTCAAAATGTCCAAATATTCAAAAAACCGCCTAACGCAAATCGAAATTTGAAGACAGAGTCAATAACCCTCTCACACTGACCTCGCCCTGAAGCTTCGAGATCTTCTCCAAAAGGGCCTCACGGTCCTTTCTCTCCATCTCCGCCTCGTCCAACAATCCCGCCTCCTTGAACCGCTTCCAGTCCTCCATATCCTCGGTCTCCAACCCCGCCACCCTGTTGCCGCCTAGCGAACGTAGCGGAGGTGGCGGCGGGGCTTTGGCAAATGCCACGGCCTTACCCTTCTCTGCAGAACCGGTCCTCGGAGCCACATTCACTTCCGGCCACGCCTTCCTTTGAGGCGTCGTTGAGAACATTTTTAACTAATTCCACCGCTTCATAAACCAATAAAAGGAAGAAAAGACTGAAACATGAACCTTCTTCAAACCCTAGAATCCCTGAACGATCCCGCTGTTACATACAGCGGCAACATAGCGAGAAACCAAGAAAAATACCAGCGGTTTCTACTTGATTTCGGCGCGTATCGGAGACAGAACGGAAAATTCGAATTACACCACGGGTGGTTGGTCTTCTTTTTTCTTTTCTTTTTTGTCCTCTTTAGAGGGGCCTTGGTTTCTTTTTTCTGAGAACGGAGACTGAAACTAGTGAGGTGCGCGGAAAGCTCGCGTTCTTCGTATTGTGTTCGTTGGTGTACCTTTGCACGGCCGGGGTTGTCCCTCAAATAAAATGAGGCCCATATTAACCCGGCCCGCCAAATTATTCGGACACTCCACTTAGGACCAATACTGGCCTTTTCTAAAGTTAAATAGTTAAGGTGGTGTTTTAGTTGCCATCCAAAATTTTGACTTAATACCAAAAAAAATTACAAATTAATCTTTTTTTCCCGTGAAATCATATTTTTTATTGTAGTAAGAGAAATTCACTTTTTAGTCTTTAGGTTTTGTGCACTTTTTCATTTTAGTCATTCATTTTCAAATTTCAAATTTTTAGTCCTTGGGTTTTCTTTGTTTGACGAAATGGTCCTTTTGTCAGTCTGTCGTCCATATGTTTAACGGAGCTCTCTGACACATCAGCAAATTTGTACCGGTCGACCGCTACATGAAGCAGTCGACCTCTATATGTAGCGGTCGACCACTTCATGTAGCAGTCGACCGCTCACTTTCAAAACATATACTTGGTCGACAACTTCAAGGTCCGTTAAGCATATAGAAGACAGACTGAAAGAATGATCATTTCGTCAAAAAAAAAACTCAAGTACTAAAAATTTGATGTTTGAAACCTAAGGACTAAAATGAAAAAGAGTTCAAACCTTAAGGACTAAAAAGTGAATTTCCTTTGTAATAAATAAATAAAAAAAAACTTATTCAAATCTTCTCTCTCCTCATTTTTTCATCAATTCTTATAATTCACCCTAAAATTTTGGCATACAAACACCACCAAATAAACGGATGGAGGTTAAATGGAACAGTCACAAGTCAGTAGTTGAAATTTTGTGAATGTTTACATAGAGAATGTTCGTTTTGAGAAATTTTCTAAGATGTTAAGTATGATATGAATATTTAGATGATATTTGAGTTTTATTGGCATACGTGTAGAAAGTGTTGACTTAAAAAAAGGGTAATAATGAGTTGTATTAATGTTTTCGGACCTCTTCTATTTTTTTTTCTATTGCCTTCAAGCTGAGCGTTTTATTATGTTCTTTTGTTTTTTTTGGCGGGATGGGGGGGGGGGGGGGGGGTCTACAACTTACAAGGAAATTTTGTACGTCTAGTTCTTCTGTAAGCCTCTTTTTCACGTGGGAGTTTTCCTTCCCTAAATTGCTGGACGAGGTTCAATGACATCAAATAACTGATAAAATAAAATAAAATGCTATTTGACGCTTGGAGATGAATCGAATGACAACAAAGGCACCAAGGGTCACTCAATTGCTTGGACTTGGAATTGCAGTTTAGAAGAAATTTCATTCAGCAGAACATGTACAACTCCAAGCACTGATTGTGATCACTGATTTGTGAATGTGATTAGGGCTTGAAATTTTTTAATTGTTGATTTTGTGAATGCATGTGAAGTGATTAGCTGATTGTTGATTGTGATTACTGATTAATGAAAGTGATTAGTGACATACACATACAAAAAGAAACAATGTTTTATGTTCCTTAATTTGTTGCTGCACAGTTCTATTGCACCAATGTTTGTCAAGAAGTATATTGTTTGGTGAGGATGAGCAAGTCAATATGTAAATTGTTTGTGTTTTTTTCTTTCTGTAATTCCTCGTGAAAACTGATTTTTTAATTATGATAAAACAGTGGTAGTTGAAGGTTGGTGCTTGGTTTCGGAGAAAAAAAGTTTTGATTTTAGTTTTCCTCTTGTTTAATCCTTTGAAGCCTTTTAGTGTACGAATGTCACTTACTCTCTTATGTTTTCGTGGTGGTTGCACATTGTTCTATGCTTACTTACTTCAAGCTTAGTTATGTGTTATTTGCATTTGTTTTGAGATAGGTTACTGGTTATGTATATGCAAAGTTATTTTGCAATATTTTCAGAATATGTATACTTGTAAGATCCAATTGTTACATCTCAGTTTCAATAAATAGTATCATACGTGTATTTTAATATTTTTAATACTTTTAGTCCTTCATTTTCGATATTTTAACTACAAGACACTTTTGTATTAAGTAGGATTTTTTTTTTATCATTTCACCTTAGGAGTTTGCCCTTCTTCAAATTAAATCATGGTTCTATCGCTGGTGATAGTGTTATTGAACTATGGACAACTGTAAAAGTTAGGGAGAAACGGTAAAGTGTGTTGTCAAATTGAGCACGATGGCTCTTATCCAGGTTGTCTTTGAGGATGGAGGTTGTAGTTGTAGAGTTAAGCCCACTCATATTAATGATTGTACATTTCTCTTGAGTATTTGTCCGTATATAAAGTTTGGGCAACGTTGATCATATGATAGAGTTTATCTGTGTCTATCTCTCTCTAAATTGCACCATGCAATTCAGACAAAAATTGCAAAGAATCTCAACCCTTATTCATCGAGGAAAGATTAAAGAGATGTTGTGGTATCCTTGATCGAATAGTTTTGAGCTCCCCCACAAAAACATAATATCATATAAGATTAAAATATTATCTCTAACATATTGTAGTTAATCTAGCTCTAAGGCTCATAAACCATGGAGAGTGGTAGCTTAGTTCGAGCAAGTATAACTATACCCACGAGCAAGTAAGTATAACCCGTTACCTCCAAATCTACTGTACTATTGTAGAGCTACGACGATGATTCCTTTTTCTAGATGGGTAACTATAACTCAATGCATACATTTATGGTGAAAGTTTATATAATCACGCTCATGAAGAATAAGGTAAGCTGGCTGCTCCTTTCCATTTTGTTGGGTTATAAAAAAAAAAATTAAGAATGCAATGATTTTTTATCCGTACTAATAAGAAAAGGTTTATATATCTGATCTACGCTAGTATGATACAATTTTGTCTCGATAATTATATATATTTTTTTATTTTTTTTGTTGCCCCGAACACTTGAAAAAAATGAAGAGTATAATCATGTATATATAAAAACACATTTCAAATTTTCTATATTATGATGTGGGCTCCTAGCAACGCACAATTGTGAAATCCATACGTCTTCAGAACCCGAAATTTGCCTAACGAGAAGCGATAGAATCTGTGTCTCCAACCAAACCAAAGGATAACCGATCCCTTCTAAACAAAAAAGATGTTTATAGAGAGGCTCTCTCTAGCCAACCTTCTTTTGCGCCTGCCCTCTCCGCCCCCTTGCCCTCTCCGAAGACGGGAGGAGCTCTTGCTCTTCCCGTCTCTCCTTCTCTCTCCCCCTCTCTTATCTCCTTTTACCCCTTGGCCTTTTGTCCCCTATTTCCCTTACCGCGTGCACCTTCCTTTTGTGTTCTACCTAGTTAGATCTAGGCAGTTTGGTGGCCACGCTCAGCTCAGCTCAGCAGTGCTCCTCCGCTCCAGGCCCTCCTCTGTCCTTTATCCCGGAGATGGTGCACCGGCGCGTTTGGGTTGTTTTGGCTTGCAATTTTTCGGTCCAGGGGCTCTGTGCTGTGTGTTTTGTTTTGGTCGTGCTGTGTCTAATAAGTTCATTTCTCTGGTTTTTGTTGGGATGAATCTCGTGGCAGTTTGGTTGGTGCGGCGTGTTCCTGCAGCAATGCAGCTCCTCACGTTGTCCTCCCTTTTGATTGTGTTGGTGTGGATGAGTTTTCGAGGTAGTGGGAGTGTGGAGCTTGCTCGCCCTTTCCTCCGGTGTTGGCATCCTCCGATTGTGGCGGAGCTTACATCGTGTTCTAGACTAGTTTTAAAACTGTGGATCTTTTGGCCCCCTTATATGCAGTTGTGGCTAGTAGGAATCAGACCTTTGTGACCAATTGTTGTATGGTCCTTCAGGACCTTCAGATTGCTGTTATGGGCGTTCTGCTCTTGTGCATTATACCCGCTTTAAAAGTTTATCTGTATTCAGCGCTGCTGTATTCTCCCGTGAAATGAAATTTCATCTTATTTAAGGAGAAAGAAAAAAAGAAAGCGGAAGAATCAGTCACTTTGGCGACGTGGTTATATCCCATTGGACAAACCCACCGACCCGCACCGCACCCAATCCACTGTTTGGAGACTCGTACAGCACAATCTCTTTTTCCGCCCTCAGAAAGACGCCTTCTTCTCTCTTCGGAGTTAATCGGGACTAATCTTCCCCCTACGTTCCGCCGAAAAGACCAACGAGTCCAAAATCTTCCACCGTGTCATTCTCCTATTGCCTACTCTCTCGAAATAACAAAAGACGCAAATCTCAGCCAATTTTCAGATCTTCCCCTTCCACAACGACGAACCGATTATCACAATCAAATTACAGCACAGCCCAGCCCCTCCAAAACCTAAATCCTATCCTCTTATTGACTCTCCCTCTCCCTCTGCTGGTAATCATAATAGCAGTAGGGTTATTTGGTTTATGTTTGGAATTGGAAGATTATGGCTTCGGAAACTGCATCGAGATCGAGTTCAGCGGCTGACTCCTACATAGGAAGTTTGATAAGCTTGACTTCCAAGAGCGAGATTAGATACGAGGGCGTTCTCTACAACGTCAATGCAGAGGAGTCCAGTATCGGACTCCGAAACGGTATCTTCTTTTTTGCTTCCCTTTCTCTGTTTTCTGGTAAATTTTTTAATTTCTTTTTATTTAGTTGAATACGGTGGTTCATTCTACCTTGGGTTCTCAAAGAAGATTCGTGTAGGTTTGCTGAAATACTGTAACTGTTAGCCGGTAGACTTGTTCCCGGGAGCGAATTTGAGGTCTAAGTCTCTAAGAGCAAAATGTAGAATTTGTTCTTCTTTTTATAGTATGGTAGACGTCATTGGTGGAGTTTTTTTTTTTTTTTTTTTGATGACGAGGAAATTCTCCAAAGCCGGACCCTTTTGGCCCAACCCTGAAGTACAAACCCCGGCCCACTGGACCGACCCCACAACCCAGGGAGCAGATAAGTCAAGGGCAATAATGGGGATGTTGGGGCTCGAACTTGGGACATGTTAGAACCCAAGCCGAAGCCTTACCACCACACCAAACCCTTGGGCGATATTGGTGGAGTTTTTTTTTCATCATAGAGTGCTGATTGGAATCTTATCCAAGGTGTGCTGTGATTAATGTTATGTGACCTTGGTAATTAGCATGACATTTTATATGCTTTTACAGTACCAAGGACAATTCTAATGTGGCGATAGGAAGCTTAGCATTCCTGTTCAGTACCGGTTCTGTGAATTTTTTCTGTATTGCATTGAAGTTAAATGGCGCTCGAGATCTTGTTGCTTGTCAACTCATTAATGGCTAAAATAGTTTGCATCTGTTTTTCTGAATGATTGCTTGCTTAAGAGGTAAGAAGAGAAGTTTCCTGGTTACTTAAAGGAAAACCTTGTTGCTGTAGAGAGCGTCGCTCGGATAGGCATACAGTGACAAAAATGATATCTGGTGTGGACTTTGTCATTGAAGATTAATTTGTCTGTACATGTCTTTGGTGAGGTCTATTCTGACATGTTTAATGACAGACCAGTGTTGGTGAAGCGTCTGTGGATTGAGGATGCTAAGGTTTGTTTGTTTTTTTTGATAATCTGAACTCATATGATATTATAAGCTAAACATGGCACATTTCTTGTATCCCTATCACCGTCTCAGTTGATCTTGGAAATTGGTGCACTCTTCAGGCAATACTTCCTTTAGTGATCTCTTGTATTGTCTGCCCAAAGCCGTATGGTTAGTTTTCATAATTAATATGCAGAACATGGTTTTCTGGGTTATGTATATATATTCGCATCCAGCTCACAATTGCGTGTGTTCTCATATGCCCTTATGATTTCTATCTATATTGTATGTATGATTTCTATACTCGAGATACGTTGAGATCAATTTTTATTGCTCATTTATATCATTTCATGTTGCAGTTCGATCATTTGGAACAGAGGGAAGGAAGAAGGATGGCCCACAAGTACCTCCAGGCGACAAAATTTACGAGTATATTCTATTCCGTGGGACTGACATCAGGGTATATGACATGTGAAATGCCCTTTAGCTTCTCTTATTGTTGTGTAAGATGTTTATTCAACTCTTAAGGCTTGGCAATGTCGTATTGGCAATTACCGCTCTGGTAGAAAACCAATATATTGTTGCTACTGGTTCAGTTTGTCAAATCTGCTCTTGTATGTTTGATGTGTTGAGCTTGCAATGAAGATACTTTCGTAGTTTGGCTTTAGCATTGACTTTTAATGACCTGTAAGGGAGAGCATTATTTATCCTTCTGGTATGCATTTGAAAAAACTTAAATTAAATTAGATCACAGTGGGGTTGAGATGAGGTGAAACAATAAAGGGCCGAATCTGTTAGCCTTCTTTTGTTATAATAGATGATTTTAACTTTGTTTTGAGCGACTGCATTGCATGGAGCAAGCAGTGGTTGCGCTTTCTCTAAGAAAAGAATTGGATAAGAACTGAACACATATTATCCCAAAATTTAACTTCTTTCACTTGGTATATTATAATGATTAATACTTTTGTTCAAGTAGAAAGACCCTGAAGCATTCTTTAAGATTCCTTCTGCAGGATTTACAGGTTAAATCTTCTCCACCTGTTCAGCCTACACCACCTATAAATAATGATCCAGCAATTATTCAGGTGATTGGAATTGAGACCTTTTTCTCAGATTATGAATAAAGCCAATTTACAACATTCTGAACTATTTATAATGTCTTATGCAGTCTCACTATCCTCGCCTCGTTTCTACCCCCACAAGCTTGCCTCCGGCTGTTAATGTGTCTTTGACAGATTCTAGTTCCTATACGACACAGTTGGGACTCCCTGGGCCAAATTTCCAAGGTAGCCTGCCTCTGTATCAACCTGGAGGTAATATAGCCTCCTGGGGAGCTGCACCTTCTCCTTCTAGTGCAAATGGTGGTGGGCTTGCTGTGCCAATGTACTGGCAAGGATACTATGGCCCCCCAAATGCGCTTCCGCATTTGCACCAGCAATCTTTGTTTCGGCCACCACCTGGGCTGTCAATGCCTTCTTCCATGCAGCAGCCGATGCAATATCCTAATTTTAATTCCTCTTTAGCCACTGGAGCTTCAAACTTACCTGAAGTTCCATCTCCTTTGCCTCCTGCCAGTTCTAGTTCCTTGAATTTAGGCGCCATTTCTTTAGCACCGTCAGCTTTCCCTCCTGTTCCTTCAGCTACACTAGCTTCTGAAACATTCGGAAACTCAGTGCCTAACAAGATGCTTTCTAATACTGGCCTTCCTGCAGCTGCCCTAGGTTCTAGTTTGCCATCTCTGATTCCTCCGGTTACATCTAGTTCAGATATAAATGTTATTGTTCCACCAATGTCCAACAAACCTATTGCAATTTCTGAACCAAGCTTGTCATATCAAACCTTGTCTCAGTCTATCTCCTCTATGGTTGGAACATCCAATTCTATTCGTCCAGAAACAACCGCACCATCATTAGTAACGCCTGGTCAGCTGTTGCAGCCTGTACCCGCCGCAGTCTCTTCTTCTCAAACTTCACAAACAGTGCATAAGGATAAGGATGTAGATGTGATTAAAGTATCATCGTCGTCGTCATTGGAACCAACTGTGCCAGTTTTGGCCGAAGTTCAGCCACCAATACTGCCATTGCCAGTACCTTCACGAGCTGCTCAAAAGGTGATCCTGTTACATATGTCTGTGCAAATCCAGTTACCCAGGGGCTTGTTCCAATTAAGTATGGGACTCTTAGCCCAGACTATGATATAGATATGTCTGGCCTGGTCCAATATTCCATACGCTTGGTAGTTTGAATGGCTTATTTTGAGATTACAGGCGGGAGGTTCTACCCTCCCACTATGACCTTGGTTGCCGGCTAACATACTTTATTTCTTCAAGCTTGGTGCTTTTTATATGTTACAGTTATGACTACTTTAAACCTATTAGTTTCTTGCGTTACTATCTAGTCTCTATGTGCGAATATTGATGAGGATGCTGACTTGTATTTTCATCCTCTCTCTACCCCGCCCCCTTTCCTTCTTCCCAGGCAAATGGAACTCCTTTCCAGCATCGTCATGTTTACCGGGGACGAGATAGAGGAAGAGGAATTGGGGTAATCTATTGTTTACATTGGCAATTTCAAATTAAGTTGGATTAGCCAATGTGGATCAAACTTACAACCCAAAAGCTGTTCCAAAGTTTTAATTAGGAAATTAGTTTAATAATAATTTCCACTTTTCAAGGTTCTAGATTTTGATATTAAGTACAATTTCCATATTTTACAAATATTGGGAGCGGTAACTTGTTGGATTCTCAGCCTTGATATGTTGTGTTTACAGAGTCAAGATTTTGAAATTGGTCTAAACAAAAAATGGTACTTCATATTTGAAATTGATGCTTTGGGTAACTTTTGATGCGAGAGCTCTATGTATTTCGTGTTCTTCAATCTTTTAAATCCATCATTAGATGTTCCAGTCAATGTACTGCAGATGGTAGTTTTCCCCAGCTAATCTTGATTTACAACATGCCATGATTTGTGATTGATTACTTGCTGTGATTGAAATCGGTAGTTGGCATCAAAGGTTGAACATTTGCTGTGCAGAGTTCACGTCCGGTAACAAAATTTGCAGAAGATTTTGATTTCATAGCTATGAATGAGAAATTCAAGAAGGATGAAGTGTGGGGTCATCTTGGCAAGAGCAATAAATCTCATTTGAAGGACCAAGATGGGAATGAAAAACTTAGTGATGAAGACGACACTCTAGATGAAGATGATGTTCCATTATCAAAGTTTGAGGCCAAGGTGTGTTTCACTTATTGTGTATCACTATGTGGCTAAATTGACTTATGTTAAGGGTGAAAAATTACTTGGTTTGTGGATTTATTTCACTATGGAATTAATTGTTTCTATTTTCTCCGCAGCCTAACTATAATAAGGATGATTTCTTCGATTCCCTCTCCTGCAATGCACTTGATCATGAATCGCACAATGGAAGGACCAAATTTTCTGAGCAAATGAAGATAGACACAGAGGTGATGTGTGTTTTGATTTGTGTCCACTCCAAGTTTTGAGGATTTTTATCCAATGTGATTTCTTGTTTCTGTGTGCAGACTTTTGGTGACTTTGGAAGGTATCGGGGTGGTCGAGGAGGTCGTGGACCTGGTCGCGGTGGTCGTTTTCGTGGTGGTTACTATGGAAGGGGGTATGGCCAGGTTGGTAGGGGCCGGGGCCGGGGCCAGGGCTGGGCCATTCCCAGTCGTACCCCTTAGTTGCAGTTTTGACTTTCCAAGCGTTTAACTGGGTAAATACAAGGCCCGTCTGCTAGCGACAGCAAGCAGGTTGAGGGCTGTACTTGCTATGGGCCTATGGCTATGCTTTTTGTATTTTGATTGTCCAAAAAATAAAGAGTAGGAGATGCATTTTGAATTTTTGATTTCAAATTTAACGTAATCTGTTTCCCACATTTAACAGTCCTTTTCTAGATGCAATGAAAGAACTGTTTGCTTTCAGCGGAAGGGATTTGTGCCAGAAATTTAAAATGTATAAGATTGTTGCCTATTTCTTTTTTATAAGCGATTGTTGCCTATTTCGGAAGGATCGCATCAGAACCCCTTTTAATTTTCTGGGTCAGTTACCTCCCTAGATTTTGTGACACCGGCCAAAAACAAGTCTTTTATTTCCGAGCACTATTAACCCATGAGGTATTTTACATTCCGGATTTATAGAAACGCCCTTGTCCTGGAGGGAATAGTCCGAAATCTAAAGGCAAATCGTCTGTTGTTTCGTGATAATAATTTGGAATCTGGAAACTCTACTTACATGTTTAGCAAAAGAGATGCACATTTGATGATTTGATGGTGGACGATAAAACGGGAGACTCAGTACTATGTTTAATCCTCGCGAGAAAAACTAGCGGGAATAACCACCAAGCAGCCCCGAGAGGCGAGAGCTTTGGAGTGTGAAGCATGCCCAGACATTATTGATAGAGCCACAATTTTCAAACTACTTGCACGTAGTAACGCGGTCTCGTCTGGGGGGAGGAGAAGACCTTCTCCGATGAAGCAGAGGCTCAGAAGTCAGAGCGCCTTGTTATCGAAGAAAAGCACGTCACCTTTCTCCAAGCCTTATGAATCCTTCTAAGCTTGCCCACCTAATAGTCATTAGTGTCCTGTTACTGACATCTCAATCCATTAAGTACGCAATCTAGTTAAACAAATAGAAAAAGACAAAATCTTTCCACATTAAGAATCCCATAAGTGTTTGCTTTACTCAATATTGTACTGTGGTAGATCTAGAGCTGATCAGCTGTCGGTAGCTCCTTATTGCTACCACTTCGCAGAGTAGGAGTGTGGGAGTGGTGAGACTGCTGTAAACTCATGGCTTTGGGCTCTCCTTCACTGCTCCCACTCCTCTTCTTCGCTATAGTTTCGGGGCTTGCAGTAGCCGTGCTGGTCCTCTTCTGGGTTCTTGCCTTCAAGTCCAGCTTCCTCCCCCGCTCTTCCACCCAAGAACACCTCATCTTTGCGGTGTATTATCCTCTATCGCTCTCTGCCTCTTCTTGGATGTCTTCCAAACAAAAGCACAGAAGTTCGGATTTTCTTTTCGGGTACTTGTATCTTTAAGAACTTAAAATGACTGGTTATTCCTTTCTTTTCTTTTACAACAGGCTCTTCATCCTCTGTTAATGGTGATTGGTTTTATTCTCATCAGTGGAGAAGGTAGTGAAAGAACCCAGAATCCAGAAACTAGAATATAGACAATGTGCAAGTAACCTTGTTAGACCATGAAAAGTAAATCTACACTTACAATGGGGTTTGTGTCGTGCTGCATTTTGTGTTTCTAGCAATTCTGGTGAATAGATGGTTGCCTGGTTCGAGAAACTTCAAGAAATCTGTGCATTTGTGTCTTCAAGGACTGGCTTTGGCTTGTGGGGCTTTTGGGATTTGGACAAAGTTTCATGGAGAGGACGGGTTCGTGGGTAATTTCTATAGTTTGCATTCTTGGATGGGCTTGATATGCATCTTCCTATTTGGTGCTCAGGTTTTGTTCTTCCTATCCTCTACAACTTTTCCTTTCCATTACTTGTTCAAGTTCATCCGTTCAAAAACACTTATGCATCGCATATACAAATGACACAATTGTTAATGAAAATAGTTCGTCAGGTTTCGGGATTTCACAGTTGTTAATTTTTCTAGGCCCAACCCTTTGTTGGGGTTAAAAAGCAACAGGATTACATCATTATTCTGTTCTTTCATTTCTTTGAAGTGTCCTTTTAATCTTTACTGAGATGATGACAAAATTCTCAGTGTTGAGCACATGATCAAGGAAAGATGCTCTTGGATGTTCGCAGAATTAGAAAGCATGTAGCCCATCATTCTCATTTGTCTTTCCCGAAACAAAAATGAAATATTATGACTGAACAAGGAAAAAAGTAACAGCAAAGATCATTTGAATTTCTAGTCTAGTCTCTTACGTAATCTGTTATGCAGTGGCTGGTGGGTTTCCTGAGCTTTTGGCAGGGAGGCACGCACAGTGAGGCGGAGGCTGTTGCCTTGGCACGTTTTCCTGGGGCTCTATACTTATGGTCTGGCGGTGGCCACAGCAGAAACTGGGCTGCTGGAGAAGTTGACATTTTTGCAGACCAAGAGAAACGTACCCAGACACTGTCCAGAGTCAATGGTGGTGAATAGCCTAGGACTCTGGCTAGCCCTCCTTAGCGGCATTGCAATACTGGTTGCTGTTTCACCAAAGCACCAAACTCTTCAAAGTAAACTTACGTATCCAAATACCAAATGTAGCCTTCTTAGTGGATGTGCGCATAAATTTGATCTAAAATGTTACCGAATTGCTTGTTCCTAAAAAGAGAAGAAAAAACAGGGAAATATGTTGCTGTGCTCTTGCCATTAGTCATCCAAAATATGCAGAGTAAGTTAAGGAAGTCCGACACGAACACAACTCAGGTGGAATCACACTCTTCATTCTGCTTAACTTATAACAACGGACACTCCAATTACTCTCATGTCAACAAGTTTGATGACACATTAAAACAACAGAAAAATACCTCAAACTTCAATTTGTTGATACCTCTATTTTCTTGTAACACCGCAGAGTTCAAATATATCCCATATTAGGGCAAAAGTTATTACTGAACAGAATACTTCAGTGTCTCTTACCATTAGCGACGGAAGAAATTCTGACAGTGAAAAATACCTTTGGTAACGATGCTTCTTTATTCGTGACAGAAGCCATTTAAGGAGACCATTATTTCGCGTTGAAAGAACGCAACGGGTAGCGTTAGCACCTCTTGTTATATAAACTGTACTTACTGTTTTTAACTTTTCTTCCCCAACCAAGCCTCCGCATTGCCAACGCAGCCCGATTAGATACTCCCATGTCTGATTTCACCTCATATTACTAGAATCCCAAACCCTAAATCCCTGCTCCTCAGTGAAAAGAACCCCAACAGCACAAATGTGCTCCTCTTCGTTTTCCTCACTTCTCTTCTTCCCCTCTCACAACCCCTCACTCTTAGTTAGACGTCGTATTGCCCCGTCATTTCTCCGCAACCCCAGGCCCGCAATTACCTTACCTAGCCCGCGTCTCTATGCCTCACTGACCGAGAGCAATCTCGAGTTCTCTTGGTCCTCTCCGGATCAGTTTGCGAACCCCGAGTATGGCGGTTGGGCAATCGTTGACTCTTCGGTGCACAAGAAGAAGACAGGTCCAATTCCGCTCCTTTTCCTATTGTTCCTGAAAATGTATCTTTTTCCATTTTCTAAATTGAGGTATTTTAATATGCAGGCTTGCCTACGCTTGTGATTGGCGGAATTGGGACCTCACTGGCTGTTCTACTCGCTGTCATTGCTTACTTCTCTCTATCAAGCAGAGGTTTTAACTCGTATACTAGTGAATTGTAATTGATTTTGCAATCTTTGTTGCTACTTTGGAAGTTATTAATGCTTTCCCCCTTGTTTAGATAACTGGGTTTCTGCAAATTTGATTACTTACATTTTTGTTCTCATATATTAATTTACGGAGGTGGATGTTCGTAGTTGGATGTGATGTTGGCATTTGGAGAATTGGGGATCTAGTATAGTTGGATTACTCTTTTATAATGGATATAAAAGTGAATTGGGGGCTGAACATAGTGCAATTATTGTTTTGTAGGTCTCAGGTTTCGTTTCCGGAGTCCATTACATGCTTTTCATGGGATATTAAGTCCAAGTGGAACCATAGTCGATCAAAGGGAAACTATTGGCATTGCTGCATCAGATAGGAGCACTGTGGTGGATGATGTGAGCCCAGAAGATATCCTGCATGCTACTGGTGACACTGTTACTTCAGGTACATTGAGATCAAATTTCCATAGCGCTTCTCATAAGTGTTACCATCTTCATGACTTCAAGAAAGTTATTTGCTTCTTGTCAAACTGTTTGGCACTTGTAGTGTGTTACTTTCTTACTGTAAGACTTGCTTTTTATGCTTTGTTGATCAGTATAAGGTATATGCTCTTTTTTTTTTTATCAAATACAATGTCCTTTGGGAACGTTCTAACATATGTTCTACCTGAACACACGCTTAGCATCTACAGACAACCTTGAACGAATTATAATCCCTGCTGCTGTGGATTCTACTCAAGAGGAAGCTTTGTCGGTTTTGAAGAAACTGAAGGTTTGCTTCTTGAAGTATTTTCTGCGTGTTTATGGGTGTAGGACATCTAAATTCCTAGGAGCTATATCATTACTGTATTTGAGTTCTTTTTATCTTTCCTTCTAATTGTTTGTTAGTTTAAAAGCCTAAAGGAATCTGAAAGGCAATATCTTTGCTTGTTTGTGTGAGAAACTTACCAACTCAAAAAAGGAAATGACATCTCTTTTTATATACATTCGTACAAGGCTTCTGAAGCTGCCAAATTTTTTTGCTCTTTGCTGTAGAATTTGGGAACAAAGGTGAGAGAACCTAAGAACACAAATTACTATGAAATGCATGTAGGTAGCTTGAATGATAAAGTTCACTGTTCATATCAGTAAGGTTTTGTGGTGAGTAGTTTACTGTGAAGAACAGGTGGTCCTTCGGTTAAATTTTGTCTCCATTATGCCTTCAATTTAAATTAAAAGTTCCCTGGTTCCATTCCTTGTGGTCTAGCTGGGAAGAGGGGCTCATAGGGTACTGATTAACTATGTGATGTCATGCCAGCTTAGGCTTCCAAGGGGACCAGTAGTTTGTTAAACTCAGCAACTTCTTGTCATTGATAAACAATAGACTCTGTAGTACGAATCCAAAATCACCAGGGGACTTCCAATCTATTTTTGCTTTGCTGAGACTGTGATTTGACTTCTTATTATCTGTAGTTTGTGTTTCTCAATTTTTTTGATAATGTGGTTGTATACTGATGTCGATGAAGCTTTGAGTCCAGTTCTGAGCATGAATATCTGTAATTAAGGTATACAGATCATTGAAGACGACGTCAAGGCACATGAACTGTGCACTAGAAGGGAGTATGCCAGATGGCTAGTTCGAGTAAACTCATTATTGGAAAGGTATTAACGATCTATGCTTATAGATTCCAAGATGTTTGACGTGTGAAAAATATAGAGCGCTGTTAATGCTTTCACAGGTTTGGCTTAGAGTTTATTGTTTGGCTTTAATAGGAATCCAAAGCACAGGATCATTCCGGCGATTGCACTTTCAGGGTCCACAGTTGCTGCATTTGATGACATTGGTGTTGAAGACCCAGACTTTGGGTCCATTCAAGGTAAGGCTCGATCTGGATGTTTGCCTGCTATCACGAAGGAATATGGGAAAGGATATTTTTGTTTTGTTTTGGAGTTTCTGTGGCTTGGGGGGGGGGGACTTCAAACTGCTTAATATTGACTTTGCTCTTGGATTTGCCTTTCAGCCTTGGCAGAAGCTGGCGTAATTCCCAGCAAACTTCCACTGAAGTCGTCCAATGATAATGGTTCAGAAGGTCAAGGAGACGTTTATTTTTCCCCCGAGAGGTAAAATGTTCACCACTATTCTAATATCTTAAAATTCTAGTATTTTAAAATATCCTTTTCACTTAATAAAACATAAACGGTGCAGCAGGTTTATATCTCGACAAGATCTCATTGACTGGAAGGCGCAGTTAGAGTACAAATTCATACCGGGAGTAACAGAGCAGGTAAAGAAAGCTTCCCATCTGATCTTCAACAAATATTTTTCTTGTTGTATCCTTTGATTTTTTGTCAAAGTGCAACTTCATCAGTCTGTCATCGCTTTTAAAACCTGACTTGTTTACAGTTCAGATATCAAGATCAAAATTTGATTTTCTGGATGTGAGGGAGATCAGTTCCTATGCATCGGCAGAACTTTTTGTGGACATGTTGGCTGGGGACGAGAGCATAGTCAGAAAAGTCTTTGGTATTCCTCCTTCCTAACCTTTCTTGCTGTTTTTTGCATGTTCTGACACTAGGGATTTTCAAGCTTATAGACACTAGTTCTAATTTAGATTTAGATTTTTTGGGAATTAGTTGGAGTGTGTTCCCATTGATAATTCACACTAACAAATGTGTGCTTAAAAACACTTCCACAAAAAATTGAATTGATTCCTGGTTTGTAAAACTTGGGAAGCTTTGGTGAGTCACTACTATGCATTATGGAACTGCAGACTACTATTGCCAGAGACTGTATGAGACAATACACGTAATAAAAGGTGGTCTCAGCCAATAAAATGAAAAGTAATATAACTATTAGGAGCTGCCTGGGGTAAATATGAAAGGATGAAAACTTGTTACTTTTCCTCTTGTTTGCCGATACATCATAAATAAATCTTCTGTTCTATTTCCTGTGTTTATTAACCTACGGGTGTACTCGAGTTAATTGAGATTAACTCTTGATTGAGTGTAATTGCGGGGCTTGCACTATTCTCCTGCTATTTGTAGGGAGTTGTTGAGCATTTTCACATGCACACATAGATGCATTGGAGTGGTTTGCATACACGGATGAGAAAACCATGTCAAATATATTGTTTGCAGGACAGAGCAAGCGGTTTCAACCAAAGAAACCTTCAACAAAAGCACAAGCTGCAGTGGCACTGTCAAGTGGAAGGATGACAGGAGCAATTTATACTGAGTTAGCGAGACTAGAAGTTGAGAGTTCTGCAAGGCAAGCACAGATTGAAGATATTAGGTCTGAGCTGCTTGAAATAGGAGATATACAGAGGTTTTGGGATAAGAAGCTGATTAAGGAGATATCTCGTGGTTTTGAGGTGGAGAATGTTTATTTTGCCGCTGTAAGTGATTTGGAGCAGGAGAAGATTGTTCAAGATACAATTATGAGCAAATATTTGAAGGAAAAAGCTGCTATGGACTGTCAGAGGCAACTGGTCCTCAGTCTAAAGGAAGAGGTTGCTGAGATGTCAGAAAAGCTTGCCACTGAGAGGGCTATGTATATCACTGACCGGCACAATTTACAGGTTCTGCTCAGTGATTTACAAACCCAGCAGGACGGACAGCTTGATGCGAAATCAGTACTTGAGGCTGAGAAAGAAGCTCTCCGTATTCTTAGGTAATGAAGCACAAAAGTGATGCCCTTATATTAGCTGTAATTGTATCATAACATGGCACGCCCATCCAGTCTCATTAGTGGAGTCATTTTGAATTAATATTATAATTCTTTTATAACATGGCATCATGGGGTCTCATTAATGGAGTCATTGGATACAGATCTTGGGTAGAGGATGAAGCTAGGAAAAGCCAAGCTCGTGCTAAGGTTCTCGAGGAGGTTGGTCGGAGGTGGAGATGGGATAACCAAGCTTGATATTCCTAGATTGTACAGAGATTTGTGGTTTCTTGTAAGAATAATTTAGCAGAGGGTTCTTTGCGGAATTCCTGGTTATTTTGTTTTGTTGTTGAGATTTTCTTCAAAACTTCGACAATGTCTGATGTGAGTGGCATGGGGGATTTTTGTTTTCTTCCATCCTTTGCAGCATATTAGCCAGTAGCCATCATCCTTGTCGTTCCTTCTGGACCAGTACTAAAGCTCTCGAAGAAATGAAAAATTTGTATTTCGGTTTAATTAAGCTTTATTTCCGTGTTGTTTTTTAGTTTGCAAGTCCATGGCCAGCTGCCTATATTTCTGGTCTGGTTAAAACCAGGCTGGAATTATCAGAGCCCGTCACTTGGGTTTGGAAATACTTTAGCTCCAATTGGGATAATGGAGAATGGAGTCCACAAGATTATGACCCAGAAAACAACGTTTCACTTATCCTTAACATAATATGGTATTGTATTATAGGAGATATTCCGTTGACAAGTCCACACCATCAAATTCCTTGGGCAAACGACATGGATATGGGATGGATGGACGGAGTTCATCTGTCCATCTCTACGCTTCGTAGCAGTGAAAGGATGAGATGGGTTTGCCAAACTTATCGATCTTCTGCCAAAACAATTTTTGTTCTAAGTTCCAACGAGGGCGATCAAAGAGCAATTCAGGTTTTTGGAGTTTTCTGTGAACATGTAACAGTAATTATTTCTTGGTAATCGATTGAGATTGAAACTAAGGGACCCGAAAGATAGCAATAATGCACTTGTTTACCTAATAAACACAAAACAAAAGGGGAACAAGTTTTCGAGAAAAGCCAAAAAGGAAAAAAAGTTTAGCTGGAGCATGATTTTGTTTGGCCAGACCTTGCCATGTGCTTCAGTCCATTTTAGAAAGAGGCTGATAACTAAAATTATCAGCCTTTAACTTTATTCACCAATCCGCTATCTACTTTGTCATCCTCATTTTGTAGTTTTTGTGGCAAGTCAAGAGTAAAGCAGCTATGTCCTCCGTGCAGGAGTACTTTGAGGTGGACCCACTATCTGAACCTCCTAGGGTTTGTTCTTCGTATCACCGCGAATCAGACAAATCTGAACCCTTGAATCAAAGAATTCCTTGTGTTGGCCCACCTCGTTTGAAAAACCAGAACTATTTTGAAAGGAATATGATTGATCTGCTAGAAATGCAGAAATATACATATTTGTGAGTGGGTCCAAAAGTCTTCTGATCATACGGATCATATTGTCCAGACCTTTCGATCGAACCCTGATAGACGAAAACGTAGGAGAATCATATACTAGCACCTACCCAGTCGCCGGAGAACTACCAACATAAGTATTGTTTTGTCTTGCATCAGAGAAAGACATTTTTCTAATCATCTTATTTGATTTCATCCAACGGCCAGAAATAGATACTTCAAGGCGCACGCTGAGCAGCACTGGCTTTTTGTTCAAATTTACAGTTGCCAGTCCTTTTCAGTTTTGTTATCGGGCTGGTTTTGTTCATATTCGCTGGGCAACTGTGGGAACATGTTAGACCCAAGATTTTGACTTGCTAATCCTTTTGAAGAAAGATTGGCCACTAGTTATTGGTGGTTGCTGTGCTCCTCGCGCGGCAGTTGTGCTGGAATTCTACTTATCGGGAACTTCAGTTTCGGGCATACATGAACGTTCGCTGCTTTAAAGGTCCATAACTCTGATAAGACGATAAAGCTGGCGTGGGAATATCTATAGTTGGACGTAAGTCTGAACTTTTGAACAAATGCAAGTTCGCGAGCTGGGTTTTATTTAGTATTCCGCAAGTCTTGATCTTCTTAAGCCATTAAGTAACCTGAAGGGTTGATTTATCAGTGATGGAGTTCCAGAGTAATGGGGGGTGGGATGTTTTGGAAGTGGGTTCTGTGCATAAATGAGTTGAATGTTAAGAGCTTTCTACCCACAGTACCTTCATGATAGCCAGGTTAAGCCTCCTGGTTGCTACTTCAATTGCGGCCTATGCAGTTAGGCAGCTCAATATCAAAACCTCGAGGTCAACGACCTCAGCAGTCAAGCGTTCGGGTATTCATTTCTTGGAGTTCTCTATATTATATTTCTGTGCGTATGTTAATATCAGTTTTTTTAACTGTTTATTGCCAATACCAATTCTCTCGCGAAGGAAGTAGTTTCTTTTCTTTACACTGTATTTTGTTGTCTTTCTTGTAATGTCTATCTTATGGTGGAACAACGTTTCTGCTTTTCTGTTTTTTCCTTGTACGCTTCATGCTGAAATTAAGTGATATTCTGGTGACACTAAAACTCAGAAAATGGTGAAGGAAGCTTTGAACAGAATCAGTATGAGGAGAGAGAAAAAGAGCAGGATCTATGCTCTGCTGATACACTCAAAGAGAAGGATGTAAGTACATAATTAAACTCCTATAGAGATCTCTCTTTTTATGAACATGAGAATCTGACCTTGCCTGGTTTATGTTCTTTTCTCAATTTCTTTAAGCTAAACGGGTGTTTTGTAACTTTGCACTCCAGGGGAAGGATGAAGAAGAGGAAGAAGAGGTTAAATTAATTAACAGTGTATTTAACAGAACTCATGGCAATCCAATTGACATTTATGATGAAGAGATTTTGCCTGAATTTGAAGATCTTTTATCGGGGGAGATTGAATTTTCATTACTGGGTAGCAAGATGGATGAGACAGAGAAACAAAGAGTTTATGAAATCGAGATGGCAAGCAATGCCAGCGAATTGGAACGGTTACGGAAACTAGTGAAGGAATTGGAGGAGAGGGAAGTAAAGCTTGAGGGTGAATTGCTTGAATACTATGGATTGAAGGAGCAGGAATCAGATATTCTCGAGTTACAAAGGCAACTCAAGATCAAGACAGTAGACATTGACATGCTTAATATTACCGTTAGCTCTTTGCAAACTGAGAGGAAAAAGCTTCAAGAACAGATTGCGCAGGGAGCTTCAACAAAGAAGGAGCTGGAGGTGACAAGGAACAAGATCAGGGAATTGCAAAGGCAGATTCAGCTTGAAGCTCACCAGACAAAAGGCCACTTATTGCTGCTTAAGCAACAAGTGTCAGGTTTGCAGGCGAAAGAGGAAGAAGCTGTAAAGAAAGATTCTGAAATTGAAAAGAAGCTGAAGGCTGTGAAGGAGTTAGAGGTCGAAGTTGTGGAGCTTAAGAGGAGAAACAAAGAACTTCAACATGAAAAGCGGGAGTTGACTATAAAGCTCGATGCTGCTGAAGCTAGAATAGCAACCCTTTCCGTCATGACAGAGGTCAGAGCCGTACTGCTCTATTGCATTATTATATGCTCTTTTTATATGCCCACTGCTTTAATTTCTTTTCATTTTGTGCTTCTCTCCAGCTTTTATGATACTTCTAGTTGACAAATAAAACATTGACATTGTCCTTTTTGCAAATGAGATCGAAAGGAACATATATTCAGCAGATGGTGTGTGCAGTAGCTATGAAGTAAATAGGACATTACCTGTTGCTTAAAGAGGTGAAACTTTCCTTATCTGCAGTGTCTTAATAGTGAAGTGTTGACTTGACATCTATTACTGAAACTAAATTAACAATGTACCATGCCAAACAAGATTTCAGTTAACAATAGTAGAGTAACCAAATGCTGATTGTTAAGATCATTGGGTATGCAGTGACATACATGATAACTACTTGGTTTGAAAGGTGAAAACAGAACAATGCTTTATCTCTTAGTCTTGGGTTAGAACAAATTTTGTTTTTTGATGGTTGACTTCTGGTTCCTCACAAGGAGTTAGGGACACTTCTGGTGGATAATTAGGAATGGCCTCATATGTGACTTGGGGAAAGAACACGGGTATTTTAATTATGAATCAAACATGTGTTTTAGTCTTGTGAGTGGTTACATTCATTCTTTTCTTTTCTGGCTCACACTGCAGAGCGAAAGGGTTGCCAAGGCAAGAGAGGAGGTCAGTAGTCTAAAGCATGAAAATGAGGACCTGTTAAAGCAAGTGGAAGGACTTCAGATAAATAGATTCAGTGAAGTTGAAGAGCTAGTGTACCTTCGTTGGGTCAATGCATGCTTGAGATATGAACTCCGGAACTACCAGACACCAGCAGGAAAGGTATCAGCACGTGATCTCAACAAGAGTCTCAGCCCAAAATCCCAAGAGAAGGCTAAACAGCTGATGTTCGAGTATGCAGGATCAGAACGTGGACAAGGGGACACAGATCTTGAAAGCAACTTTTCCCACCCATCCTCTCCCGGAAGTGAGGATTTTGACAATGCTTCTCTCGACAGTTCCACAAGTAGATATAGCAGTCTCAGTAAGAAACCTAGCTTAATCCAAAAGTTGAAGAAATGGGGCAAAAGCAAAGATGATTCAAGTGCTCTTTCATCACCTGCCAGATCTTTCTCAGGAGGTTCCCCAAGCAGGGCAAGCATGAACCAGAAACCTAGGGGCCCATTGGAATCCCTGATGATCAGGAATGCAGGTGATAGCATGGCTATCACCTCATTTGGCAAGATGGAGCAGGAACCGACTGACTCTCCTGAAACTCCAACTCTCCCTAATATTCGAACACGGGTTTCATCAAGTGACTCACTGAATACTGTTGCAGCATCATTCCACTTGATGTCAAAATCAGTTGAAGGAGTTCTAGATGAGAAATATCCTGCATATAAAGACAGGCATAAGTTGGCCTTAGAGAGGGAGAAGCAGATTAAAGAAAGGGCTGAACAAGCAAGATCAGAGAAGTTTCGTGACAAATCAAATTTGAAACTACATGAACCTACAGCCAAGGTTGAAGGGGTGAGACCTGCAACTTTGCCGACAAAACTGGCTAAAATAAAGGAGAAGGTGGTTGTATCTAGTGATTCAGGTGACCAATCTAATGATGGTAATACTGATTCTCGAACAGTAAGCAAGATGAAACTTGCTGACATTGATAAAAGACCTCCTAGGGTACCTCGACCACCTCCAAAACAATCTGGAGGTTCTTCTGCTGGTACAAATCCAAATTCTCCAGTTGGACTATCAGCTGCTCGACCTCCGTCGACACTTCCCCCTGGCGCGCCCCCTCCGCCACCACCACCACCTGGTGGACCACCTAGGCCACCTCCTCCACCGGGAAGCCTACCAAGAGGGGGAGGAAGTGGTGATAAAGTTCACCGGGCTCCTGAACTGGTTGAATTTTATCAGACATTGATGAAACGAGAGGCAAAGAAGGATACACTCTCATTAATTTCATCAACAGCTAATGCATCAGATGTCAGGAGTAATATGATTGGGGAGATTGAGAACAGATCAACCTTCCTCTTAGCTGTGAGTAAATTTCCCCTCCAAACTCACCTTCCTTGTATATTGGAATAAAATATAGGTGTTCGTCATTCAAAATTGACAAAGAGTTTTATGTACTGGATCCAGGTGAAAGCTGATGTCGAAACTCAAGGTGATTTTGTCATGTCATTGGCAACTGAAGTCCGAGCAGCTTCCTTCACCAACATAGAAGATCTTCTGGCTTTTGTAAACTGGCTGGATGAGGAACTCTCCTTCTTGGTATGTTTTACAGTTCTCTTTGTCTAAGATTTCCGTCTGTCAGAAATAATCATGATCACAGACTAGAAAGTACCCATAGTTATGGACAATGACCTGAAAAAAAACCAAAGAAAATACTTGTATGCTATAGCTAACTCATATTTTTTAGCCTTTTGAGCACTGGTTTCCTAAATCATCTCTCTTCTATTGCTGTGGGAGCATGTATTCTTAATCAACTGGTGAACTATCAGCACGAATATTTCTATTGCTGCTGGAGACCTATTTATAAGTATTTGTTTCTTTCTCTCTGTGCCGTAAGGTTGATGAACGAGCGGTCCTCAAGCACTTTGATTGGCCCGAGGGGAAAGCGGATGCATTAAGAGAGGCTGCTTTTGAGTACCAGGACCTACTGAAACTAGAGAAGCGAGTCACCTCTTTTGTTGATGATCCCAAGCTTCCATGTGAAGATGCTCTGAAGAAGATGTACTCATTGCTAGAGAAGTAAGAATTTTATTCTCAAGCATTTCTATAGAGGACTAGAATGGGTACAAGTTGAGACGCACTTCTGAAAATTCATTCTAAATTCTCTTCGCTTCTTCTATAAGAAATCAAGTCATCCTTTCATCTTTTTAAGAGTTTTTCTTTTGCCTAACATGTTATATTAGGGTGACAAGACGTTGAGAGATCATTTATTTTGTTTTGCACACTTTGACTTGCTAATTGGGTGTTTTAATGCTATATATTCTTATATTTTTTTCTTCAAATTTTCAGAGTGGAAAATAGTGTGTATGCGCTCTTACGTACAAGGGACATGGCTATTTCACGATACAGGGAATTTGGAATTCCAGTTGAATGGTTGCTAGATTCTGGAATTGTTGGCAAGGTATGGTTTAAGCTGAAGGAAAACAAATATATTTCAGATAGATTGCGAAACAGAAGAGTGTTTGTTCGGGTGTGTTGCGCGAGTGCTTGCAGTTGTATGCCTAGAATGCTTGCATGTCTTGTGCTGCAGGGTACTGACATAGCATTTTCCCCCTTGCAGATAAAGCTCTCATCAGTGCAACTGGCAAGGAAGTACATGAAACGCGTAGCATCAGAACTTGACGCATTGAGTGCACCTGAGAAGGAACCAAACAGAGAGTTTATGGTTCTGCAAGGCGTGCGTTTCGCTTTCCGAGTGCATCAGGTATCTTGAGATTCTTTACCAGAATCTCTACGCTTCTCCATATTGAAGCACGTTTTCATCAATTGTGCACATGAAATATTTTCAATTCCTTAGAAAATATGTATTGTAACCTTGACTTGGACTGTTTCCAGTTTGCCGGAGGCTTTGATGCAGAGAGCATGAAGGCTTTTGAAGAACTCAGGAGCCGTATCCATACACAAACGGGGGAAGACAATAATAAGCTAGAGTCATGAGGGTTTTGTTTTTGTTTTCTTCATTGGACTTTCTCCTCGTATTTCGGTTTTGGTTGTATATTTCACCGATCACCTCAAATTATAATGCAAAAGATAGTACATATATTGGACATTGGGAGAAAAAAATTGCACAAGTGCTCTAATCCATCTAACTTTTTATTCACAATAATGGGCACTAACGAGGAAGCAAACAATGGAAATTCAAGTAAACGAATCAACATGGAAAAATATCACTCTGTGGGTCTAATTGTGTTGTCTTCACTGACTGAAAAATTTCACAGGATCCGGACCCCGAGTCTCCTTTAGTTGCCATCCCTTTGATTGCCACTATTGTATCTTCCCAGAAGCTGCCTAGAGTGAAGATAATTCCGTCTCTTCCTAGATTAACCAAAACTTAAATTCTGCACACTTTCATCTGAGTGCATTACTGCTGGCAACGTGAGAATCATACGTATTGATCAATTGGTCATATTGTTTGAAAAGCCAAATTCCCAAAACTAATGTGATGATTATCTCGCAGGGTCTTCTCAGTCAGAAAGACATCAAAGGAGAGAATTTTTTTTTTTTTGTATTAAAATCATAATTCCCCTACCGCATCGTGATTACAAGACTTCTATTCATGAACTTGGCACCTCCTACCTTTCCTTGAATCTCTGGAGGCAGAAGAATGTCACGTCTTTGGTCCCCTGCTTCCACCAGTAACTCAGATCCTCCCCTATACTACATTTTTTAAGGATAAAAATATTGATCAGAAGCTCTGCAGATTCAATGAAGAAAAAAGAAGTGTAACAATATAACAAAATGACCTACCAGAAAATGAAAAACATGAGTACAGATGGTTATATCCAAAAGTTGATCATCCGACAATGAATTCCCTATGACAACCTTTTAGCTTTGTTCTTGTCTTCCATTATCTATTTTTTATGAGTTAGTCCCTATATTTCAGAGAAGCATACTTATAATTCCCATTAGACCTGCTGTATCCAAGTTGTTGTTCCCTCTTTTGGCGTTAACTTTGATTTGCTGAATAGGAAGCTCAGCACGCAGTTTTAAAATCATTTTACATTTTCTCCCGTCAATACATTTGAAAATTTTACGTGGAAGAAAACGAAAAAAGTCTTAAAGATGTCAACAGTGAGATCCAGGTTTAAAAGTTGCCCCAACCAGCTTTACGATGGCTTTGAAACCTTGAAGATTGGCAACGATAAGAGATCGCATACCTGGTATAGCTTGATCTCGGACTTGTCAAAACCTGGCATGAGGAGGGTTACTGACTTTCTGGCTGGATCAAATTTCACTGATGAAATATCACTGGTCTGGTTTGCTGGCAGAGAAAGAAGATCCTTTGCATCTTTACCTTCAGAGTTGAGCAAGATTTCATTCCAGTCTACCGGGGCACTGACTGGAAATTGTGGAATGAAAGCAAAAGGCAAGGGGGAAAAAGTTTTCTTGACTCTTTCGGCTGATGGTTCACTCATATCTGGAGAAGCAATACCGAGTGCACCAGAAACCTGTGCACCAGTTTGGATTGTGCAGCCCCAATAACGTAAAGCAGAATTGACAGAGATTGGACAATTTGGATGCATTACAAGAAAGCAGCCGAATTTTTGTGGTTCTGAGAAGGCAGAAGATCCTCTCTGCATGAGAAATACGTAATGCATAATCTCATCACCTTGCACTTATCAGTGACCATAACAAATGCGAGTCACATTTACCTCCAACATTTGTTCCAGAGTGTCCCATACTTCTTCACTCATTTTCCCATTCAGATAGGATCTGCTGCCGCTAATACTCATGGCTTCATCTACAAGTCTCATGATTGAGGGACCAGCCACTCTCCCAAGATCAGTCTTTTCAGCCAAGTTTTGTAGATACTTTAAATACAATCTGTGCACCATTATGTTCTCGTGTTTAGATCATCATGAGAGAGAGAGGGTGAGAGAGAGAGAGAGAGAGAGAGTCTAACCTTGATTTACTGGCTGCACCTATTATCCGAAGAGTTTCCTCAGTGCTGAATCCATCATATATTATGATATCAAACTTATCTTTTCTGTGGTTTCTTTGAGCCGCATTACTTAAAAATCCTATAAGCCTATCAAGTATGAATGCCGAAAAAATGGAATCCATTCCGGGAAGCACCCCAAGCTCTTCTCCAACAATCTACCACATTAAAAGGAATGATCAATAAAGTCCTATGAAGCACTCTAGGGCAATCATATCTGTCAAATTAGACTGCACAAGAATATAGCTAGGACCTTATGCACCCACCCCTTCAAGAACTCCTTGTGTCATATTGAGATGGGCATCTGCCAGCTTTAGCATATTGAGAGGTTCAAGAAGCATCTGTACTAATCAACAATAGTTCATCTTCAGCAACCACTCGAAACAAAGCTCTAAGTCGACATAGAGTAGGATAAGAGGAGAAAAAACACACTTTAGTGGTTTCCAACCTAACGGCCGAAAGGTTGTTGTTGCATAGAACAGGAGAAGTTCCAATCTTACAATTCAAAAGATAATCAGCTGTGGGATCTTGGTTATGTATCACCAAGCATGTGCTGAGCCCAGCACATGCATAATGCTGAGAACCAGAAAGAAAGAAAGAACCAAATTAGTTGAGATCTCTCATGCTTGACGTCGAGCTGCTTTTATATAAGTGAAAATCTTAAGCTCCAAACTCCTAATATAATCTTAAGATGTCATTAGTTTGAAATTATACTGCTAATTTAACTGGGGAACGAACCTTAACCTTCAGAACAAAATGGTGTGGAAATAGTTCCTATACTCTCTCTTTTACTTTTGGGAAGAAGCACTGGTTTCCTGCTAGTCGGGCTGAGATGTCAATTAAAAAATGTTTTAGCCTTCTTATGCTCCATTTTTCTGAATATCTCTTGATCATGCTAATCTTTTTTTCTTTTTTTTTTCTCTTTTCCAATTGGTGTTATCTTTAACTTGGTACCCATCAAATTGCAAGATCAGTCATTGTCTCTCTTATTCTGAATTATTTTTAAGATCCACAGTCTTCTCGTAGTAGCTCAGTCTTAGCTAACTAACACAAACTGTTCAGAACATATTGCCAAAATTCAAAGAACGGAAATCATATGAGAAGTGAAAGGCAGCGAACTTCTAACTGTGAGACAACAAATTATAACTGAAGTTCAACAGGAAAAATTGCAGAAGAAAAAAAAAACAAGTAACTCGAGAAAATGATATAATGCAACATAGGAGTGTGTACCTGAGCGGCGAATATCGCTGAGGTGGTCTTGCCAGACCCACCTTTGCCCAAAAAGGTGACCAATTTCGTTGATTGCTGAGAAGAATTGTTGCTACAATTACCATTCCTGCCACCTTCTTCAGCTAATAAAGCTGACACTACAAAAGCTTTTCTCCGAAGAGTAAAATGGGAAGTGGGGTTTGCGAGCAGGAGAGCAGAAGGGACACAAGAAGCCATTTTCTGTTCGCTGGAAGTGCCAGTGCGGAGGACGGGCCACGGTTGGTTGGGTTTTAGAAGCGTTTTTACGAAGAAACAAAAACAGGAACAATATATATGTTTGACGTATGACAATTTCTTAAATTTTGCTAATGTAAACAATTCCGTACCAAACATAAATTTTAGAAAATTCTGTTAAAAAATTCTCAAAAAAAAATTAATATTAAAATTTTCCAACACCAACTAAACATTCTTCCAATACCGCAATTTTTTTTTGCATTTGCTAAACGTGAAATTTAAGAAAAGAGAAATAACCATGTCGGGCCTATGAGGAAATTAAACTGAAATTACTATGGGCCGTTGCATCCTTTGATTGGGCTATTTGGGCCTGAGATCGCTCGTTCGTGGATCTATTTAGACCTTCTGTCGGGTCTTTCTACCAATCGGATGTCTATTAAGATAAGAAGCCCATCAGTTTTCTTCTCCTATCAATACTTCATAAAGAAAAAAGCAAGCATTTTAATCTTTTTTTTTGGTCATAATAGTATCTTATACAAATTGGATATTGTTTAACTTTCTAATATTTTTATTTAATTTTATATTTAGGTTTATTGGAAAAAAGCAACTTCCTCGTTGACCATTAGCCGCTTAGAAGGCAAGCTAGGAAGCTGTTGTTTTTTTTTTCTTGGCAGGAAGCTGTTGGTTAATTGGAGCTGCTTTGTTCTTGGGCTCATTTTTTTTTCTCACTTGCTTATCTTCTGCAAATTCGAGTTTATTTGTGTCAGGCTTTAATGTGGGATTTGTGCCCATTGAAAAAGTGAAAATATTTGACATTTTAGAGCCGTCCATTATTCCACAGAGTGATCAGATCTTGAATTCTTGATGAAACTGAGAGAACCATGCCATAGCATTAAAATTTGATCAGAATTTGGCAATATATATCAAACGTATGACCCACGTCGTAAGCAAGAAAGGACCAGGGTGAGGGTTTGATTAGGATTTCGCATGATGGAACCAAGCCTCCTTTGTTCTTCGACAGCCGTCCACGCTTTTTTTGTTAAACGAAGATAAGGAGTATAAACTAGGCTTCTTTGTTGCAGGGGTTCATGCGAAGATGTGACCAGATCTGGAGACTTCTGTTCGCAAACTAGGGTTCGTAAATTTGGGGATTTTTGGGTTTCAATTGTATTTCGTGATTATGTTAGTTACTTTTACAAGTCGAAATACCATTTTGGGCATGGTTTTGCGTGGGCATAACGTCACTTGTTTCCTTGTCACAATTTTTTTCTTTTAACGATTTGACATTTTCTACACGTGTCATTTGCTTAATGGACCTATTGTGGACGCCGTCAGCCACCTATGCAACTTCCGTTGGCCCAACTGACGGGAGGACTAAAATGGGAAACGTTATAAACCACAGGGGTACTGGTAGGACAAAAAATAACACAAGGACCATTCTGGGAATTAGTTAACCCCCAAGGACTAGCGGAGCAATTTACCCTTCTTTTTTTTTCTGATCAAAATAAGAACCACAAACCAAACTAACAACCACCAGCCTCAGTCCCGCACTAAAACATATGCAGGAATACAAGAAGAATTAAAGACAATGCCCATTGAGCCAGAGAATGAGCAAAGCGATTCCTTTGCCTAAGAATCCAAGCAAGACTGCAGCCAAGATTATTCTCAAAAAACTCCCGCAAGGAAGAAATAAGATTCACTAGCAACGGACCCGGAGATATAGAAACATCCAGAACCATTTGACTGAGAGTAAGGCAATCTGTTTCAAAATCGATGTCACGCCAATCAGAATCAGAGGCTAAAGAAGTTGCAGCCACAAGCGCAGAAGATTCACCCATAAGAGGGTTAATGCTGGGAATTTGCTCCGTATACAAAAGATAGAGGGAGCCTCCCGAGTCTCTAAAGGCAACAGCTATTACAGCTATCCCGTTTCGACAAGCCACATCAACATTACACTTCAACCAACCATGATTAGGAGGGCACCACACCTGCCCATTCGATAACGCCGAAACATGCCACGCTTGTGAATGTTCTAAAAATCTATGTCGCACCATTCTGATTATACTCAAAAGATCAACAGAGGCCTCTTGATGGATGATCTTATTCCTCCAAAACCATAGAGTATCCAACACTATAGCCCATTGATCAGCCTTAGGAATATGTAAAAAACGATGAGGCAAAATGAGGACTTGGATAAAATGACACAAATTATCATCAGGTAGCAAAGTAACATCCAACGGCCAAGTGGACTCCCTCCATATACCAATAGCCACTGGACAATGTATGAATAGATGTATGCCCACTTCTAATTCCACCTGACAAAAAGGACAAATACCAAAATCCTCCACATTAATGCCCATCAATCCCCGAAGATTTCCTCTAAAAGGAAATGCATTAGCTGCACACCGCCACAGAAGTAATTTTAATCTATCCTGAATGCGCAATTTCCATAATCCCTGCCATTCCCGCTCATCCAATCCATAACTTCCCTTAGAAGATTCCTTGAGCAGATAATAAGCTGACTTAACAGAAAATATACCTCTCACATCAGGATTCCATATGACATCATCACCCACATCTCGCTGGAGAGGCTTAAGGGAACAAATAGCATCAGTAGAGACATCATCAAAAACACTCAAAATGAGTTCTCTATTCCAGGAAGTAAGCTGGAAATTAAAAAAATCAGCTAAGGATAATGAAGGAGGAGGTTGCTCTGGAAATCTTCTAATAGGCTTTCCACCTGCCAACCCAACAACCCAAGAATCTCTCCACACATCAATAGAATCTTCATTCCTTGGTAGAAAGCAAACCCCCTTCTGCAAGAGTATTCTCGACTTTAATAGACCCTGCCATGTCCATGAAGCATTCCTAGCAGATGGGGCATGTAAAAAATAATGGTTCCTAAAATATTTGGCCTTGAGAATTCTTGTCCACAACAGATTAGGAAATTGAATTAGTTTCCATCCTAACTTGGATAAAAGAGAAATATTAGTATCATACAACTTCCGAATCCCTACACCACCCCACTCTTTTGGTTGACAAATGCGATCCCACGATATAGGTGTAAAATGATGCTTCTTTTGGTTACTAAAACCCCACCAAAAGTCTTTGAAATGTTTATCTAACTCCTCGCACCATGTTTTAGGTAGAAGACAAGATGTCATCTGATATTGAGGAATTACAGTAGCAGTAACGCGCAGTAATGTAGTTCGACCAGCCTGTGATAATATTTTTGCTTTCCAACCTGATAATTTCTTAAGAACTTTCTCACGAAGAGATTGAAAAGCTTGCCTCTTAGATCGGGGAACTATCAATGGAATTCCCAAATATTTATTACCCACTTTCATCTTCTTCAAATCCATAAACTGAGATAGAGCAGCTCAACAATTTACCCTTCAATATATAAGAACTCAACAGGATCAACTACAGTTATACAAAGAAACTGTACACACCGTTCGTGCGTGCCACTAGTTTGCATGCTTAGCCCCCGCCAACAGGAATCTCGGTACGACTGGGCTGGCCCTTGGCGACCTCGGAGGCGGCTCAGAGAGGCGCTTCTTCCCAGAGCTATCATAATGAATCACTCCGGAAAACTCCGGTGGCTGGCATTTCTCACCCATCAAGATGGCTTTTTGCCACAAGCCGCCTTCTCCAAAGCCTCCGGCTCCAGATTCATGATCCCCTGATCTTTTCTTGTACATGAATATATTTTGTTGAAAGTTGAAGTCCCACATTACTTGGAAGCATGTTAGAAATAAAAAAATTTATACTTGATAAGTGAGACATCCATTAGGGGAATACCTAATTGGATTAATTGTGTTAACTCACTTATATTTAAAATGTTTTATAACTCAAAAGAACAAACTTGCCCACATTGTCAAGCAACGTGGGACTTCAACTTTCAACACAATGTGAGACTTCACAATTCTCAACATATTTGCCTTGTTGCTGATACTCCTCACGAGCTTCCCGGGGGACATGATCGCCACCAAAGGTGACTTAGGCGTAGACATTGTCGAACAGCTTTCTTTGTTCTCTAACAACGCTTTCGGAGCAGTACGGCGCGAATGCTTGGCACATAAAGCTACGAGAGCTGCAACCGAGATGAACAAACCAATCGCTAGTGGCATGGAGCCCCATTGGTGGCTGAAGCTGCCATGTTCGGCGATGAGACGCACCATTGATCTGTGAAATGCTTAATCAGTGATGGAACCAGCAATTGAAGGCTTCAATAATAAGGATTAAGGAACATGCCTTTATATATATAGGTGGTTACTTTATTGTCCCTTGGCTGATGGAAGGTGGGAACAGTAGGGAAGACTTCTAACATCTTCCTCCTTAGTGCATGCCTTCATTGTCGTTAAACCCAATAGAGAATTCGTATTAAATTATTCTTAGTACCCGATAATGATGGGCAAATTTGACGTTTCAACTTTGAACTTTATAAGTTTATTGAAGATATATATAATTTGTCTAGAATATTAAAGCCTTGTGCCTCCCTTATTTTTCCGAATTTATTGAATATGTATACGTAATATTGACAGAAATGTACGTGTGTGTATATATATTTGACAGGGTTTGATCGATGTAACATGACTCATAAGACCGTAAATTTCATAGAAACGCATTACACATGCCGTTTGAGAAGTACAGTCGTAACTCGTCTAGCTAGCTAGCAAAGAATATTGTTTAATTACGACATTCAACTTGTTAATTAATTTGTAATATTTTAAGAGGCCGTTCCTTTTAGTCAACGCCCAAGGATGTAAGGTCCACACGGTAGGTAATTAACCCTTTTGTTTTTTCAGATAGATATTATACGTACAGTAGTCATGACTATTCCCCATTATTGACATTTATTTATTTTTATTAATATATATTACTTATTTGATTAATTATTTCCCTTCGTGCATGACTTGGATCTTTATCATCCCCCCATGGAGCCGACCGATTAGAACTAAGACAGATTCCACTACTTCTTTCCTTCCTTCAATTTAGCTAGCCAATTAGGAGTTGAGCCTACCTGCACTAGTTTCCATGCCCAAATACCTCAGCATTAATTTTCTCCCTCTATCTCTATATATATTGTTTTTCAAGGCAAGAGCTCAAAAGCATAAGGCAAGGGGCGCCCATTTGAAATGATCTGTTTATACAGACAAAACCCATGATCTAATTTCTCTTACTCGTTAGTGCTATTAATTATGAAGAAGGTGAAGAAAAAATATACAAGATAGAAGATATGACAGTTATATATATACAAATAATTCTATTGTATTTCTAGAAATAATTCAAGTAAAATAGGTACGTAATAAATATAATGCAATTAATATTAAAATCTATCATTTCTATATATCAACTTAATTAAAATTAATTGTCACTTTTGGGATAGTATGCGATAATTAATTATTTCAATAAGAAGTAGCACTTTCATTAAAGAAAAAGAAAAAAATATATGCAATTAGAAAATATATGTGTAAACTACTCAGAGAGGAGAAAGAGAATTAAGGCAATTAGAATATAAATCATTCTGAAGTACTGCTGCTTTGGTTCATCACATAAAAATATATCCCACAAGGCCATATTATATACACCGATCGAGACATTTTGGCATGCATGCTAGCTATAGCTTAATGGCTTCTAGCTAGTACAATTCTATCAACTCCTAATTTACGGGTCCATGAGTTTGATTATGATAAAAAAGGCAATATATATATATATATATATATATATATAGTTATCACGAATAGAGTATATAAAAATGGAAAAAAATAAAGACCGCCACAAAATCAATAAATATTAATATTAATATTAAAATAGACAAAATGCATTTAGGCTGAAGCTGACAGCTTATATATAGTATAGCTTTGTCGTGTTGAACAGTAACACATCCGTGAAAGAAATTGTAGTTGCCGTACGTCCACCGCAAGCAAACGTGTCATTTGATCATGAGTTTCCCTAATATTTTTCCTCTATACTAGATATATGCTATCACCTAATCCTGATTTCCATGGTACTTTTCCCAATTCTGCCTTTTCATTAGGTGGGCCTGGGCTATCATCCTAGATGGTTAATTAATAGTAGTTTCCACTTTCCATTATTCTCTCTCGAAATTATTTAGACTGATGAAAGTTTTACCTATATCTAGTTTGACAGCACCATATATTATAAAGCAGGTTGATGTTAGCCACCGATATTCGATGTCTCTCAAAATGTTGCTTTCAAGAGATGTCAGCGGAATATTGTTAATGGGAAAAACTAATCCAGTCGGCAAATCCCTTATTATTGGTATGGGCTGTGAAAATATATCACTTACTTCTGACTTCTGATCTTCTCTCATAACCTTATTAATGCGGTGCATCGATCATGCATGCAGTAGTTGGGAGGCTTAGATCAAAGAGATCATGGGAGATATGCCGTGCACTGTACTAATTAGCAGCAATATCCTTTTGAGTTGGTGCGTCAAGTTACAGTTGGGGTGGGGTTATTTTATACGAAGAGGTTGTGCAGTTGGGGGATGATTGAGCAGTACTATGTGTGCCAGCCAGCCGCATATTTCAGATATTGCGTTGTCAGTGCAAATGAGGAGGTATTTTCTCTCTAAATTGGATATATATATCATCAAGTTATCTAGAAAACCCATTGTTCTAGGTTAATTGCTTTACCGTTTCTCGAAGAAATGCAGTTCCAAGATGCTAAAAGCTTATCTAATTGAGATAATCCTTAAACGGAGATTTATTAAGGATATATATATATATATATATAATATGTTTGGTTTATCCAAACTAGATTGTTTTTCTTTGAAACTGGTGCGGATTGATCTGCATACGTGAATCTGCGCGCAAAAGGGAGCTAATTCATAGGGCCGATCACCTGACATTTTGACAATATGTTTGGGAAGTGCTCTAAAGGAGCTAATTAAGGAAATGCCAGCTTAGATAAAAAAATTAAGGAAATGCCATCTATTTCCGGTCCGGCCCTATGGATATTGATGACTTGAAAAGGCCGAGAATATTGTAAAGATCTAAAGGCACTATCTTTTGAAACTAGCTAGTTTCAAGCACCTATAAGACATTAATGGTGCCTTTAGTGCAGCAGGCCAGTCATGATGAAATTGATCAACACCCTGTATATAAGCCAATTATGGTGCTCTAGAGAGCGGCAGTACTGAATTTTCCTATACTTGTTGAAGGTCGTAGGGAGAAGCATGCACCCCTAAAGGAAGTAGAGAACTCGTATTAAAAGTTGAGATGAGCATAGTTTCACCAAATTGGTATATTCTAGCTAGCCCATCGATCCTATGGGCTATATACGAGGCCTACAAATTAATTACTTGCTTAGGCTGGCTTTGCGTTTTCTCGTACAAACATGGCCGATCCCTTTCCTTTCCTCCGTATTAACGTAAAACTTCTCAAAAGCATTAATGGTTTCTGTTCTGTTTATTTTTTTTGGCTTTTGAAGCTATATATCTCGTGGCTCAAGTACTTTTTCTAGCTTAATTAGTTGGAAGAGAAGGTTATTGGACCTATTTAAAACAAGTAACCTGAAACTCATGGAGAGAATTACCAACTGACCAAGCAAATTACATGAAATCTGGATTTCTAGTCTGAATATACAGTACTGAACACACGCTGGGGAAACAAACAAATAGAAAATGTGGACTTTTGATCTCCATGCCATCTGGGTGCCCAGTGCACCATTGACATTTACATCCCACTAGAAGATCTCAAAATTGATTCAGTTTTGTTACGCACTCAATCTCACACAATAATGACGAAGTGTCACAGAAAAATATATAATATTTCTCCCTCAAATTCAACTACCACATCACATTGGGGCACAGCTTGAACTATCGAGCTAGAACTCCAAATTAACGAAGTCTTAGTCTTCAAATAGTCGAGAGCCATGTTCACCAAGTGTGGTGTCAAGTACTGAGACGTTGCAGATTATAAAGACCCCTGAAAAACTATGCTTACAATCCACAAACCGAAGAGAAAAAAAAAAGAACTCTCGCAAGCTTTTTGGTAGAGCATTTAATATGGGTCGGGGTCACGCAGTTGAATATTGTCACGTAGTGTAGGCTCTCTATAATGATGCTTTAGAGAAAAAACAATCCCACATCATGTCATGAGATAGAAACAATATTGGCTTTATTCAAATATTAATTGAGAGGTACCGGTTGCAACCAAAGAAGTCTCAAATACGCCACCAAACCCCTTGAAGACTTGAGTTCTCAACACTAGCTTTGATTGATCTTCAAAGAAAGCCCAGCAACATCAAGGCTTTTACACTAACCAACCTCCCTAATAAATATCATTATTATGGCGCAGCTGAAAATCTTCTTCCCAAAACGTGCCGTGCCTTCACAGCTCCTCATGTTTCTTTGAAATTAACCAACCATAAACAAATACCCAAAATCATAATTACTAATTAGTGCATTCATCAATTAAGCACTATCATGGTAATCATTAACTAACAAACCTAGAGATGCAGTATTTCTCCTTTTCACGATTACATGTCCTCAATCCCTGTACAAAGCTGAAGCTCGCCAATATCATACACCATGATCCATCGAAATCTAATTAATATGTCTCCTACTAAAGAAAAAAGAAAAGCAAAAAGATTTGAAATCATCATACAAGCAATGAGCGCTTCCACTAACCCTTTATTTTTCAGCTCTTTTGTATATTCAGTACCTGATGAGAAATCACGATCAATGGTGCAATGGGTTCGGACCAGTGGGAACACGACGCTTTTCAACCCCATAACGCGGATCAATCTCACTCTCAGCCGGCTTCGGCTGCACACGCGTGTTGGGTGAATGTTTCCGCTCGTGGCGGTGGTTGTTGCGCTGATGATGCTTTATAAACGGTGCGAAGTCGAATCTGCTGGCTAGAACTTTTCTGTTGATAACAGTGTGACGAAGGGGCGGAAAATAGCTTGTGGTGGTGGTATCTTTGTCTTTGATCTTGGATTTGAAGTTATAGATTAATTCATGAATCAATAACAAGAGGAGAGAGAGCGAAAGAAAAATGAACATAATTCTAGACGTTTTCAAGGCCATGGTGGAGGAGGAGGAGAAGGAGAAGGATATATAAGAAAAGGAAGCATGGAGCAGCGAGAAGACGATCGAAGAACTCAGGGGAGAGGTTTAGTTAGGAGATGGATGATTTTGGTGGATTGTCAGCCTTAATCTATATAATGAACTTAATATAAGATGTGAGGGCCGGAGAGGGTTGACATGTAAGTGTTTTCGCCATCCGTGTGAGACATGAGAGAACCTTTTTATGTTTTTAATTTATTGGGAGACAGATAGAAAAGAGAGAGAGAGAGAGACGTAGACCCTTTCCCAATGAAAGTTAATTCCTTAGAAAGAAAGGAAGAAATTAAAAAAAGAATGTCACATTTTATCGTTTGTCAAACATTGAATTATGTATGATTGTGCTCATTATTAGTTTCTTGATTTTTTAAGAAGAAATTTCTATCTCTCTCTCCTATAGGATATCTACAAATTCTTGTCCAAAATTGGTGTTAAGATAGAGAAACAGGGATAACAAACATTAAATAATAGAATTGAATTTTAATTAGTGCCACACTAAACATAGTATAGCCAATCTAGAAGCATTTAATAATGTAAAAAATATATTGCTCACGTATTAAATAGTGTGAGGTCCACCAATAAAAATTAAATGACATAGGAAAAGTTTAATGCGGGCATCATTAACATCCTATTTGCAAACCAAAATTTTATAAATTTAATGAAAATGTTGTAAAAAATTGATGTAGATTAGAGTTTTATTATAAGATTTTTTAGAGAATATAGTGAAAAATTAGAATTCTATAAGAGTGGGTGAAAAATTTAATAAGGATATAATTTGAATGAATTTTTTATATTTATTCTAATGGAAAGAGATGAGCCCATAAAAAGAGTAACATTATTTTAAAGTTATATTATTATTATTATTTGATCAAAATTTTGAATTGGTTATATTTGTAAACTAAAATTTTGACTTACAAACATGTCTTAAATTATGCGAGATCACTTGTTATGCCTGTCTCTTTACCTAACTCAATTCCTTACTTTACAGAGGATTATGTCTCTCTCTCTGTCTATCAACCTTTTTGTGTGTAGAGGTGGAAGATGATGCATATGATTGGTTGCAAGGAAAGCTCCATGCCGGTTTGAGTGAATTGCAACATATAGGGTGGGGAAGATGCAATCCACGTTTTCTAAGGACAAAGCAATCTATGAGTAGTACTGTTGCAACAAGTGAGGGACAGCCGCATTAGGAACTGCTCGAAAAGGTGAAGATGAACTACAAAGGTCACAATATATATATATATATATATATATATATATATATATATGAATGAAACGAAAAAAGAAAAAAGAAAATAGGAAAATATCCTTTTGCCCTTAAATGGCTATTACTAAAACCAGACAACCAACATTATTTTAGATGATTACCACTGTACTGCATTAGTAGGCATATAAATTAATACTATTCATGTTCCAAGAAAACATATATACGATGTTATAAAAATACTATTAAATTTTTATTTATTTAATGTACTATGAAATAAAAGTCGAAATTAATTTGAAATTATATATAATTACTTAGCACCTTGACCTTTTACCTATCACAGAAAAGGAAGAAAAAAAAACAGAGAAAAAAATGGAATACCGAAAACTTGGGATAAGGTGGTGAGGGGTTCACATCGCAGCCTTTAAGTGATGGGCTTTGGGTATTTATGCGGCCCAATAACCATCACCACAATTCACAAAACGCAATGGACTCCACTATAAGTCTATAAGAGGAGTCGAGGACGGTGGCTCCCAACCGACTAGCAAGGCCCCAATCCGGGGGGAAAAAAGAATCTAGAACAAAAGATAAGTAGGAAAAGAATACGACGCCGCTTTTATATTTATTAAAGGCAGGAAAAGCCGCTATCTCCGCATCAATTCGCTATCAGAGACAGAATCCCAATTCGAAGAAGAAGAAGAGGGAGAAGCGAAGATGGTAAGCAAAATTCCTCTCTCTAATATTCAGCAAGTTAATAGTATTTAGGGTTTATAGATTGAGTTTTCTCGTTTTTGTGTCAATAATTAGAGTTTCTTATTGTTCCTTATCACAATTAATACGCATCTTCGCCTTTTATTTGTTTGGACGATCCCCAGACGTTGAAATTAGATGCGTTTATTTTTGGGCTTTTTTTCCTGATTTCTTTGGTTGGGTTTTTTATTTTTGTTCTTCAATTTAGTACGATTTGGACTATGAAAAAGTAGAGGATTAGCCGGTATGATACGGATTATTGGAGCCGGAATCTTAGGGCAGCAAGAGTGCTTATTGGAAGAGAAATTTGTCGCTCGTTTAGCTGCAATTTTGATTTTTTTTTAAAAAAATTCTACAAAATATTGCCGGAGAAATACTATAGAATTATGTTTAAGGGTTCAATTGGGGTTACGTTTTTGGTGGGTAGGATGTTTGGATCCTATAATATCACTGGCATGTGTTTGGGAACGATATATATAATTTCATGTGGTGGATTATATAGGTATCCACATTCGTTGGGGAATAATAGTTGGTACTTCCAATGGTACAAGCCTACAAGGTGATTAAAAATATTTAATTGGGACTGGCGGTTTTAGAATTCTTCCGGATCACCTTTGTTGCTTTCTGAGACAGCTGCGAAATTGTCCACTAGAAACCACGTCCATGGTTTTGAAGTTTTATTGGGATGTTAACCATATGCTTATCAGATTAGCTTGTTTGGGATTGCCTACCCATGGCAAGAGAGCTTTATGGTCATGATTTGAAGCTGAGGTAAAAAAATAACCCCAGGATTTCAGGTGACCCATGGGTAATATCAAATGTGCCATCTCCCAACAGAGGAAGTTGTTTGTTTGCTGCACAATTATTTTCTTTTGCTTTTGTTTTCGATTTTCCATTTTGGGTTTATATTTTCTAGCCAAAGAGGTCTCTTCCAAACGACTTAAATTTTCTCATCATCTTGGGTTGTATTCTGTTGCATTTTGAGAGTCCTCTACAGAAAGGGGAAGCTATTGTGCTTGAAGTGCATGATGGTTTTGTTAAATTTAGAATTAGTTGAGTTTGCTTTAGCCAGTTTAGATAGCATTATATTGGTTTCTATGAAACCAATATCCTTCTGTGTTTGCTAAGTCTTGTTAATTTTCGTAAGCATCTCCTTAGCAATTCGTTTAATCTGATAAAAAATTTTGTGTGGATTTCTGCAGTCGTCACTTGCAGCTGCTAGAGCGGACAATTTCTATTATCCTCCAGAATGGACTCCAAGCCAGGTACGCCTCAAGTGTAGTTGCTATATCACATTGTTACAATTGCTTATTATGTTGCATCACTGCTTTGTAGTCCTCACAATTCCTCTTCTTTCAGGGGTCTTTGAACAAATTTCATGGTCAACATGCTTTGAGAGAGAGGGCAAGGAAAATAGACCAGGGCATATTGATTATAAGGTGATACATCACAGATGCTTACATCAATATCTGGAAAGATGTTTGTATGGTTTGCTGACTTGCAAAATGTGCCTGATAATGGAAAGGAGAACTCCAAGGGCTTATGGCATTGACACAATTTATAATAGTTTTGGCAACAAGCCACCCTCTTCTCTGTGCAGGCCTTTCTAGGCTTAAGCATTTATGTATGCGAATGGCACACTCTGTTTTGATGATATTTCTCTTATTCCAATTGATTGCTTGACGTATTAATTAGTTTTCTTCTCTATGGATGGTTTTCTTTCCTTTCGTTGCCAGCTCCTAATTGATTTTCGCCTTACTTTCAGGTTTGAGATGCCCTATAATATATGGTGTGGTGGATGCAATTCTATGATTGCAAAGGGTGTTCGGTTCAACGCAGAGAAAAAGCAAGTGGGAAATTATTATTCAACAAAGGTATATTTTGCAATCGATCACAGTATATTTTTTATTGTATGATTGAGGATGCAAGGATTAGGAATAGATAAAGGATTATATTGGATGATGTGTTTTATTTGGAAGATGCAAGCACTCAAACAGTCAGTTACTGTCCTACCTATTTTGCTGATATCAATCTAGCATGTTTTTTTCATATCAATGGGCGATTTCATTTGTGATTGTAAACTAGTTTCGCTGCCTTCTGCTCACTGTGAAAGTTCCTTAGCGAGGAGAATTTTTGACTTAGTTTTTCCTCCCACAATGGTTTTGTTTGCCGATTAAGATTTGCATGCTTCTTTCAGATATGGAGCTTTACAATGAAGGCTGCGTGCTGTAAACATGAGATTGTTATTCAGACAGACCCCAAAAATTGTGAATATGTGATCATCAGTGGGGCCCAAAAAAAGACAGGAGTTTGACATTGAGGATGCAGAGACCTTTGCACTCCCTGCAGATGAAGGTTTGTATCAAGTCTTTTTTTCATTCACTTTTTTTGAAGGAAAAGAGAAGGGAGGGAGGGGCGGGGTTGTTATGTCAAATGGAGAAATAGAATAAGCCCAGCTGGATTTAAAGAACTTATTGTTTTGCACTTGTGTTTCCTTGGTTGACCATGGCAGCTTCTAAAATGATGAGGTTAAATCTAGGGCTCAATTATATTCATTGGATATTTAACCCCTTTTATTATGCATCATTGATGCGTTTTTTAAAGCAAATCTTAATGGTTTTCCTTTTCTCAGAAAGGGGTAAGCTAGCAGATCCATTTTATCGTCTTGAACACCAGGAGGAAGATTTGCAGAAGAAGAAAGAAGCTGAGCCGGTGCTAGTGCGCCTTCAGCATCTATCTGATGACAGGCATTCGGATGACTATTCTCTCAACAAGGCTCTTCGGGCACAACTTAGAGTATGTTATTGAGTTCATGTTAGTTCTTCTACTTGTAGATAAGGAGTTTTTCCTCACTTTCTGATTTTCTCAGAATCAAAAGGAAAGAGTTGCTGAAGAAGAGGCTGCTTCAAGGAGAAGAGGCCTTGGCATACGACTGCTTCCACCTTCTGAAAAAGATGCTGCCAGTGCAGCACATGTGAAATTTCCCTACAAGTTTGAAAAAAATAGGAAGGATAAGCGAGCATTGATCAATGCTGCTTCAATCTTTTCCAGGTCATCTGCGTCATCTGTGACCACTCAGAGGCAGTCAGAATTAGAATCCAAGAGAAGGAAAATTAATGCAGCTGCCGCATCTAACTTACTGGCAGGGGGATATTAACCTTCGTCATGGTCGCGGAATTGTGTCACTTCGCGGAGGCACAGGGGAAGTTGAATGACAGAGAGACATCTTTAGCTTGCCATTTCCTTAGGTCATGAAACAGCTGTTTCCCTTTATAGTGGGCTTTAGAGCAATTGGTGATGGTTTTGCTTTCAGCATCAACAGTTCCTGTTCAAAAGGCAACGGAGCGTGTATATATTCTATTGACCACTTGCTCATAGGCTACTTGCTTATAGTCTTTCACACTTTCTCGCCTGGTTTAGGGATATTGATGAGATTTCTGAGTTATGATTGTGTATTCTGTGCTGTTGTTGTTTTTAATTTTTTTTTGGGAAAAAAGCCAAGTGTTTGTATTAGTTCTTGAATGCCTTTAATTTATGTTCAATTGCCAATTTTAAATGGTTGGTGGTGTGTGCCGGCTGTTTGTTTGCGGTTAAAGCATGCTGCCGAGTATTGTTGTTAAGTTGCCGATCGACAATTCTTTACTGTGGTCACAAATGCTATTTGATGCTGTTGCCTGAGATTTTGCGGAAGCAATGAAGTTTTTCTCATGGTATGCTACCATCATTCCCACCGTCATTATGCAGACAGGATGCTTGATTCTTTTTTTTTTTTTCTCCGAAAAGCTCGACATAATATAAAACACCGAAACAAATTACAGGGGTGTATTGTCACAGCAGACAATACTTCTAGGAATACAAGAAACATTAACAAACCCTGTAATGGAAAACTGAGCAGCTCATTTCGCCAGCAGATGGGCAAGGGAGTTAGAGCGTCTAGGAACCCAAACCAAAGACCAATCCAGATGATTGGCAAAGACATTGCGCAGAGATGTAACCAAATCCTCGATTTGCCAGCAAGGAGATTGAAAGGTAAGATTGACATCAGAGCACAACATCTGAGAATTCGATTCAAAAATCACACATGACCAACTGTTCTCAAGAGCTAACTCGACAGCTCTGACCGCAGCCAAAGCTTAACCAAATACTCTATCTGCCAGCAAGGAGACTAGGACGTAACATTGACATCAGAGCACAACAGCATCCGATTAAAAAACCACACTGTGCCAACTGTTCTCAAGAGCTAACTCGACAGCTCTGACCGCAGTCAAAGCTTCACCAATCAAGAGATCCATAGCCTGCAATAGTTCAGTATACACAGTACAAAGAGAACTAGTGAAATCTCTACGAGAGATGGCTAGGAAAGAACCATTACAAGATCGACGACATCAAAATGGATGCTTGATTCAATGGAAGTCAATTGTACATGAGCACAAAGCTGTATTCGACAAGTTTTTTACCTATGAACTGTCAAGCTGTCAACCCAGATGACGTATCATAGCAAAGTGATTCCCTGCCAACTGTTTTTGTTTTGGGAAAATTACACGTTCCATGCTCTAATTTATACTCAATTTGAATTATTAAACCTGACAAATTGCACTTCAAACTACCTTATATGTTTATACTTTGCACTTCTGTGGAGATTTGACCATTAAAATTAATAGAAAAAATAACACGTCACACAATCTAATTAATAGAAGTCCAAATTTGATCATTAAAATTTAATATTAATAGAAAAAATAACCTATGACACAATCTTAATAGTTAAATTTGACATTGAATGTAAAGTGTAAATCAAATGGTCTTGTGAAGATCTCGCTGTTAAAATTAATAGAAAAAATAATACCTGACACAATCTTATAAATGGCTAAATGGTAATTTAGGGTGCAATGTGTTAAATTTGGTATTACGTGGCTTAAATTGTAATATAAATGGTAATTTGATGGTGTAAAGCAGAGGCGGATGTAGGGGGCGGCCCTGGGCGGCCGCCACCCATTGGCCAGACAAAAATTTTTTTTACATGTATATTGTTTTTTTTATTTATAAGTTGGTCTGGGCCTATGGGAGCCCGATCCCCATAGGCCCAGACCAACACTGGAGCGCCTGGGCTTTTGGGAGCCCGACCCCCATTGGCCCAGGCGCTCCAGATTTTTTACTTCAGGGCCTGGGCTCTTTTGGCCCGGGCCCTTTATTTTTTTAACCGGCAGAGGGTGAAACGACGCTGTTTCACCCTTTGCCTTAAAAAAAAAACGTGTTTTTCTCTCCTCGACCCATCTCTCTTCGATCCCTCTCTCTCAGTCTCTCTCGACTGGTTTCTCTCTTTCTCGCCCACCGCCGCGCCGCGCCGCACCACCGTTCCCACTGCGCCGATGCCTTTTTCCACCGCCCACCCCCACTTGCGCCGCACAACGGCACTGCTTGCCCTGCACCGCACCGCTGCCTGCAGCAGTGCAGCACCCGCGTCCAGCGCACCCGGCCGGCACCAGCCCAGCCGTGAGCCGCCGCGTCCCTCATCTGTGAGAATTCCGCATTCCCTCACTCCCTCGAATTATGCCAATACTCAGTAGCCTTTGCAGTTTGCAGTATTAAACGGTTTAATTTCTTAACCGATTAATTTATTTAGTTAATAGTTAGTTAGGAATTATAATGATTAATGCATACAGCATAGTTAATTTATGAAATTGTTGGATTTAGGCAATTTATAGTTAATAGATTTAGGGCAGAATGCAGATTACATTTGGGGCAGATTTAGGGCAATTTGATTTAGGGCAATTTATTCAACAATTTGAGTTTAAATGATAGCTTAAATGGATCAGTGCCTTATTCACTTTCACAATTGATATCTTCCATCTCTTTTCCATACTTTAGTTCACAGTGAATTTCTACCATAAGTTATCTTGCAGAGAAAAAGAATGGTAATATGTAGCAAACCCTTGAAATTGTTTAATTTCATTACTTACTGGACCTGATTTCTTGAGTTTTGAATGACTTATGTTGATAAACCATGTCTGTGAATTATATATAGCTTTTATTTTCCATTGCAATTGCAGATTGCTACTTTGCCTTGGAATTCTGAGACTATGTATTATTTATTCTAATGACAGAATCATTCCTGTATGATGACAAAGTACTCTATTCAAGGAAGTTGTCTTCATTCCCAGAGGTAGTTTTGCCAATATGCCGAAAGTTAATGCATGCACATATTTTTTAACTTCACGGAACAATCATGAGATATCAGATGATGGATAATTGTTTCAGGGTACTCAACCATGGAAATCCAATATGTTTCCGCAAAACCAGTATGTAACCAAACATTGAGGCTGTTTAGATCATAATTCCCACAGTAAGTCCTTGAATTTTGAGACTCAATTTTGTGTCCGTAATTTATCTTTTACTGAATCTTGATAGAAGCTTAGCCAATTATCCCGACTATGGATATCTTCAACTTTTCAGGAGAGAATATGCCGTTGCCCTCGAGAAAGGAACTGTTGCTGCTGTGGTTGATGAACGGCCATATATAGAGCTCTTCCTGTCAGACCATTGCTGGTTCTCAATCAGAGGGCAAGAGTTCACAAGAAGTGGGTGGGGATTTGTGAGTATCTCAAGATGCAGTTAGTTAAATTAGTCTTTGCAATATTAAACCAGTTAAATCAAATTTTTTATCTTCATAATTGCGTGGCCTTGGATAGGAACTTGTGGGAATGTTTTAGTTGGATTCTAAATGCTTTTAGGTTGATATTCATGCAAGTTGGTTTTGTCTGAATTGTCTTGAAAAGCACGAAAAGACGCTAAAAAATCCAAGTAGAACAAATATCACTTCTTAAAGTTTTTTAGACAGAAATGGGGAAGCCCTAAAGAATGAGCCGTGTAAAAAACATGTATGTATTGCCTTAACTGTAGAAGTACCATGACAGCTTCTCTTCAAGAGATGCTAATGGATTATCACTTTTGGATATAAGAAGATGTATCCTGTTAAAGGTTGACTACATCCACGCTCTCTTAAGTTATTTCTTCAGAAAAATTTGGAAATCGAGTACTACAAAACCCAATTTGGATGTCCCATTGAACTATGTCTCGCTTGAGGTTGATTTCTTCACATATCAATCTTCTTAGAAACCTTGCTTTTTTGTTCAACTGATTTATGACCGTGGAAATTTTCTGATCGTGTCCCATATGATTTGTCTAAAGGTATTTCCAAGAGACTCTCCTTTAGCAGTTGACATGTCTACTGTCATGCTTCGCCTGTCTGAGAATGGTGATCTTGAGAAGATCCATGACAAGTGGCTGTCCAGAAAGACATGTGGTAATTCCCAAGCACCGGATGTTGTATCAAATCAGTTTCAGTTACAAAGCTTCCTGGGGCTATTTCTGATATGCTTGCTGTCTTTGACCATTCTCTTCGTGATAGTGTTTTTATATTGATAGCACTCCTCCTGTCATGACTTTATGATGCTTTAACTAAGCGCACTTAAAACCTAACACATTCAATTGACTGAGTATGAATGTTGTATGTGTCATGATGTGCGGAGTTTGTAGTAGATTGGCAGGTAGTCATTTATATGAATTTCAACTTATCCTGCTGAAGTGAGGTCCCCGTCTGCCGGTCTGCCTGCTGCTGTTGGCATGGCATTATGTATGTTTCATTTGTAGTAGATTGGCTGGTAGTCATTTGTTGATTGATTGTTTTCACTTTGTTTTATTTTGTTTAGATAATGGATAAGTATGCAAAAATGTAGGATGCAATTGCCATCTCTCAGTCGTACTACATAGTACGATACGTGTATTCTATTATTTTTAATGATTTTAGTATTTAATTTTCGATATTGTAACTTTAAGAAAATTGTTTGCATTACGAAGAAAAACAAATTCTTATTATTTTGCATGTAAAGTTCGACCCCCATGAAAGTCCATCCTGGATCCGCCACTGGTGTAAAGACTATTTTTTTTTTACTTTTCTTTTCAATTAAAGAACGGTTAAGATTTGAATTAAGAACTAGCCCAGCAGATGGCTTATAGCAGCAAGAATGCCCTCACACGATTCTAAGCTAAATCTGCTGAGTACAATTAACATGGATCCAGGAGACTACAGATATTACTGCACTTAACAGAAGACACAAAGATTGCCACTGAAACAAGTCCAGAATGCAGAAAGAAGGAAATTGAGATTATACATTCAAAAGCCAATGCCATGCTCCAACTTCAGCTTTACCGGACTTAAACGACCAGGCAATAAGACTTGACCTTCCTCCCAGTCTCATCCCAGAGAACTTCATTACTTTATCTAAACTGAGAAGTAAACCTTTTGGGTAATAGTTCTACTTGTATGAACTGAACGTCAATATGTGAATAGGCATAAATACAGTGCTTGGCATTCTTCAGAGCGATATCCAGTTCGGCATTTGGCTGGCTATATCAATTGGATCTAATTCACGAATTCCAGTGGCAGTGGACGAGTACAGAAGATACTTCAAGTATCTGTTTGGATATATATAATATTCTGGGGCCATATAAAGGTAGTCTTTCTCCCCGAAAAGCTTTCTTACCATTAAGAGCAGTCGATTGTTGCGCCACGCATGCAGTGTGAGTACCCCCTGTCCGGCTATCCCGGATCGCGCCTGACATTTCATCTGTGTCTAACCCCGGAAATACACTCTTTCTTGTCACGCACAGTAGTTAGTGTACAACAAAGACTGACTCACTGATCGAGAAAGAAAAGAGAATCATGAGGGCTTAACTTTAGGCCTGGTTTTAACCTTCACAAATAGAGACAAAACAGAAAACAGCCAGACATTATAATCACATTCGATATTGCCTTAGATCTTCTTGTGCCATTGTTTGGATTCCTTTCCCTCACTCTTAAGCATCACAGATAGATTATCCGTACACGTATAAAGCAGCTATGACAACCTAACACTGCAACAATATCCCGCAACTGGCCCAAAATAAGCAAATCAAATAGAAATGAGTTTAACTAACTTATTTCTCTGCTGGCCGCTTGTCAGATGTAAAGGTTCACAGTCACTACAAAAGCCAATATTTGGGGTTGAAACATTTGATCTCTCTCGCCTCTCTTTTCCGGGCTTTTAGCTCCATGATACATATAAACTTTCACCTGAATGGTCTTCTTCGGAAATGTGCAATGGTTGTAAGTTCCCTGCAGTTTCTCGCTTTGGCCTTATGAATCCTTCGTATTCCGGCCTGGAAGAAGAATCGGAGACTGCACTTGAAGTGGGACCGCCGACCGCGGCAACCTATCTAGGTCCCTGCAGTTTCTCGCTTTGGCCTTATGAATCCTTCTTATTCCGGCCTGGAATAAGAAGAATCGGAGACTGCACTTGAAGTGGGACCGCCGACCGCGGCAACCTATCTAGGTCAGTAGAACCTAGATTATGTTTGTGTTATAAAATTTTTGGTATTGATTTTAGTAAAATTTATGTTTGTACTTATATTACAATCAGTGCATGTCAAAGTAGGAGTGCATGTTCGTCAACACATAGATCAAAGTCCTCAGCGCTAAAAGAAGTAAGATTTATGGGGCAACACCTCCAATCCTCCACCTATGGGCCGCATGGTAGAGTCGATAGTACTTGTTCAAGAAAGGTCTTAAGTTGATTGGCGGCAATTTACAAAAATCTTCCTCCTGTGCTCTCTGGTGAACTTCGCGGGGCGTACTTCACAATTAGCATCAAGTAGGTGTGGGAAAGGATTTTATGGATTAAATCTAAATAGATCTATAGGGATGATTAAAATTAAATCTCAACATAATTAATGAAAAAAATTTGACCCGATGACCCGCGACTTAATTTACCTTATTAATTGAGTTAGCATGTTCACTTCCTATTAGATGTACTGAAATTTAATATTAACGAACCATTTAGGTTTAACCCGATATATTCATTTTGGGTATTAACTGCGGTGACCACCAGTTTCAATATTGTTATTGGTAATTATGGACTAATTTTCCTTACTGCTGCAGCCTAGTCTTCATGGCAGCTTGTACGAAATACACTGTAGTCTTAATAGCACGTTCAGGGAGGGTCAGCTTGCGTCGATCTGAAAATTTGAAATTGTAACTCAACCATAAAGCCCTAGAGGCTATAACGTCTTGATCGAGAAGGGAGTTGATTACTCCTGTAAACAAGTACTCTGTTTATCGTATACTGAAAAAGTAAACTGATCAATATTCTCTGTAAGTTTTGAAGGTCCATGTCTACTCAAAAAGAAAAAGTAAACTGATCTATATTTGACTCTCAACAAAAATCTAATGATAAAAATTTGTTAGTAAAAAGTTGTATTGAGTGTTATTTGATCAATTAGTAGTGGTTCCTACTCAGCTGATTATCTTTAATTAAAGTTGTCCCCACGAGCGTATTTTTTTTGGTCCAATCACACTCAAGCAGAATATGTATCTTCCTTGTTCGTCTGCGAAAAGTGACGATAACAAAGGCCTTTCTGTGCCTTCTGCTGCATTGTTAACGACACTATCAGTAGTCAATCAGGCAACTAAAGTTCTTGCTTTTTGCTGAGCAGCGAGGCCTCTGGTGTAGTCTCTATCGCTACCCGGCCGTACACCCTACCTAACGTTTAACGTCAATCTCATGGAACTACAGTTGTTTTCATTACTCCCCCTCAGCTAGACAGCTACCATATTTTCCTCACTTCCTCCGTTATTTTTAGAAAAATTATCTCGTCTACAAAGCTGTAAAAATTGTTGTAAATGTGGGCAATCTCATTTAGATAATGTTGCACAATGCACAGTGTTGCATATATAATTGCATGAGGATATATAACTGACAACGGATAGGACTTAGGAGCGTACTGATTAGTTATAATCCTATGGTGCATAGAATAAATTATTAGCCAAATCTTTGTAATTAGAAAAGGTATTCCTTTAATCTGGAAAATAAAACGTGTTGTTAAGGTAAAGTTGAAATGTGATCATCTTTCTCTGAACTTTATAATCTTATCCTTTAGTTTTATTATCTATAACATATATGTTGGAAGTCTCATATTGCTGGAGAGACTAATCAATGTGCTCATTATAAGGTCGTGGCATTCCTCACTCCTCAAGGCGTCTTTTGGAGTTGAGTTAGACCCACCTTTCATATATTGTGTAAATTCTAATAATATATCTCAATCTTATCTCAACTCTCAAAGTGAAATGCTCAAATTAAGATATTTAATTAACAGCTTTCACATTTGTCTTATAATTGCTATTGAGGCTTTGAGATCTTTTTGCTAAGAAAAAAAGAGAGGCTTCGTGATCTTTCAATAAGTTGTATCTTCTAGATTGGAAATCCTTCCTCATGCTGGTCCATCAGGTGATCCTTGCCTAGTTGTTTAGTGCATAAATAGAATGTTGCTACGGTGCCAAGGTACCTTCTTGATCGGCTTGAAGGTCCGGTACAGCAATCAAAACCCTAATCAATATGTATACAGCTTTAGACATCAAGAGCGTCTTAAGGATGGAATTTCAACTTGTGAAATCCGGTACTTTTTTTTTGTCTCTAGGATATGAAATTTGGTACTCACAGTCACAACTGATGGAAAACTTTAGCAAATAACTTGCCTCAATAAAAGAAAGCTACCCCTTTGTCAGTGTTATTAAACAGAAACATTAAAACTAATATCACTAAAACTCCTGCCAGAGTTTCTCTCTAGGGAAGTCTCTTTTAGTCATTCATGTTCCCGTAATTAGCTATACCTATGTGTTCTACAATATTGGAGGATCACATTAAAGCAGCAAACTGTGCTTATCAATTAATTATATCTTCTCGGCAGAGTAACGTAGTTTAGATGGACAGGCCCCATTTACGCGTAATACTTCATCCATATATATGTAGCTTTTTAGGGTCTAAGCTAATTTCAAGAATAAAAAGCAATCTTCAGTACCAAGGACAGAGCCGGCAACGAAAGCATAGAGAGGCAAGGACTTCATTGCCAAAAGCCAACCAATTTTGTTTCAGCTTTACATCTCCACGTTGGGAGTTAAGTACTCTAAAAGGACTAATCAAGCAGTTAAGTACTTAATTTTAAAACCCTTTGGAGCCATTATATATAAAGATCAATCTCACCGGTTAAGTATCCAATGTGAGATTTCAGTACTGATCTTAAGCTCCCTGGGTGCATCATGCATGCATTCTCATTTTCCCGGTTCATATGGGAGTACTTGAGTTGTTACAACTAGGATGCACAAACCCTCACCAAGTGGGTTAACTTCATCCACTGAGCTTGCCACTATATATATATTACTCAAGTGTTAGTAAACCGCATGCATTGTATGTCTAATTAGCCCTTAATATATGAGACAACTGCTGATAAATACGTAAAGAGTCCTTCTGTTCTTCTTGTGCATATGTTGAATTCCCTTCTACAGGATCTTTAATCACTTGGATCTACTCAATGCTTCTAGTGCAAAATCATATTTCGTAAAGGAAGCATGGTGAATCTTTCAAATTCATTCATGTACATGTATGTATTGTCTATTAGATTCCTTATTTGTTTGCTGAAACATTGTTTTTAGTTCATTATAGACGTGAAGCAATATTTAATGTACACGAAGTCCGATTTTTCTTTGCTTCGCCGACTAAAGGGAGCAAACTTGACTTGGAAATCAGGGAGAACAAGATCAGAATTCTCACTAAATTAACGGTCTATTGCTCTGTAAATGCACCACTCGCATCATTCAGCACCCAACGAAACCGAAGTTGGCAGGCAGAAATCATTTAATGCATGAATTACTTTCAAATATGTACATATCTATACTCGAAATGACTAGTACAATGCATGCCCATGTACAAGAAAAAAATAATCTGCATATGGTCATCAGAAATGTTGAAAACCGAAAGGGTTCCAAGAAAAATGCTAGGGATCATCTTTCCCTTGATTTACTAGCTACTTGAAGGGAATTTAACTATCGATCCCTTTCAGTAGTTCTGCCCTTCTGTGATGGAGCATTATTATTCCATGCCTACTTTGAGAAGAATCTATTGTTCTGGGGGGTTCTTGTGATCTTAAACAGGCAAACGTAAACTGTATATTAGCGTGTATATGGAGAGTACGATAGGATCGGTTTTTTTCTCCGTCGTCTATGCGAATTAAGAAATTGCAGAAGAGTAGTACTATTCTAGAGGAAAGAACATGATCAACTGAAGGTTTTCCATTGAACAAAACACCACACAACGCAAAATAAACTTGAATAGCACCTTACAACTGATGCATCCATCATCCATGACATTGTTAGTCATAAGAAGGCCTGCCAGTTACTTAACTAGGGACTGCATGAGATTTATTTTTCATCCATTTATTAAAGAAACATAGATACAGATTCTGACTTCAGGTTTAGCTACATTTCTCCTTGTTTAAGTGGCTGCTTCATCTTTGGGAAATTGTACTATCTTGTTGCTCTAGTGCTCTTATGTACGGTGATCTTTGCAGTATGCCCACAGAGAGACCGTTGGTGCTCTTGAAAGTGTATTTCTAAGCATACATAGAGAACTAATACGAATCTTAAATCTTATTCCATTCTCAAACATACGTAAAACGTTTTGATTTACCAGCTCTTTGTTGATTTAATGGAATTTGTGACTTTAAAATTGTTATAGTTAATTTTTCTACGTATCTGGATGTCTGAAAGCATATGCACACGATGACCAGCTTGTGGTTCTCTTGCAACTCCTGATCCTGTACTGGAAGATTATGACGTCAAGTTGAGCTGACCACATTCCTCTTTAAGCTGTGAGCCAGTGATACCATATTCCAAGATGCTTGATCCTGTACTGGAAGATTATGGTATCAATTTGAGCTGACCACATTCCTGATCTTTAAGCTGTGAGGCATTGATATCATCTTCCAAGATGCATTTATTTCAAGATAACTGTCATATCCATGGCTTTAAAGACAATAATAGAAAAAATAATGGAAAAGAACATGAAATTTGTACATCTACATTTCTGAAACATCTTTAGACAGAGAACAGATCTTGGGCAAAACAATTTTCAGAGGCAGCAGCTAGAGCTCCAGACCATTACTAGCCCTTTTTTAGGTAATTGGTAATTGTGTTTGTATTAAAAAAATGTAATGGGGAATGCCCTACATGCAGTTCAAGAGCACAGGGTCCCAAAAACAAGTGTATACCCCAATATACAGGCTAATCTAGATCTGCTGCAGTACCACAGACCACAACAGCCAATAGGTTCTGATCATAGTGTTCTATTTACAACAAATCTCACACCAGTAGCCTTGTCTAGGTTAATCTTTCTTTCTTTTTAGTTTTTCCTTCTATTTACAATTCAAATTTTGCTCCAACATTCAGATGATGAATAACTCGTTACGAACATAGGTTAGTGGCTTGATCAGACATTCATACAGGCAATATATCTAAATTTTTCTGTCTTGTTTTATCAACCTTTTTTCATCATTATATATAGATGTAACCTGGACTGATAGAGGCTTAAAAGGCAAAGGTGGGATCTACGTAATTAGAAACAGAAGATGCATGCAAATGTCTAGTGACTGAAGATCGATGCATGTCTCCTTACAATATGTATGAAAGAATTAACTCAAAGCTGGTTTTATATCGATCGATTGAAGTTTTTTCTTGTAGCTTCTCGAATTCAAATTTGGTTTTCAATTTCTAATGCAAAATGCTGCTGTCATATAACAGTTTGGCCAGCTTTTAAATCAAAGTAGACAGCCGTGTCATAACAGGGAAGTTCGTATATTATGATTAAACCATACATTCAATATAATGATTTTGGAGAAAACAAAACGCCAAACTCTTACAAATTCTCAACAAAGAAATACAATAATATGTCATAGTTTCACCGGTCTGCAAACAATTCCTTAGGACATGATATGGGGAGTTGAAGACGGCCAATTATAGAGAACACATGTTTATTTTTATTATTTTTTTGTGTCTTGGGGAGCACACATATATTGTTCGTTCGCTGAAAATGAGCACCTCAACATAAACGGCAATTCTTTTCACTTACCATAAAATTTCAATAGAAGTAACTGTCAAGGAAATGCGATTGCAAATGGTTATTTGAGGTGGACAAAAAGTTTGAACTAGGGTTTTGTTGTTGAGAATTGGAGGAGGTAATGAAAATTGAACCGGGGTTTTGCTCTTGGGTGTTTGGGGTGGTCATGAAAATTGAATTAAGCATCTGTTCTTGGGCATTGTAGGTGCCCATGAAAATCGACTTCAGTTCTTGGGATTTTAAGCTACCGATGGGAATTGCACCGGGGATTTTGACTTGAACATTACCTCTGGATGGCTTCATGTCTGGCGTCGTTGAGCAAAACGAATGCGTATCAGCAGTGTTATTGTTCCAATTTACAGGAAATCCTGGAAAATCGTCTTCAGAGTTTCCCCCACTTGATGGGGCAACAGTGTGGGAGTAATTAGAGATCAAAGATGAGCTTGGTGCACCCATGATACCCAAAAAGTTCTCACTAATGCTTGTATAATCGACTCGATTTTCTAGGAAGTGATCCATAGGCTCTTCGACTTCAGCCACCATTTTCAGAGAAGATTTTCTTTCATGGCTAGGTAAGCTGGTGACGATTCCAGTGTCGAGGGGGACAGAATACCATAATTCTCCCAAATTGTTAGGGTGTGCGCCTTCCGAAATCCGTGTTGATTTCTCAATACCCCTGATCATCAATTTTTCCTTAGTTCTCTCCCTCGCTCTTGCTCTCGCCTTGTCCCTGGAATCCCTTGCAACTGTATGTAGCTTTCTGTTGGGTTTCTCTTTGGCTATGCGATTGAAAATTCCAATATTTGAACCAACGCCCATTTGGTCTCCGTCGGCCGCAATCTCGACATCTTCTGAAACCACCTCACTATCGGATGTAACTGACACACTCTTAGCACCGTCACTGCAACTTTGCTTCACTTGTGAGATACTCTCTGTGAATTCTTTGATTGCGGTCTTCGACTTAGAAAACAGCCACTCGATAGTTTTGCTTGCTTTATCAAAACCCAACATATCTTGGAGATCAAAGAACTTGCGGGCAATCTGCAGGGACAACCTCATTCTACGGTCTCTTGGGCCTTGAGCCGTGCAGATCTTGCTGTGCCTGTCCTTCTTCCCAGTTCTCTTCCTGGGAACTGTCTGTTTTGCGCCACCATTACGTTTCTTGTTTGGCAGTGTTCTTTTCGAAGGAATCTGCTTGGCCACAGTGTTGCTGGTCGTCGCCTTTTTGCTATCTGTTGCGTTGTTTGAACCCACAACACTATTTTCAGTATCGGCTTGGCAACTACCGGAAACAAAGAGCTTCTGCTGTGAAAGAAAGTGGCTCAAAAATAGTCCATCATCCTCAGAAAAAGGTGCTGACATGCGTGAATAAGAAGAGGGATGTTCTTCCTGTCCTGAGCTAGGCTTTTCATCATTTGCAAACGGCTCCTCCAAGACGGACTGGCTAGTGTATGTAAAAGGGCTGTGACCGCCGCTCCAAGGAAACATGGCCTCTAGCGCAGCCTAAGCTTTTGGAGATTACTGGGTGATGTGTAATTCAAAACTAGCGATTGACAAAAATAAACAAAAAACTAGAGGAGGAACAAGGAGAGGATGACAATCAATTCTCCTAGCTATTTGAAAATATATGCTATGGTGGAGCTTGGAATAGGTAATTAATTTCCTAGTGAAGAATACTGGATCTGCTTACCTAATGAGGTAGTGGGTGATGGCTTGAAGATGGAAGAAGACTCTTTTGGGTAAGTAAGAGGGAAGAAGACCAAAAGATATATACTGAAAATGAGGGTTATAGCTGCTGACAGAATACTTTTCTTTCACCTTGAACTTTTATTGCAAAAAGTGAAGTGTGGTGCATCTTGGACCCAAAGAGAGAGAGAGAGAGAGAGAGAAAGAGAGAGGGGTAATGGGATAGAGAGGTAGAGGGACTGTAGGAGTGAATGAATACGAAATATAGGTCATGGATACGCAGGGAAGCTGTTAAAGTGTGTAGATACGCACTGATTAAGCACAACTCAGGAGGAAGACACTTCACGTGGGTGCTGGTGGGGAGCTTGACAGCAACCTTTTCCTGTTCTTTTCAGTAAGAGAGAGGTGGAGGGAGAAAGAGAGACGCAGAGCTCGAAAGCTATTATGTGAAGCTTAATGAGGATAGACACGGCCACCTCTAGGAACCCTAGAAAGTAGGAAGTGAGAGAGAACAATTATATGATTAATCGAACATCCATGTACAAAATGAAACGTCCTAGTACACCGCGATCGGAAGGCTACGCCTCTTTGACTGGGCGACCAAACCTTCATTTTTCTTCTCTGACTGCGTTCATAATTCATCTGGATCTTCTACTGTTTATCTCTAAACCTTCTTCAAAACACGTTTTGTTGTCGTCTACAAATAGATAGGTTAGGTATAAATGACGTTAGTAGCCAAGGCCAATCCACATAATATGGTACGTGGATGTTGAATAGCTCTAATAAATGACGGATACGTTCGGTTTGAGTAAAAATGTAAGATTTTAGAGAAATTATGAATATTTATGTTGAATAATGTTTTATTGATGTTTGTGTAAAGGGGAGAGAAAAATGATTTGATGTAATTGTTTAATAAAAATATATTGAATTTATGTGAAAAAGTATAGAGAGAAAATTTATGTTGAATAAAAAAAGTAAAAAGTTGTTGGAGATTGTGTAAAATGTATTGGTGTTTGTGTTTGAATTATGAATATGTTCGGTGGTAGTTTTGTAAATGTATTTGAATCCTGAAAAAATATAAGAAACGAACATGATTTTGCCGTGTCCTGCGTCTAGGTAAATACAGTTTAATTGATACCAAATACGTCATCGAATAGGTTCATGGATTGGGTGCATAAATGGATTTCGTCACAAAATGAAAAAACTCCTCTAAAGTTCAAGATGATAGAACGATTTTCTCTTTCCAAATGCCAGCCACTAGATAACCTCTTTCACGCTATCCACTCACAAATACCCCCCTTACCACGCAGAGAGAAAGAAAAGCAAACAAGAATTGCAAGGAGACACTCTTTTCTTACTCTGAAGAGATTAGATGGTTGATAATCCAACATCCCAATTATGTTATGATCAGTATAATCCTCAGGAGCAGTCGAGAACATTATATTTCTTCGTTAAACCTTCACCTGGGAATAAATTCCAAAAGGCCAATCGAAATCTTTCGAGAAAATAGAAATAGCTGTGCATACGGCAAAGCGCTGAATGGAATAAAGTCTTCTTGTTCTTTTGACTGAATAACCATAGGTACAGAGTCACGAGACCTACTCCAAGCCATATCTGATCTTCATGCTTTTCCTCATACCAGTACTTCAATGTCATTTTGAATCTAACGGCAATGGCCCACACGAAAGAGTCTCGTTTTGCAGGTGATCCATCTCTTTCAGTTGATTTATGTGTAAGCACTGTTCACTACGTATGAAATATCTTCCTCCACCTCCAAGGCGAGCAGTATTAGGACAAGGACCACTACTCTTTCAGAACTGATTTGTTCGGGAAGTCGATTAACATCCACGACATGAATTTAAAGAAAAGAGGAATGGTAGCTATCGGTAATGCCAGGATTTCCAGTAAATGAGCGGATCCAACTGTGAAAGTTACGGCTGTTAAACAAGAGGAAGGTACAAGCTACGATCTCAAGGCCTGCGGCTACCTAATTAAGATTGCAAACTCGGAAATGGGCTAGATGAGAGATGGATATTGGATGCTTGTCCTTTCGGAACAATCTCGTTTAGATACCTATTCCTGTTGAAGGGGAAAAAAAACCGAAAAACACTAATATATAAGCGGGAAGAGTGTATAAATACATTGGAATTGGAAAAGGAGAATCTGAGAAGAGTCTTCTTGAATTAAACTCTCTTCTCTTTGGTTTTGCTTTAGGGATTTTACGATGCTAGTTTTCTTTCTGCCGATTAATTTTTGTAGATTTAAGGAGAAGGATTTGGAAGGTGTAGTGTGATGTAAGAGAGAAGAAGAGAGAGGTAGAAACAGAGTGTAAATGAATATCTTTCGTATATTCAATGAATAGAATTATACAAGAGTAGATGACTTTATAGAATAATCTATAACTGTGAGTTCACATAACATAATAACAAATAACAAATTCTATAAACACTTGATGATGAGCTGAAAAACTGTTGTCGATACGATACATCTTCACACGCCCCCTCAAACTGAAATGTGTATATTCAAAACATTGAGCTTGGACAACAGAAAATGAAACTTGGAAGTTGGTAATGCCTTAGTAAACAGGTCAACCAGTTGATTGTGTGTTAAAACATGTAGGGCCAAATCATTCCAGTTTGAAGATGATGACGTACAACATGACAATCAATTTCTATGTGTTTTGTTCTTTTATGAAAAACATGATTTTCAGCTATATGAAGGGCAGCTTTATTATCACAAAATAATAAAGCTAGTTGATCATGTGGTATGGTAAGATCATGAAGAACATAATTAAGTCAAACCAACTCACACTTTCTTTGACAAAATGAAATGCCCTTCTGTGACCGAGTTATCTCAAGGCCAAAAAAATACTTTGCAAGACCAAGATCCTTGATGCGACACTGAACATGAAATGAAGCTTTAATGTTGACAATAGATTGAAGATTGTTGTTGGCTACCAATACATCATTAACATAAATCAGTTACACTAGAAAAATATCACCCTTAGTTTGAGTGAACATAGTAGAGTCAGAAGCTGCTTGCTGGAATCTTGAGTGAAGAAGAAATGTGGATAGCTTGTTGAACCACTGCTTCGAAGGTTGCTTAAGTCCATAAAGGGACTTTCGAAGCTTGCAAACTTGATCAACTTCATGTTTGCCAAAACTAAGAGGAATTCTCATGTATACATCTTCATGTAAATAACCGTGAAGAAACACATTATTTACTTCAAATTTATGTAAATACCAATTTTTAATAGAAACTACAGTAGGTAAAGATCGAACTGTTACCAATTTAGCAACATGAGAGAAAGTATCTAGATAATCAAGGTCGGCCTGTTGAGTATACCCATTAGCTACTAACCTAGGTGATGTTTGTTTGGAAGAAATCTGTAGGATTCTGATAAAATTGTGAATATTTAGGTTATATTAAAATTGTATTGGCATGCGTGCAAAATTTGTTAAAAGAGATTGATGTTTGTAAAAAAAGTAACAAAATGTTGTATTGGAATACATGTGTTATGTGATGTTCGACATGTAAATATAAAATTATGATGTAAATCCTAAAAAAAACACTCAACCGAACATGCCCCTAGCCTTGTATCTTTCCATCAGATCTATATTTAACCTTATAAATCCAACGACCGCCAATAGCTTCTTTGTCAGTAGGTAATGTAGTGAGAATCAAAGTATTATTATTTTCAAGAGTAGATATTTCATCATTCATTGCCTTATGCCAAAAGGGGGTTTTTAATAGCTTGATGAAAAAACTTTGGTTCATCATGAATAAAAACAGATAAAGTGGAAAGCTGAATATGAAGTAGATAATTTTGTACAACCAAGAAATGGAGAAATTTCATGAGGCTTACCTGCTGTAGGAAGTATAGAACCCACGTGCATGGATTAAGTAGGAGATTGAAGTAAAACTAACTTATAGTAGTAATCTTTGAGGTAAGAAGGAAGTTGTCTAGATCTGATGGACTTTAATGGAGGTGAGATAATTGGAGGGTTGGGTGCAGGAGAATCAGGTAAGCCATGGAATGAAATATCAGAAGAAAAACCAGGTGCATAGGTGACATTAAGAGCAAATATAGCAGAAGAATTATCTAGAATGAAAACCGGTAGGACAAAATCAGTGCTTAAAGAATGCATATTTTCATAAGGAAATAGATGTTCATGAAAAATGACATCCTCGAGAGATAAAGGTAGTTTTAGAATCAAGGTTATATAATTTATAACCGTTGACTCCGAATGGATAGCCAAGAAAGAGACTTTGAGCTCTAGGTGCAAATTTGTGTCGATGACGTTTTAAGGTAAATGCAAAACACAAACATCCAAAAACTTTGAGATGTTTGTAAGAAGGAGCACAATCAAACAGTAATTCATAAAGGAATTATTGGATAGATGAGGAGATGGAATTCGGTTAGTGATATATGCAACTGTAAGAAGGCAATCTCCCCAAAAAGGTATGGGTAAATGGGATTGAAATCAAATGGCTCTAGCTACTTCTAAGAGGTGTCTATGTTTACGTTCTACTATGTCATTTTGTTGTGGTGTGTCCACACAACTTCTTTGGTGCAAAATGCCAAGAGAAACATAAAAATCTGGCATTGCAAATTCGAAACCATTGCTAGTTTGAAATTGCTTGACAGTCAAGTGAAACTAAGTTTAAACTAAGGTAATGAATGATTTTAGAATGGAACGAGTCTGAGAATTATGGGTCATCAAATACACCCAAATAGCTCGAGTACAATTATCTACAATTGTAAGAAAACACCTAGATCCACTCATAGTTGGAATAAAAAAAGCATAAATGTCACAGTGCAAAAGGTCAAATTTACATTGAGTAGTAGATAAACTAACTGGAAATGGAAGTCTAGTTTGTTTGGCTAAAGGACAAACATTACACAAGTGCTGATTATGTAGATTTATTTCAGGTACATATTTATGTCAAAGTATCGTACAAGAAGAGGACACATGTCCAAATCGATAGTGTCGTGTATGTGCATATGTAACTAGAGCAGAGGCAAGAGCAACAGGTAATGAAAAGGTTTGAGATGGCAACAAGTAATAGAGGTCATTGAAAGCTTTACCCACTCCAATCGTCATCCATGTGCTCAGGTCCTGAACAAAATAATGAGTTTTGTGAAATATTATATAGCAGTTAAGATCATGAGTTAACTTGTTGGCTGAAATCAAGTTAAAAGCAAAGGAAAATACACAGAGAACATTGTGCAAAACCAGAGTTGAAGACAAACGAACTGAACCAGTGTAAGTAATCGAAGATAGAGATTCATTTGGTAATTTGACAGAAGTTGATGGAATAGCTTGAAAATTCTCGAGTAGGGAGCTGGAGCTGACCATATAGTCAGTAGCTCTAGTATCTATAATCTAGGAATTTTGAGATTGAAAAGGATATGAAGTGTTACCTGCCATGTTGCTAAGTGGAGTAGGAAGCAAAGAACATGTCATGGCAACATGTGAAGGATCAATAGGATCACTTTGTACAGAAGATTTAGAATTGATTAGGTTCAACAAATGTTGATACTGTTGTTGAGAAATAGAATTGCTTGGAAGCTCACTGTCATCGTCTGTGGAAACAAAAACTTGATTAGCTGTAGAGGTAAAAAATTTAGATCGATTTGGCTAATATCCAGGAGGATAATTATGTAAGCATATAGGGCGAACTCTACGAAAATTTGAATTGATAGGAAGCTTGTTGTTAGGTCGATATGCAATAGGTAAATGATACTATGAGGCAAAGGCATAAGCAGTTGGATCAGTCTCAGATACAAAGGCAGTAGCCTCAAAATTTGATTTGGCCATAGAAGACATTTATCGTCGTCTTTCCTCTTGTAAGACTAATGAGAACACTTTGTTGATCTAAGGTAAATGATCTAATAGTAAGATCTGTCCTCTGATATGACTAAAAGTATCATTAAGTCTGATGCAGGGGGATCCGAGTCAGATGATGCCGAGCTGTCGAATTGCTCATTGATGGCGTTGAATTACCTGGAGTGGGAGGATCAGCGCAAAGATGGCAATAAATCGTGATCTAGCCTAATTGGGGCAGTTTCCCGCATGTTTCGGTTTTTTTACCATAACTTTGGCTCCAAATGTCCGATTCGAGCCCGTGACCCCAATTCGGAAAGATCTTTTTGGCGCGCACGTCATAGCCACCGAGATACGCTCGGTGCACCTCGTTTTGAGCCCCAAATTTGCTGATTTAATTTTCGAATCTCCATTTTTAGTTAATTTTTGCTATTTATGGTATTTTTCTATTTGTCGATTAGGAAATAATTCTGAACCCGATTTGGGCCAGATTTTTGGCATTAGTTTGATTTCTTTCCGTATTTCGTTTTGGTAAGACTTTTAGGGTTTTGCTATTTTTGGCAAAATTCTATTAAGGGTCGAATTTCAACTATTTTAACCCGGCTTGTGGGTTATTTTGATTCATTCCTGATTATTACGAATTTTATTGAATCCAGAGTGTTTCTGAATTCTTGAGTCGAAATTCTCTCTTTCCTTCTTGCAAATTGCCTTTTGTTTTAGCCTACAGAATAATCTCTATTCTGTCTGGCATCAAAGTCTAATTAAGAACTTCATGACATACTCTTGTTGTTTATGATAGACAACAACTTTAAAGCCTCCACATGAACATCTTGCTAGGAGTCTAAAGTTGATCAACACATCCCAAAAATATTTAAGTTTTGTATAATAAGAACTGATCTTCATTTGATATTGTGAAAGATCTGCCATAGATTTCTACAATTTAAAGATTCGAGGTCCATTCGTCTGGCAATACCTCTCTTTCAAATTAAGTCATATATCTCTTGATGTGTCAATGTAAATGACACTACCAGCAAGATCTTTGCTCAGAGAACTCAGAGTTCCATACTTGGAATTAGAAGGATCAAATTTCACTAGAGTTCCATCAATGAAACCTGGCTTATTCTTAGCACTCAAACCTTTAGATATTGAACGACTCCATGTAGAGTAGTTCTCACTATTCAGTAGCTGCGATACCAGGACAGTTCGTGGATTATCACCATGGCGCAAGAACAGAGGATTATAAATGCTCTCATCAACTGAAGAGATCACAGTTCTTACAGCAGGTTGAGGAGGAGGTTTGGAAGCCATTTGTTAAGCAAGAAAATTCAGAGTAAGCTCTGATACCATGTAGATTTAAGGAGAAGAATGTTGAAGGTGTTGTGCGATGTAAGAGAGAAGAAGAGAGAGATAGAAACAGAGTGTAAATGAATATATTTCGTATATTCAAATAATAGAATAATACAAGAGTAGATGACTTTATAGAATAATCTATAACTTTAAGTTGACATAACATAATAACAAATAACAAATTCTATTACCACTTGATGCTAAGCTGGAAAACTGTTGCTGATACCATACATCTTCACAATTTTCGTGTTATCCAGCCAGATTAGCCCTCCTAAGGAATGTTACTGAAACATAACGATGTTGTTCATCCTTAAAATTGGGAAGGTGCCCACTGTATAAGGCAAGGTGTCCATCTTCAATATTATAGAGCAAAAGAAAAAAAAAAGAAAAAAAAGAGAGAAATACCTACACTCATGGAAAGGATTTTTTTTTTGTTAATTTTAAGAAAGGGAACAAAAACTTGTAAATTTATTAGTACCCTCACTTATGATGGAAAACTCATAGCTATTTTCAATTTGTGTGTAATCTGCTTGTGGAAAATAGTGTCTCAATATCAAGTTTGAAAAATAATTTCTTCGTTTCTCGGAGGACTTAATTCCTACAGATATGAGGCGTTGCATGTTCACGGCCAAATAACATATGCTGTTAATCGTCCCACGTTATTCATTTCCTGATCTACATCTCTTCATTAATATGACCAATAAAATAACTCTCTTCCTGTCAGATTGCCTCATTGCTGTTGACTGCAAGTCGGTGAGATTTATATTCAAAACTGGATTCATCTGTCCGATCAGTCATATGGACTCAATTTGATAACTAATTATTGTAGTAACAGTCATCACTGCCGCTGGAAATTCTATAAAATCTTAGCTATTTAGACCTAAGAGTACCAGCATGCAGCTCGAGAAGATAATATTGGCTGTACTTTGTCGAAGCCCAACAGTGATGTCAAAAGCCCAGTTCTCGCATAGTTGGGCTGGGGTGAACCTTCACTACGGGACCAGAACCAGGTTGAGATATTTCTTAATATCTTTGGAAGTAAACGACAATTAATTAATAAATAAACTTTCCGACAGTGACAATAAAAAGTAAAACCCATAAGTTTTGTCGGCTCATGTGCACCAAATTCATATCTTATATTATGGCATATCACATATGTGGCAAGGAATTAGTGGGCAACGGAATCATTGGATACTGATCATATCTAATGCAAGCTTTAACTCATATTAAAATACTCCACACGACCTGAGAAACAATGCCCATAGGTCGGCACCTTTTTACTCCCAGACTGCACTTCTCTTTGGAGTAGTAACCAAACGCAAAAGATACGTACAGAAATAGTCATAAAACGAGAAACACAAAGAAACCCACCACATGCGTTTTATATACTACGGCCTTTCCTGCTGTCAATCTCTTTGGCACTTCTTGGCTCCTTCTATCTGTCTCTCTTCCACACACAAACACAAAACAATGGTGTCAATGTCCCCACTCTACGCCCTCCTAGTCCTCCCCCTCCTCCTCTTCACCTTCACAGATCTCTGCCGCTCCCAAAACACAACCACCACGGAGTACTTGAAACTACGGTTGTTTCGCAACAACCCATTCGCTTCCCCTACCGAAGTTCTTTCGTACGACGCCCACCGCCTCTCCATCCTCCACAACAGTGAAACCATCAAGTCCCCAGTAGTCTCCGGGGCCCCCTCAGGCTCCGGCCAGTACTTCGTGTCCCTACGCCTTGGCACCCCTCCCCAAACCCTCCACCTCGTCGCCGACACCGGCAGCGATCTCGTCTGGGTCAAGTGCTCCGCCTGCAAAAACAACTGCTCCAGCACCCACCCCACTGCTTTCCTCGCGCGCCACTCCTCCACCTTCTCCCTCCACCATTGTTTTGACTCGTCCTGCCGGCTCGTCCCCAACCCGCCGCATTCTCACTGTAACCGCACGCGCCGTGTTCACACTCCCTGTCTCTACGAGTACTCCTACATAGACGGATCGGTTACCAGCGGCTTCTTCTCTAAAGAAACCACGACATTGCAGACCAGCTCCGGAAGAGAAGCCAGGCTGAAGAACGTGGCCTTCGGGTGCGGATTTCGGATATCGGGGCCAAGTATTACCGGCGCAAGCTTCAATGGGGCTCATGGGGTCATGGGTCTGGGCAGAGGACCCATTTCGTTCTCCTCACAATTGGGCCGTCGATTTGGAAACAAGTTCTCGTACTGCCTCCGGGACTACACCATATCTCCACCCCCAACGAGCTTTTTGACGATCGGAAACGACGTAGTTCGTAAAACCTCGAGAATGAGCTTCACTCCCTTGCAGACGAATCCTCTGCTCCCCTCATTTTACTACATTGGGATCCAGACCGTCTCTGTGAACGGTGCAAAGTTGCCGATCGACCCCTCAGTCTGGTCAATTAACGAGTCGGGTAATGGCGGCACGGTTGTGGACTCTGGGACCACTCTGACCTTCCTGGCCGAGCCGGCTTACCTTCAAGTTTTAGAGGCGGTTAAACGGCAAGTGAGGAGGTTACCGATTACGGCTGTGCCCTCACAGTCACTGGGATTCGACCTCTGCGTGAACGTGTCCGGTATGCTGAGACCGAGACTTCCGAAACTGAGTTTCAGACTCGTAGGCAACTCGTTGTTCTCGCCGCCGCCAAGGAACTACTTCATCGAAGCCGCGGACGGAGTCAAATGCTTGGCGATACAACCCGTCAAGTCGGAAACGGGATCCTCGGTGATAGGGAACCTAATGCAACAAGGCTTTTTGCTGGAGTTTGACAGCGAAGGGTCGAGGCTCGGTTTCTCACGTCATGGCTGCGCCCAACCGTGAGTGAAGCGATGTCTCAGTAAATTCCTGAGCTGAGCTGTGTATTCGTTTTCATTTTTTCACAAAGTTAATTATTCTATCACCTCCTAATGTTAAAAAAAACAAGTGAAAATAAATATGTTTGCCAGATTGTGTGAATATTTTGTCTCTCAGATTTGCGTAGAATCAATAGATGGCCTTCTTTATGTTGTCAATTAAGACTGCCGATGGAAAGGAAAGTGAGAGGCCAAGATTGCTTATTCTTTTGTCTCCGCTGTCCGGTCTGCCTTTGTCTCCCATTATTAAAGTTTCTTTGTTTGGAGTTCATTCATTCGAAATACGAGAAAATGTTACTTATTTAAATTATATCACGTAATTCAAATAACAAAAATTGCACATGACTCCCTTACAAGACATGACGACTTTTGAGGGACATAAATAGTAGGACATAGCTCCCTTGAAACATATGACACCTAAGCTTAGACTTTCCAGTAGCGTGTGGTTTGAGCACACCTGTCCGGTAGTAAAAGCGACTACCCTATATTAACTGTGTCAGCGTGGCTTAAATGAAAGGCAGCAGTACTTCTCTAGAGTTTATTTTCCTCGTTTATCAAAAACAAATAGTCTTTCTACGGTTGGCTGTAATTAGGTCCAATGCCGAGAGCTCCACCGGTGGAAGGATATAATATACAGGTACAAATAGAGAGAGTAGGACCTCAAAGTCTGTCTCCTATATCTGCGTGTTCTCCCAACTATAAATGCAAAACATTTTCCTTTTCCTTTCTTTATCCAATTTGAGAAACAGTAATGGGCCAACCCATGTTCAAACTTCAGAGGTAGTTTAATAGACATGTATGAGTCCGTCAGTACACAGTGAACCCAGTACTTCTTGTTCCTGATCAATTATGTTTTTCTTTTGGGGGGCTTGGTGGCCCTGTGCCTTTTATTTCATCGGTGACCGATCTTTCTTTTAGGGCCGAACAAGATCCAACCGAAATTTGAAAAACGGATTATATTCGGTTCTGTTCATACCTTTTAAAAAACGTATTGGATCTGATTTATTTATATAAATATTGACTTTATTAAAAAAAATTAATACAAACTTAAAAGTTTTATGTTAAATATCTCATACTCTCAACAATGCCAATCAAACACATGAAGCACTTGAGTGGTTAAGCTACAAATTTCTTCCCTTTAAAGGGTCGGTTCGAATCCTCTCATTCCATCATTTTTCGAAATAAAACTGTTAATCATTTAAATAAAATTAATTGTATGAAAACCAACAAGCACGCGCCTGACCCAATGGTCTTCCCCTTTTAATCCTCATGTCTGGAGTTGCCAAATGGATGCAAATTGCAATTATATATATATATATATAATTAGGTATGGACCACTTATAAGTGGCCTAACAAGACCGTTTTAGACCGGATTGGACCAGACCACTTATAAGTGGTCCAACCAGACTGTTTTGAACAGCTCCGGTCCTTAAATTTAGGTACAACCAAAAATTCAGTCTGTCCATATTCCGGTCCAAAAACCGGACCCACTTATTAGTCTACAAAAGTCAGTGGATGCTAATTTTAAGGATAATGCTTCTACCTAATATTACAAACCCACGACATTGGACACCATTTAATACAGTCTAAAGAAAATCGATCGGCTGATGCAATCATCACTTAGACATCACAATTCTCCGCTTAGGGAGATAAAAGTACATCAATCCAAAATTATTGTTTGAACGAACAACAAAGGCGAAGTAAGAGTCCCCTTTTCTCCCTTCTCTCTCAACTCTCTGGTTTCTGCCCATCCACTGTGCCCCTACGGAGGAAGGGGGAGCTCCGGCTCCTTCACCCCCTCCTCATTTTTTCTTCTCTTTTTCCCCTCCCCCTCTTCCCTCTTCCCTTTCTTCTCTCCGGTCCGGTCGGTTGTGGCTAGGTTGTGTGGTTTTTTGGTTTTCTCTTGCAGGTGGCTTCCATGCGGTTCTCGGCGTTTTCTGTCTACTTTGGACACGCACGCGTCGGCTGGTTGGACTCCTCACGACGAGAGCTACCTGATCCCTCTTCCTCGGCGTCAACACGGTGGCGGATATTGATCCACGCGCGGCGCGTGGATCTGACGCGGGGCTACTCTTGGTCGCGCGTGACCGCTCCTCTTTCACCCGAATCCAGCTCTTCTCCACCGGAATAACCTCTTTGGCTCCTGCTCTTCATTTCCCGGTCTGGATCGCCTCCTCCGCCCTGCACCCGCCACCACCTCCGCCGGACCTGTTCTGGCCGAACTCTCCCCGGTTCCTGGGGAGTTTTATGTTATGCTTTATGTTAGACATAAGCCTGTTTGGGTCAGCCCCTCTGTTTTGGGCTTGTTTCGGTTTGTTTATTTGTTTTTCCACTGTTTGTAATTACAGTTGGGACTGCATGGTTAGTTCTATTCGGGCGCCGGTCCTTCGATTTCGTCGAAGGGCTTTTAGCGGTAGGTTTGTTACTTTCACGAGTTTCACGTGCTTCCTAAAACCCTCGGGTACTCTCGCTTTGGGTTTCGAGCCCGACCCATCCGAGGATCTTGTATCCTCTTTCCAAGCCACTTTATTGTTGACCCCTCAACTTGCCGCTTGTAAAGCTGCTTGTGGGTCTTTTCTTTGTTTTTCTAGCTTGTAATTTTTATTTGTGTGTTTTTTTTTCAATATATAAAGATAGATGTTTTAAAAAAAAAAAGTTCATCAATCCGTTGGACCGTTATGACTGTCCGACAGCCTCACGTAGAGCTATGTTCCTCTTAAACTCACGCACCATGAGAGGAATGGCCTTATCCTTGAGTCATTGTCTATAAAGTGATGTCCTGCAAGAAAGTTCCAATGTATGTATAGATAATTTTGCTCACTAAAATTAACCCAAAGGTATATCGTACGTTAATGCTTGGATTTGCATTGGATTGGACGTGATTCCACATCCATTATTGGAGAATCTCGAAAATTGACTGAGTTACCGTAGTCTCGGTGCAGCCTCGCTTGCAGCTTTAACAGCCTAACATGTGTAGCGCATGGAGACAGCCTTTAATAATTAGCAGCCTAACATGCATGGCATACAGAGCAAAGAGATTTATTGCGCTTCCAAGGTAGACGGATGTCGATTCAAGAAAAGAGACGTAAAGAGGAAATGACAGAATGGGAGAGAGAGAGACGGAGAGCAGTCGATCTGGCAGCAAAAATGCATGTATAGCCAGCTGTCAAGATGAGAGCAAAGCTTGGGCTTCACTAATTCCCCTCTCTCTCTAACTCCTACTTTACACCTTTGTTTTTTATCTTATAAAAAAAAAAAAAAGCTAGGAAGCGCATTTGCGCCGGCCCTTGTAGCGATCAGAAATGGCTGGACACAAATCTTTTATCTCCATAGTCAATCAAAGTCATCTCTTTTAACGGCCATACATGTCAAATATGAATCGCACACGAGGTGTAAGCATCCTCAAAGAATCCCTCGGATATTCGTTTTACTTTTATTTAACGAACTATATATATCGGCTGCCTTCGATCCCCATATCTCATCCTTGATAAAACTTTGCTAGGTTTGGAAATGGAACAGAGATCATTTAAACCCATCAAAGACGACCGCTGCTGGATTCTCAGGAAGGTGCAGATGAAAAAACTGAGAGCTAAATAGTATAATTCAAAAGGTTATATTACTACAATAGGGTGTCACATACACATACTATAAGCACATCGGAGAGCCATGACTTTTCGCCGGACTGATCTGGTAAATTTGCGCATTGCAATGCCACTATTCAGAATGTGACGCTCTCAATCAAACGACAAGGTTCTTTGTTTTTCTCGCTTTCAATGAGCTCTCTATTCTGATAATGCTTAAAAGAAAATGTCACTTCGTATGAATATAAAAATGTATTGCGGAACATGACTTCATAAAAACCAGCAAACAACACCAAAAGCTAATAGATCTTTCTTATACAGGCAATAGAAGTTCTCCTGGCCTAATCAACTCAACGAGTGCACAGTTAAGGGGTCTCTGAACCCTGATACACCCAGGATGAATCCAACCTACGCTCCAGAAATGGGCAAAAGTTATAGTGTGAGTGGGCATAATGTGTGAGTGTGTGAGTGGACGGGTGAGATTAGAAGTTGAAAAATCTAATGGCTGAAAAAATGTCATGTCATTTAATGAACCCGACCCACGAAACCGACCCGGTTTCATTAAATGACGTGACATTTTTTCAACCATTTGATTTCTCAACTTTTAGTCTCACCCGTCCACTCACACACTCACACAGTAAGCTCACTCACACTATAACCAGCGCCCCAGAAATGAGGGGGGAACTTCCAACTAGCCAAGATCGAAAGCCGCCCAACAAGCTAAGCAGTGGTGTCAGTTCGGCAGTATGCTGAGCATACCATGGAGAGAGGGGATCATATCATATGGCTGGGATCCCATGTTCTCATGAACTGAACGAATTTGTGTGCAGTTAAATTCAGATCTTGGGCAGAGAAATAGAGAAATTTTAGTTGGAGGGAGCGTTCGGGCTGGCCGAAGAAAGGATGAGCGGGGGTTTTGTGTAAATTTAAGGCCCAGACAGCTTTACATCAGGTCAGCCCTGGACCTGGCTCAACATGATGCCTCAAAAAAGGATAATTGCATCCTCTCAAAACTTTCCTCGAGTTGATTTCATTGGGCTTAATCCAAACACTATACTATCAGAGAGCCCACGTTGTTGCTAAAGCCAGTTGTTTCGGAAAACCTTACAGGCCCGAGGTTAACAACAACACGCCAAGACCCATGCCAAGAGAGGGGATAAGAGAGAAATTGGTGCGGGTGACAATGGTGGCATCAATTCTTTCAAGCTCTCACGTGTCTTCCACCCAGTTGGAGGCTCCACATGTCCAAATTTTTTATGATCTCCACTTCCAACCTTGGAAATCTGAATTGATAGAGGCGAGTTGATTCCTGAGGGGACCTGTCTATGTTTTGGCCCCACTATCAACTTTTCAACACTGTTGGATGCAGAACATTCTTATAATATCTTTCTGGCAATGTATCGGCAATACTTTGTGGACCTTTGGCTTTTGTCGCTATCGTTAACATTGCATTAACATTCACTGATCAGAGAGGAATCTCCATTCGCAGTTGACTCTCTGATCAGTGAATGTTAATGCAGTCTCTGATACTGATACTGCAGTTGTTACAAATTTATCTTGTCCTATATTTCAGTTGACTAATTTACTCCAGCCTTCGCGCGCAAAATTGGACACTCTCGACCTATTCCTATAGAATTTGGTATATATCAAGATCATCTTGCTTCAGTCATGGCTTTGAGGTACGTTTATCCAATTGTCTACCCGATTCCATTAGATGTCACTTGTTCTATTTGAAGGTTGAATATTCCTCATTTTTCTTTTTCTTTTTTAAGAAAGGAGGCGACACATCCAAAATTTATTAAAATGTCCTTACGTGGAGCGGAAGAAAACCGTAGTAACAACTAAACTTGACCGGCTACAATCGAACACCAAAAGCCAAGCTAAAATTCACAAAGACCTAACAAAAAACTCAACAATATAAAATGGAAGATTAATCCTCCAAGTATCAGACTCCACACCTCTTTTGACTAAGCCAATTAACAACCATCTGAGAGTCAGTTTCTACATTACCAGCAACCGAAAGCCAATACCGACCAGAATGCCACACGGTTTCGACCGAATCTAATATGCCTTACCTTGGCATTTATCCTTTCCTTTGAGTCTCGTATTGCTTCTCAATTGACAAAATAAAAATGCAAATGAAGGACAAGGCATATATATTTTGAAAACTTTGATAAAAACAAGAAGAAAGATCAAAACCAGCAAGAAAATATAATGTAGAATAATTGCCTAGTTGAGGGAGAAGAAGAAGCGAGTCTGATGTAGAATATCTGCTTCCCTTTTGAAATCTTTATTATGTAGCTCCAGCTTAACTCTTTGCTCTCAATGGGAAGCGCAAAGTTCAAAATTGTGTGTATCATTGCGCCTTCTCTGAAGTCACGATAATGGGTTGGAAAGAACTAAAAAATCATTAATTGCTACCATTTGATCTTGTGGGAAAAATTGCGTACATGTTGGATTTACCCATTTTATCTGTCAAAAATCTCTTGGTCAAAATGGAGGACAGAGGCAAACATAGATGATTATGAAATGATATCTCATGCATTTAAGGCCAAAGCAGCTCTAATTTGAAAGCTGCTAGCTTGTCTGAAGTTCTCTTTCCTTCATGAGGTATGGTTTTCTCCCAACATGGAATAAGTATGATGTTTCTTTTTGTCTGGTGTATGATGTTTCATTTAGTGTAGCTTTTATGCGTGCTATTAATTAAACAGCGTGGTTCTCACACACTTTACTGGCATATACTTTTTTTATCAGTTAAATCAGGGTTTAAAAGCTGCTAATGGATCTTGATTAATACGTCCATATTATATATATATATATATATATATATGGCGAAGGCCTATGTACGTGGGTTAGCTAGTGCCGTATCATACTTCGATAAGCAATATATTTCCATGGATTTTGGACTATTTAAACTTTTGAAGTTAGTAATCGGTGACTCACAATGATGCCCACATGTGAATTTTACAAAGGCTTTCTGCTGAGGCAAAAGTTATTGTGTGATTGAGGTTATTGTGTGAGTGTATGAGTGGACGGATGAGATTAGAAGTTGAGAAATCTAATGACTGAGAAAACGCCACGTCATTTAATGAACCCGACTCGCTGACCCGACCCGCAAAATCAAACCGGTTTCATTAAATGATGTGACATTTTTTCAGCCATTAGATTTTTCAACTTCTAATCTCACCCGTCCACTCACACACTCACACCATAACCTCACTCACACAATAACCATGACCGCTCTGCTGATGCATTATTCTGCACCCAACAGGCCACTTTATACCGTGTACCCTACGGTAGTTCAGCAACAATAGCAGTGTAATTAAGTTTTATAAACGTGAAGCATTTTTGTATTGCTTAATTAACCTTCTAATTAATCACTTTGTGTATATATATATAATAAATAGAAGCAAAGCCAGAATCGTATTTGTCCCAGCTGCTGGTGGATGCACATGGCACTTTGATCTTTTCTGCTTCACTTCCACGCCCACTACCCAAAGAGGAAAAAATAATAATTCTATCTGCAATATTAATATATAAAGGCTTAGCAGTACTTTTAGGTGGTGTTTAAGAATGTCTTATTAATTTAGAGACAAAATTAGGCTGAATTTTTAACTTTCGGCTGGGGAGAAATGAATATTCACAGCATTTTGTGCTTATTGAAAGAGACGTCTTATGGTGGAGAAGGTTATTATAAGCAGAAACGCACTGTCCCACTTTGGGGACACATTTCTTGGAAACTCGGATGGGTTTGTTTTCTTGACTCTGCAAAACAAAGCAACTTTTTTTTTCCTCTTTCTCTCTTCCCCTTTTGCCGTTCTTTTTAATTGTTGGAACAAAGGACAGATAGCGGATCCGATTGGACAAAGAAAATAAACTTGTTCATACTTGATTGGGACGGCTGGAAAATGGCAAACTGATCACACCCTCTGTCAATGCTCCACTACAGCTGCTTTGCTGGGAAGATTAATCATGTAGATTTGGGTGAAAGCTGAGATTAAATTCGGCCCCACTGAGAGATTTCCAGGAGCAAAAAAGCCTAACCAAAGAATGATTGCAGCCGTCCATCGATCTGTTGACATATTGGACTCTCGATTCTATTCCACTAATTTCTGAGGGATATATACAGATAGGATCGAGCGTCATGTGCTATGAGATTTAGATGCTGATTCCTAAGTCTTTGTCCACGCTTTTTAAATGTTTTTTTTAGCTTTTTAGGCTGGTAAAAAATGGCTTTCTGAGAAAGAGCCAAAGATTAAGGCTTGGCAACCTAAGTAGGATCTTCCAAATCTTTGGTGCTGTTCGCATGCATTCTCGGTTGTAAATTAAACTAGTGACGTAGAAGGCATGTAGGAAAAACGATGTAAATTCAAATGCTGCACACGACTCTAGGGAAGAAAATACCCTTAATGCGGTATTTTTCAGGTAATTAATGCTCATCAACATCTTAATTATTGCTCGTTTCTCTTTCTAATTTGTAAAAAGAGTACAAAAGTTCAAATAACCCAAAACATAGGAAATGAAAAATCAGAACGGAAAGTTCCTAAAACAGTACTCAAAGTTCAAGAATGACACTAATTAATTAATTTACCTCATAATATAATTAAGCAACGGCCCCTATTAGACGGCCATCTGCAGTTCACCATTTACAGAAATATGCAAAAATTAATAAAACCTGAGTAACAAAACTTACGAAAGAATCATGGATTAACTTTCGCCACACGTGTGATCATGCAGATTCGAAGAAGCTTCGGATCGGACTTCGACCAAAAGTCATGTTGTAATACCTCGTTCCGAAAAAAAGTATTAAGTGAGTAATTTGAATTTTAAACGAAGATATAAGGTTTAATCTATGTTTGATTTTTAGATAGAGGTTGAATCGTATTTTTGAATTTAAAGATGCTGATATGGAGATGTGATCTATATTTGAATTTAAAAGTTTGAATAGAGATTTGTTATTGAGTTTGAATTTAAAGGTTAAGATATGGATAAAGATTATTTATATATTTGAATTTGAAAGATATGGATAAAGATCTTATGTTTGAATTTAAAAGTGATAGATAGAGGTATGTTTGAATTTTAATAAATAGTCGCAGAGAATGTATATTTGAATAAAAAATTGTTGGGAAATTATTGGATAAGTTTTAAGGATTGGTTAAGCGTTCGAGGTAAGTGGTTCTTCAATGGAATTTTTTAAACGCGTACCGTATTTTTATATGGTTTTGATGTATTATTTGAGGAACTGAATAAATTTTGGGTAAAATGAGATTGTCGAGATTTTGTAAAACTCAAATGAAATATTTATAACTTGTTTTGATGAGCATACTGTGAAAATTATCCTTGCGCTGGTGATATATCTTCATGGTTTGTGTAGCCAATTTGATACCCCTCGTGGTATTTGGAGGACTTTGTGGCCTAGAGGTCTGTGTGACATGATATTTTGAGGTCTTTCTGGCCTAAAGGTCTGTATGACCTGATATTTGGAGGTCTTTGTGGCCTAGAGGTCTGTGTGACCATTGGTGATTTCCCTATATTGCGTGACCTTGAATATTTTTGTTATAAACTTGTATTTTTGGATTTGGTATGTCTCGCGTTGTTTTATTTTGGATTTCGGTTATTGTGATAAAATTATTTTTTCCCCAACTCTCATTGACTTACTACTTACTGAGGACAGAATTAGAGAAGTTCGAGGAGATTCAGATAGATTTGTATTTCCAATGCGTGTTTTACAAAAGTAATTTTGGAGATTATGTTGGAGAATTCGATATAGTATTACTTTGTGAGATCTTCATCGATATTGGAAATATCGGATATGCTAATGTAAATTTTAGGGCTCGGATTGATATTTTTGGGTCTTTTTACGGTTTATGAATATTTTGATAAGGTTGTACAAAATTAGTTTTGAAATATTGGGGCCGAGATAAATGTTTATCCATGGTGAAAAGCCTTATTTTATACGAAAATCTATCCGTATGGAGTTAGAGCCCGGGGTGTTACACATGCATCCTGATTAAAGTTTCATATCTACTTTGTTCGGTCTCAAAATCCAAATATGAGTCATTTAGAGAACTTCAGGGACTTGCTTTTCAAATGAGCATTCGAAAGGGCATTCGAATAAAATTTCTAAAGCACAGACAGAGGCGTACCTGCGTAACTTGTTCGTTTTCTTCTCAACATAAGCAAAAAATAAGAGGAAATTAAAATATTAGGTTGTTGTGTCGACAGATGTTAGTGGAATGTTTGAGAGACGCTTCCATATCCAATCATTTTGATTTGTTAGGATAGAATACTATAGCTAGCTGATGACTCAAAAGGAATATTAATCGCACACGATATATAAAACCAAAACATTAATGGGAATCCTGTATTATCCTTAGAACCAACAGATAAAACCAGACTTGTTTAATCTCCTAATTAATGATGGTTGATGACTAGGGAGAACTGTAGCACGTACCCAATGACACCCAACAATTAAAGTGGATCAGCCTAGCTGATTATTCATGAACGTACGTACCAAAGTTCTAAATTGTTTAATCTCCTTAGAGGATGCAGTGAGTTGGCATATGACCTACAGCATGTGATCAGTTCGGTACAGTACTGGCATATATAACACCAGGGGCAGGGGGTGAAAAATTCTTTTAAGTTAGAAACAAATAAAGGAGATCTAGTACCTAAGATGTCGGTCGGAAGCCATATGTGTATATCCATTTAAGAGAGCCATTCTGACATTTCGTTTTGGGAGTTTTTTTAGGGTTCGGTTATGGTGCTGGTTGCTGCTGGTGGACGACTGAGATTGAGTTTTAAAGATTCAAGGACTGTTGATAGTGCCACGTCAATTAATGATTTTTGACCCGCGGGTTTACCCTTTTTACTGCTGACCCGCGAATGAGATCCGACCGCTTCATGAACAGGTCGACCGCTACTTGTAGCAGTCGATGGATCTCATTCATGGGTCAGCAGTAAAACGGGTCAAAATCGATGGTCAAAAATCATTAATTAAGGTGGCGCGTTATAAGCCATTGAATCTTTAAAACTCAATCTCAGCCGTCCACCAGCAGCAACCAGCACCGTAACCGAACCCTTTTTTTATTGATCAGCAGACTACATTATATAGGGCTCTGCAATTGCTACTGTCATGAAGTTGGTACGACGTTCTTGGCAAATCTTTTCTTCTTTTTTCTCCCATAGGAAATGCCTCATTGAGCAGACCCATCAAGTGCTTCCAAGTACTTTAGGCGTAGATATATTCATAGTTTATTATTATAATTGCCCGAAGCAATAAGATAGAGCACAGCACATTGGTTTTTTTAAACTGGCAATAATTTTCAAACCAGCTAGCTGCAGCAAGCCCTCATGAGAACCACTTCCGTATAAAATAATACTGAGCAGGAGGATATATTTTAGGTCTACCACGTAGATTACTATTTGTGACCATCAACTGGACCACATCTCGGATTAACAAATAGATTCGAAAATCATGGAAATTGAGTGAACCCAAGCATCTAATAATTGAAGTGATTCTTGGCAATCTCCTACATAATCAGCAGTGGTCCACAACTGATGCGGCCTCCTGCTGGCCAGGATGTGATAAACTTTGTACTCCTGCGCCACATAACTAATATGAATGTTGATCGATAAACGGTAGTTTGTAGGTAGACTGGCGGATTCCTGATTCATCCCTCGTTTGTTTATTTTCCAACAGTCAGCTAAAGAGAGATAATATAGCAGACGTTTGGATAGTAATGTTTAGCGGAGGGTAATGCGCGTGAATGGCGCCTGAAATCTGCACGAAAGAAACATGTAGGTAGAGCAATTTGAAAGCAGAAAACGCGAGTTTAACTTGGATCTACATTAATTGTTTTAACTTTGGAAAAACTATACTATCCATGAGTAACACAAAAGCCAAGAAATGCTAGTCTCTGTCAAAAGGTACAAGGCGATATAGATCAGTCGTGTTGCTTGAAATTTAGCTCATTGATAATGGCTTGGCAAGTGAAGCTTCCTCCTACTGGTGTCCGTGTGATTGTCGTCGTTGTTGCTAGTAATTTCAACTAAAAGAGCACTGATCAATATCTTAAGGACTCCGTTTCTCTGGTGAGGATTGTACTCTGCAAGGAAAGCAATCCTTCGAAAGTAAACAGCTCAGATGGCTTTATGACTTTGGATTTCAACTTTCCTTCATGGGTACTACGTGCTCGTATAGTTGTTTGTCTTGCTAGCTTCATGCTCCTCAAACAGATGAAGTTAATTTCTATGAACTTAGAGAAGTCAAGGATTTGCACCCATGGAGAAATTAATCGGATGTTTTATCAAAAGGGTAAAGCTCACATGCATGGTAGCATTTGGGTAAATTTGAGGTTTAAATCTTGTAATTATTAAAAGATATATATATCAAAAAAAGCTAATATTAATGAAAACAAATATTCTATGTACGCAGCTTCACGTATGACCGTACATTGGTATAACAATTATTATAAGGGAGGGTAGGAAGGAAACTTTTGTACCCAATGTGGAAAGAATTCAAACGGCACTCATTAAAAACAAAAAGCTCGGAAATTGCTGTTCTGAATGGCTAGGGCAAGAGGCAGAAGCCGTAGGAACTAAATTTGCTAGAAGGGAAAAAACGTCATGACAGGGTGGGACTGATGTCATCATAAACCCCACCAAATGGCTTCTCGTTGGTAATGGTAGTGGTAGTGCAGCTATCATCAAATCTTTGAATAGGGTATTAAAAAAAACCCCAACATAAAAAGAAAAAAGACAAATAAATGGAATTCAAAAAGATAGATAGATACATAAAATAATCGCGGGGGACCAAAGCAGCCATGCTTGTGACCACAAAAGGGTCCAAAAAAAAAAACTCCCTCTGTAAAGTACTCCCATGCCCTATAGCCAAAAATGAAAAACTAAAAACGTAAACGAACATATAGGGCTGGCACGCGCCAAGAAAAAAAAAAAATATATATATATATAGGGCTGGCACGCCAAATCAAATAGTATCGCAGCAGAGAGAAAAAAAACAGTGCCTAGCTAGTGACTGACCTAATGAGGTAAAGGAAACGCCCCGTGCCAAAGACATAAGGAAGATGGTGCATCGGAGGAGACATCAGAAATGAGATTGTTTGTGCTTTTCAGCATCTCATAGTTTATATTTCAATCTTTTTTATCTGAAAGCTAAACACTGAAAGTAAACAGAGAAAATGTATATATCCTTTTTAAAACTGAACAAAGTACAGTGATAATTTCTTGCGTAACAGATCAGCTTGTGGAACTAACAAATGGGTTATAATTCTTGAATATAATGGCTAAAAGGGGAAATGAACAAATCGGGGAGTAGGGGCTCATAATATAACATATATACAGAGATATCACTAAATCTAAAAACTTAAACTCAATAGGTTTGGACCAACTATACTAAATTAATCATCCACACTTTTGATTTCTTTCTAATATGGGACATCTTTTTTAACCTTTCACGGGTGTATATTCAACAAAAGCTTTAATAAAGGTTCCGGAAGTACTGTCTTAGTAAATTCCAACCCAAAGCTTTAATCGAAAGGCTTGAGGAGACCAGTAAAATCTTAGAAGAAGTGGATAAAGAGAAGAAGGATCTCTCTCTTTCTATTTCGGCCCAGACAATTATCATGTTGAAAAGGGAAACCAAAAGCAAGTAGGGTTAATGAGTTCTCATTTACTTTTGTTAACCATGCCGCGCGCTTATGTAACTGTGTAATCGCCAGAGCTTGCCGGTCGCGGGTCAAGGGCTTTATTTGTTTTTTTATTGTCTTTGCCATAAACACAAGTACTGAACTAAAAAGAAGGACCCCTTTAGGCCTGAGCAGCAGACTGATTATAAAAGCAAGAAATAAGGTTATATATGTTATGAAACTAGGGCGACAGGGATCGAAGGAGCTTTGAGTTCCGTGCTACATGTCAAAAGTAATTGGATACATGCATCTATTATCCCACCTGGTGTTGTGGCTTTGTACTACTCTTTCTCAACACGTATTAGCTGCTGAGACATGATTTGACGGAGAATTGAGCCCTAGAATATCCTGCTTATCGATTCTGATGACAAAGCATATATGTCCATGAAAACGAAGGAAACAAATAAAAGAGTGAGTGCGCTAACAAAATAAGAAGAAGAAGCTGAAGAGATAGGAAATGAGAAATTAATATATGTATAGATAGATAGATAGCGCTGCTACCGCTCTACAAAAGGTTTACGGTTCCTTATCAATGTTTCGAGTGCTAATTTGTTTTAAATTTGTCTTAGAAGATCACTTATGTTAGTCATATAATGTTCCGCAATATTCGGTAGACGGGGCATTCTTACTTTAAAAAGGCAGAGCTGCTCGTCATACAATGCTCTGGCCTCATTATTTTTCTAAGGAAATACGAAGGTACCAAATTATCTAATTTATACCTTCGAAACGACATAAATTCCAAAGCGACCGGTAGGAGCCATGAATATATATGTAACTGAAACCAAGAAACTTAGAGGAGAACCTAGCTAGAGGGAGAGAGACAATAGGACGGGTGGAGTGTGTTCCAAGACACAATGATTACATGGTCTCGGAGAAGCAGAAAGGGAGGCGTGGAGATAGCGAAGAGTATGGAAGAACGTGAGGGCTTGACCGAGGTAGGAGAGGAAAGGCCCAAAAGATGATACATATAAATAAATTAAAAATGAAAAGAAAGAAAAGGGTTAGCTAAGCCTTTTATCATGATTATACTCTCAGCCTTTTTGGTCTTTGGTCGGTCGACAATCTGTGTGTTGTGTGTTCACTCTGTTTGTGCTTGTGTTTCCCATCTTCTCTCTCTCTCCAACTGCCGCTCAGAGAGTGTAATTATACACTTTGGACCAATCGCAAAGCAACAAACATACGTTATTTTAATTTATATTTGGTATATTACTTTCTGGTGATACCCCACCCTGAAAGCTACAGGGATAGATAGAGAATGCCGTATGAGTAAAGAAAAGGAGACTAGCAGTACTCGACAGGCTCTATATATTTAGAGTGGTGGGAGGGTGCAGAAGAGCAAAAAAAACAAAGGAACCAAAAAGATACCAACAAAGCACAAAGGAAAAGGAAAGCTTTGCTGAGGCAAAGGATAAAAAGGGTCATCACCCCACAAAGGCTGTGGCAGGAAAAACCAACCCAAGTGAAACAGATATAAGGGAGAGAGATTCAGAGAAGTCTATGCCCTTGGCCTTTTCTTCTAATACCTTCGTAAGAGATAGAGAAGCACTGAGCAAGACCGAGATCATCCATCACATATCAAGGAAGGTCTGTCCTATTTTGTTTTCTAGCATTCCTTCCTTATAGCCTCTCACTCTCATCTCTAGAGGTCGTGCAGACCAACTTCCTTGCCTCTTTCTTTAAATTCTCTGCTTCCTATTCGAATCAGAAAGAAAGGGATGGACACGTAGCCAGCCAGAAGCTCTGGATTTGTAAATTGTTGTATATTCTTAGTTACAGTATACAGAGGGTGGGAGATATGTGCGGGAAGAAAGAAGAAGATCAAGGAGAGTGTTCTCAAACTGCTAATAACATTAACATACAAAGCTTCCAAGAACAGTTGTTTCTTCAACAGCACCAACAGATGCAGCAACATCAACAGCAACAAAACAGTGACATATATGGAGGAGGAAGAGGATTGATTTTCCCTGAAGTTTCACCAATCTTACAGCCATGGTCTCTACCTCCGGTCCACGCATTCAACCCGGCCCACTTCGCCGCAAACCCGGTCCGAGACCACGACGCATTTCTTGTCCCTCCCCCACCATCATCATTTGCCGGTTTGTTCAACAGGAGACCTCCTTCTTTACAGTTTGCTTATGATGGTCCATCATCAGACCATCTTCGAATCATATCGGACGCTCTAGGGCCCGTGGTTCAACCCGGTTCAGCTCCTTTCGGGCTTCAAGCCGAGTTGGGTAAGATGACTGCCCAAGAAATCATGGATGCCAAGGCTCTTGCAGCGTCTAAGAGTCACAGTGAGGCTGAGAGGAGAAGAAGAGAGAGAATCAATAACCATCTTGCCAAGCTACGCAGCTTATTACCGAGCACCACCAAAGTAAGTAAAATTAACCAATTCGAAGGGACAAAAAAATATAGACATGTATCAGCACGCGTACAACATGTTTTAGCTTCTATGGGTGTCATATACTTTTATACTTTTCTTGTAACTCTTTTTGTCTTGTATCATAACTACTTAATAAGCTTTTTCAATCAAGGATCTTTGCATAGATCTTCCTGAGATTCTAGTTATCAGGTTGGTCTGTAATGTGCTTTCAAAACCTACCACTAGATATGAGGAGTAGTCAAATTCTTTCTTTCTTTCTTTTTTTTTCTTTTTTTACATTTGGTTATGATCCCTAGTTATTGATGTTTTTCTTTTGGCTTATTCCTTGAGTCTTGTGCTAGTTCCGAGGAGAGGAATAAAACGAAAAAAGGGAATGAGCGTTAATGTCGCTCGGCTGATACGATAAAGAGGAACCATGGAGCAGTTGAAAAGCTTCCCATGGAAATTCGTTGCCGGATATCAGTCAAACCAAGACGCAGCATGCAAAAGAATAAAGGCAGACAAACTAGCTCCCCTGTCAGTCACAAAATGCACCTACATATCCCTTTTTACCTTCAAAACCCCCACCATTAAGATCCCACTTCCATTTCTGAATGATCAAAGGGAAAACAAACTTCAAACCTAGCCTTTTTTTCTTTCGAGGGACTCGAACCATATTTATATATGTGTGAATGCCCTGTGTGTATTTTCCATTTCTATTTTCTTTTGAGTTCGATGCTTAATGCAAAAATCACTAACTTCGATTAAATAGACGGACAAAGCTTCATTGTTGGCGGAAGTTATACAACACGTCAAAGAACTTAAGCGCCAGACTTCTTTGATAGCGGAAACAAGTCCAGTCCCCACTGAAGTGGACGAGCTAACGGTTGATGCAGCCGATGAAGACGGTAGGTTTGTGATCAAAGCCTCACTTTGCTGTGAAGATAGGTCTGATCTCTTGCCTGACCTTATCAAGACATTGAAAGCTTTACGTTTAAGAACTTTGAAAGCTGAGCTTACAACATTAGGGGGACGCGTAAAGAACGTGCTATTCATTAGCGGCGAAGAGGATTCGAGTAGTAGCGGAGAGCAAAACCAGCAACAACAACAGCAATATTGTATAAGCTCAATTCAAGAAGCTCTCAAGGCAGTGATGGAGAAGACTGCCGGGGACGAGTCTTCTTCAGGTACTGTTAAAAGACAAAGGACTAATATCAGTATCCTTGAACACAGGCCGCTTTAATTCAGTAAGGGTCTACACTTCCTGTGATCTTTTTTTCATTTTATTTTTTTGCTTTTTCTTGTGGGAGTGGTTTTTTGGTGTGTTTTTTTTAATGTATTTCCACCAAAGAACAGATCGGTAATGATGGTATGTTTTATGTACTTGCATCACTTCAGAAAATAGGAAATGTGAGTCTGTTTTATGTGTGTGTGTCAGAGAGAGAGAGAGACTTGTGGTTGGTGCCTTGGTGGGATTTCCGTTCTTTTGGTGTTTTGGTTCGGTTGTTCAGATCAGGACTGCACCCAGAGACACACGCTCAGAGAGAGAGAGAGAGCCTGAGAGACGATGTGCTTGGTTTGTTAGGAAGGGAAATAACTGCGAAGGATCTTTTTCGTAGGGTGAGAAACCTTATATTAAATCCTAACATAGAAAATGTGTCATGAGCTCTCTGATCCCGGTTTGAACTCAAACATGCAGTCTGGTTTTTGTTTGTTTGCTCGTGCATCTCTCTCCCTCTCTCTCTCTTCAGAGTACTGGTGGAAGTATAATCATTCACAAGAATAGTGACGATATATTCTCGTCACGTGCTTCGTCCCCACATGGCCACCACCCACCTCTGCCTCCATCCATCCGTACAGGATCTCCCGGGCCACCAACCTCTGGTTTCAGAAAGATATATGCAGTATAATAAAGAAAACACCAAAAAAAACTAGTGAGGCATGCACGTTTAGTGCCTCTAGACTCAGTGATATGGGTCTCGTTTAAGGAATGTGCATGAATATCAGACAATATTGTTCTTTCTTTTTTTCTTCCTTGGAAGACAATATTGTTCACGATATATATGTCCTGCTTCTTCTGTTTTATTTTCTGAAGCATACGTTTTGTTGCTGCATTATAAATGAAGCCCCTGCATTTCATATGCATATTGTATGAGTTTGTGTACTTAGGCTCTCCATGTATAGATAGCTGCCTGAATTTTAAATTGCCTTAATTTGACTGTTTTCAGGCCAGCATTGGCAGGATAAATATAAAATATGTATATAAAAAAATTACTTTGAAAGTGAAAATGAATGGCAGCTGCATTTCTTCTTAGTTTGAGGACTGGATCACCATGTTATGGTAATTGATAAACACATGTATATATATCCATATATGACACACACATTCCCATGTACATATAACATATATTTATATTTGATGTATATGTATGTGTATATATAATCCCATGCATGATGTGTGTGTCGTGGGAGTGCATGCATAATGAATGATGTATGCGTCTTATATAGGAAAAGATCATAATGCATATTTATTTTGTGTTCTTACTCACCCCATTAGAGAATTGCATGAATTGATCTTCATCAGTTTTGATGTTATTATATATATCATGTTTAGCTCTTCTTCGTAGGAGAGTTTCAGCATTCTTTAGTATAATTGCAGTTTATCCATTTTTCTTATATATAATTAGATAGTTTCAAGCAATTATTTCCCATGTTCAACAAAACCCGATGAGGAAGCTTTCTTCTCTGGGCCTGATATATTCTTTATGGTCTTTGCGCTGAGACTCTCAGAAAGAAAACATAGGTGTCTATTTACTTGGGCTTTGTATGGGGCCAGGCCTCGGCCCAAGTACGTTTCTATCATAGTGGAGGATTATGAAAAAAAATGTTGTTGACTGGCCCATGCAGGTCTCGAACCTGCGACCTTCGCGTTATTAGCACGACGCTCTAACCAACTGAGCTAATAGGCCTGTTGTTTGGATGCTAGCAAGATAAAACTTTATAATAAATCTTCGCGCCTAGTATATAGCTTGAATTAGACGAGGACTTGGGGAATATTACATCAGAACAGATCAGAGCGCAACTGGGGGATTTTCAATTATTAATGATCATAAAAGGGAGGAATCATTCCAATTCAAAAGATGAAAACCTTGACCGTACGGGTTGCTTTTTAATTCTGTTCTTCTGTTATATATATCTTTTCTTTCTTCAATTAAGACGCGGACTAAATTTCTTGCAACATGTTCAATGTTTGTACCCCTAGTACTAAATTCACATTTTGTCAAGGAATTTATGTAAGATATTATTTTAATATCCACTCAAGTGTCCACACATCACATATTATCAAAATTTAATTAAATTAGGTAATAAAAGATTTATTCCAATAAAGATTATAGGAGTTTTAATTATATACATATTTATTTTTGACCAGAGGAATATTTAAAAGTTAAATTCCAATTAAGGCTTCCTAATCACCTAGCCTATAAATACATGCTTGTGTATTCTATCAATTCCGTTATAAGGTAAGGTTGAGAATAGGCTAAAAAATCTCTCATATCTCCAAATGTCGATCCCGAGGTAAAACTACAATTTAAAGATCTAATTACGTAGTAAATGGTTGTCTATTCTGTATTTCGTTGTAAATGAAATCTTCCAATCTTCTTTACTTTCCCTTTCTGAAACGTCATCCAACTCAGATTCATGATAAAAGATGTGTTTGAGAAATAAAATTTTAGGTATTGTAGTCGATGAAAAAGTGAAAAGAAGTAATTATTTATATTTTTGTAATGAAAAATAATGATTTGATAGAAGAGATAAATTATTTTTTTTATAGTGTTAAAATTTTAAAATTGTAAAATTTTAGTGGGCAAACGGAGGCGTTATCCGTTTCAATCCAACCATCCCGCAAAAATATATTATAAAATGAGGTACTACCCGTACTCGTTGGGCGAATGCGTCTTTTACTTTGTTCCTACGTGACCTTAATTACCCAATGCCCCCTCACCCTTTCAGATATTTACAGATCTGTTTATTATGTTATTAAAAATCTTAATTATAGTTTTATTTGAACAACATAAATTCCATCAGTCAGCAATCTGCAATAAGAATATATTTATAGTAACTTATTAACCGTAATAACTGCTCATTTAATGACATTCAAACTTTAATAATTAGAATGATATTTATCGTTTATCTTGTAAAATAACAATTACACTTTTTTTGAGAGCTTTTTCTGATTCTTTATTTGGCTTGAAAGCTATGTCACATAAACAAAGGTTATGTTTCTTTCGTATCTCAAATTTTTTTTTAAAATTTCTCATTCACTTTTTCATCAATTTTAATATTTTTTCAACAATTCTAATAATTTTTTCATCAATTTCAATACATTTTCAACCATGTCAATAATTTTTTACAAATTCCAACAACTTTTAACACATTTTTTACCAATGCCAAAAGAATCTATATTACTTAAAAAAAACAAAAAAAAAAAAACAAAAACTGTTTTCACATCTAACCAAACATAACCCAAAAAAAAACGTTGGTATACCTGAACAGTCTCTCTTTCTTCTTCTTTTCGTCTTCGCCTTCCGGTTCTGTCGTCGGTCTGTGAAACTCTAAAAAAAGTGATTCCTCGTTCCGTGCGAGTATATTTCCTGAAATTCCTGTAATTTTTGCTTCTGGGAATGTTGGTTCGGAGGAGGGTGATGACCTGGAGGAGGGTGGCCAATTCCCTTCAGGCTCTTGTGGCCCATGGCTTGCTCTTCTCCTTCACTCTCTTGCTTGCGCTCAAGCTTCAAAACGCCGTGCCTTATTAGTGGTGGTTCGTAATTTTTTTTTCGTTGCTTTTGTCTGTCAAGTTTGATTTTTGTTCTGTTAGATGAATATTTGCTTTGCTGTCAGTTTTTCCGCTGGAAAAGTGGAAGAAAAGACAAGGGAATTTGAGTTCATGGGACAGCTATTAGAAGTTCGAAACCTGTTTGCGTTCTCTGGATAGTACCCTTTTTTCTTGTTCTTTATTCTTTTTGGTACATTTATATGGAGACCTGAACATACTCAGTTTTATGAGTTTGTTATTTATTCTTTGGCTTCCTTGCTGGGTTCAAATTCTGTATATCAATTGTTTTCGAGAATTGAGTTGCCCAGAAAAATTTCAGGTGAAGACTTGTGGGTTGTGTATAAAAATGTTACATTTCTTATTGTTTTGTCGTAATTGCTTGCACTGACTTCATAGATTTTGATGTATTTACTTTTTTCTTAAAATTTCGTTTGGACTGATTGTTGCTAAAATATTGTGGAAAAGATGATCTGATGTCCCGGAAAGAGCTCTGTTTCGTAGTTGCTTGCATTGACTTCATATTGGGTGTGCTAGCTTAAGTGGGTCTGAAACTGCTACTTGAGCAGTTTTGTAGGGGTCTTCTGAAACTATAACAAACTCATGTACGCTAAATACAATTGGATCTAAACCTCAAAATATGAGTCTGGGATGCACATTCGATCCCCAGCAAGATGATGTTCTGCATGCTTTGAATCCTAGCCGAGTTGAACTAATCCATATACATAGCGAGGGATTTTTGTGATGGTGTTTCCCTAACTATTCTGTGGCCACAAAAATCTAGCAAATTTGCTAGGTAATTACAAACAAAAAATGTGCTAGTAAATAAAAATTTGTGTCGAGGGCAGGCATGTCCATTAGATGAACTTTTTGAGGAAGAGAGAAGATGGAATGTCATTCCAAGGAAGAGAGACACACATCATTATATATTCATGGTGACACATAGTCATATTAAGGGTTGAACGTCTATGTTCACCTATGAACAGCTTCTCTTTTTGTTTGGTGGATGCACTTGCAATATCTTGTTTGCGGATGGTGATAAGAATTTTTATAAGTTTTTCATTTTGTATTGCTAATTGGTGTTTGGTTTTGTTTGTATTCTGCAGGATCATATTTACCCCTCTGTGGCTCTTTGATGCACTTGTAGCACGAGGCAGGTTCTCCTTGCCTGCTCCTTCTCTTCCTCATGATCGCCACGTATGAGATAGTGTCTCTAATTTTTTGGGGACATGTCAGCTTTAGTGAGATTTATGATATTATTCTTGCTGATAATCTGAATTCAATAATTTAATTGAAAATAGTGACAGAAAGTTGAACATTTCTTCTCGTTACAGTGGGCACCTTGTCACTCCATTATGGCGATGCCGTTGCTTGTTGCTTTTGAGCTGCTACTTTGTATACATCTCGGGGACAATTATGGTACGGAAAATCTGACATAACATAATCACATGCAGAAAACATTGGGGCTAATGGGCCAAATATTTCGTTCTAGTATTGATTAACATCAGCAAGTTAGCCATGACAAATAAGGTCACTTGAACTGATGATGACACGTCTGTTTCTCTGTTCAATTTTAATTAAGAAACTTTAATGTACTTCATCAAATGTCTACGTGAAGATTGGTAGGTTAGGATTTTTGCTTATCATCTTTTCTTCTACTTTTCAGTCCGTACCAATAATGTTCTTCTAAATTGAATTTGTTGCAGCTATCAATCTGAAGATTGTCTTTCTACCCTTGTTGGTATTTGAAATAGCGATTTTGATTGATAACATCAGGTAGTTACTTTCCCCCATAGCATGATCTTTCCATAGCACTGCCATTTTTTTTACTTACAAAAAAAAATAGCAGTGCAATCCAATTTAAACGAAAATTTGATATTAGAACCCTAATTAATGCCCTAGACATGCATTTCGAAACAAGATCCTCTCCAATTTGCTTTCCAAATTGGATGATTCAATTCTAAGAGAGATACATAACACATGAGCCCTACAACATTTAATGATGCTCGTATTAATTGTTGGGCAGTGTGGACCCAACAACATTCAATGCATGTTGTGCCTTTCTCTCTTTGAATCATCCAATTCGGGCAGCAAATAGGAGAGGATCCTGATCCCACTCACCCACATCAATCCTTTCTGTCTTATGTATACAGAAAGGATTGATTATCCACCACCAGCATTGTCAACTTTTTTCCTTCCTCGTAGGCTAAGTAATGTTGACAATACATTTTCCATAGTTGCTCATTTTGGTCTTAATCGTTAACCTCTAGTCTAGGAATTTTATTGCTTGTTTCAAGAAAAAGCTTTTGCCCATTAGAACTGTTCAAAATTTGGTTTTGTGTTTCCCAATAAATGGAATAACTTAAGCGATTAATGTTTGCCTTGTATATAGGATGTGTAGAGCTTTAATGCCGGGGGATGAAGAAACTATGACTGATGAAGCAATAGGGGAGACCCTTCCTGTATGTTCTGCTATTATGTTTTCTATTAAAGAATTGTTTCATAATACATTTGACACTATTCACTTAGATGTTTGCTTATCTACAAAGAGGTGTACAAACCTGTCCTGCCGGTATCTTATAGAAATCTAATTCCCCACCCCTGGGGAGGCTCTATATGGCTTTTCTTTTTCCTTACTACGTGATGGTAGGGATCAGACAGCCCCACTATGGTGCGGACTGTAGCCCACTTGAGACTTCATACCTACCCGATGTATGGTACCTAAAACCAAATCAAGTTATTTATGTCCTTTCTGGTGCCTTATAACATGCACCCAGGTTTATTGTTATACACCCACAAATCATATACGTATTTGTTCTTTGGATTTAAGGATACTTTCCCATTGTTGTATCTTACCATTTCACAATCTGAATTGTCATGATTGAACCTTATTTTCCTTAATTTCATGCATGATCACATCAGCTTGGGACAAGATACTGACATTATCTCGCTCAATTAAAGCAACAATAACGATGCATTTCTCATTCTACGTAGTTTATGTTATAATTTTAAGATTTTGGTGTTCTTGTTCCTAATATCACAATTCTAAATTGAAAATATTCGGTGTTTAGCACTTCTGGGTCGCAATTTCTATGGTCTTCTTAATTGCCGCCACAGCGTTCACTCTTCTAAAGATATGTGGTAAGTTTGTCTGTTTCTTAACAGCAATGATTATTTCTTTTGCGTGTTCATATTGATGGTATAGCTGTATAGGCATCCACTTTATTGTTTTGACATGCTGTCCCTGTGTAGGTGTTTAAAAGAAGCCGATCTTCACAAAGTTTACTCTTACTGTTTGTTCCAATGACTAAAGTGAATGTCTTTCTTGTCTGGCGTGGTTGAGTACTATTTCTTAATGACATTTGGAGATCAAATTAATATGGCAAGAAGTCAGCTCTGGAACAAGTTATTCCCGCTTGCATGATGATTCAGAAGGCTCTCATTTTGATTGAAATCGGATGACTATGTCATATCAATCGGTAACTTGCCACAAAAATAAAGCAGAAAACTGTGGCATCAGCTTAATTGAATAGTCAATAAACCCAATTTTGACTACTAGAAGAACATATTAGAGGTCATTACAATATCTAAACAATTACCACATGGGTCTCAATATGGGACACGAACTTCAGGTGCTTGACCCTGTTGACCATTGGGAATGAGTAAGCATATAGTATGTAGTTATTCAACATATGAATGGAACATGTACAACTTTAAATTGGTCAAGTGCCCTTATGCATATACGTATACGTATATGAAGGGTAGCATGGAAGGTTAAAGGAGATGGATAGAAACCGTTCACTGTGAGTTGGAGAATCAGGATGTTGGGTTTACTATAAAATGAAGCATCTGTTAAAGGTTTTTATGTAGCAATTAATTGATTATGACTTCTATTACAAATAACTGCAACATTATGTTGTGACTCTACAAGAGCTGAGTATATACTAGGGGTGGGCAAACCGGGTTCGGGTTCGAAAATTTTAACCCGAACCCGAAAATTCGGTTTTCTTCATTACTAAGCCCGAACCTGAAAAAATCGGGTGGAAATGGGTCGGTCCGGTCCGGTTCGTCGGGTCACGGGTTTTGACCCCTCCGGTCTCGTTTGAGGGCATTAGATTTTCGGGGTCGGGTTATAGGTCGGGTTTGTTACTATACCCGAACTCGAAAATCGGTTTTTCTTAACACACAAACCCGAACCCGTTTAAACCCGCACCGATCGGTTCGGAAACGGGTCGGGTCGGGTCGGGTTTCTTATCCACCCCTAGTATATACTTATGGATTCAGGGAAAGTAGAAAGAGGTATCTAATGGAAACCAGTGTAACATCCAAATGACTAGTCAATTACAATACAAGTTAGTTTCTGTTTCAAACCCAATCCCATGCTATTATTTTTCACGTTTCAAACAATCTCTGCGTGAAGTGTGGGTTTCAGCCCACGTCATCTATTAGTAGTTTCCAATTTGGAGATATAAAATTTTCAAAACCATCAGTGATGAGTCTCGAAGACACATGGCTCTAAACACGCCATCAGTATCTGGTTTGCACAGTGCCTGTAGTATGCTTTCATGTAAAATTTTGTGTATGAGTCAACTGAGCTATTTGAAAAATAACATGAATAATATTCTATATGCACATGACACTTTTTTTTCATGCACGTGGCACTTGTCAAATGTATTCGTTGGCTGCAAAAACAAATGTTTTGCGATGCATTCTTTTCCTGACACACTCTACTACTAAATGCAGGTGACATAGCTGCTCTAGGCTGGTGGGACTTGTTTATAAGCTATGGGTATAATTTATTTGTGCCTAATGTTTGATAAGGGTATATTCTTTGTCTTCCTGTTGAAATTATTCTTGTTCATCATTTACAGCATTGCAGAGTGCTTTGCCTTTCTTATTTGCACGAAGTGGTATAATCCAGCGATCCATAGGTGGTCTAACATTAGAGAATCCGGTTCATCTTCAATGAATAATATATTTCTTGATTGGAATAGAGGCTTAGTGGTTTCTTCTGATGAAGATGGGCACCGGTGTGGATTGTGCAACCTGCAGGACGTTGGTGGACATGTTATGAAAGTTCCAATTTTTGTTTTCCAGATCCTTCTTTTTATGCGCTTAGAGGTATGATAGTTGTTGAGTTCCTATTTGTGGATCTTTTCTAAGTTTCTAAAGTTGTCCTCATTATGTTGCTGTTTCATTTTCAGGGAACCCCATATGGTGCTAGACATATCTCATTCCCAGTTCTTTTTGCTCCTCTTTTTTTTCTGCAAGGAGCTGGGATCTTATGTGCTGCCTATAGATTGGTGGAGAAAACTGTCCTCTTAGTGCACACTGGAGTGGGCTCTGTAACATACTTAATGGTTTACATAATTACATTCAATAGATTTAATACTTTAATGGTCTCCATCAAATTTTTGTTTGCATGGAGACAAAGTACAAAGAAAATGTAACAGCTCCGACTTTCTACCAAACATTGTTACTTATGGTTCATTGCTGCTGATAGGCTGCTTGGTTGGTGGTCTATTGATGAAGAAATTCGAGAGGAACAAGCTAGACTTTATAATGCCGAGATTTCTGGGTAAGTGTTTTCTAGGCACATTTTATTACCTGTTTTTGGGATATCTCCCTTCAGGCAATCTTCTTTCTGTCCTCGGCTGCTCACTTAGAGCAACTTAGAGAGCCACAATCATTTCCATGTTGAGGTTCCGAGGATGTAAATGGATTGTGTAGATACTTCATCTTAGTGCATGCTTGAACCTGTATTTATTCGAGCTTAACATTCATGCATGTATAAACAGGTTTTATCCTAGTCATTTTCCAATACGTAATAATTTATGATAGTTGTAATCCGCTGTGCTGGAATTACATTAAAATTCTCTACGGGAAGAAAATCCTTACCTTCAGTGTCAGTGAAACATTTTTCGAAAATAGCAAAGGTTGTGCTTCTGTCATCTTGGTACTTGTGTAATATTTGGAAATATTTTTGTCCCCAGTTGTTTTCATATTTAAAGTGCACAACTGAACGCTAGATGATCACTTCATTATTCTTTATTCCAACTAGGTAGTCAGGTGTCAGCTTTTTGTAGAGAATTACTTAGGGTTACTGTGTTGTTTTCCTCGTAAAAACTACCTCCTGCCCACCCTCCTCTCCAATGGATCTACTGAATCCCTCGTTTTGTGCCTTCAAATTTTTGCTGGACAGTCGTGCAATATGATATATTAACATCTGTTGTTGCCCCTTTTTTTTTCTTGCCATGTGTTGTTGTACTTTTTACGCTGCAATATCTCTGACTGAGAGAGTTAGATGAATCGGGGGAAAATGGTTATTGCTGATCTCTGTTATATTCATATCATTCAGGTATAATACTTTTGCACCTGATGTCGTGAAGAAATTGCCTAAATCCTCTCTTGTTGAGGAGGTGACCAAAATTATCATCTTGTCCACATTGCAGCATATCTATTAAGGCGGATCAACATTCCTCATTCTAAATCTGTGTAATTCCAATAGACTGTTTTCATCTCATACTTATCAATTATTTTTATCTCAGATTTGGAGATTACAAGCTGCACTTAGTGAGCAAACAGAGATTACGAAGTTCAGCCAGCAGGAATACGAAAGGCTTCAAAATGTAATATTCTGGACCTTGACTGATGCCTCCAACAGCGTGAATACGTTGAATAAACTTGTTGAGTAGTGTTTTCAAAATCACCAATTGTAACTGCAAAAATAGCTTGCTTGTCGGTGTGGTGACCAAGAATCACCAGGCTCAAATTTTCTTGCCAATGCATTTTGAAGTACAGTTGAAATTAAAATGCTTCAACAAATAACTATTTCCAAACTTCCTAAGGGTCTTGATGTAAGGGATGGAAGGTTGTGTAGCCATAGGCATGGAGCATAGATGTCTGTAAGAGCAAGAGAGAGGGAGTGAGAGAGTTTAAAAATAAATGAAAATATGAGGACTGAAAGCTTATGATGACGAGTAGATTTATGAGTGGAACACATCTCCAGAACCTGAAAACTTATAATGGCAACATATTAGTGCAAAAATATTGGTTTTGAGCATCCTAGCTGGAAAATGTACTCGAGATCCAGAAATGAGCTGACCTGTCACAATAAATTTAACCTTCCAAATGTGCTGATGGTCAGGACTGCAGTAAAAGAACTCTCAGACTTGAGAAAGTAATAATAACAAGCTCTTTTTAATGTTGCATCTTGTAGAAAATTAGATGAGTTTTAGTCTCTTTTTAATTTTGCTTTCTGGTTGATGTAACAAATATGAGGAAGCTGAAAGGGGCTTTAATATAGCGATGATCTAAATGAATAAACTAGTACATGGAGTTTGTTAGACTTGTTTTTCGTGAAAAATAGAGCTTTCAGATCTGAGTTGATTTTTGTTTCAAAAATAATTTCTTTCGGTTTTGTGGATAATCATTATGAATGATGCCAATTGCAGACAAAGTTGACTGGTTTCAGTAGAATAAATTTGCTCATGATGTTCAGGAAATCAATTGATATGTGCGGTTTAATCCTATGTTTTTTCAGTCTTGTGATAATATACGCATTCGAATATTCAGCAGCAAGCTTTTGCTCCTTCATTTCTTTTCAATTTTTGTGGAAGTACTCTTCTCTCCTATCATTTAACATTTTTTCTGGTGTTGAATGCTAATTTGGTGATTCTATCAGGAAAATATCCTATTAGGGTATGCTTTGAAGAACAGATTACTGTAGTCCTCCTTCCATGCAGGCATCACATCCTTTGCAGGTGTCTCTTTTCACCTTTTCACTGCGAACATCCATTTCATTTAGTCCTGTTGATGGCTATAAGTACCACGGCGTTCATTAAGCGGCATATGCAAACATGAACGCACTATTTCCCTGTCTCCTAGGGGTGTCGGCCCTTTCAATAGGAAGAGGGAAAAACCAAGAATGACATAGCAATCTCTGAGTGTACCTTGTTCTCTCTGAATTAATAAGAGCTTATCTATATAGAACTCTTATATCCAATTGCACTCTTTGCTACATCATATTCGGTAACACGTATCTCGGCATTGTTTCTCTTTTCAACATTTGGTTTTCCCTATTGCATTTTCAGCACTTGCTGTGAGAAGTGCAAAAAGTGCCCCATCTGCCGTGTCGCAATAGAAGAGCGATTGCCCGTATTTGATGCGTAGTTTTCAAGTCAGACAGGAGGCCGCCAGGGGTAAGGTTTCCTCAGAAGCCCTTACATTCTTGCTTGTGTTTTTGAGTAAACAAGCGCTGAGAAGCTGGCGAATGGGGGTTTCAAGCATTTTGTCATAGACCAAAACTATATAGTGCAAAATGAATTTGAAGCACTTCTGTGTTGCATGTCCTATATTACTGTCGGTGTTGCAATCAATGTTAGCTTCTCTCGTCAATGATTATGATGTGTAATTGCAAAACAACACGTTTCTCTTTGGACTACAGAAATGGCTATGTTTTGTCCAGCAGCCAGAGAAGACGAGTAAGTTACAACGCGTGTATCGACCGTACCTAAAAAGTTAGGCAGCTGTTTCTAGAACCGGACGAAAAGGACAAACATCTACTATCTTCCAAGAAAAATGGAAAAGAACTCACATGAAGTGGACTATGGCTCTTCAGTGCCGGTGCCTGGTGTAAGGTTTTGCAAAAATTCTGGTGCTATTCTCGGTTTCTGGGTTACTCGGCATTGGGTCCTGGGACGCCGTGATTTTTTTAACCCCCGGCCTCCCTCCCCAGGCTCCCCTGAACTTTTTTTCCACCCGGGCCCCCTGCGCATCCCCCATTTTCCCGAGCCCTCTGACATTTTTTTTAAAAAAAAATAACAAAACTAATTGTCAAATTTAATCCCCCCGGCTCCCCTGGGGTCGGGATTTTTTCCATCGGCTCCCCCGGCCCCCATTTGGCCTATTTTGCCCCATCTCTTCCGAGCCCTCTGACCTTTATTTTTTTTAAAAACAAATAACAAAACGAATCGTTTTGTTTAAATTTTCTAGAGGTTTTCACTTCTCAAAAGAGAACACAACATATTGTAATTGGATGTTCAAGAGACGTAATCATTGGTGAACTGACAGAAGCAAATGTGAAGTAAAACTAGCATATTGTTGTTTGTACGTTTGTTACTTATTAGTCTGTTTGTACGTTTGTCACTTGTTAGTACTTTGAATCTTTGATTGTTAATTTTTAGGTGATTTTTATTTGCAGATGGACACTCCACACAATCACAGACTTCATTGGTGGAGACTTTAGATTCTCATCTTGTTACTACGCCCTTCCTCGTCTCTGGGTGCCTAAGTATCCACCGTAAGCCTTTCCTCGTTTGAACCTCGCTCTTAACTTTAAGGCTATGTCATCCTAAGGTGCTGTTAAATGGAAGTTTCTTATCAACGTCCATGAATGATAAATTATAGATCGAACTGCCGAATCAGAAAAATTGGGTGCTATCATATAGCTTTGTATCGGCTAAGTTTATTGATTTTGAATTTTATTAGTTTGGATTTTAAATTCTCATCTTATCTTTTAAGATGATCTTTAATTTTATTGATTTTTGATATCATTAGTTTAGATTTTATTGATATGTAATTAATGGACCAAAAGAAAAAAAAATACATTAGACCAAGTGTATAAAATACTAAAAAAAAATGGTCTAATATAAATGTAAAATAATCTCAAACCGCCACAGCTAAGGGCTGATTTTTGTAATTAATAATGTATGTGACAATTATTTAAAAATTGATCTATCCGGTATTAAGTGAGTGTCTACCCCAGAGTTGAACATTCCCTGAAGTGGACAGCAAAATAATATTCTTATCAAACTCTGAAGGCATAATAGGTTGAATAAGAAAATCACTTGGCATCTCTCGAGGCACATTCACATGTTCCCGAGGAGTTATTATACAATTTGACAATAGTAGAGACCTCTGTCTTTAAAATTTTATCCACTGCCCTCTCCATGTACATTCAGACCAGATTTGCCATTAAATTATGTTACTCCAAGAGATCTCTTGGTACTCGGGACATATCACAGCAAACAAATCGAATCCCTAAATTTTCAACAACTTCTGGGACGGAAAAAAAAAAGAAAAGAAAGAAAGATCGGTTGGCATAACAGGTTCCCCCAATGTGATATGATCAAGCACATGTTGCAGTGATTGGCATTGGTTCAGCCACAGGACTTGGGGCAGCAACATCACCGGTCTTCATCGGTTTGCCGTCAATCTTGACAAGATAGTCATCGAAGCAGTCGTCCACGGTTCGGAAAGCTTCATCTGGGTAGAGTGTACTCACTTCAACGTCTTGAGGACCATCGATTGCGAAGTTGATTTGACAACCCTTTATGAATATATCATGGGTGAATGATGCAACAATGCTTTGGGGAATGCAATTCGCTGCAAAAGATATATAAAGAAATCAAAAGTATAGACGAAGTTAATTGGATCTGCGAGTGAAAAAAAAAAAAGTAGATAAAGCGCGCCAAGATCGACCCTGAGATTTTCATAATATTCTACTGTGTCATAATATAAGAGAAAGAAAATGGACCTGCAGCTGCAGCTAGTAGGTCATTTTCGGTGACGGTCACTCGAGGGAGGGTCTTTCCAATCTTTTTCTCCCATAGAGATGCAAGCTCATTGATGTTATAGAGATTGCAGGTAGGTCGAAAATGAACATTCTTGTTAAGGGTTCGAATGTCATCAAGAGCCTTGATCGTAAACTTCCCAATATCAGTTCCAGCAACGAAGTAAGCTGCAACACAAAACTCAAGAACAAATATCGATCAGAAACTCTACAGTGTTTTTATTTATCCTCGAAACAAACAGAAAATCATTTTGTCTTTTCTCTCGATCCAAGAGGTAGGACTTTCCATCATAAATGAAGAAGACATTAATAAACAGGGAGCTGGGACAAATATTTCAAAGTGAACCTCGGAATACCAAACCAACAGTAGTGTCCCAGATTGTTAACTGTTGTTATTATGGCCATTTATTTGTAGCTGTGCATTGAAAAGTTGAATCGAAGAATCCAAAGATGGAAGATAAAAAACAAAACAGCCTCCCTGAAGTTTGAAAAGATTTCATAGCAGAAGAATTATTCCACCCCGGCGGATTCCGATTCCCTGCAGATGATCTTCAACCCCCCCCCCCCTCTGAACAGTAATTAGTTTATAAAGAACAGAACCTGAACAGTTTCATTGTCCATAAGCTTTTCTGTTTTTTAATTCCTAATCCCTCGAGAGTAGTAGGTGAAGAAAACCAACAAGTATAGGAACAGTACGGATACATTAGGTGAAATACGCATCCCGAAATGATCCTTCAAAACAAGGTACGTGTCCGACACAGACAATGCCAAGTGCGAACAACATATAATAGTATTGGTGTCGTATAGTGGACCATGGGTTCAGAGTCACGGGCAGCGGCGTCCGAACACGTGGACGTCTTGTGGGAGTGAGGCACTCGGTTATGGGATTCATCATACTAATTAATAAATGGGATGCTAATATAGAGCGCGACTCTGCTACTCGAACTGCAGAGTGAGGGTGAGAGTGTGAGATAGGTCTTGTTTGGGATCTATTTTTGTCCGAACAGTGTAATAGGTCTTGTTTGAGATCTATTTTTGTCCGAACAGTCTTACACTGTTCGGGCAGGTGTGAGTCTCGAACGGAACCCATCTCTTACTCTCACAAATCGTAGTGAGATTTGCTGCAATTCGATCAGCCGAACTGCGGTAGACCCCGTCCCGCTAATATATATCTAGGACACTCTCGAACCCACCTGAAACAGTCGAGTAAATTAAAATTTTGAAAAATTTCCATATACCAAACACGGCCGACTAACCACTGGTTAGAAGCTGGTGGGGGTTAATTTCAGTTATTCTTTAATTTCTATACGAAAGAGAGAGAAAAAGAGCCCGTTTTAGAGGGTGGCTATGTTTACGTGATAGGGACCTGTCACTGAACGGAATCTATTTTTCTTTTTTTCAATGCTTGGTAAAACTTGAAAAGTATATATTGGTTTCAAATAAGCCAAGAATACGACGTCACATCACTTTTTTAGTAATCCAAAACGACAAAATTGAATTTACCCCGCAAGTCACCTTCAGCCTTTCAACTTTTGTGTATTTTTGAAATAAATAAATAAATAAAAGATAACCTTTGAAGGCTTTCGGAAAACAGCTTAAAATTTTAATTTTATCAAAATATATTTTAAAATTTCATTTTTTACTTTTATCATTCATTCGTCGATTCAATACTATTTTAATAAAAAATTTATTATTTTAATTAATATTCATCAATGTAGTGGCCGGGGACTGTGTGTGGGACCAAAACAACAGAAAATATAACTAAAGAGTGAAAAGGATTCGAGCTAGGCAAGCATTTAAACATAATTGACATGTCTGTCCGTTCTCACCTTTGACACTGCCATCACCGTAGATTTGGAAATAATCCAACGGAGGAACAACCTCCGACGGGTGGTTGTTGTCGTAGTACGGCCAAGAGGCAATAGAATTGCAACAGATGTAAGTGTACGGTATGCCGGACTCCTCCACCAGCCGCCTCACTCTCCTCTTTGTTCTGTACATATTCAGGCCGGGCTCAACCGGATCAGCCCTGTCCACGTCATGCCCAAACTCCGACGGCAGAAATCTCTGTTCCACATTATATCACTACGTTATACGTACGTACCCAAGTGTGTACCAAAAAAAAAAAACCTGTGATGGTAAATATCTGCATAACATATATAGTACTCTTCACTTTGTTTTTGTCTTTTTAAGGTAACCACACAGACAGCAGACACGTATGTAAGGTGTAAGTGGAACTGAAGTACACAATAATGCAGTATATATATACCTAAGGCACCTATAAACCTAACCTATTAACTTCTAACAAAAAAAAAATTCTAGAAAATTAGTATACAAACCTTAATGGTACCAACAGTTTTAATGGCGTCGATTAAGTTGAGCTGATCCAGTATGTTTTCACCTCCCACGGCTGATATAACTATATCAATCTCACGCTCTTTTAGTAATTTCTCCATGAACTGCTTGTCTTTGATCAGTCCCTGTAAACATGTATACATGAAATGAAGAACAATCAGAATAGGGGACGTACGACTGTGCGTTTGTGCATGTTACAGGGCGGATTCAGAGATATTTACATGCAAGATTATAGCGCCTTTGTCTTGGAGAGCCTTGGCCTTAGAAGGGCCGCTGAGACCCGGCCGGACCAGAGCATAGGTGGTTCTTCCGGCGGCTAGGCTGGCTTCGGCGATGAACTGACCTATGAAACCTGTTGCTCCGACTACAAGGACTCGGCCCTTGCCTGTGGAAATAGGTGTCACGGTCATTGTATGCCTTTGTATCAAAAGAAAAAGGGCAAAAAAAAAATGTTAATTTGTTTTGCTTAGGAGAGTAGGTGTCTCGGTTGGCACTATTCGAAGAGACCCAGAGCAAAAGAGGGAGAGCTGTTTTGAATTCCTCTGCTGGAGCGTGTGTAAAGGATATATAGGCCCTCAGTGGCACTAATGTCATATAAACAAAGAAAAAAGTACTATAGGAATGCTGATTGATAGGGGCCAACATCTTCAGCTACCCTTCTCCACAAAAGCTCTCCAATAACATCGTAATCCTGATGCTCATCTTGTAGAGAATATCGGACTTTACTTACCCCCCAAAAAAAATATCGGACTTATTGACGTTTAGATCACCTCCACTGTGCCACCTTTGACTGATAGCTAAGAACCTCGTGCAAGAGATCATAATCCGAGTTCTTTTCCTTTCCCCCTTTTCTCTTTACCCCTCTCTCTCCGTAGACAATTATTGTTGACTAACGACAAGTCACTAATAACTCCATGGCCCCTACCCTTCTTTTAGGACACTTTTTTTTTGTTTGTTTGTTTGAATCTTTACGACCGTCGTTGTTTAGGTACACGTACTACTAGTCTACTTCGCCGTTCAAAGCATTTGGTTCGAAACGCAACTATTTGTGGGATTCTAGGAACGACTGTAACAATAGGTTTTATTACCATTGATTTTGCTTACTATATGTCACCTCGGCCACAGGATGCATGGGACCGGGAGGAGGAGAACCTCCAATTAATAGTGTGGTCTCGCGGTTCAACTATAACTGGTTCCACATCATGAATCCATCCCTTTGCCCCGACAAATGGCCAAACGTGTTTTCCTACGGTTTTGCCAACCAAATGGAGGCACTGATTAATCTGGGTTTGTGTATAAATGGAAACAATGTCCATCTACCTCGTGAGTCATAATTAATGATGCGACGGAAGTATTGGAACATGTGAGAGGGGAGATTCAGCCATAACAAATCAAATGGTAAGTTCTTATAAATATAAAGTTAAAATTTAAAGAAATAAATCTAACGTCAAAGTTTACTATGTCATTTAATGAAACTGAATCATCACCAAACCTCAAGCCAAACCAATTTTATCTTACCTTGTTAAATGATACATGATCAGATTCTCACTACGTCAAAAACAAATCATAGTCATAACCAACTTTTATGTGTGAAGCCTTCATAGTGCTGAAGAAGTTTTGCTGCTGGAATTCTCCGTGTTAAAGAACAAGGTCGTTGTTAAAGAATTCATAAGAAGAATATATATAAAAGGGCTAGGAGTTAACTGCATAGAGCGGGTCTAAGTTGGATTACTTAGATTATTACATCAAAGTAGTCAGAGTCAAGCAACTGGAGGTTTGCTCTTGTCTAAATCACCGTTGTAAGATTTTACTTCTTAGTAAATTTCTAATGGCTGTTAATTCGAAATGATTTTTTCTTTGAATATTAGTTCAAAAATTTTCACTCCGTCAACAAAAGTTTGTCTCTTGTGTGATTGGTATTTAATTTAATATTTCGCTCCTTATTTTATTGATATATTTTAGTAACCAGGCTCTTTTTAATCTAATTATTATTATCTGTCGTACTCTGTAATGGGATATGGAACCAATCGGAGTCCAATTACTATATCAGCCCAGACAATTATAAAGGTCACAATTATTTTTCGTTCCTAAAAGGAAAGTGCACAACCGTAGAATAGGCTTTATGAACTGGCACAGAGTGAAAAGCTATAGGGGTTGGATGAGTGATCCCTAATAACCGGGAAAGCAAGTGCATGTAAATTTAATGCTGCATATATAATCTATTGGCAAGCAGAGATAGTGGACACCTAGTGGTATCTCCAAGATTTTTGTTTAATATTTTTCTGATGTAAATGAAAGAAGAGCAATTATTATGCAGAGCAAACTGATGGCACGAAACAGAGTACTTCAAAGAGAGAACTCCAAGGATCTTTCCTTGTTGATTCTACTGATCTTCTCCAATCATATTCATTCCCTAACAGCATTTGCAGATTCCACCAGTAATAACCTTCTAATCGTCTTTACTGCAAGAGAATTGTTTAGAGACAGAGGCGTGCAATACATTATACGCTATAGAACTAAGAGAGACCTTTTGCATAACCAAAAGGATGCATGATATTTAAAAAAAAAAAAAAAAAGGATGCATGATATAGACTGATCCTATAATTTCTCTATTCAAAGACAGTGGGAGTTTTGCGTGTGCTTAACATGTGCACCCATTAATTATCTATAAAGCTCTGCGTTGGGTCATTCTAATGCTTCCATTATTCTTGTCACTGGGTTTACTTTCCTTCAGACCTTTAAAGCCACTGCATGGGACACTAAAAGTACATGAATCATGACCTCCACCTTTCGCCCTAATGGTGATCATGCCAAGGCATAATGACTCGTGGCCCCCCTCCCTGGCCCGTCTGATCGTCTCCAGCTAATCCCACACGAAAAAGGTCGACATCGAAACTATGGCGCGGGATTTATGAGATCAGGGAAAGAGGATAAAGAAGAACTTACAAATATTATGACGCAGAGACTTCAGTCCTGCTGGCTTTTCGTTAGCAGCTAGCTTTCTCAATTACAAGACAATTAAAGTGGGATCTCTATTTTACTAACGGCCGTAGCACAGCCATACCGTCTTTGTGGCCGGTAGGTAACTTGCAAAAAAAAAAGAAAAAAGAAGTAAAGTTTATTTAAGATAGGTAGGTACTGGTCAACTACACAAACCCTAGTTTTTGTTTCGGACAATCCTAAATAGATAATGAATACATTTTCGTTAAATCAGGTTGAAAAAAAAACGGTGAAAGATGACGGAGACCAAATTAGTTTTAACCGTTACATCAAGAAGAATGTCAGAAGGATCGGTTCATGTGACAAAGTTAGACAACTTCAACAGTGGTACTGATTTGATGAAGCTCTAAAATTACAACGGCTAGGGAAACCAGAATAAGAATATATCTAATTTTAGGTGAAAAAACTGTAGGGTAAAAAAGAGTTGGTTTACATACAAATTGAATTATGTATTTTTCGTATATTTTAAAAACTATGTAAATAGGAAAACTATAAAGAATCTGTAACGAAAGGATAAGAGAGTATATGTGGGACAGTGGAGGTTTTTTGTGACCATGTTGGTGTATGTAATAGTGCACAAAATGATGCTAGAAGACAATGTGAAGCACTCAGAAATCAACGTCAAAGTGTGTTTTGTCAAGTTATTGATTTGATCGCCCAAGAGATGGATCGTTGTTTCACAGAAATAAGTACAGAGTTACTTCTTTGCATAGTAAAAAAACAGTTCAAACCCTATTAACACATAGAGGGGTGAATATGTATTTTCACTCTAATTAAAGATTAACAAAAATTTTAAAACACGTTCTAAAAATGTTCAGCCTAGATATGCATGATAATCAACTCAATCAACAAATAAGCAGCGGAAAATTAAATCAAACTTCAATCACACAAAGAGACAAGGATTTGGTGATGAAGTGGAAAACCTTTGAAATATCATTCATTCAAAGGAAAAACCATTATGGGCTATTAGCCACCTGAAATCCACTAAGAAAAAATGCTTACAAACAGTGATTCAGACATGAAAAACCCCAGTTGTGTGACTCTGATAACCCTGATGTAATAATCTAAGCGTCCTTGCTTAGACCCTCTTCTGGCAGCATTCACCTTAGACCTTTGATATTCTTCGTATGGATTTTTCACGAACAAACCTTGATCTTCAATACACCTTCAACACTATGAAGGTTTCACAGTAGGATGATTGAAAATTGAGAAAAACTTATCAATATTGATGCATGAATCCTCTGGGGTTTTCTCTCAAGAAAGAAGGCACAAATATTCTCAATGGAAGCCTCAACCAAGTTCTAGACGACTTCCCTCGAAACCTGATAGGGTTTCTCAAGGTTTCACAAGGAATTCTGGAAATTCAGTGATTTCTGAAATTCTCCGGAAGTTGCTCAAGCGTGGGTCGAACGAGACTCGAACGCAATGTCTCTGTCTGAATTCATCACTTGGCGCTCGAGCGTGGGTCGAGCGTAAGTCGAACGTGATGTCTCTGTTTGAATTATTCATAAAGCGCTCGAGCGCGAGTCGAGCGTCAGTCAAACCTTTGTCTGAATTCTGCATGGTTCGTTCAAACGTGGGTCGATCGTCAGTCAAACACATAGTCAATAAACTTAGAAACGAAATCTTGAACGACACATGACAAAAACATATAACTCAATAAAGCCATATTTTGACACGAAATTTTGCCAATAAAAAAATACATTAACAAACTCTCACTTTGACAATTCCGTGATAAAACTCACATATATAAAATAAACAAAACATAGATCTTTGCCAATCACCCAAACAATGATCTATTTACATAAATATCAACTCTATGACCTAAAAGACATGATCAAGAGTCTTTGAAACGGTTACCTAAAAAACACAATCTCAAAGACCAAATGAAAGCATAGAGAACAAACAAGTATATATAATTGAAGTTAGACCAATAGCAAATGAACAACATAAACAAAGCATTTGCTCCCCCTTAGCCAGTTATTCATTACAAAACGTCTCCCCCTTTTCGTCATGAATGGACAAAGGAAAACAAAATGCATGAAAATAAGAATTAACCGACATAAGAACCGTAGAACACAAAAGCGATAAAATAAAGGCATAACCAAAGCACAATCAACCAAAACCAACATCAAGACGCAATAAGATAATGAGATAAGAAAAATTATTGAAAGAGCAAAAGATCAAATGCCAAAAATTAGCTAAAAAACCATGAAACTAAGAGACATAACCAAAATTCTCAAGAGCATGAAAAATCAATACAAGCTCACTGTATGATCATGGAAAATAATATTCATTGATTTTATGTCACATGTCTCTAAACGGTTTTAACATTAACATAATTAAAAAATATGAACTGCATACGTGTGTGAAATGCGAAACAGAATTAGAGAGGCTTAAGACCGTAATTTTGTGAGGAAGGTCAAAGCTAGCCAAACGAAACTATTAGAGAAAAGAGAGACATCACACCAGATGAAAGTCAAACCCAATGCTTTTCTTTTCTTTTCTGGAATTGTAACTATTTCTTTTGAAGTGTAGATAATCTTTTGGAGCCTTTAACTCTGAGATGGGCAATGAATAAGGTCAGCTAGTCAAAGGTCAATTCAGTCTGATGAACAATATCTCTTTCACTTGTGGTTGCAGACCTAAAACTCACACATGCAGTCAAGCCTCATCTAACCATATTCAGTGTGCATTGTGATTGGGTATGACAAATATACATTTGAAAATCATATAAGCTAATATCAAAAAAAGATAGTAGACATGATTTTCAAATCATATTATAATCTAGACATAAATTGAGAAAGTATTTAAAAGATCATGCGCGAAAATCTAAAATATGTCAATTAGGCCAATGAACAAATGTGTTGACAAAAGGCACACAACAATCATCAATTTTTTTTAAAAAAAAGACAACCGGAACAGGAAAACAAAAGCACATGAACTCACATGATAAGAAAACACATAAGAAAATTAATTTTAAAAAAATGTAACATATGCTAATGCATGCAAGAACAAAAATACTCAGGGTGTAGAACATGTACCAATAGCTTTTTTGTCGGCTAATCAGTTTTCATCATTTTTTACCCAAATCTTTTTGAGAAATGTTGATTGTTTGGTCAGTTTCTGGAACTTCTCATTGAGTAACATGATATACTCAGTTAAAAATTTGAATTGATGAGTAAGGTTCATGTGATTGTTATTGTAGGCAGACAAATCAAATGCATTCTCTTGTCTTTTCAATTTAAAACAATTAGGTCTTATGTGACCTATTTTTTCACAAAAATGACAAGTAGTAACCAACCGATGTGAAGTGTGTGCTTTAGGTGGAATAATATGAAAATAAGTATTCATGGACTGAGAGTCAGTCTTTTTACCTTAACTCACATTTTTCTGAGGAGTTTTAACTTCAACTTGTTTTACTGGCAACAACGCAGGAACGAAAACAGTATTCAAAGTTGATGCACCACTCGACTCATTGTAACTCAAACCTTTTCTATTTTCAGGAGTTGCTCTCATGCTTAACATGTGGTCAAGCTTCTTGAAACCACTAGAGAATTGCTGAAGTTGAGCTTTGGATTTCTCTAGTTCACACTCTATTTGTTTGACCTCAACTTCAAGTGCCACATTCCTCACTTTCAAATCATCAGTCAACCAGATGTACTATTCAAGCTTGGCAGTGAGGTTCTACCTTTCAGGTTGATCTCATGAAGTTGATTTAGGGTCCTTTTATTTACCTTGTGCAGTTTCAGGCTTTCCTTAAAGGGCTTGTCAAACACCTCTTGCAAGCTTTCTTCAGCATCAAATTCATCCTCAAATGTCTCCATTTCAGAGTTAATATCATGCAAATCACGATTATCAGTACTAGACATATAGCCATATAATTAACTTGTATATCTGTAGATGATTTTATCACTATCAGTGCTAGAGTTGGATTCATCGTTGCTTAGTGATACATTCATTCTTTTCCCTTTGGATTTGAGGTATGTAATACACTCTGACCGAACGTGACCAAAGCCTTGACATTCAAAACACGAGTGCATTTGGGAGCTGTTTCCAGATATAGTTTTTTTGTTTTGTTTTCGTGCTTATTTCTAGGATTGGATGGCCGCGCCTTTTGCAGCTGACAGCTGACAACTTTTTTTCTCAAACTCAGTTGGTATATTGCGAACTATGCACAGTAAGCCGATCGTTATCCAACTGTGGGCCACTTTCGAGCAATTGGAAACGTGCTTTTGCGCACGAGGATCATGTCTAACCAATTATTTTGTGGTTGCCCAGAAAAAACAAATGACACCAAACTTGCTTTTATGTGAACTTCATTGTTCCTTTGATTCCATGTGGCCTCACTTTCAGCAAGTAATTAATTTCATTATCAGAAGGAATCAGATTGTGTAATTTTGCACGATCTTAGCCGAATCATAGTGAAATACCGCAAGTAAACATTTACTGTGGTCTTCGTAATTTGTGATAGATGCCAAGCACGTTAAATGTAAGAATAAGAGAGTGAATTAAAAACATGTTGGAACCATACATGATCCTTGCACAAAAGCACGTTTCCGATTGCTCGAAAGTGACTCGTAGTTGGATAACGATCGGCTTACTATGCATAGTTTGCAATATACCAACTGAGTCTAAGGAAAAAAAAAAGATGTCAGATGCAAAAGGCGCACCGCGCCCATCAGGTCCTAGAAATCAACGCGGAAACAAAAAATTATTTATGGAAACAGCTCCCAAACGCACTATCTTCTTGGTCTCATTCTTAAAAGTCTTATTTCTTTTCTCCTTTCATAACCACTAGGGCTACCATGATTCTTTTCAGCACCTTTATTAAATCTTCTTTGATCATCATTTGATCTCAAAAAATTTCTAAATTTATTTAATTAGAACCTTGAAGTTCTCATCATCTAGAGATTCATCTGTTTATAGGTTTGCAGAGACCCAAATAGTTCTTCAATCTTCATCGTGTCCAAGTCTTTACTTTCCTCAATTGTTATAACTTTAGGTCTGAATCTCTTAGGAAGAGATCTCATAACTTTTCGCATAACTCTACTTTATAGTATCATCTCTCCTAGGTTGTAGCTCGAGTTAACTATGTCATTTAGCTTTGTATAGAACTCATCAAACGTCCTATCTTCCTTCATTCGAATTTCTTCAAACTTTGTGGTCAACATATGAAGCTTCGAGTTTTTAACGGTTTTGGTATCTTCATGAGTAATCTCTAAAATCTCTCAAGCTTCCTTAGAAGTTTCACACATAGAAATTCGCATAAACTCATCAGCAGACACAACCATAAAAATAGAATGTAAATCTTTGCTATTTCAATTACGTTCATTGACCTCATTGATAGTCCAAGTGTTAATATCTTTAGTTGTTTTAACACATTCAACAATAGAAGAGGGCGTCGACCACCCTTTAACGCAAGAACTCCAAGCTCGTTCACCAAGATATTTAAAAAAAGTTTTCATACGAACTTTGCTAACATCTCTCAAGCTTCCTTAGAAGTTTCACACATAGAAATTCGCTTAAACTCATCAGCAGACAAAACCATAAAAATAGAATGTAAACCTTTGCTATTCCAATTACATTCATTGATCTCATTGATAGTCCAGGTGCTAATATCTTTAACTGTTTTAACACCTTCAACGGTAGAAGAGGGTGTCGACCACCCTTTAACATAAGAACTTCAAACTCGTTCACCAAGAGATTTCAAAAAAGTTTATGCAAACTTTTCAATACGCATAATTGCTTCCATCAAAATATAGAGTCACACACAAAGACCGACTTTGATTCATCTAGACTAAGGGTCAAGGACCGATATTAAGCTCTGATACCAATTGGAAAAAGTCGGTTTATACCCTATTAACACATAGAGGGGGTGAATATGTGTTTTTCCTCTAATTAAAGATCAACAACAACATGTTATAAAAATGTTTAGCCTAGATATGCATAATAATCAACACAATCAACAAATAAGCAGCGGAAAATAAAATCAAACTTCAATCACACAAAGAGACAATGATTTGGTGATGAAGTGGAAAACCTTTGAAATACCATTCATTCAAAGGAAAAACCACTTCGGGCTAGCAACCACCTGAAATCCACTAAGAAGAAAACTTTACAAACAGTGATTCAGACACGAGCAACTGCAGGTGCTTGACTATGAAAACCCTTATGTATAATCTAAGCGTCTCTACTTAGACCCGCTCCATGCAGCATTCACCTCAGACCTCTGAGATTCTTCTTTTAGATTCTTCACGAACAAACCTTGTTTTTCAACACACCTTCAACACTATGAAGGTTCCACAGTAGGATGATTGAAAACTGAGAAAAACTTATCAATATTGAGGCATGAATCCTCTGGGAATTTTTTCTCAAGAAAGGAGGCACAAATATTCTCAATGTATGCCTCAATCAAGTTCTGGACTACCTCCCTCAAAACCCAGTAGGGTTTCTCAAGGTTTCATAAGGAAAGTCCAGAAATTTTGTGATTTTTGTAATTCACCGGAAGTTAAGTCTAACGAGTCTCAAACGCGATGTCTCTGTCTGAATTCATCACTGAGCGCTCAAGCGTGAGTCGAACGTGATGTCTCTATCTAAATTATTCATAGAGCGCTCGAGCACGAGTCGAGGGCCAGTCAAACCTCTATCTGAATTCTTAATGGTTCGCTCGAGCGTCAGTCAAATGCAAAGTCGATAAACTCATAAACAAACTCTTGAACGACACAGAATAAAAACATACAACTCGATAAAGACATATTTTGATACGAAATTTTGGCAATACAAAAATGCACTAACACATAGCATGTATTGATCTAAGGAACTCATTCTCAGTGTTTGATCATGCTAACTTACTTCATCTTGCTGAGCTTTATCTAGAAGATTTCTCTGCAATTGATCATATTGTACTTAGTGATCAACTTCACACCTACATTTATGATGTGAGAAGTAATAATGTTTTTTCTGGGCTTCAAGATATTAGAGGTCTTGATGTGAAGATGGTTGAGACAAGAAAACATACTCTATATTCATTGGTTTATCAGCTTATTGAGTTGATATTGGTCTTACCAGTTGCGGCTGCAACTGTTGAGAGAATGTTATTTGCGATGAAGTATATCAAGACTAAGTTGCGTAATAAGATGTGAGATGACTGAATGAATGATAGTATGATAATATACATCGAGAGAGAAATTTTTGAAACTATTGAGAACGAAACCATTTTGCAACGTTTTTAGAAGATGCAGACTCGTAGGATCCAATTGCCTCCTCCCAGTCTTAGCAAATAGTACGGTACGTGTATTTCAATATTTTTAATCCTTAATTTTCGATATTTTAACTTTAAGATACTTTTTTGCATTACGTAGTAATTTTTTTTTGTCATTTTCCCTTAGGAGTTTGCCCCCTTCAAATTCATTCCTAGTTTCGTTACTGCCTGGTGGCACTCACGTGATGCATCCCTTCATACCTACCTATTGCTTAGGACGAAGCTCTGCACTACCTACTATAAGGAAATAAGGTTGCGCCTTGGCTAACAATTTAAGCTTTTAGGTCAATGGTAACTCTTGATCCTTCAAATACTACAAAATGCTTTATGCCGGGCATAGAGACGAATTGGAATGGTTGCACTCGTCCGGAGCTGCTGAGTCTTGCAGGCAGGGCCTAAGGACGTGTCCTCCAAGAGCCACCGAATCCACCAGGATCTAACCGCAACTTTCCGAACAAAAATCGAAACATTTTAAAAAAGGAAGGAAGATTTTGTGCAGATTCGGACCACAGAAGGCTGTATCGGGATGGAGGTGGGAGAGAGGGAGGCTTAGGCGTTGAGGGAGATGGGGGTTCTAGAGAGAAGCCACAAACCTTCAGACATTGGGCATTGGTCTATTCAATCAGCCTCGTGAATGGTGTGTTCGAAGAAAGTCTAACCGACAGCCACCTCTCTCTGTTTATCGCTATCGTGAATCTATGCAATTGATATGGCATTCTTAGGATTTAGAAACAAAAAAGATATGGCATTCTTAGGTGTTAAGGAACCAAAAGGAGGATCAACATGTGAGTGGCTGCTTTCCTTAGCGAATCAATTAATGCCTCTTGTTAGGAGTTAAGCCCCAATATGCCGAGACTACGAGTCACCCTCCTGTTGGCTTTCCGCTTGCCTGTGGCGGCAATCATGGCACAATCTCTAACAAGACAAGTTTCTATCTATATCAAAAATTTTGGGTCACCTTACAATTATTCAACTTATCTGTCTGCCAGTGATGGTGATTCGAAGTGTTTCTGATAATAAAAGATAGAACATCACCATACGAAAACGCAACTTGCAGGTTTATTATCTTATTTTATGAGAAACCTCTAAGCGTGTTTGATATGAATTGGACCCAGAATGATTTGCAGTCAAGATTCAGCTCCTACATTAGTCCATATGTCCGTGATATTCGATTGAATTCATGAGTCAGCTACGTTCAAAGCACTGTTGATGATCAATTCCAATATCTTGTAAGTTTTTGGGTCGAAATGGAATATGCTGAAACATACCTACAAAGAAGTCATAGTCCACAATTGTATGTATGTCATTCACTCATTGAATTACAATTATTCCCCTCCCCTCTTCGAATAATTTTTTCATCCACGTGAACCATTAAAATAAAGTAGTTTTCCCAACAGGTGTCGGGTGTCCCGAACGAAGGGAAGAAAATTGGTGCTTGCTTACGATTTGGAAACTTGTCGTATAGTGCAACCATTAAAATGCTGAGAGAGAGAGAGAGATTAAGACGACCCAACTACCGTATGCTCTTTGGTTTCATAACATCTTTTGCGTCAGTTCGGAGTCCCTTTCATGGTTATCAGAAGTTTGGGAACACGGGACATGGACAACTACACCAAATTGAATGCCCATCAGGCAGCATAAAATACATTAGAATTAGCTGACTAATTCGGGCAAGGACTACAAAAATTGGCATTAACTCTGCAGTCTCTTTCGATCACCTACCTGACCTATTGCAAAATTCCGCATTCCCTACTAAAGCTATTTATGTTTTCCTCAGAAAAATGCAATTAGGTTCAACGGATACAGTGGAACGTGTTTATATTGGCCAGGTTCAACCCCTGCAAAATCAGACTGCATCCTTTACTTGGGCAGGTGACCCCAACATATGACTTGACATGGTAATATTTTAGAAATCAGACACGTATCTTGAGCGCGCTATGTGGACCAGATCCAAGATTGTGTCGGTGAGCAGCAATCGGCCCTCTTGCAGGCCCACACGCATTTAAGGCTGCATTTCCAAACACTTTTATTGGCATTATCCTTAATAATTATGTGGTGTGACTGTTTAGCAACAATGGGACACAAGCTTGGGCTAAGAAGTGCTTCTTTCCCTATATTCCATATTTCCATCCTACCTGGGGAAAAGCAGCAGACAATAATGACAGAAGATGTCGTTTAGAAGAAACGAAAGAGATCACAGGTAAAGACGAGGAAACATCCATGGAAGGCTTGAATCTACAAAATGCCCAGGAAGCATTTGGTGGCTAACAGTCCAAATGAAGGGCCACGGCACAACGAAGGGTGAGAGTAGCACTCGAATGTCTCTTTGATGTTGGAGCTCTAGACATGAACAGGCTTTAGATCGATCAAAGTGTGCCTCTGTGCTCGAGGTGCCGCCTCCAGAATCCAGATATTATAAGTCTTATATATGGGCCTGACATTCAACGTGTTTCTTGAGTTGACCCTCAATTCCCTTTAACTTCGAGGAAGCCCTAGTAGTCAGTATGTCACACGACACAAGCTTCTCAAACATTACAATGCCTCCTTGAGATTGAATGTCCTAGCTATGTCTCTAGCATTGTCATATTCATTAAGCTCAACCAGCATCTTCTTCAATCGCCGAGCAAGTCCACTAGTCTCACTCTCAGGAATACCGATCACATGCCTTTTCTCCAGGGTCTTTCCAAGTAACAGCACGTAATCCACCAGGGGTTGCAACTTGTGGCTGGTCATTGACAAAAGGAACATTTAGCAGGCATTATCAATATACTATTAAACAGCAGGTGATTTTCATTTTATGCACCATCTAGGAGTTACTGGAAACCAAATAATTCTAAGCAAATGCATAGCTAGACAGTTCTACGTCTTATGGTAAAGATTCCTCAAGTTTTTCAAGGAGATCGTTTCCAAAACTATAACCATCTTGGCTCCCATTAAATCAGTGTCAGGTTCCTTCCACAAAGGACTGAAATGAAAGGCAGCACCTAACAGTCACACTTGTTTAATAGTATTATATCGGTATAGCAGGCTAGCCCATTCCAAAAGAGGGCTAAAAAATTAAGAACTCGGACGGACTGAGCCTAACTCCCATCTTGGGTCTACTGAAGGAGTAGTAATTTAAAGGCAAGCCGACAGTCATTAGATGTACCTGTGTTGCCCCGTGACATTTGGACCTGTCCACACCCCAGATAAAGAAGCAATGATCCTTTCAGTTCTTGTAATCGCATCATGAACATTAGGTGTAATGCTTCTAACGTGAGGTAGCATTTTTCCACACAAAAGCTCGTCAAGAGCAAGTTTCTCGAGAATGGGTAAAGCAAGGATGTCTCTCCACATGCAGATATTTCTCAGCAAACGAACAGACATTCCAAATCGATATGCTGCAACCCGTGCAGCATTTGGCACAGCCTTCAATAGAAGTGGGCTCCATGTTGGGACCTAGAATGATGGGAGAATCATTATTGAGAACATTAGAAGTTAAATCATAATTTCTGGCACTTGCAACCAAAGGAACAGCAACGAAAAATCACCTCCAATAATAAAAAATGCATATTACATGTCCTCACGGAACTATGTCCGTATATATGCTTGTGTGTGTGCACACGAGCATGTGTGGGTGCATGAATATCCAAGTGTATGAAATCATCTAAAAACAACAATTTGACAATTCAAAAGCTATACCGTAAGATTAGCAACAGCATCAGCTAGACAGGTGCGGATAGCAACTAATAAATCTGAAAGAGCCTCACTGGAAGCTGAAACATAATTTATAACCAAGCTTGTGGCAGTAACTGCATTCTTTGTCTCTCGCATACTGAGCATGTCCCAGCAATGTGCAATTTCATGGTGCAAAATGGGAAGTGCTACCTTTTCCACCAGCTCAGGGACAAGGTTAGCATCAGCATCATCCGATGGGAAGTCACTTCCATCATTCGGCAAACCATAATCGAACAACAAGGAGTGCCTGGTGAGTGGAAGAAAACTTAATATAAACAAAGGATGGAAGCAAACAACTTTTTTTAGATAATATATATGTGTGCGCTTCCAGGTTATTTTAACAAAAGTTTCAACTCGCTCATACCGCAACCAAAACAAGTGTAGCCCACCCAAGAAAGAAGTCTAGTTCAAAAATCTCAAACATATTGGAAACTTCTAAACTAGCACTCAAGTTGTTAGTCAAATACCATTTCATATCAAAAAAATCCACATCCTCATGGAGTGGGTCCCACTTCAACAGCTCCAGTCTCACGTACGGAGAAAAGATAGCAGGAACACTCAATGACATGTAAGCATCGCGATAACTTGATGCATACTCTTTCTTCAATTTTTCAAATCTCTCCTTAACTGCTGGAAGTTGGGAATACTCCTCAGCTGCATCACTAAATATTTGATCAGCGGTCTGAAGCAACAATTTTCGGTGATGCTGGTATGCTGTACTCTCACTATCACTCTCATCAGAGCTTAACTCGCCTTCAATTCTTTGATTTGAAGCGTCCACTTCCATTGATGATCTCCTCTTACAATCATACCTAGCTTTCCTGCGTTCAGCCCTCCGTGTTATATCCATTCGTTTCTGCAGGTTCGTGTCTCTACCAAACTCATCTAACTTTACTGGTAGATTTGTTTGCTCTCTTGCAGCAGCAGATGCAGCCTGTGCTGCACCTGAGGCTGCCACAACCATTTCAGCACTGCTACCTTTTTGACTGAAAACATGCATCGCTGCACTCACAGCTGCTTCTACCTCCATCAGTTCATCATCATTATCAGCAGTCCTTCTTTCCACAATAGCTGAAGCACGTTCTTCATGAAGTTTCTGCATCTGCTCTTCAAGTTCTTCTATGTAGGGAGCTTTATCCTGAAAGTAAAGAGTAACAGCAGACCAATGGATACCAATCAGCGATTCAGCAGGACTGTGGCTTATAATTTCTAGAGAGAGAGAGAGATGATGATGATGATGATCCAAAACAAGAAACCAACATAAATTGTTATATATATCACAGTTCTCGTTCATCTGAAGCATATTAGTTAGAAAGAATAAAAAGCAAAGACAGTGGACACACATGATTCAAGTGGAAACCACTTTTTGATGTTGCACCGACATCGTTCTCAAAACAGAGCATAGGATGTATCATCCCATTGGTAAGTTGTTCACTATAAGAATTCTTTTGACCCTTTCTGGGCAGAAGATAAACACGGTTGCTTGCAAGTGAAATACTACATTATCTTGTGTGTTTCTTCACACGGGCAAGTGGAAAGGTAGTCGATCTAGTCAAATACACAATGAGGCGGTATCATGAGGGATGTAATGAAATGCATGACTCGTTCAGGGGAATAACATAGCCGATAACCAAAATAAATGTAGCGGAATCTATTTCAAAAGACGATGTTAAAAGAAATAAAATAATATACACGCAAAGAAACAAAAATAACTAAATGAATTTAGGATGTATGGGATGGTTCACTCGTTTAATAAAAGTCAATGCCAACACCACTAAGGTTGGCTGATATGGGTCAAGAAGGAGATGCTAGGGCACGAGGAAGGCCTAAGAAAATGTGGAGAGCAGCAAAAGATACGGCACATTTGACCCTGGATAGATAAATGTAAAAAGAGGATTGCTGTTGACGTGAAGCACTCAGGATGTAAAAGGCTCTCTTGCTATTTGTTGTTTTTGTATAGTAGCAGTACAAGTTAGAGGAGGTGAGGCATCACTTCTTCCTTGTGGTTTAATTAGTTTGAATGTATTGCGTCTTCCTTGTGGTATTTATACCTAAATTCTCAACACCTACAGAATTTTTGAAATTTGTCAAACCAACATATGGCTTTTAATTAGTCTATTGATATCAGAAAGTATATGAAAAGACAGCACAATCAAAGTCCACATACAAAGATCTGCAAACTCCAAGAAAGACAAAGAACGGAGTCTCCCATGTGTCATCACCCTATCATACTTGGATCTGGAAAAACAAACTTCAATCTAGTTATTGATCACCCAAACATCAAAAGTTCCAGCACCATCTCCCTCCAAAAGTCCACATGCGACAAAAATGGAAGGATAAGCCATATTGTATGACTCAAGTGTTTACCAAAGTGTACTCTCCAGCACCCCACTAATTACATCACCAACTTAGACATGACACAAAAATTCCTGAGGAAAAAAATAACAATAATTTTCTAGGATCTATGTATTACCTGGAAAAAAAAATCATACCTGCAAAAAATCACATATTACTGAAACAAAATGACGAAGCTTTTGCATGAAGATGAACTTCTCATTGGCAGCACATAGAGACTTTTCAAGGGCGGTAATATTTGAAAGTGAAGCAGACAAATCATCGTCAGTCTTTGTCAATGACATGATGGTTCTACCATGAGATTCCTGATTAAAAGAAAGAAAAGAAAAAGTATATGTAAAGTACGGAGTTAAAAAGATACATTAAAGGCTGAAACATTGTCAATACGTCATGCCAAATCTCAGTTTCCCACCCATGGACAATTTCACAAAAATGGGCAAACGTATGCTCTTACAAGTCAGTGTCTACCAACATCAACAATCTTCTAGTATGCCACAACAAATCTACTAAAATTAAGATGGACTAATCACTCTAGCAGCATTTGAACTGAATACTGTACCTATAATTGGCATCTACTAGGCTAGTCCCTCCGTATATAGGGCTTTCTTTTTTCCATTGATTTCCCCATGTTTTATTCCACAAAACAATCCCCAGTGTGCTCTCTGGCCATCTCTGCCCATAATATGTATCACTCTAGCAGCAAGCCTTTCGTTGCCTTTTATAACCAAAAAAATAGAAGACGCAATCCACACAGATGAATAATTATAATTTGGTTTTGCAAGTTCCATAGGGGTTCTTGAACAAACAACCGTACTCTACCCAATTCTCAGTTGCCCCATACTTCAAACGTTTCTGTCTGGTGAGATGATGTAACAAATCACTTGCATGTTCTTGAATAACAAAATACATATCTCGCTTCTTGAAGATTTAGCTAAACCCATCAACTATTAAGTGATGTCTATTTCCAGCAGTGTTTCCATCTTACATTTACCTCAACAGGTAGGTTCTGAGGCCTCTCTTCAACCTAAAATCGGCTCCAAAAATTGTCACAGCTCCTCTTTACTGCTCATAACTGCCTATATACCTGGAAACCTCACCTTGCCCTGACTTACTACCGATAGTCTGCTTAAGGTTCCAGACTCAACAAAGACAATTAAACATGAGAGTTGCGTTTGTTACGGGACTTAACACAACCCCTAATGGCATGAGCTGGCAACACCCATGCACCACCTATGTTCACCTTCTCAAAGGCACCTCTATCTCTCAAGAAAATTCACAGCTTGTCAAGCCTAATAAGGTTCTTCCCTAATTTTCTCGATTTAGCATTGTGAGTACAATTCCTATCACTCATCCATGGCGATGTGAGGCTAAGAATCTCACTTCTGTAATGTTTGAGAAATTCTACAATGTTATTTCAGCCTTGTTTCCAGCAAAATACAAACTACGTCTGATGCACATTCTTCTGTATGTTTAACAGTTATTTGTTCCTTTCTAGGATGATACTCTTAGTTTTCTATTCTGTACTTTATCTCACAAGGCCACCTACATACAGGAGCACACCTAAGGGAGAGAACACCAGGGGAAGAAACCAATTTTTATCCTGATCAGAGCCACCAAAAAAAAACTCGCTAATAAAATCAAAACAATACCAAACTAGATGCAAGGAGGACCAATCTAAATAGTTACATAAGGACTTAATCGATGTCAATTTGATTCGCTACACATTTTACCATTTCTTTTCAAACTTGCAGGTCGTGACAGTTTTGCAAGTATGTCCAACAAAGAAGCTATACTGCATAGATAAACAATTCCTGACGTCCTATTAGAGCATTCCATACCTTAAGCCTTCTCACATTGTCATGTAGAGCTTTCTTGGCCGTCTCGGCTTGTTGGGGTATTGACATCATGGCATCCAAACCTCCAATTGCACCCCCCATGCTCAGTCCTCCAACTGCACTTGGTGCCGGGTAGACGGACTTGTGCTGCTGCTGCGGTTGCAAACTCTGAGCCACGGGGACACTAGTAGTCACAGTGACTCTACTTGTTCCATCGTCCATTCTCTTCCCCAATCCCTTCCGAAACTGCTCCTCCTCCCATATATTCTCCTCCTCGTCCTCCTCGTCATCGCCATTCTCGCCACCGCTATCCTTGGCGATATTTACAGCCATTGCTCTGTCCTCGACAACGTCCTCGTCGTCCTCAAACACGCCCTTCTTCTTCTTCGTCTCCGTGGCGTCGGTCTTCTTCTTCTCCCCAAACATAGCAATTCGGCCCCGAAACTCGGGCTCCTCGTCGCTCAAGCCCTCGGCCTCGCCATGATTGCTGCCTCCGTCCAACGAGATATAATCAGGTGCGGCAGCGCGAGATTTGCGAAGCCTCTCCCGCTTGGCACGAATTGCATTGATGGTAGCCTGGTCAGGAAATAACGACGACGCAGGCGAATCCTTCTGCTTTCCAATCCCCATTGAAGCGAATCGGGTCTGGGCGTCACGCCTATCTCTCCTGTCTTCGTCTTCTTCTGACAAGTCGTCGTCTTCGGATTGTCTTAGGGTTTGAGAGACAGCGGGGCCGTCGGAGAGGGAAGTGGGTTTGAGGAAGCCTTTGAGGACGATAGAGGGCTCGGAGGAGGAAGAAGAGGCGGGGCGAGAGGGGGCGAGGGTTCGGGTGTTCTTCTGGAGCTCTAGGAGGGCTTCTTTGGTATAAGTGCCGGCCTGGGGTTGGACATTGGAGAGGGGGACGGAGGCTGTGGAGTGGGTCAGGCGGTCTCTGACCGAGGTTACTTTATGGGAGGAGGAGGGAAGCTTGCTCGGACGCTTTATGGAGGAGGAGCGAGAGGGAGTTTCGGCGTCCTCGTCGTCGGCGAAGCTGAGGAGCTTCTTGGGCTTAGGTTTCGGAGCGGCAGTGGTGGTGGAAGTCCTGGTAGAGGCGGCATTAGCATCATCCTTTTGGTTGTCATCCTCGTCGTCCCCGGCGCGGCGGCGGAAGTTCCTAGCTCTGCTGCTGCTCATGGTGGCGGCAGCAGTATTGGTGTTGGTGACGGTGAGAGTTGGGGGTAACTCACTCTAGCTTCTCAGCGGAACAAATTAAGGAAAGTTGGCAAATTGGATCCCGGATTGAAGACGGTCCAGCAAGTAATTTCTTGGGTCCCGACCCCCGGGTTCAAGTCGGTTCGAAGACTTCTTTTCCTGTTTCTGTCAAAGCTTGTAGCGGCACGTTTAACGTTATTGAGACGACTTATACTTATCTCGACTTTACAGTTATGATTTACTAAAAAACAAGGAATAAATAATATTTTTCGAACTTCATAAGTATTAAAATGGTGTTGGTGTAAGTAAAATTTTGGGGTAAAATTTTAGTAGTTGTGAAAAAGTGAAGAGAATGAAAAAGTAAGAGAAAAAAGTAAGAGAGAATGAGGATGTGAAAAAGTTAAAATTTTAGTAAAATTTTTAATGTAAACAAAGACTATGTTAAGTCATGTATGAAATAGAAATAATTTCCTTGCTCAAGAACTCTCAAAATACGAAACGCCATCAACCGTTAATGCCTTAGTTAGACAGAGGGTGATCAAAGAAGTCAACCCCGAGTCTTCTGCACGACCCACGCCACCACCCGAAATGGCGCCACAAAATACACCCCCAAAAAAAAACCAGTAGTTTATTTCCATAATTCCATTGTTTTCCTTCCCAAGGAAAAAAAACTGTACAAAGAACAGTAACACAGGTTCAAATTTCAAATCAAGATTTTAAAAAAAAGTTAATTCCTTTAAAAAAAAAAGGAAGATAATTGGGTACAAGAATAAGAATGAAATAAATAAAGGTATCTCTGTTTGTTCTCAGAAGTCGAATTTCCAACGGAGGCGGCGGAGCGTGCATTGAAGCAGAAGAAAAATCCACCGTCTTTTGAATCTCTGACCTGATCAGTGATCACCCCCCCAACATGGCTGGGTACTCTCTCACTCTCTCTTTTTCTCTCCCCCTGTCTGTGAACTTCATAAGTCATAACAAGAATCACATCGAGTCAACTGCAGGTTGAATCTCAAGCGCTTATTTTTCCGGTTATTGTATTTTCTAGTTACGCAGCTGGACCCATTATTTCTCTGCAGCAGAGACAAAATAGTTGCTGGGTTTCTTAGCAGAATGGGGGCTTCTGATTCGTTGGTTTATTTTTTTACGTCTTTATTTCTGGGATTTCGTGATATTCATTGGTGTTTTCACTGAAATCGTGTAGGACAATCTGGGCAGTTATTTATTTCCCGTTTTACATCCTACAATAAAAACCGTTGATCAATGCGCTAGAACAAGAGTTAGTAGTTCTTGATTCCCTATTGAGGAAACAGTCTTTTAACTAAAGCTGTCAATGGTAGTCGTGCTTCTCTAAGCTCAGTTCATATGTGTTGGGTCTAGTAGAGGTAGCAACGGTGTTATGTTAGGCACACCATGGAGGAGTTCGATTTTAGCTATGTCTACTCAGTATCAATCCACTTCTTAATTCATTCTCTTTCAGCGTTCCCTGTGACTATAGGTACTTAGGCTATGTTCACTGACTAAAATTTTACCATCGTTACAAAAAAAAAATTCTCTTTCACTTTTCCACCAACTAGGAATAGCATTTTGGTATAAAATTTTATGTTGGTGTTAAAAACGAGATGTATTGGAATTGATGAATGAGTGATAAAAGTAAAATTTTGAAATGTGTTTGATAAAGTAAAATTTTGTTAAAATTTTACAAACCCAAACGCTATGTTATAAATTTTTTCACTTTTTCACTACCTCCCATAAATTTTTTCACTTTTTCACTACCTCCCATAAATTTTTTCACTTTTTCACTAACTTTTTTATTCTCTCTCCCCACTTTTTCACCAACTCTCATACTCAAAATTTTAACCACCCAAAATTTTATCATTCAAACACGACCTTAGTATTTACATCCGTTAGTGTAGCTTTAGGGCAAAAATAGTACACACAAAACAAGATTTATTATCATGGTGCCTGTTTACAATTACCCTTTTACAAGTACAAAGTTTAAAGGGGGTGACTATTAGTGACTACTTGTGGCCACTGACCCTTTCCATCCTGGGTTCCTGTTGGTTTTTGCCTCTGTAAAGGCCTCAGATGCTTGCAGATATGATCTTTACGCACTCTGTTCAAGGTTAGCATGCTACGGGGAATTTCTGCAGTTTCCTTCAATATGCGCTTTTTGGATGAGTAGCGAGTAATTTGTTGTGATAATAGCATGTGCACGGAAACCAATAATGTACTTGGCACTGATCTAATTTAACGCCTGTTTGCTGGTATTGAAGTCAATGAATTGAAGAAGTTATATGTTTCATGTTATAGAGTCTGATTCTGTATATGGATTAAGCCATTGGAATTGATTTTTGTATAAAACTGAATAGAACATGAAAAAGGTAAAAGTCAATTTACAACCATTGGAAAAACTTTGGTCGTGTCAATTTAACAAGGACTAATGGTGGGTGAAACAAATGTTTCCACAAGGTTACGACAGTTGCATAGCTGGAATAGTTTTGATTGGTGCTGTCACATCTGTACCACTTCTTCAAGAAATGCAAATAAGCTGTATAAATTCCCTTGGACTGAGTCACCATGGTCATCACATTCCTTCTGGCATGTCTGTTTTATGCAGGATGTGATTGGCCTTAGAATATCTTTTTGATCGTCCTTTTTGCTATCCGTTATTGTTTTTCTTTCAGTTATCTTCATTGTGCTATAACTAAGACTAGAGGGATTAACGATTACATTATAATCTGGATTTGGAGACACCTATGCATTGTTAGATATGTGGGTGTTGTAATTTGAATCGATTCATAATTTTTACTATCTGTAATTTGTGTAATGTACGCAGACCATCATGGTTGGTGGACAGTAATAGAATTGCAACCAAAATCAAGAGTGCGTCTGGAACATGTCATCCTGAAAGAGTAACATGGAAAAGCAATCCCACCAGAGCTTGTCCCAATTGCGAGTTTTTGATTGACAACAGTGAGGTACGCTTAATATCTTTCTTACACTTTTATTAGACTATCACGTGTAATCATCAATAACTAAAAGACGTTAGAATAAGGAATTAGTTTTTGGATCAAATGGAATTTTATTTGACTATTTTCATGAGTGATAAATAGTTGATTGAATTTTTTACTTACACTTTGTCATAGGGTCTGCATTTTGGGATGTTAATTTCAGGTTTTTTATAGGCTTGAAATATTGAAAAGAAAAAGAAGACAAGGTTTGCAACTTGTCCAGCATTTATTGTTTACTTTGAGTGCTGTCGGTTTTTAGGTTGCTCAAGACTGGCCAGGACTACCTAGAGGTGTGAAGTTTGATCCATCTGATCAAGAGATTATCTGGCACTTACTTGCAAAAGTTGGAGTAGGGGGTCTAAATCCCCACCCTTTTATTGATGAGTTTATCCCAACTGTTGAAGAAGATGATGGTATCTGTTACACCCATCCTCAGAATCTAACAGGTCGGTGGGGAGAGTTTTGCATGGTTTTCTGCTTTGTTGACTATCTATATTTACGTTAATTTTAAGTTGTAAATAATTTTAGGCATCAAGCAAGATGGAAGTGTAAGTCACTTTTTTCATAGAGCAATCAAGGCTTACAATAAGGGAACTCGAAAGCATAGAAAGATACGTGGTGAAGATTTTGGTGATGTCCGGTGGCATAAGACTGGTAAGACCAAACCAGTGATCTTGGATGGGGTTCAAAAAGGGTGTAAGAAGATAATGGTTCTGTACATGAGCATGGTCAGAGGGGGCAAAGCTGAGAAAACGAACTGGGTTATGCATCAATATCACTTGGGAACTGAGGAAGATGAAAAGGATGGGGAGTATGTTATCTCTAAATTATTTTACCAGCAGCAGCAACAAGTCAAGCAAGGTGAAAAAACGGATCAAGATTTCCCTGAGGTCACTGATCCAGTGATAGGAAGAGTAGTTCCCGTCACACCCAAGTCTGTGACTCCTGACCCCCCTCGTAGTGAAAGACGTCGTTCAGATTATGACCTTGGACAGAATATGAGTGTTACTTGTGCAGTTCCTGTTGTTCAGGTAGGACCTCTCTCTCTCTCTCTCTCTCTCTCTCTCTCTCTCTCTATCCCGCTTCCCTATCCGCATAGAACATGCTTTTTCTTTTTGTTATGAAATCATGCTGTTTCGTAACCATAGGATATAAATTTTAGGTACACTTTAGACTCCTTACCTTTGATAAAAAGGTATTTTTTCAGGAAGAAATGGTATGTGGTATGCCTTAATCACAGCATAATTTCAAGTACAAATCAGTCTATAAATATGGTAGCTTTTTCATGTTTTGACAAAATGCTAAATTTAAAGCAAGATACTAATACTTTGTTTTCCATCCCCATTTTTTCATCAAAGCACCCGGAGATCGATTGTATATATGAGGGTCAACTTGAATATGAGAACCCTGATTATGATCATCAATCAACGGCAGAAAATCATGATGGTGAAGTGCTGCATAATGATGATGTTCATGTTGAGGAGGATCCAAAATGGTGGGACAGTGAGTCACAGAATCTTTTGGATTCTCAACAACTTGTGGAAGGGCTGTCTCTGTGCGATGATCTCCTTCAGAGTCAGTCCCCAAATAGGGATGGAAATGGGAATGATGGACCAGGGAAGGGCAAGCCTCGTCTTTCCGATTATGCTCAATTAGGACCGGAGTATTTAAAGAAGGATCTGGAGGAGTGCCAAAATCTCGTCCTTGATCCAGCGAACATTGAACTTGATACACCTCCAGAATTCCGACTGAGCCAACTTGTATGTCACCTTCTCTGCCATTTTGTTTTCTGTGTTAGAATTACAAAATTATGATATTGGCTACAATGTTTTTATCAAATGGTTTTGTAGGAATTTGGATCGCAGGAAAGTTTTTTAGCTTGGGGTGGGAGCAAGATGATTGACTGAATACGGTTCAGGCATCTTGGATCTTGTCAGATTTTTGGGGCCATTTTTTGCGGTCTCTTCACCTGTTAAAATGTCTTTTGGGTTAAAGAACCTTTTTGCTGGAAATGTTAAACTGTTTAGTTATTTGGGCGAAGTATATCTTTTGTTGGGAAACTGCTGGACAGTTGGAATGGCAATTTATGGTGGTGAAGAAACTGTTCGTACACTTGTTCTGTAATTATAACTGTGTTCAATATGAGATCGGAGACATGGCGTTGGCATATATATTCTATTGAAAAGGCGCTAGCAAAGTTACCCTGATTTCTTCAATTATGAAAATTTGCTCCAAGGGTTTATGATGGCAGTTCCAAAAACAAACAAAAAAAACTAGTTTATCTAGCGATTGGCTTTGTAAAAGCCCACCCGAAAGTTAGTCAGGCTATTTCCTCCTTTTTTTGGTGCTCGATAAAGTAATGTCGTGTTCAAGCAAAGAACACAAAACATTCAAACTGTGTGGACCACTCTGTATTATGAGCAGCAGATCGATAGCATGAGTCAATAAGGGCGGCGGCGGCAGCAGCAGCAGCAGCGTGGGATTTGGATGACTGATACAGTTACTTGACATTAGGGGCCATGGAGGCCACAGTGAATTAGCTTGAAAATTGCTGAAGAGGACGCTATACCTAGCCATATCATTAGTCAAATCTGAAGTTCTGAGTGCTTGGTGTATTGTTCGTATGCAGCATGATTGGTTGTGGGGAACCAAGAGCAAGACCTATCATGGTAACCAGCAAAATAGGGCCCTGGTTGGCAGCCTGGCAGCATGTTAGAGGAGAGTGTAGCTAGGTAAGTGTAGGGTACCCTCTACATGTATAAGCGACACCGGCCCAAGTTCTTTTGTTCCATGGCAACAGCACCATACCCGGGCCATATGGGTGCCGGTGTTCTAAAAGCGCCGGATACGAAGGGCATGGTCTCCTATCTTGGATGCCATGTTTTCTAAGCAACTAAAGAAAAGGGAAAAATAGGACCCCAAACACCGTGGCCGCTTGGTTCCAACTGTATCTGAAGTCTAATTGGATTGCCAGAGCAAGCTCTCAAATTATAACGGAATGATCTTGCTACTACGTGTTTTGTTTTAATTTTTCTTAATCACCGTTTTAATTTAGATTTTGGATTAACCATTAATGAATGTTTTAACAATTAAGCCTCACAGATATAATTTTACTGAATTTCCCAGATAGCAAAAGAGAGTGTCAATATGGTAGCTGGCAGTGTTGGGACATTTTGAATCTTGACCTTCTGATGCATCAAAATTTATGTTTCTATAATCCCGATTATTCGACTAATAAGCTTCATGGTAGTGAGTTATTATAGTTACCTAACCCCAACTTCTTTACTACCTATTTCCCATAACAAGAACATATGTCCTTTTGTTGGGTGTTTGAAATATCACCAATCCTGCAACCTTGTAAGCCTTCTGCAAAACATCATGCACCCTAAACAATGTACTCAATACGTTACCTAATCCCAACTTCTTTACTACCCATTTCCCCATTTCTTACAAGAACATATGTCCCGCTGTTGGGTGTTTGAGATATCACAAATCTTGCAACCTTGTAAGCCTTCTGCAAAACATCATGTACCCTAAACAGTGTACTCAATAAGTTGCCTTTACATACAGCAAGAGACGCGTGAGAACTGAGTTTGCTAACGCCTAACGGAAAACAACAAGACAGGACACAGGACGACCTTAAATAAACTCCAATCATGCTCTTCCACATTCTAATGACTACTTTCCACAACCAACATTGTCCTTGAGCATTATCTTAAACAAAGGAAGATAGGACTAGCCCTTGTTTGCACATTGAAAGTACAACTTATCTTTGAGCTTTCCCAAGTCCTAATCCCTTGTGATGTGGATGGGGGAGGAAGGGATGGGGGGAGGGAGAGGCCGAGAGGGACGCATTCATGTTTTGCATTATTGTAGTGGCAGCGGGATGTGCCATGTGGGGCCGTATGTTCCGATTGAAAAAGATTCGGACTTATGTGGTGGGGTTGAGGATTAGGAGGCGCGCGTGGGCACGATAAGGCTGCCATTTTGACCCATTCACATCGTGTCTCCTTTCCTCTCTCTCTCTCTCCTCAGCTTTACGAGACGACTGAGGCCATACTCTGTTTGGAACTCGCTAACAAAAACAAAAATATGTCCTACTATTGTTTTACGAGTTGTTTAGCTACAAAACGACTGAAAGGGGGGTAATTTAAAGAACTTCCAAGAGACTTCAAAAACACAAGAACGTAGAATTTGAGACTTCAGAAGTCATGAGTTTCTATAGCTAATTTTCTCCTCACTAATCGCTTGGTATTAGCTGAGAGTTAATGCAAATCGGATCAACAAGATAAACCAAGCTTACTTAGGTTGTGTTTGTGTTGTAAAATGTTGGGTATGGGAATATGTGTTGGTATTGGGTTTAGTGAAAAAGTGAAGAGAGAGGTAATTTTTTATAATTTTTGTAATTTTTTGTAATTTTTTATGGGAGAGAGAGAGATTATATTGGAGTATTTTATTAGGAGAGAGATAAAATGTTGGGGATAATTGGGTTAGCAGCACAACAAGAGCAGGAATTTATGAATAACCCCACCTGGAACTCCCTGAACAACTGACCTTCAAGCTGTTCTAGGCAGTACTTGAACAGAAATAGGATCTCCATGCAGTATCTCATGAAACCTGAGCTTTTTTTTTTCCTAAGCAAACATAATATTAATAAAAAGTGGGAAACTAACATAGATACAAGAGCATAACACAAACCACCACAAGGGGCCAGCTACACGACATAAGGACATACAGCCAAAGTTAACAAAGACAAAGGGGTCACACGGTCCAAATACATACAGAGTGCCCAAAGCATAACCAAATAATCCGAACGGTCAAACCATGAAATGGCCACAAGAGCTACAGAGCCGCCAAAGGCGGAGTCTTTCGTCGGAGGAGAGAATGCAGGCACCTCGATCCCACTTCCCTAAGAAGAAGTCCATGTCAGCGCCAACAAAAGAGGAGCACACATAAGTGGCACCCAGAAGGAAGATGGAGAGAGCAAACGACGATCATACAGGTCACAAATGTCATCGGAGACCCAGGGTCGCTGAAGGCAGCCGAGAAGCGCGTGACGGTGGATCTGCCTCAAAACTAGACAGAGAGTGCTCCCAGACCATCGAACAAAAACCCCACAACGAAACTACCATGGAAATAAACTAACAAGCAAACGAAGACCAAAAATATAAACAGCTGGTCAGTAGGAGGGGGGCTAACGGGAGAAGGTCTGAGAAACAGATCGACTCCTGTCCCCCAAAAACAAGGTGATGTTCATTTACCACTTTTTTTTTAAGATTTGCATTTTACTTTTTTTTACGATCATAGATCACAGGTATTCTAATACAATATTTTATTATTTTTTTACAAATATTAATCTCTTTTAACAACTTCTATACGCATATCAATTTAACTTTAATATTACCTAAATATTTACAATTTTATCGTAATCATACCAATTTCTTCACAATAAATATTTCAAATTAAAAGGAGAGAGTCGCAAGAGAAAGAAGAAATGGAATGTTCTATAGACTATTCGAAAATATCTTTCCCTCAGTAAACCTGAGCTTACACACTCAAGAAAGGCCCCCACTACAACTTTGGCAGATAGCGAACAATTTTCACGTCTCACGCCACATACTGTACCTCTATGTTTCAGTTCTGTATTCCTCACAGTAATTGACCTGACCAGAGCTCCTGCGTCTTTCTCACCCACAAAGTTTCTATCTCCTCTTTCCCTGGATTTCTCCTCTGTGCGTGCCAGAAGTGCAAGGAACAAACAAAAGGGAATAGTATTTGGATGTAGGCCCATCTCCAACGTACGCGTGGCATACGTGAATGTGGGTCAGCTAGAGGCAATACTTCAACAAGCCCACAGAGTTAGTTTTGACTAGTAACGTTAAGAAGTTGTCCCACATGACCGATGGGTGTGCTTGGATAACTCATTTTATAAGTGCTATAAACTGAAACATAATGCATTGCTGGCATCAAATATGATTTGAAAATGAGTTGATGTTGTCTGGTTAAAGACAAGAAGATCGAAGATAAGCTTATGAAAGAGATTGTCCAACCGTCTGTGTCGTTAATGTGACGAGGTCCCTGTTTCTCACTTACTCATCGGCAATTTTAGACTAATAAAAGAGAAGTTCTTGTAATTTCGGCGTTAAGTATATTTAAAACATAGTCTCAAAAGAAAATCCCTTGCCTCTTTTTGAAGGCTTGACGCCATTTAGGATAAGTCCTGCAAACAGCACCAGAAGAAGGCAAACAAAACAGTACTTTTTTTTCAAATAACAGAACATATTATAAAAGAACCAGAATCCCGAAAACAAAGAACACAAAAGACAGAACATCAGGGGGTCAAATCCCTCATAAACCCAAGGATACGAACAAGAACGCAAAGAAAAAAGGGATGTCTCCCTCGACAAAAGAGGGAGCGGCCCATTGAGCAATATGGTGCGAAAGAGAATTCGCACAGCGAGTAACACATTGCCACCGACAAGAACGGAAACGACTAGCAGCATGATGAACGTTGTGGACAAGGGAATTTATCTTCCAAGGAGGCCGAGCAGCCGGGTCTCGAAGAACATCGAAAAGAACAGAACAATCACCCTCCACAATAATGTCCTGCAGATTAAGAGACCTTGCCTTCCTTACAGCAAGGGCAACCGCACAACATTCACCTTCCAGGGGGTCAAGTGACTGAAGAAGCTCCGAGGCAGCGAAGACAATATTACCCACACTATCCCTACCAACACAAGCTGCAGTAGCAAAGGAAGAGCGGATAGCAGCATCGCAATTTATCTTCAGAACACCAGAAGGGGGCGAAGACCAGACAGCATCTGGGCAGGAAGAAAACAGTACTTGATCATTCATTTTGCAATTTGAATTGTACAACGATCCGAACCAATGCTCACTCCAAATAATTAATGGGCCTACATCATTTTCCAAGTTATAGATGGTTATGGCCTTTGAACAGAAATCTCTCCTTCGAACTTTTTTTTTTCTATTTTTGGTGCATGTGCGTTTTAAAACTTTCTTTGCTTAAAGGAGTAGAGTGACATGTCTGTAGACTGTAGGCACTAGTGAAGGTTTAAAACGCACCGGCCAAAGATATCTGACCTCCAGTGGCAGTAATAACTTTTCCCACCTAGAAACAGAAAAGAAAATGAACAGCTCTCAATGGCGCAAACATTATCCCTCTATTCTCTAAATAGACCTTGTATAGTTTCTCTGCTTGTGACAGTCGAGATAATTGATAGAATCATTCTTCTCTGAGTGTAAGTTCGCTTTTAATTGAGTCGAGTAGATTCCAAAGAAAGGTCCAGGGATGCCATGACCAGGGGTCAGATCTTTCGTATCGATCGTGGAAATTCTGTGTAAATCTGGATACTTGATTGAGGAAAGGACTCGGAGCAAGGAGAGTAAAAAGAATAAAAGAGCATCACAAACTATATTGCTTGAAATATAACATCTAAGTTTTAATTCATGCTATCCGATGTACATCTAGCGCTTAATTAAGGCCAAACTGGTACAAAATTTGTTGAAACTTCCCAATATCCGCCGCTGCTATGTACACTCCACCATTAAAGAAAAAAGAAAAAGGCAAAGAAAAAGAAAAAAGTCCTCAGCCTTGTCGCCCTGCAGGTTTGGGACTTCAATCATGCCAACAAAGGAGCATGACCACACATCTCTTTATTATGTACAGCCTAGCCCTCTGCTCTCTGAGGACCCCTCCAAGTCCTCTGGTTGATAGCCTTCTCTTGGACCCTCCCATGGACGCACTGCTCATCTTCATCTCTAATGTTTTCTTCTCCTTTGGAATGCCAAGAGGTTCTTTCTCCTTTCTGTTCTGTGAGTGAACAACAACTTTGCTGTGCTTTGGTCTGAAGTTGCTGGTAGGGGTTTCTTATATAGAGTGGAGGATGTGGTCTTGGCTCACGTTGGTCTAGTAAAGAGCCAACGATGGGGGCATGAAAGGGCGTGCAGTGCCCCCAAACTCACCAGACAATGCCAATGGGCCCCAACCCCACTTGGGAATCCATACAGCAATACCAAGGAAAATGACAAAACAAGCCAAACAAGGCGCTCTCTCATTGCTATGTCACCCTCCATTTCCAATACCTTAACTCTGTGTAGGCATAAAAAATCAGCATAATGGGTCGGCCATTCGTTCAAGAAGGCAGCGAATTTCTATAGACTCTACCGTGCTGCTGCCTTCAATTTGTGCATTATTTTTTTATATATTATTCATGATATAGAAAAAGCCTCCTCTTTTCAGTGCTTTTCTTAGTAGATTCTCTTTTAGTTTTTGTTGATTCCACCTAAAATAGCAATAGCCATTTTCAGAAACACTATGGTTCACAGAGTTAGGCTAGCTTTTGACTCTGAAGGAAACCACCAACGTAGGAGGGACAGGGTTTTCTATTACCAAAGGTTGTCTTAGTGTTCAATTTGTTAAGATTATCCAAAATGCTTCAATATTTCCGAATATTGTAGCATTTTCTAGGTGATTACATAAGAATTATCATTTTGATGACCTTAACCTCTTAACAACGACTTAGATTTAGATGTTTTGGCTCTATATGTATGTCTGTGAAAAATATATACTTGTTTTCCAAAGGGCCTTGGCTTGGATTTGCCATCACCTCCCTTTCTTCCTCCTTTCCTTAGCCTGTGAAATTTCTAGGCTATAACTTATGACCGAGGCTCCATAATATATTGCAATATATTATAGTATGATTGAACATTTTAATAATGATTACTTCAAAATAACAAGGCCAGTACCCATCTGAGCGTCTAATTAAATAAACTATGACCAATTAAGTTGTACTTAATCAAAATCAAAGCAAGAACCCACTTGCTTCGTCTCGTGTTCCACCCATTTCACTGATCAGGGCACCATCTTCCAGTAATCCTCATTCTAATAAACAACTGTCTTTTTTTGTATTTCTATATGCTCTTTTTGAGCAATTTCAAGCTGTCAAACGGAGTTTGGCACTCCTGGTTATCTGTGAGCTGTTGTTTCTGTGATTTTTCATAACGTATATATGATCTATGATCTCATAGATTTGGATTGTACGAATGCTTAATCTGGATCGATCTGTGATATCCCAGAACTAGTTTAAGATGGAGCATTTGACCAAACTGCACGCTCAACGGCACAGCAGCAGTGCAAGCAATATGTAAAAATCACCATAAGTTGGTCACAAGGGCCTTAAGCAGGCACATATAAAAGCATTTTTGACAGAATGCATCCAGTAATATTTGTCCATGCAGTGTGAGACACCTAATTACCCAAAGCTTTGGGAACTGAATTGGATTAGAGACAATAGAGATTAAATTAGTCAAACAAATGCGCTTTAATCAACGTGTCCCCAGGTTTACTTTGGAGTGTATCGTGCTGGCCCGCTGGGTATGTTGTACTGTTTACACTTTAAAAAAATGGCCTGGTTGTACTGAACAAGGAGGTCAGAGTTGCACGTGAAGGTCTAGTGGTTTACAACGCCATTGCCTGCGACGATAGACTCAATGCAAAAATTGTTAATTTTATGTTATCTCTAACCTTTGAATCCTATATTACTTTATTGACTACTCCACCATGCTTCTTGTTGGCTTTTGTTTCCCGAGTACCTTCGCTTCCCACATGTTGTGCCTCCGCCACATCCTCCTAAGTTCTTAGCTTTGCCTCTTTAATCATTCAAATGGCCATAACGTAGCATGGACGTGAATTTAATAGATTCCCCACGTGAGAACACCAAAGGAGTGTACCATTCTGACCAGAAACTACAGTTGTATTCCCCACACAAGTATCAGACTTCGACAGCCTTTGCTTGACAGGATTCTTGAATACTCCGCGTCATGGGATTTCTAGTTAATTACAGCCTCATCACTGTACGAACAATTCTTTAACACAAATCGATAGTCCGTAATTACAGCTCCACAACTGTACGAACTTAAATTAGCACTTCTCGTTGACTACAGAGCCAGCAATGTCATTGCTGGTTAAGAGATAATAAAAGATGTTTCGTATCTTGATTGGAACTCACTTGCCTTTCAGATCTCTTGCCATCCAAATATAACCTGTTTTTTTGTTTTTTGTTTTGAGAATTTTTGAATGTTTATAAGTTGTGAATCATTAGGCACATGTTTGCTAAATAATCCTTGCGGACAAGCAATCAGAATTCATGTTACCTTTGATTATATCCTCTTGAGTTGCAGGTTGTATGGAGAATAAAAAGAGTAAGAGTATTTGTTAATAAGAAAGTTATAAAGGATTACTGTCAATGCCATTGACAAGAACCTCTACTCTTCTTCGAGAGTATTCAAGGACGCAGAGTGACAGAGGTGCCAGCCCATAACGTAGATCCTTCTCCCGACAAAAGGGAAGAAAACAGAGCAATAAGAAAAGGTTTTGATGCACTTTCTTGCTTTTGATGACAAAGTCTGTTGTAGTTTTTCTTCGAAGAATAAAAGTTTCGAAAATGTGAATGAAAGATAAGTTATTCTTTTATAGTCGGCCAGGGGAATATCAAGGAATGTGGCACAAGTTTAATTTTAGTTTTTCTCGACTGACGTAAAAGACAGAGCGTGCTTCATTGCAGTTTCCTTTCATTAAATTCCTCATGAGAACTATAATCCATGCAGGTCCTTAGAAGTGCGTCTAAAAGATTCCACACATGTTTTCATTAGATTCCAGCTAATTTCTTTCATTGTAAAAGTATCACTATTTTCCACCGGGAAGTTTGGTCAACACGGATGTACGGATTTATTTATTTATTTTAAAAAGTACTATGTATTTACAAGCTTCATTCCTCTCTGGGTATCCATTTGCTCCACCATAGGCTCTTTCTACGTTGGTTAAGCTCATCCATGCTCTCATTCAATGTTCTAATCATTTTCCGCTGGAGACGAAGAGCTGAAGCAAGAGAATTCCTTTGTGGACTCGCTCACTTCTTTGGCTCAATTTCCTGCACAATAGATAGTGTTGGAATTATACTGTGAATCTTAAGAGTTACTAATTTTCTAATTGGAAGATAATTTGGCAGACTCTGAGTTCCTGAAGCTGAGCTTCTGTGAAACCACCACCCTGCTTGGTCCCTGATTTTGCCATAAGCCGGATTACCCACTTGGCGGCTTCCCCATAGTCTTGCTGGAAAGAATTGCAGCCTCAGCTTCATCATGATGGACAAAGCCAATAGCCCTTCTCTGTCGAAGTAGGGATGAGCTAAAGCCTCTTTTGCGCTGGTTCTTTGTCGTGCTTTATAGTGAACCATTGAACTAAGAAGTTCCCATCTATCCCACCATCTAAATCCAACAACTCAAATCCCCTTCGCATTTCAGCACCAGCACGAGGCTCTACACTTTCCCTCCATGCAACCAAGTCATAATCACATCTCTTTAATTGAAGATTGAATTGTATGAGGCCACTGTCACTGCGTAATGCTGGGAATGCCTATAAGAAGAACCTGTTAAGAAGTGACTATGCAAAATCTTGCTACATGAGTATAGTAGATGGGATTGGATTACCCACATGTTACTTTTTAGGGTTCCCACGTTTATATATGTCACAAGTGTTCTGCTACTTGTGAAGGTATAGGGGGAACCCGAGACTTAAATCAATACTGTGTCTCGGAGCTAGGGTAAAGTTGCTTCACAAGCCACGATTGGCTGTCTACTTGTTCATTTACAAAGCATTGATTGTGCATCACTGCTCCCAAACTGGGCCAGCTGATGGTACATCTCAAAACCACAGAGTTGGTGTGGTTGTGACTACAATGGCCGCTATAGCAACCCTCTTTGAAGTGTGTGTCAAAATCTGAATAACAAACCAATAAATAAATCCAGGAGGAATACTCGCAGTATTTGTCACTCACCATTTGTAGAAATATGAGACCGGAACTGTAGATATCAAATCTTTCCGGCAAATTCATCTGTCCAAGGACCAGCGATCAGAACCAATACAACCGGCTCGATTCTCTAAAAAAGTTTGCTAATGAAATGATAATGACTTGGGAATACTTAAAGAGTTAGTTGCACCTGCCATAGGACTGGAGAAAGTGCAGTGGCAACTGGTGCTGAAGGTGCAGATAGTGTCTGTGTGCTCATGATGTATTGCTCTGGTGCAGCATATCTGCGAAGGAAGAACCAAAAACCTGAGTCACTACCTTCGATGAAAGACACCAGGACAAACATCTTTCAATATCTCTGTGCCTGCATCACAACCTAGTTGAAGGGTTACAGTTTTCTCTACTTAGACGTCTATAAACTATACATATGAGCAGAAATTAAGAAACCTTGGATCCAAAAGAAACTCCTTTGGAATATAGTTGATGCCCACTCGCAAAACGGCTGCAGCTCCTAGGGCACCGGTTATTGTGTGAGTGAGGTTATTGTGTGAGTGTGTGAGTGGACGGGTGAGATTAGAAGTTGAGAAATCTAATTACTGAAAAAATGTCATGTCATTTAATGAAACCGGGTCAGTTTCGCGGGTCGGTTTCGTGGATCGGGTTCATTAAATGACGTGACATTTTTTCAATCATTAGATTTTTCAACTTATAATCTCACTCGTTCACTCACACATTCACACAATAACCTCAATCACACAATAATTTTTGCCGGGGACAAACTACCCTCGAAGGACGAGGAAGCGGCCCAATGAGCCAAGTCATGCTCAAGGGTATTCGCACTACGAGGGGTAAAAACCAACTTACAAGACCGAAAGGAAGAAAACAAAAACCTAGCATTGCAGACATCACAAAAAATAACCCAAGGACAAGGGGACGACAAATCCTGCAATGCATCCACCACTAGAGAAGAATCAGCTTCAATCAACACCAAAGAAAGACCCAAAACCAAAGCTAATTGCAAACTAAAAATAACCCCACGAGCCTCTCCAACAAGAGGATCCGTGGAACTGCCTCGCGAAATAGAAGCATCGAGAATCGTACCATCTGAATTACGACACACCGAAGCAACCACATAACCATCAGGGCGAACAACAGCATCCACGTTCACTTTAACCCAGCCAAAGGGAGGAGGAGACCAAACCACAGTTAAAGATGAACGGTTGCGAGTCAACCAATTATCTTGAATGTACGAGAACCTGTTCAAAATTCACTTGTAACATGAAAATTCAACCTGATATTTCTCAAATGTTTCCAGCCTTCCATTGATTTATTGCAGAATAAAAGTTGCTAGTACCTTCGGAAAAGATAACATTATGTGGCTTGATATCCCTATGCACAATCCCCGTCGAGTGAAGGTCATCCAGTGCAAATAAGAGCTGTCTCATGATTGTTTGAGTGATTCTATTTTCTCTTTCCAAGCCCTTAGGAAAGTCCTGGACCTCTCCAAGAATCAGAGTTTCCACCTAACATTTTTACACATTGATCATTAAACTAGGTCACGGAAAGCTAAACTGAAGAAGGGACTATTTGGAGATATTTAAGGTCAGAAACTGTCAAGTTTCATCCGAAAACCAATTAGCAATGGGAAGAGGTGGCCCAACAGGTATATGAAGCACAAGATTAAATGGTCTCTAATCAATGTGGAACTCTAACACTCCCCCTCACGTGCAGGCCGAATGAACATGGTCCATGCACGTGAACAACAAATGGGGAACACAAACAAGTGGGTCAAGCCCAGAAATAGTTGGCTGCGATACCATGTCAAGTTTCATCCCAAAACCAATTGGCAATGGGAAGAGGTGGCCTAACAGGTATATGAAGCACAAGATTAAATGGTTCCTAATCAATGTAGAACTCTAACAGAAACTACTAATCTTTAGCCACGAATTTGGCTTAGTATGTGTTATATAAAGGCATCATACACAACATCAAAGGGCTAATGAGATAAAGGACTGACATTGTTAGGGAACTCACTTCTTTGCATCAAATTTGCAAGTGTATGCCCCTTCTAACCGCCACATAAGCCAATACTGACCACCTTTCTTTGCAAAAGTCTGGAACCAATTTCATGATGACAATATTAACCACAAGCTTAAAAAAAAAGTTTGTACAATGGTATGAGCTTTGAAAGTAAGCCTTTATGTTTTAAAGACAATGAGGGTTCGGTTATGGTGTTGGCGGCTATGGTGTTGGCCGGTGCTGGTGGATTATTTAATTAGATTCAAATGTATCCACAATTTCATTCATGACCTGGTCTTATTGCAGACATGATGGACAAGATAACTATATTTTGAACCAAAATGTGTTCAGCATAAAAGAAAAAACATTCGACCTTTTGATAGAGTCTGAAACCATTGCCAATGAGCTGCCTTGAGATAAAGTTTATAAGGGATGGAGGGACAAAGTCCAGCTTGACGTCCATATTTGCAATTGTCCTACAAAAATTAAGAAGTCTTAAACTTTTAAAATTGGAGAGCTTAACAAGGCAAGTAATGATGTACCATCACTTAAATTAGTAGAAAGCCAATCACTTAAATTTCGTGCTTAACCCGCAAGTTACTGAATACATTAATTCCACTAGCAATACAAGCTACCAATGCAGAAGTCATTAGACCCATTTAAAATCAAGCAAAGTAGCAAACATAAAGCATCCATAAATAAAGCCCTACATCATTGAGGTTCTGGCCATTTACAACCAAATATAAGATCAAAACAAATAGGATGCACATAGGGTTGGGTTGATTACAAATCTAAATCTCCATACTGCATGCCCACTTAATCTGCATCTCCAACAAATTAGATTTCTTAAACGGACCACTTACATATGATTGGCAATCAACAACTACTCACCAGAAGTAACTTCTTTCTGAGGTCACCTTTTGCAAAGAAAAGCCTCCTACAACATCAATCCTAACAACATCCTTTGCTTCAGGGATTGCCTCATTGGCGAAACCATGAGTGGCTATATCAATGCTTTCTGAGTCAGAGATCTGCAAGCACAAGTATACCAAAATACTTTTACCTCAGGTTGCAATCTAGAAAAGGTTGGACTTCAGGCATAGAGGCAAGAAAAACACAGTATAACAGAGAGAGAAAATGAAGTCCGCTAAAGATTCCAAGTGCTACCGTGTTAAGAAGAACAACAATGAGATCATCTTGAAAGTACTCGAACAAAATGTAGTGCACAACAGCCTCCCTTGTTGACAGCGGCCAAGAAACCTTCATTCTTTCTTTCGGAACCTTCAGAACCTCGATTGAGTACTGCCAGAGCCTTCAGAACCTCGATCTCTCCGACAACGCCATCTCCGGCCCCATCCCTCCCCAAATATGCCTTTGGTTGCCCTACCTCGTAACCCTAGATCTCTCCAATAGCCTCTCTAGCCCGATCCCTTCGGAGATCACCGAATGCAAGTTCCTCAACGCCTTGGATTTGAGCGGCAATCGCCTCTCGGGTTTGATCCTCTACAGCCTCGATCGCCTCAACAGGTTGAAGACGTTCTCCGTCGCGAACAATAGCCTATCCGGCTCTGTACCGTCCGATTTGGGAAATTTCGTTGAAGTGGGCTTTAGGGGGAACCGCAGACTCTGCGGGAGTCCCCTCGGGTCCAAGTGCGGTGGACTGAGTAATAACAACCTCGCCAAAATGTGAGTTGGCATGGGCCAATGGGGATCGGCCCCCCATAGGCCAAGACCAACCTATGAATAAAAAAAACTAAACCAAAATTTTTTTTTCGGATGTAATGGGTGGCGGCCGCCCGGGGCCACACTCCCTGCATCCGCCCCTGGTTGAAAGTTTTGCATACATTAAAAGGGTACGTCCATCTCCGAAATTGAAAATAATTATAATACTGATGAGGATATAAGTGCTAAAGGAACATCCAGATCTTCAATTGTCTTAATTTAAAAGCAACTGATGACCTCTAGCGTTCCAATTGTATTAGATTGAGCAGTGTCACTTATATACCCATAAAACGATTGAGCAGTGTCACTTATATACCCATAAAACGATTGAGCAGTATCCATTAAATTTTGAGCATTAAATATGAAATTTCAAGATTAATTTATAGAATCTAAGGATAAATTTCTATTGTTGAGCCAATTCGTAAAGATCTCCAGTTTTCTCCTTAATAGGATCCCACTTCTAAATTATTCCATTCCTATATATATGAAACGTAATCTAAATTGCAATACAATATTAAAAGTCATGTAATTAAAGATTCAGCTTTGGACGACTAATATATATATATATATATTATTAGCAAATAGTATGATACGTGTATTTTAATATTTATTATTTTTAGTCCTTAATTTTTTATATTTTAACTCTTAAGATATTTTTTTACATTACGTAGTAAAAAATTTTTTTTGTTATTTTTTATTAGGAGTTTGCCCCCCATTGATTGCATTCGTGGCTCTGCCACTGGTATTAGCAAATAGTATGATACGTGTATTTCAATATTTATTATTTTTAGTCCTTAATTTTTTATATTTTAACTCTTAAGACATTTTTTTTGCATTACGTAATAATTGTTTTTAGGAGTTTGCCCAATGATTGCATTCATGGCTCCGCCTCTATATATATCCCCTGAAAAAGCAAAATTAACGAAATAAAAAAAGCTGAAATATCTTGGATTCTTGGACTCTTGTAAACTTATTGGGAGTATTGATGATGATAATAAAAAAATATAAGTATTCATGGTTGATGCTTTCTTTTGTTGGATTTTTTTCAAATGATACTTGATTAATTAGCTGTTGACCTCGTACCGTTGAAATTAATAGTTAAAACAAATTTACTAGATATGGAATTTATGACCATTTAGTCTTTAAATGCTATCTTCATTAAAAAATAATAATTTAATTTTTTTGCTTCAATCACAAACAACCTTTTTCTTGTAAGAATTATATCCAAAATTTTTGCCCCTTGTCCAAATATTTGAAAGGGTATCGATCATATTATACTAATCAATCCTCGGAGCCTCTGAGGACGTGAATGCCTCCCCTTTGAGATACAGGACTAGGAAATGATTTGAAAGGGTATCGATCATATGCTCTTACCACCAATTTCGTTGATTTGATTAATTTAATTTCTCCATGATAAATTTGATGAATTAACGTCCCTAACTTCTTAAAGGCATCGAATATTAACACCAGCTAGAGACTAGGAAATGATCAGAAGGTCTATATGCATAACCCAGTCCAGGTTCAGCGCATAGATTTGGGCTTTTCGAGTTCGGTTAGTCTCACATGGGATCTGTAAAAAATAATTTAATATATATGCTGAAAGATGTGCAGCACATTTCTGTGTACAGATATAAATGCGTGTGAGTATGTAAATAGTTTCAGTGAAGTAAAGAACTATAAAAGAACATAGAAAGTAATGGCATTAATGGGGAAATGTTTTGCAGAACGAAATTGGGGAAAACATTTCTGTCTATTTTCTTACCTAGGATATTACGAGGGTGTTTGTTTGTGAAAATATTGGGGTTTTAAAAATTTTGGGTATTGAGATTTGTGAAAAAATATAGTATTTTATGTAAAAATGAAGAGAAATAAGATTTAATCGAATAGTATAATATTATTTTATAATTTAACGAGGAAAAAAATATTATTTTATAATTATTTAAAAATTTTGAGAGTTAAAAGTATTAAGAAACAAACGCCCCTATAATTTATCTACGATTTTGAAACTTTCGGCTAGACAAATCAACAAACACAATTTGTAAAACAAAGATATATATATAATGAGAAGATATAATTAAACTGTCAATGTTTCTGATGCCCCTTCGAATAAAGAAGTTTCATAAAATATCCTAAGTGCACCGAGCACCCCGACTGCTCCACTGTACAAATACTTTCTAGGGTGTATGTGTATGGTAAATTTTTGGGTTATTAAAATTTTTAATATTGAATTTAGTAAAAAATTAAAAAGAGAGATAATTTTTTATAATAAAAAATTATAATTTAATAAAAAATTAGAAATTATATTATAATATTTTGTAGTAAAAAAGTGATTCGTTCAAACACAACCCTAGTTTTAAATGTTATCATCTCTTTGTGCGTGTTTGAACCAGCAAAAGAACAGCCGACACTGACGAATGACAACATTTCCACCTGCGCTGCAATTAGTGAGAAAGTGCTCCAGCCGACACATACATACTACCCGTCATATAATCACTTTCATCCACCAACACAAACAATGAGATACATTTGGAAGGTTGTGTGTCCTCTTTCCTCCATAATTTCATCTTCTTTCTCAGTTTCTCTTGCCATTTTCGCTACGCCGTATGAGTTTCATTCTCAAACCCGGATCTGGAGTTCCATAAATTGATTCCAGTGGCTATCTTTTGCATTGCCTTCAGAAGAGCTAAAAGAGGTATTATTGTTTTGCTTTTCATATCTATTTTAGTGACCATATTTACCAGTGCGTTAGCATCCGATGCGACTCCTTAAATTCCCTTGCTCTTTTCAGTGATTTTTTTTTTCTTTTTTGTGTTTCGTTTTGTTCTTTCATTTTAGCTTTCGAACGACGTTTATGATCCCCAAAAAGCAAAATTGACGAAATAAAAAAAGCTGAAATATCATGGACTCTTGACTTATTGGGATTATTGATGATAATATATAATAATAAAATATAAGTTTTCTTGGTTGATACTGTTTTTTTCTGAGATTTCTCAAATGATATTTATTAGCGGTTGATTGGCTGAGTTTGGATATTGAAGGTAGTGTAGATTCTGTTGGGATTGATAAAAAAAGTTGTTAGAGTTTGTAAAATGGTATTGAAGTTTGTAAAAAATTGTTGGAGTTTGTAAAAAAATATTAGAATGATAAATAAAAAAATTATTGACATCCAAACATAGGCCTCAAATTTTATTTCGCAAAACAAATTTACTTAGATATATTGATTTCATATAGAATTATTTAGTCAGACCAAGTGTTTGAGTGCCACTCAAAATTTTGGGCATGAGTAAAAAAAATTACAAAATAAACTCTCTTATACCCAAAATTTTAACAATCAAACACTTTCAATTTGAAAAAATAATTTAAAATTTATTGCTTTGATCACAAACAACCTTAAATTCTTGAATGAATATCCAAAATTTTTGCCCCTTATCCAAATATTTGATTGGATATTTGAAAGCATATGATATCATATGATACTAATGCATGCCTCCCCTTTGAGGACATGCATGCATGCATGCCTCCCCTTTGAGATATAGGACTGGGTGGGTGTCCAGTAAATGAACCCACGTAACATCAAATAAACGATCGAAAACCAAACCACTTAATTAAACAGAACACAAGCTACCTTTTAATTGAAAATATGATTACTCTTAATCTCTCATCAATCAAAGAAATCCCGAAGTTCTACCGCCTAAATCCTGAACCAAACTTGAACTCACAAAACTATTTAGCAAAAAAATTTATTGTACCAATGTTAGGATTACATATAAAGTATTTAGGAAAAAATCATTTTTAGTCATTATATTTTACACTGTTTTCATAATAGGTACTTGTTTTTTCAAACTAAAAATTTAAATTCTTTGGTTTTGCATTGTTTTAAAGTACGTCCCTAGATTTTTAGATCAAGAATTTTAGTCCGTAGAAAGTCCTCCTAAGTAAAAGGCCTTGTCAACTACGCAGACGTGTGTCCATTAATCTATATTGGCCACCTTTGATATCACGTCACACACTCATCAACCGTGTGATCCACAAAATGTCATTGTTCCTACCGGTCCGATTCCAGCTCCTCCCCTCACTCGATGCACATTATTTGCTAGCTTATAAGGTTTCTACTAGACTTTTTGGACTAGAGAGTGATATGACGGAAATGATTTTTTTTTCTTTCTAGAAGAAAAAAATCTAGTGACTAGAATTTTTATTTTGAAAACCCCAAGGATCTACTATGAAATGATGTAAAATCCAAGGACTAAAATCTTTAGTTTGAAAGTACAATGACTCATCATGAAAACGGTGTAAAAAACACAAGGACTAATAATAATTTTTCCAAGTATTTATATGAAAGCCCTAGATTTAAGCAAAGACCACTTTACCCCCTGCTTCCTTAAAACCTATTAGAACTTAAATACTTGGATATCCTAAAAATATGAGCTATCTTATCCAACAATCTCCACCTTGGAGAATATTCAGCACCCTTTAAGAGAGAATCAAGGAATTTGGGCTTCCACCTAGAACTAGTAAGTTTGGGACACTTACTCCTCTATTGGCTAGAGATAAGTCCAAACAATGCTTAAACTTCTTTGCGGTAATTGGCTTAGTCAACATGTATGCTGCATTCTAGAAGAAAAAATCTAATGACTAGAATTTTTATTTTGAAAACCCTAAGGATCTACTATGAAATGGTGTAAAACCCAAGGACTAAAATCTTTAGTTTGAAAGTACAATGACTATGTAGAAGCTTATAAAGATGGTTTTTTTCTCCATTCTCTCTCCTCTCCGTTTTCCTCCCCGTAGGTCCATCGAGTTGTGTTAGTTCTCTTAGTTCGTGGTTTGTGATGGCCTTTTTCCGTAGTTTAACGATTGAGGCAAAGACGTTTCATTTCTCGGATAGCAAGTTGGGTCTCGTTACGTTATCGGAGCTGAGTCGGAAGACGTAGAGCTCCGTTCGTATTGGCAAATATGGGGCGGTTTGGCTTGCCAACCTTTTTGGCAAACTGGAGGAGGGGAAAGAAGACAAGGGTCTGTCGGTGAAGTTCAATGAATCCTCCCGTGAGTTTCTTGCCCAGAAATGCTCGAATGAGCATGGTAGATACATTGTTTTGGTGAAATTTGGGGACAGACGGCGGAGGGGGGCAGTCAGGATCCCTGAGGGGCGATCGGGCTTTGGATGGCAGGCTTTCGCTCAGACTTGCGAGGAGATGATTTCTGTCATTGGTGAGCTGCGTCGATCAAACTCGAGGTATGCAGTGTCAGAGATTAGGCCGGGAGTTTCCTTTGCCCAACTGGTGAGGGGTGGCTCGCCGGAGATGATGAAGGAGGAGGGTGAGGGGGAGCTTCGTACCCATCATGATGGCAACGTTAACCTGACAAGGCAGGCCAAAGTTGGTTTCCCAATGGCGGCGTCTGCAGGCCGAAGGCTGTCCTCTGTTGTTTTCCCAATGGGCGAAGGTCACATGAATTCCTTTCGAAAAGAGGCTTTTGGGGGGACTGCTGGAACGGCTGGGACATATGTAGTGTTATGGGCGCATTTACTGCGCCTGCGTGCTGAGCTGGACAGCATTTTCGAATTCATTGAGGAACCCAGGAGGGCCTTGAGCTGCTTGACTTGCGGTTCTACGAAGGTTGGCTCGGTTCCTCTTGAGATGGGCCGTGGGTCTCCCTCTCCTTTATGTGAACCCGGCCCATTGACCCAGTTGTTAGAGCCTGCTGCTGTGGAGAAGTTGACTGGGTGTGCAGAGCTGGGTGATGGGCAGGATGACCCGAACTCTGGTGCTGGCCGGAAATCTCTGTGGTGGCAGGGAAGGGTTCCGGCGACTCGCCGGCGCCGAATCAGACAGTAGAAGTTGACGAGAAGAAGCGGGCAGTGCCGGAGACGTCGGGATGCAACTTTTCGGCACCAGACCAGGCCGATCTTCATGATGGGTCGTCCCAGAGTGGGGTTCCGATGGTGGAGGTCCAGCCTGAGATAATCACAATTTCCTGGCATCCCTATCCTTGTGAATCTCCATCCCAAGAATCTTCTTTGTTGCATTCAAATCCTTCATGTCAAACTCTACTCAGTAAAGATTTCAGCTTGTTGACTTCTTTTATACTCCTAGCTGGGATAAGCATATAATTTACATACAATAACAACAAAATTAATTAACTATCATCAAGGCTCTTAAAATACACAGAACAATCATACTCATATCTCTGGTAGCCAATTCCAATCATGTAGGAGTCAAGTCGCTTCAGAGACTGCTTCAGTCCATAAAATGACTTCTTCAATTTATAGACCAAGTTCTCTTGTCCTTTATGAAATTTGTTCTTCTAAATCACCATGTATAAAAGCTATTTTCATATTCATCTGCTCTAAAGCCGTGTCATGGTGAACGATCAACGTCAACACTGCCCTCATGAAAGTGTGCCTAGCTACTTTGCTACCAAGTGAGCCTTGAACTTTTTCCCCTTTTCTGATATTGCTTCCTTCATCTTGATCACCCATTAGCACCCTATTGCCATCTTCCCCTTAGGAAGCTCCACCAAGTCTCACATATGATTCCTATGCAACGACTTCATCTCCTCGACCATAGCTATTGATTGTCTATCGAAAAAATCGAATCATTCTCGACATGGCTCGGAGTATGTTAAAAAGCAAAGATTTACCATAAGAATTTTGGGCGGAAGGAGTTGCTTGTGCGGTGTACTTACAAATCGATTTCCCACAACAAGTTTGCAAGACAAAACTCCTCAAGAAGAATGGAGCGGAATCAAGCCAAGTATTTATCACTTGCGTGTTTTTGGAAGTATTGCTTATGCACATGTACTGGATGGAAGGAGATCCAAGCTAGATGACAAAAGCACAAAACTAGTCTTCATCGGCTATGATTCAAGTTCCAAAGGCTACAAGTTATACAATCCAACTGATCACAAGAGCATTGTTAGTCGAGATGTTGAGTTCGAAGAAGCAAGTACGTGAGATTGGAATTCTTTGAAAAAAGATTATCATTTTCTTCATTTCTTTGAAGATGAGCACGAAAATAAAGTTTTGGAGCCATCTACGCACTCTCTTCTTTCAACACCACCATTGTCCTTACAAAGTCCATCTACTTCATCCTCAAGGGAAGAAAGCTCATGTGAAGGACCACAAGGCAAGAAAAGCCTTCAATAGATCTACGATGCCACAAAGGAGGTAACCGAAAGATTACATGTTCTAACTCTTTTTTGTCTCTTTGCCAATAGTGAGCCTATGGATTTTGAAAATGCGACACAATAAAAAAGGTGGAGGAATGCAATGGATGAAGAAATCAAAGCCATATAGGAGAATGAAACGTAGGAGCTTGCAACACTTTCAAAAGGGAAACAACCAATTGGCGACAAATGGGTGTACAAGGCAAAGAAGAATTCGAGTGGTGAAGTGGAGAGATACAAGGCAAGACTAGTTGCCAAAGAATGTAGTCAAAGGCCCGAAATTGACTATGATGAGGTCTTTGCACCCGTTACCCGCTTGGAAACTATTTGATTAATTATTTCTTTGGCGGCTCAAAATAGTTGAAAAATCCATCAAATGGATGTGAAGTCTGCTTTTTTGAATGGTTTTTTTGAAAATGAAGTCTATGTCGAACAACCTTTGGGTTATATTACGAAAGAGCATAAAGAGAGTTTTGAAATTGAAAAAAGCCTTGTATGACTTAAAGCAAGCACCAAGGGCGTAGAATAGTAGAATTGACAAGTACTTCCAAGATAATAATTTTTTGAAGTGTCCTTACGAACATGCTCTTTACACAGATAAATTCATATGGAGATATATTTCTCGTATGTTTAAATGTGGATGACTTGATTTTTATAAGAAGTAATCCTATCATGTTTGAGGAATTCAAGAAAGTAATGGCTTGAGAGTTTGAGATGATGGATCTTGGTCTCATGCGTTTTTATCTAGGCATTGAAGTCAAGCAAATGGAGGATGTCATTTTTATTTCTCAATAATGTTATGCTAAAGAAATTCTTAATAAGTTCGAAATGAATGATTGCAAGCCGGTAAGCACACCCATAGAATGTGGCATCAAATTGTCAAAGCATGAAGATGAAGAAAAAGTAGTTCCAACACTTTTCAAAAGCATTGTTAGAAGTTTGAGATATTTAACTTGCACAAGGCTTGATATTCTTTTTAGGGTTGGACTTGTTAGTCGATACATGGAAGCTCCTATTTTCTCTCATTTGAAGGCGGCTAAAAAAATTATTCGGTACATCAAAGGTACACTTGAACATGGATTGCTTTATTCATTTTCAAATGATTTAAAGCTTTTAGGCTATTGTGATAGTGATTGGGCTGGAGATGTTGATGAAAGAAAAAACACAACCGGGTTTGTTTTCTTCATGAGATGTACGACTTTTCCTTGGTCCTCAAAGAAGCAACCTATTGTTACACTATCCACTTGTGAAGAGGAGCATGTGATAGGGACCTCGGCCTAGACCCCTAACCAAATTGATACTCATGTTTAACCCCTTACAACTTGTGAGTACTAATGTTTAGCCCACACCTCAAATTGATACTCCTTAGCCGACCCAGAGAAGTACACAAGGGTTAGCACCCTAGACAAACCTAGAACCTGAGATACGCAAGCCTAAGTTTAGAGAACCTAGAACCCGATTGTGGAACGAAGTCGGCTTAACCCAATGATGAACCTCTAACAAAATAGATGAGACGTCAGGCCTAACCCTAAGCATCAAATCTCCTTTGCTAGCCCAAGCTTCCAAGCCTAACCCCAGTCGCCGATTGCCCACAACTTGACCTGTCTAACTTAGTGCAAGTCAGGTTTAAAAAGTATGAATAGTTTCAGGCTTAACCCCAATCACTATAGCACCCATGCTAGTCTAAGCATCAAGTTTAACCCCGAACGCCTAAGATAAATACACAGGCCAAAAAGCTCTCTTGGAGACTTCCATTTAATTTGATAAATATTCAATGAATGCTTACAATGTGTGCCATGGAGCGGTATATATAGTACCTCCATGGGCTTGGGCGGCAAGGGCCTTCCCCTCTATAAAGAAAGTCTTGATTGCCACATAATCAATCCTCCAAGATCCTATTGAGGTTAGAAATGAAAAATCTTGTAGAGATCTTGCCTACTTCCTCAAAACTAGCCAAATCAATCAAAGATTGATTGTTCACTAATTTAGCACATGTGGTTGGCCATAAGCTTCCATATTGGGAACGAACCCTAATTGCCACATGTAATGTCAATCAAGGATCAATCTTCCCAACTAGGGACCAAGATTGTTTCCTTAATTGACTCTCACCAACTTGATAATGTTTGAGAATCAAAAAGCAAAAAGATAACACTCATAATAAAGGGGGATTTAGCCATATAGGGATCTCACATGTGGTTTACCCTATATGGCCCCTCTTAGCCGCCTATGGTGGTTGCCACACCCATGCTCCGCCGCCGCCGCCGCTACTCTATAGATGACATCAAAATGATCCCCATGGTCTCTTGAGTCTTTTGAGACTAACCTATTATGTGTTCCGCCATGCGCCAGCCGCTTCCGGTGGTCGTGTGGTGGTGCAACCAATTAACTTAACTTGGCCTCAGGATCTTTCTTGAATCAACTGCCCATGCACACTTGGTTGCACCGCCATGGCTAGTGGCCATAGGGTGGTGCTATCAATGTGCTCCACTAAGCTCTGAGAACCTCCTTACATCAGCTCCCCATGCACTTTTGGTTGCGTTTCCATGACTAATGGTCTTGTGGTGGCACATTCATTATGCTTTTCAACTCCTCCTGAGTTGTGCATTGCCTCTTTATATGTTTCTCCTAAGCCATGCCGAGGCTCGTGGCCTTGCTAACCCTTGTCTTGTCTTGGCAATGCCCCGGGGCATGCCAATGTGCTGCTAGGCATGTCATGGGCATGTCAAATGCGTCAAAAAGCCTCGCCTCGCCTAGGTCTTGATTTTGGGTCTTGTCAGTATGTTGCTATGTCGAGTTGTGTTTGTCAAGAAATTTGGCTAAGATTTTTGTTGAAAAAGGTCCATGTCTCGAAAAATGATCCAACAGAGATTTTTGTGGATAACAAATCGGTGATAGCTTTGACCAATAATCTAGTTTTTCATGATCGAAGCAAGCAAATCGACACAAAATTTCATTTCATTCGAGAATGTGTATCTAAAAAAGAGGTGCAGCTTAAGTTCGTGAGGTCACAAGATCAAGTTATCGATATTTTCACCAAGTCCCTCAAGAGTGAAATATTTTGCAAGATAAGAAGTTTGTTGGGAGTTACAAAATTAAGTTTAAGAAGGGGTGTTAGGTATTAAACTTAATTAGAGTTTATTTCCAATAAAATTAGTTAATTAAGAGGTTATGCCTTTTTAGTATTCTCATAGGTTACAAAGTTGAAGAGTTAGAGACCTTTTTAATATTCTCATCATGTGGGGGCTAAATGAGAATTACTATGATGAATTATGTGAGATTTATTCAGGTGTTATGTTTTAGAAGTTGTAAAGTCTCATTGTAGATATGTATGTAACTTTTGTGTTATTTTTCAAGTAAGTGGAATAAAGTCTTTGTTGAAGTATTTTATTTTCTCCACTTTGCTTCATATACAAAATATTGAGTGTAGCCCAATCCGACTGATATCCTGAACAGCTTGCTTATTAATAACCCGCTGATAGATGAGTCGACCAATCAGGACACAACTGGCCAACTGTGCGGTCTCTTCTTTGTAAACTTCCACATCCTCAGCCGAAATACTCCAGTGAAGGTTCTGGTTGCGTAGAGCCAGGTCCTCTTAACTCCTTTAAAAGATCTTCTTGACTCATGCTAAGAAAGACTGAAATGCAAGTGAGGGGAAGAGAAGGGAAAAAAAGAAAAGAAAGAAAGGGAAATGATGTCAGAAGAGTAAAAGACGAAATAAATGAAGGAGACGGTGATCGCAGATGGAGAAAGGGAAGGATAAAGCAGAGGGAAAGGCTGAAGGCAAGGAGCAAACGGTGAGCTCAGTTGGAGAGAGAGGAAAGGAAGAGAGAAAGAAACAGCTGGGAAAGGGTGGGCGCTCTACAGAGAGAGGGGACTGGCTTCTCTTTTATCGGGCTTCGTTTTCGTTTGCGTAGCTTGCTGCTTTTTAAGGTTTACCAAGGAAAAAAAAGTGTATCTTTGGGATAGATCTCTTGTTTTTGGTAACTGTTTTACATGGTGAAAATTTAACTTTAAATCTTACCCTGAAAAATATCGACCAAGAAATATGATAACTCTGCTTAATTCAGATACACGTATATGAGATATTCTTGTGAATTCAGAATCTCAGATACACGTATATGAATAATTAAGAAAAGAGATTTACAACTAATGAGACATCTAAAAATTCCTGTGCACATACCGCCGCTTCCCCTTCCTTAAGTTGTAGTCCTTGAGACTCATATAAAAGTTAAGATTTCTATACCATTAGGTCCACATGATCCGTCATTTAATATGTTTTCATTGCGTCGATATTTTTTGTTCTTATTCTTTTCACAGCTTCCACTTTGAATACTCAGAGCTATGCACGACTGGATGGAGGGGCTGATGAAGAAACTCATGACGAGGGTATCAAAGTGTAATTCTACAGGCCGTTGTTGAGCTTAGCATATATGTTGGGAAGGAAAGCAAGTTTGAAATCAACGGTGATCTCCACGTGAGTTTGATATGATAACTACTCTTTAAACGTAGCAGAAAGTAGTTGTCTTTTTCTGCCTATGATTTAATCTCATTTCAGCGTCTAGTCTTTTCCTGGGTTTCCATTTTGTTGCTACTTCCACAAAAATAGAAAAAAAAGGAAAACAATAGAAGAAGTGGAGAACATAAATTAGAAGGAAAAAGAAAGAACCCAAAGAAGAAAGGAAAACAAAATTGATACTAGAATGCAGGTTGTTGGTTCAATTGCCGCAAAATTAGTTGGATACATGGTAGAACCAGTCAGACAGTGGCTATGTTATTCATTTCACTATGGGAGCAACATGGACAATATGAAGAGCTTGGAAGAGAAGTTGCAGGATGCTAGAGATACTATGCAGCATTCCATTGATGCCGCTAAAAGAAACGGTGAAGAAATTGAATCTGCTATTAACAACTGGTTGACAGAGGTGGATGAGATTGCAGAATTGGCCAAAGAAGTTCGTGTCAAAAGTGAAGAAGAAGCAAAGACAAGGTCTTGTAATGGGAGATGCTTGAACTTGAAGTTAAGACATCAGCTAAGTAAAAAAGCAAAGAAGATAGCGAAACAGATTGAAGTCCTTGAAAATCGCAGATTCAATAAAGTTTCTTACCGTCCTACTCTGCAGGAGATACTCCCCATTAGATACATGGATTACATGGACTTTGAGTCACGAATGTCAGCTGTGACAGGAATTGTGGAGGCGGTGGGAGAAGCTAATATTAATATGATAGGTATCTGGGGGATGCCTGGTGTGGGAAAGACTACATTGGTGAGGGAAGTTGCCAGGCAAGTCAAGGAACAAAAGTTAATCGATGAAGTGGCCATGGCAGATGTGACGCAAAGCCCAGACGTGGGAAGAATTCAAGGAGAAATTGCAGACATGCTAGACCTAAAGCTTGATAAAGAGACTCTGAGCGGAAGAGCGATTCGTCTGTGGGAGAGGCTCACAAAAAAAGAAAAGAAGGTACTTGTTATCCTAGACGATATATGGGAGAAAATTAATTTGGAGGCAATAGGAATTCCTTGTAGGGACTGCAAAATAGTACTTATATCCAGAAATCATGATTTATTATCTTGTGAAATGGGCACCCAGAAGGATTTTGTTCTTGATGTTCTACCTGAAGGGGAAGCATGGAGTTTATTTGAGAAGAATATTGTGGGTGATTCAGTTAATGACCCTAATTTTCGACGCACGGCAACTGAGGTCGCTAAAGCGTGTGCAGGCCTGCCGCTTGCACTGGTGACTGTTTCTAAGGCTCTGAAAAATAAGAGTTTGTATGATTGGAAGGATGCGCTGCAACAACTAAGAAGACCTGCTCCCGAAAACCGTACAAGAATGCAGTCGACTATATATTCTTCTATAGAGCTGAGTTATGGTCATCTTGAAAGTCAGGAGGTTCAATATTTCTTTCTGCATTGTGCTGTAATGGGTTATGGCATTGACAATCTGGACTTGTTGAAGTATTGTTATGGTTTGGGTTTATTTCGTGGCATTAATACATTGGATGCAGCAAGAAACAGAGTATATAGCCTTGCTGGTAACCTGAAAGACTCTGGCCTATTGCAAGATTGCCCTCATACTTGTGAGCTTTACCATATGCATGATCTTGTTCGTGATGTTGCTAGATCAATTGCATCAAAGAATCGTATGTTTGTTGTGACGGATGATTGTGGGCTGGAAGAAATGCAAGATGTGGATGCACTCAAACGATGCAAGGTGCTTTCTATTCGTGGTGGAGATATCAATGAACTTCCCAAAGAAATGGAGTGTCCGGAATTAAGATTTTTTTACATGTATGGTGGACATCAAAATTTTCATATGCCCGAAACTTTCTTTAAAGGGATGGAAAAACTCAAAGTGTTGGACTTAACAAAACTTCAACTCCCATCACTTCCTTCATCATTCCTTCTCCTTACAAACTTGCAAACATTGTGCTTGGATCAATGTGTGTTGGGAGACATATCTCTAATTGGAAAACTCAAGAATTTAGTAATTCTTAGCCTTCTTCAATCGGACATTTCTGAATTGCCAAGAGAAATAGGGTTTCTGACTCGTTTGCAGTTGTTGGATTTGAGCAGTTGTTCTAAACTTGAAGTGATTCCACCAAATGTGCTATCAAGCTTGGTTGAATTAGAAGATCTGTATATTGGAAGTAGCTTTGTTGAATGGGAGGCCGATGGACTCAATAATGAAAGAACTAATGCTAGCCTGTCTGAGCTAAAGCAGCTGTCACAAAAATTGACCACTTTAGAGATTCATATTCAAGAAGCTAGCATTTTGCCAAAAGATCTGTTGTTTGTAAAGTTGGAAAGGTTCAAAGTATTTGTTGGAGATGTCTGGGAGTGGTCTGACGAGCATGAAATTACCGCCAGAACTTTAAAACTCAAGCTGAATACAAGCTTTCACTCGGAGGTTGGGATTAAAATGCTGCTCCAAAGAACTGAAGGTCTTTATTTAGATGTGTTGAAGGGTGTTAAGAGTGTTCTCGACGAATTAGATGAAGAAGGTTTTCAGCAGCTGAAGCATCTCCATATCCAAAATAATGTTGAGATTAAGCATATCATTAACTCGAGGACATCTGTTACTGCCTTTCCTGCCCTGGAGACATTTGTTCTTAAAAATATGATCAACTTGGAAGAAATATGTCTTGTTCAACTTTCCTTGAGATCTTTCCGGAACTTGAGAGTTGTAAAAGTGGAAAAGTGTCAGAAATTAAAATTTGTCTTCTCATCATCCATAGCAATGGGTCTTTGCCTACTCGAAGAATTGGAAGTAAGAGAATGCAGCATCATGGGTGCAATAGTCATTGAAAAAGAGGATGGAATAGAAGATGAAGATACAAAGTTGTTCCCTCGACTGAAGAGATTGGTGTTAGAGCATCTTCCGAAGCTCATGAGCTTCGTAGGCACGCAAAATGCAGTTACTGCTGATCCTAAAGAAATGCTTTCAGGGGGCAACCTGGATTTGCACATGCCAATTCTACATGAACAGGTATGTACATTTATCAAGTTTATTTCCACACAAACAGCACATGTATCCCCTACATAGTTTCTTTTATGTTTCTTTTTCAAGCTAACTATTTACACCTTTCAACTTCAATTACAGTGAATGGCAATGTACTGACTAATATATGTGAGAAAAACCTGACCTTATCCTCTTTAAAAGAACACACTGACACGTAAGAACCATGGGGCTCAAGTAAGGTTATGGCTGGAGACACCTTAGTCAGGTCTTAATTTACCCTGCTAAACATAAATATTTCATTTTTCACTTTCATGTTAGTCAAAAAAAAAGCAAGAAGATATTCCCATGTTTTCAAGCTAACTACTTATTTATCTTGTCCAAATGAGGAAGAATGAATGTATCTTTTCGTTGACTCTTTCCTTAATAGCATGCTATGTCGGCATGGTCAAAGAAATTAATTTGGTGTTTATTCAGATGCAGGGATTACCTTCCCTCTTTCTGTTTTCGTTGGGCTAAAATAATATTATAACCGTTGCAGCAGGTTGTGTTCCCCAACTTGGAAAGGTTGAAGCTATCCTCGGTGGATGTGGAAGAGACACCGTACAACCAACATTCGGCAAAGATAGGTTGCAGATTAACCAACTTCCAGGCGACGTCGAGGTTTCAAAATTTGTCATTCTTGGAAGTGGAGGGCTCTGGTAATACAAAGCATATACTATCATTCCCTGCTGCTAGAGCTATGGTGCATCTAAAACATCTTCACATATTTGATTGTAAGGGTTTAGAAGAGGTGCTAGTTGCAGAAGAATTAGGTGTTGAAGGAAGACCTAATTTGTTCCCTCGACTAGAAGGCCTGGTCCTGAAAGATCTTCCAATCCTAAAAAGATTCTGCGAAGGAAGTAATATTGAATTTCCGTGCTTGAAGACATTGCTGTTAGAACACTGCCCAAAATTGAAGACATTCATAACCAAACCTGTCAGTTCAAGTTTGACTTGTGGCAAAGAACCCAATGAAATGAATTCAGAGGATGTCTCTCATGCTGTGATGCAACCTCTATTCAATGAAGAGGTAAATCAGCTTCACGCAACCCTGTGTTACAAGATTTTAATATTCTAAACTAGAAAAATATTGGTATTTTTTTTCTGTATCTATCTTATCTTCCATGGTGTGAGTTATTATGGCTATGTATAACACATTAACACACAGGATGAACCTTGCAGATTAACATCCCCAATTTGGAAAGATTGATAATTTCCCACATAGATGACTTGAAAATCATATGGCAGAACAAATTCGCCGCAGATTCGTTTTGCAAGCTCAAGTTTCTAATTGTTGAATCTTGTGAAAACCTTACAAACGTATTTTCAGCCTCAGTGGCAAGATGTCTCCTGCATTTGGAGCAGATACAGATTGCTGAGTGTGGGGTGGAGGAAATTGTTGCAGGGGAAGGAACAGAAGGAATAGCTAGGTTCGAGTTCCCTCAAGTGACTCACCTTAATCTCATAAGCCTACCAAGACTCAAGTGGTTTTACCCTGGGGCGCATACTTCAGAATGGCCAATGGTGGAACAGATTCTTGTGTTTGGATGCCAACAAATTGAGATATTTGCTTCGAAACTACTGAGCTTTCAGGGAGCACTTCAAGAAAGCCAGCTTGATATCTCCAATAAACAACATTTTTTCTTCAGTGAGGAGGTAAGAACCTTAGCTTATAATCTAATCAGGTATCCGCACTTGCTTCTTAATTGAATAAACATACGTGTGGTTGCTATAGCTAAAATGTCAACAAAGGAAAAAGAAACTGAGTCGCCAGGAACTTGAGGCATGGCTTCTCTTCTCTCTATTTCTTTATTATCTGAATTTTTCTGATTGTGAAGCTAGTTGCCACAGGAGCAAAGACCCTTTAATTTCCAATTGGTATTGACTCGAAGGTGATTATCTCCAATTTATAAAAACCTTTGTAATGTCGTAAGAACCTTCCTGAATCATTGCTCCAAAAGATCAATAGAACAACTTTGTAGCAATCATTACATCACATGCTATTACATTGGTAACTATGCATAGCCACAACAACTTTTCGCAATGTTTATGTAACGAAAGCTTGCGATTAGAACCAAAAAAAATGACAAAGGCTTGTCGCACTTGATAATTATCATGTACAAATATTAATAAAATACCTCAAAAAGTGGAAACAAAGAAGTACTAGAACACATAATTATATCCTCTAGATCTAGATGCTTTTGATCCTATTTACTGACATTTTCTAAATGCTGTTCCAAATTTTTTTGATGAACTTTACTTTTTGTTTTGATGACATCTTGTACTTTTGTAACTTCGAACTAATTTATTTAGAGAATAAATTAGCTGGGACCCAATATTAATAGTACTCTAATTAATTATAGGAGATAACTACTCCTAGCTAGCTGCTCGTTCTTTATATAGTTTTCTTTTTCTGTTCATAATGTGGCTACATATTTATCTTTGCTAAACGGCTTTTGAGTGAGTTTTTTCTGAGTTCAAAAGCAACTTTAACGACATAAGGGCCTCTTAAAGATCTTTTTTACATTTGGTTAGGCACAATTAATAGCCAACTAGCTAGTACTACTTATAAGCATTCATTGAAGAACATACCTTGAAATTAATATTGGAATCGAGATACTGTAGAATTTTTTTGCTCAAATTGCACCATTCAATTCAGAGAGAGATAAATAATATAGATGAACTCCATTGTAGGGCTTGTGTTGCCCAGAATTTTACATGGGCAACATTAACTATCTCTATGAATTGCATGACAATTCAGACAAAAAAAAGTACAGAGAATTCTAATCCATGAAATATCTTTTCTTTCCCATAATTTAAACTTCTCATTAACTCCTGATAAATCACCAATAAGAAGGTTAAATATTCTAATGAATGGAATTAATAACCGCGACATAACATGTACTAGGAAATGTTCCGTGAATTTATATGTTGTTGACTCTTTTTATCTCAAACATAACATGCTATGTTGTCAGCATGGTCAAATGAACTCTTCTTGGTCCTTAAATGCTGGAAACTGTGCTCAATAAAGAATTAACTGCTGCGGCAGGTTGTGTTCCCCCGTTTGGAAAACTTGGAACTGTCCTCACAAGCCTCGGCAGAGCCACAGCACAGCCAACATTGGGCAACGTCCTCTCACACATTAACAAACGTGCCATCAACATCAGGGTTTCAAAACTAGTTAAGCTTAGAGGTGCAGGGCTCTAAAAATGTAAGATATTTATTGTCCTTCTCTACAGCTAGACTTCTGGTGCACCTCAAATATCTTCACATATTCAAGTGGAAGTTTATGGAAGAGGTACTAGTTGGAGAAGAATTAGTAGTAGAAGAAAGATCGACATTATTCCCTAGACTAAAATGTCTGTCCCTAGAAGATCTTCCAATCCTCAAAAGATTTTGCTTTGGAACTAATATCGAATTTCCATCACTGGACATTCTACATATAGAAAATTGCCCTAGACTCAACACTTTCATATCCAAATCTGTCAGTTCAAGCATGGTTGTCACTGTCAGCCAAGAACTCGGGGAAATAAATGCAGCAGAGAGCCCTCATTCTGTTATGCAACCTCTCTTCAATGAAGAGGTAAATCTTCTGAAGTTATCCCTCTCTATTTTGCTTTTTTATATTCTAAACTTGAAGATCTTTGGACCTATTATGTTCCATGAATCTTTATATATATATTATATGAATTACTATATGGCCAAGCATATGTTATTTACACACAAGATGGAATTCTGCAGGTTGTCTTTCCTAGTTTGGAAAAATTGAAAATTGTCGGCATTGATAACTTACAAATCATATGGCCGAACCAATTTGCTGTAGATTTTTCATTAAAGCTGAAGTCTATATTCGTTGCATCTTGTGAAAACCTTGTAAACATCTTTCCACCCTCAGTGGCAAGATGTCTCCTGCAATTGGAGGAACTTCGGATAGTTAAGTGTGGGGTGGAGGAGCTTGTTGCAGGGGAAGGAGAAGCAAAAGCAATAGGTAGTTTCGTGTTCCCCCGAGTGACTATCCTGCATCTCGTTTTCCTACCAAGATTGAAGTGGTTTTACCCAGGGTTGCATTCTTCAAAATGGCCAAAGCTGAAAGAAATGTTGGTGTTTGGATGCGCAAAAGTAGAGACATTTGCTTCTGAACTATTGAACTTTCAAGAGACACTTCAAGAAAGCCAACTTGATATCTCCAATAAACGACCTCTTTTCTTGGTTGACGAGGTAAGAACCATAATTATTCTCACGATGTGTCCGCATTATTGCTCCTTATAAATGGAATGAACTAACTTTTCATTAATTGGGGTATCTATAATGCTATAATGTTAATAATAATAACGAGAAAAGAAATCACGTCACTAGGAAATGTGGCTTGGCCTCTTTCTCTATCACGCATTGGAATGAACTAAAGTCGCTTATGTTTGGATGCTCAAAAAATAGAGAAAATGTCTTTTAAGGTTGACTTAAAAACTTTTTATTTTGACTTAATTTTCAGGTGCTTGCCAAATATCTGAAAACAAGTAAAACAAATTACAAGATTTATTCTACAAGCAAACAAATGGAGCCTTAATTGTGAAGCATTAAACATCTTCATAAAACATAAACTAGCTAATGATCACCACTACCGTTGCATCTTCATCTTTTTCTAATAGATATAGCTGCTAGAGCTTGTGAGAGTATGTTCTTACCTCCAATTTTGTTGATTCACATATGCATTCCATTTGTCTCCACAATAAATTTGATGAATTAACCCAAACTTCTTGATGGAATCGAATATGAACTCCTACGTTCTTTTGTTTAATGTTTTGATTCACTCTTACAGGATACGTTCCCAAACTTGGAGGTTTTAAAATTAAGGTATTACCACAATATATGGGTTGGCAACATTTTGGAAGAGCGATTTAGCAAATTGAAATTTCTTGAGCTGACCTCCGCTCATAAACAATCACCAGTTTTTCCTTGGAATTTCCTCATTAGACTACACAATCTGGAGAACCTTGTTTTGATTGGAAGTTGTTGGGAAGAGATATTTCTAAATGATGAAGTTGCCAGTGGAGAAAAACATGCTCAGATACTCCCAAGACTAAGAGAACTCAAGCTGTCTAAACAATATGTACTGACACAAATTTGGAAAGAAGACACCCAACCATGCCCAGCTTTCCATAATCTGGAAATTTTAGAAGTGTCAGAGTGTGTAGAATTGAAGATGTTAGTGTCATCCTCAGTATCATTCCAAAATTTAAAAATTCTGGAGATACTAAAATGTCCTCGATTGATCAATTTGGTTACATCTTCAACAGCCAAAAGTCTGGTGCAACTCAAGAAAATGAGAGTTTGTGAATGTGAAAGGATAACAGAAATTGTAGCAGAGGAGGTAAGGGAAGCCAATGGGGTGATTACTTTTCCCAAATTGACATATTTAGAACTAGATTGCTTGGAGAATCTCACAAAATTTTGCCTGGGAAGTTCTGCCTTGAAGTTCCCATCATTGAAAGAAATGACTGTTAGGCAATGCCCCAAGCTAAAGGTTTTCTGTGATGGAGTCTTGAGCACACCAAAGCTACAAAGAGTGAAAGTGACAAAAGAAGATGAATGGCATTGGAAAAATGACCTGAATTCCACTCTGTATTTGCTTTGGCAGGAAAAACAGTGATACAACCATGCAATTGCTGTCCAGAGAATGGGTACGTACATCATAACACTATAATTACATTTTTCTTGCATGAATAAATAAACACAAGCATCATTAAACTGTACACTTTTGTGTTCTTTGGTTCTTTCATGTCTTTGGGATTGTTTGTGGCTTGAAGAAAAGATAGATATTACACTTTGTTTTCTACGATTCTTTCATGAGAAGCTTCCTTGACGATATTTGGATGTCATTTATTTTAATAATTGATTTTCCTTGCTTTCTGACAAGCATGGTTCAGGATTCTAAAGAAGTCGAAGATCGTCAGGAAGCAATAGTTGTAGCTGGAATTTGCCTTTTTATCTATTCAGTTTGTGGCCCCAACCATAATATGAATATTCCTTCTTTCGCACGCACTGATCATCGATGGTTCCTTGTTTTGCTATTGCTTCTTGAAACTGCCACCATTTCAGTGAAAGACATTATGACTGCGTGAGTTCTTGCTTATATTTCATTTAACAATCTGCAACATCCTAGACTGGTACATATTACAACCATAAGGAATTTTTCTATGATTGTTGAAATGCTCTCGGATTAATTGTTCAACTAATGCCTTGAGTGGTGCACTTCTGAATATTGAGATGCTAAGATTGTTCGCACATTGAAATTGTTGATCAGATTGCTACTTAAATCTTTAAAAATGTAATAGAAATGTGCTCGTCGTGCATAGACCGGTACTTCAACCAATTAAGGAAATATGAAAAATGAACAAAAACTAGGAAAACAAATATGTGCTGTATTAATTACTATCAAGAGACATTTAAATTTAGGAAACATTGCGCTTTATCGTCCTAAACTATTTCCTAATTTGCAATTTGCCCTAAAACTACCATCTTATTTGGCAAATCACCAAATTACCACTTAATTATTTCTAAATTGCCCCAAAGTTAAAGATAATTTTTTTCATCTGTGTAGGGAGTGCCATTTGGGCGTGTGTACTTTTCATATCATGGATTGCGATGTCTTTTACTGTGGCATTTTCCCTCATTTTTTGTGGTCTCTTGAAAATGTTGAAGTGCCTCTTACATGAAAGAAAATCTCAATTTAAAGGACCATAAATATCTTGAGGTAGGTCAGAAATGCAAGGATGTGTATTCATGCTAACAGCTTCCACAAATTGAAGGCATCTCTCTCTTTAAAACTGTCATCTAATCCTGTCCTTTCCTTTCTTCCAAAACTTCCTCGGTCTTCCACAATAATAACACAAGGGTTGAAAGTTTTGCGTTCATTAAAAGGGTACATCTCTGAAAATGAAAATACTTATAGAACTCTCATAATTGACGGGTCAACTCGAGGGTCATCCCTCATTAATTGACGTGACACTATCACAGCCCTTGGATCTTTAAAATTCAATCACAGCCATCCACCAGCACCATAGCCCAACCCAAGATAATGATACCCTTTATTTATATGCTGTTAGTAGAAGTAGTCATAACAGAACAACACCTCTAGAAAGCCATATACAAAATCCGCACAACTGTTTGCACAAGCTCTTCGAACACGCTCGTTCATCCAAATTTCAACTGCACCATATTCAGTAGCTTTTTTCAAGACCAAGTCACCTTCCTTCAAAGGACGAACAAAATGCCATCAGTATTCATGCGGTATTCCGTTCCATATCACATTTAGGAATTATATACGAAAGTGTTGTGACACTCATAGAAGAACAAAAAAAAATACCTTAACTCAATCGTGATTTAGACTAAGCAATTAATAGCAGCAGAATTCAATAGTTCTTGGACTATTTACCTTTGTAGTTAACAAGAATTGAGAAGACAAAGTTCAAAAACAAGTTAACCAAAAAGACAAGCTAGAAACAGAAATCTTCATATGCAGAGGATGATACCAAACAAATAATACCTTCGATGAAGGCTTCTTGGCTAGTGAAACTCTATAAACCACTCCAAAAGCCCCCTCCCCCAACTTCTTTTCCAGAACAGAATCATCCTATCTCACAACACCAAATCATATCATTAAGTACACATGCACAATTAGCCAAACTCTGATTCATGAAGCAAAATTAGCAAAAATAAATAAATTCACTGTCAAAGAACCCAGGGGCCACACCAGGCGTGGCCCAGAGGTAAGAGTCCCCAGAGCCAAAAGCGCACCAGGGGCCGTAACTGTCAAGCCGCTCGATTTCGGAAGTGTACTTCTGTATATCATATCCCCGCACTCCATGACAGTGCAGGGCAGCCCCACACCCACCGCCACAAAGAGGTCATTGACGGCATCGATGATGAGCCCGCCTTGTGAGGCTAGAGCTAGGAATTGTTTTGGATTGGACACGCTCGCTCTTGTTCTTGTCCTCGCTTGTGATTCGAAGTCACTGTATCTGACTCTGAGTTTCTTGCCGAGAAAAGGAGTCGTGGGTTTTGCAATTTGCAGAACTGTGAGCCTGGAGCTTGGCAACTCCTATACCAACCCCTCCTGCTGCAACAGTGGCCACGTCCGTACGGACCAAGGCTTTAGAGTTTGTGGGAAAGAGCTAACAAGTCACTGAGAGATTCACTCTCTTTGAAACTCCATGAAATGTAGACCACTAGTCTGCAGCAATACAGTGACGTTATTTCGGGTATTTTTGTGTGGAGGGAAATGGTTCGTTGGACTGGGCTTGTAGATATTTTTGACATAAATCAAGTGAAATTATGCAGTGCAGCTTAAGGTCAGGGCCGTTGGGCGCTCATGGTCTTCGAATTTGGGAAGCTTGTCAGTAGGCCTTTTGGCCCTCGTGCAACATTTTTTCACGTGTGTTGTCCTTTGTTGGTAGGAGCCCAACATATCTCAATAAGGACAGAACAAACTAACTTTCAGATGTCAGTTCAATCTGATTCTTATGAAGTCTTTTTTGTTTTTGTTTCATGGTCACGGATCGCCGACAAAAGGAGAAAAAGTATCGGATCCAGTCCAGCTCATATCGAGATTAGGGTAACGGAGATTTATACAGTAATAGATTACTAGCCTATAAAAAGAAAAAAACGTAGTAGATTACTAAAAGTAGTATGTTCCGCCATATACAGATCTTTACCTATTAGTTCCTAAGAACTAGCTCTCACATCCACCTTTGAATACGTTTCGTCCATTAGGTGACAATGACATTCTATTTTTGGTAAGTGAAATTAGAGAGAAGATTATGTACAAAGATAAATTATGCAAGATTGATCACATCATTTTATCTTCTCATCTCATTAAATAAGGTAATCAATCTTAAAACGTTAAATTTGTATCTTTAAATCATAGTCGTCCTTTTAAACCGTTTATCTTTACGTAGAATCAGTTATTTTAAAATTAATAACATTTTCATATAAACATGTAATCGGGGCTTAGCCTTTTCACCCTATAAAAAAAATACTACAGCCAAATGTACCATCATATGCAAACATTGGGGGTGTTCACCACTGACGAACACTGACCCAACGCAGCAATCAAAGTAACAGTGATGTTTGTTTTCCTAACAATTCGAGACATAAAAATTTTCAACAAAACAAACACACTTTAATATTTTTAATTTTTACACATACACACTTCATTTTTCACAAACCTAATTAAAATCTCAAAAAATTCCCAAAATTTCAAAAATATTCTCCAAAATTTTAAAAAAACAAACCTATCAAAAATAACTCCCATTACTTAAAAAGTGGAAACACCTTCTGGACTTGTTCCACTGCTCGACTATTGTTTTTTATATAAAGCAAAAAAGAGATACACCTCGATGGGGGATAGAGAGAAGAATATTTACCATCAACTAATCATCGTGGACAACGATATTTCCTTTATACCCTTTTCATCTGTCCTTATTTACATTTCCGTAAAACTCCTATCCGTTTTACCGGACAACACCAGACAAAAGTACCTAAGATGTATATCCAACAAATCGTATACCACGTCGGTCGATCGTTTCACTTTCGTCCCCGTCCGTTGCCGCAAGTAGCGGACGGCCATGAACGACGATCGCGAAAAGAGGAGCCACATCATTAGCCTTAGCCTGAGTGACCATGGGACTGACTAGCTATCCGAAGACAAAGATGAGTGACGGAAAAGGTCGTAGGGGGCCCAGAGGAGGCTATCCAAAGGACAGGGCCGCTTAGAGTCCAGCCTGAGCCATGGCTTGCCCTTGCCGCTCCAATGCAAGAGGCTCACCGGACCTGGGTGAAGATCCCTACGGAGTCCTTCCAGATTGTCTCCCCCGAGTCCGTGCTGGTTCCACCTGTGCTCCACCCCCTCCACGTCACCGGCGAAAACTAATAGGAACGGAGGCAACGATCCCAGCACGTATATCCTGTACCTCTTCTGCACTCTCATCCAGCTCACCAGCCTCTCCGTGTACCTTCCTTCTCTCCATTTCTTCAAGTCGATCACCATCACCCCCGTGTTGAAATAACACGCCCTCCGCCCTTAAAACGATGCCGCGAAAGCCCGGTTCGCCCAGAACCGCGGAGTGAAGTAGCTGGTAAAGTTCGCGTGGCAGTACTCCGGCGCGCCTAACACGTGCTTCCCGAGATCGATCGCCCAGAGCTTCGCCACATCGTCCACAACAATAAGGTCGGAGTCGAAGTAGATTATGCGTCTGACGCTGGAAGGGAGAAGATCGGCCAGGTAGATTCGCGCGTAGTTGAGGGGCTGGTCGAGGGCTCGGCGGATAGAGTAGGAGATTTTGTCCTTGACGAGGTTAGTGTCGAAGCGGTAGAGGTTGAACCTCAAGTAAGGGAAGGTCGTGGTGATAATGCGGCGGAGGTCTTCGGCGCGGCGTTGGGTGGAGATGAAGTGGAATACTATGTTCTCAGGGCAAGACGCGTGTTGGAGGACCGAGAACACCCCCGCTACAGAGCCCCGCAGGTAGGTTTCGTCCAAGGTCATGGCGATGTGGATAACCGGCTCGGTTAGGAGACATTCCCGTCCGTTTCGAAATGCTACTGCTTCTCTAAACGCCGGAAGATCTCCGGAAACAAAAGTTGCCGGCAAATATACATAAACGACGGTGAGAAAGATGAGGACGAAGAGGAAGCGGTGACGTTTCGTAGGCATGGTGCGGTGGTTGGCGAGTGTTGACTGAAAGAGAAAGAGATTGAAGAGAGGAGGGAGGAGGTTGTCAGAGTCCCACGTTGATGGATAATTTAATTTTGCGCTTCATATAATATCTGTTCTGTTGGGCACCGTAAATTGATTTTGAGATAAACTTCACAGATGTGGAGGGCAGCTGAAAAAGGAGAGGGTAGTGTTGGTATTGCACAGAGCTTCGTGTGGGACCAGGCTGGCAAAACGAGTCCCTTTTATATTCTACTGAATGATTTTTAGAAACTCGATATATTTATTATATGCGTTGGGAAGGAGAGGGATATGATCAGGTGCGCGGATTTCAACGTAGTCATCCGTGGTACCCTTACCCAGTATTATGGGCCGTGTGGTGCATCAAGTGCTAAATTGGACGGTCCAGATTTGTGGATTATTATGAGACTGACTTCAAGATTTAAGAGGGTCCACGTACAATTCAAAAAAGGAAAGTCGTGTTATTGTTGGTGAAATCCTAAAAAACTCTTTTTTTTTTGGACCTTTCTATGTAGCATTAGATATTCAATCAAATTAAGCTAATTTACATAATAAAAAAAACGTGCTTTGCGTTGAAACAAACTAGCATAGGATGGAATCAATTGTCAAAGATTCAAAAAATTTATATATAAGAAGGTTTAGGTTTATTAAGAAAAATAGTAGTTAATAATGTTATGTCCTTACTCTAGTACTAATACCGATAAATGTTAGAGAATATGTCGGAGCAATTAGAGCACGTTCGGTCAAAAAAATCCTTGAATTCTCAGAATATAAAGAATTCTACAACCAAACATTATTTTTAACACTACATAAAAATAATTAAAACATGTATACCAATAAAATTAACATCATCTAAAAATTCTCAAAACACAAAAAATTTTCAAAAAACTTTCTAACCAACATCCTCTTAGGGCCTGTTCGTTTACAAAGAATCTTCAGAATTTTTTGAATCCTCAGGATTCTACAACCAAACATCATTTTTTACACCACATAAATATAACTACAACACGCATACCAATAAAATTAACATCACGTAAAAATTCTCAAAACACAAAAAATCTTCACAAAACACTTTAACCAAACATCACCTTAGTATATCCTAACCTCGCTATCGTCCAAAAAAATTAACATCGAGATTCGTGACGTTGTCGGACGTGGATGCACTAGAATCCAGCTCACGTTTTACAAGATACCTTACCTTGCCACGTGAGCTTCTGCACCCCAGTTGGCAACGTTGTAGAGGGATAGCCAAAATGAAGCTGATCCTAAAGCATAGCAGCTGGCAACGGGTGATTGGGAGAGTCCTTGATAACAGACAGAGACAGGGTACAGAATGAAAGGTTTTTGTTGGGGATGCTTACCAGGTTGGGATCCGGCTCCACTGCAATTCCTTACCCGAATTGCAGGGGGCAATTCGGTGAGAGGCAGAAAGAGAGGTGTGGGTCCCGCTCGGGACCTACACCTGCCCAAACAGGAGAGCACTGTTCGGGCAAGTGTGGGTCCCAGGTGGGACCCACACATTTGTCTCTGCCTCTCACCGAATTGGACCCTCTGCAATTCGGTGAGAATTGCAGAGGATCCTGGTCGACCAGGTTGTGCTTAGGTACTCGTATAATAAATGGTGGCCGTCTTCATTTCTCCATAAATTACCCACCCACCTCCTATCCCACTCCCACCTGTCGGCCGTCAACAACGGTGAATTCCTTTGTAGTTTTGTTTAGGGAAATTAGTTTTTGGCTACTTTATATTTTTAGTTCTTCACTTTTAAATTTTTAATTTTTAATTTATTTTAAGTTTTCTTTGTTTTATAAAAGTACTCCTCCGTCATTTTATTGTCTATATGCTTAACGGAACTCTCTGACACGTCAACAAATTTGTACTGGTCGACCAGTATATATTTTGAAATAGATCCGGTAAGTGAGCGGTCGATCGGTACATGAAGAGGTCGACCAGTATAAATTTGTTGACGTGTCAGAGAGCTCCGTTAAAGCATATGAACGGAAGTCTGACGGATGAGTGCTTTTGTCAAACAAAGAAAACTCAAATACTAAAAATTTGAACTTTGAAAGTGAAGGACTAAAATGAAAAAATACCCAAAACCTAAAGACTAAACTGTTAATTTCTCTTTTGTTTATTATAGCTTTGGGCTAATGTCACTCTACGCCAACGGTAAATTGTGAATATTTAAATGATGTTAAAGTTGTATTGACATGCGTGCTTAAGTTGTTAAAATTGATAATATTTGTAAAAAATAATAAAGTGTTGTATTAGAATACGTATGTTTTGTGATGTTTAATATGTAAATATAAAAATATGATGTAAATCTTAAAAAAACACTGAAGTGAACATGGCCAAGAAAACAATGTTGTTGCTAGCTGCCACTGGTTTTGAAAAGTTCTAAGAAAAAATAATCTTTTAGCTCCTAATAGAGTTTCTGGATATTTTAAAGTTTTTGACCTTGCGTGTTCAACATCCACGCCTACTCCTAGAGACCAGAGCATTTCCTACATCTGACTAGGACTGTCCACCAAACCGGCCGGACAGGACCGAAATCGGACCGCTTTTGTCCAAATCTGGTCAGAACCAGACCGGTTTTGGACAAACCGGATCAAGATCGGTATACTCCGGTCCGGTTCCGGGTTATCCATGTAAAAAATCAGAATTGGACCGGAATAAACCACTTCAAACCGGCCCAAAATGGCATGGCCCAAACAGGACCGGTGAAACCAAAAACCGGACCGGTCTGTTAGAATGACCAGTCCGGTCCGGTCCGGTATACACACTTTCAAAATGACCGGTTTGACCGGCCAGACTAGACCAAACCGGCCAATGGACAGCCCTACTTCTGACAGTAGATAATTTAAATCAAAATCCAAGGTAACTGTCTTTAATCGTCTGTGTGACATGTTTGACATGTTTAAAGCCTTTGCATAAATTCATCACCGTGCTAAATTTATTATTGTGATTGGAGTAAAACTAGGAAAGGAAAATAGATATGTTTCTAATTCCCTCCATTGCTATGGAGTATAAATAACTTTTTGGTTGGAACCCAGTCCCAAAGCAGCTTGAAGCTGAAATAGTTAATGTGATACCACAGCAGGTGTACATAGAGATTCAAAAATATCACCCCTAAGCCTAAGGGCCCGGATAGAGGTAGTGATGATGCCGTAAAAATCTGGCCCACCACACGATTCACGGATTGGCCTGTGATCCAAAACATGCACACAATATGAAGTGAGGAGGAAGCTTTCCCACGGGTCCGATATCCAAGCTAGTTCCCTTCTCTTTTATTCTTTTGTCGTCCTCTCTTTAGTTTGGTGGCGCCTCCACGTTCTACTCTGATTTCAATTAAATATTATACGTGTTGAGCCTTCTAATTAAATGAGAGTTCGGCCCATACTTGAAGAGAGTGTTAGATAATATAATTCAAATAATAAAATCTTCATCTTCCTATCCGTTCAAGCTTTTGAGATAAATAGTAGATTCATAAAGGGTAAACACAAATGGGGCTATTCTTTTAAGGGAACCAACGATAATGGGCTGATTTGACCCTCGGCCTCGCGGGGGGTTTATCACGTGACATTTCTCATTCCAAGGCCTATACCCTCAATAATTTTTTATGAGTTCTCACACTGGGCTTAGTTTGGGCCAGCACATCATGGGCCGATTTATTTCTCTCTCATCAGCTAGAATTGTATCAAGACCAAGGAGATGTTCGTTTGGAGTAAAAATGTAGGATTTTAGAGAAGTTGTGAATATTTATGTTGAATAGTGTTTTATTGGTGTTTGTGTAAAGTAGAGAAATAAATGATTTGATATAATTGTTTAATAAAAAAATATTGAAGTTATGTGAAAAAGTATAGAGAAAGAAAATTTATGTTGAATAAAAAAGTAAAAAGTTGTTGGAGATTGTGTAAAATGTATTGGTGTTTGTGTTTGAAAACGAAAGTGACACAAGTCTGTAACGCCTTTGGGCGAGCCTACCCAGACCCAGTTGAAATCTGCTCCTCGACATAAACATTAGTAATACAGCGAAGTAGAATTACAGACATTAAAAAAAACTCACTGCTTGACAGATTTTCAGCAAAAATACCCTCGAAATCTTGACTCCTAATTCTGGTTTGACAAACTGAATGTTAGATTCCGAGAACAAATACTATAAAAAAGAAATGTTAGGTAAGCACTTCGCCGACTAGTTTTGTCTCCTTTGCTTCTTCTTTTTTCCTGATTAGTTTTGTCTCCTTTGCAGATGTTATTCCAATTATTCCATTGCAGAAGGCCCTGTTTTTTAATTGCAGAAAAGAACAAACAACAAACGTATGCAAAGTCACGGGATGAGAAACCCACTCCAACATGGATAGTGACAGCAAATGACTACTTGAGGCCCTTAGTGAATCAAAATACTTGGGGATACTGTCAGGGGCCTTGGCTTTCATAAGTGTCCGAATTTACCACATTGGCTGTATGAAAGTTGGATGCACAAATATCTGCATATTGAAGCAATCTAGCAAGTCACTGGCAGAAAATGATGTTTGAAGGAATTTCAGAAGGAATGGTCAAATCCAAAAGCTAGATAAGCTAGAAGCTAGGAAAAGATAATCCCAACAGATGCACCGACCGTGAATTTATTTCCTACTTTAATGTTTCCAAGTGATTAGTTGGGTATCACAGTCAATCTCGATCGATTTCCTTTGCAGCAGCAACATTATATTGTATCCATAGCCACGCACATTGTGACCCTGAATGAAGCTTTTAATGAGTTCTGCGATTTTTGTTGTTGGTTATTGATTATACACTATAACTTGTAACCTACTAATTTCCAATCAAACTTAGTCCTACCTGCCACAAAAAAAGCTCAAACCTTCACCAAAATCGTTGTAGAAGAAAAAAAAATGGGACCATTTTGATCTAGTCCATGTTCTATTAGAAATAAGAGACACCTTAACTAGAACATTGTAAACAAGAGTTTGAAGAGGGGATTAGAAGGATTCATTTGGGAAGATTTATTCAATCAGAAAGCCTCGGCCCTTAGAATATGGCGCATTTGAAGACTCTTGGCCTTCCCATTTTGAACAACTAAACAAAATCCTCTCCAAAGGTAGACACAATTTACATAGAGAAGGAACAGATTCTTCATTGCCTTTGACAACGAGTCCCTACTAGTAATGGCTAGTTTCGCAATTTGCCCTACAAAAAGGCAATCAAGAAAAAATATAGTTTATTTTTCATTAATGATGGTACCTCCACTTTTTTACCTACCCCAAAAAATAATAATGATTTGCTTGCATGCATGGTTGCCACGTCTTGGAAAGACCTTTTCCCACTCTACGCCGGGGGCCCTCTTTTATTCCTCAGACCCCTTACACCTACACAGTTTAAAAATGCCTGCGCAGTCAACCATCCAGGCATCCACCCGGACCACCCCTTACATCCAAAATCACTTGGGAGATTTTCTTGAGTTTTGAATTTCGGAAAGTTATATTCTTTTAACTTTTCAAATTATCTTGAAGGTGGAAATTCTTGAAATCCCGCTGGAAATCCCGCTGAAATCCTGCTGGCCACTGTTCGCTCGAGCGGAGCTCGATGTGAGCTCAATCGAAGTCAAAAGTACAGATAGAGATACCTTCGGCCATTTCCGGATTAGCTGCTGAAGTCTGCAAGCACCTTCTTCGTCCACTCCTATTCAATCTAAAAGTACCGCAAATCTTCCCCCCTAATCTCGTCTCCCTTACTTTCCCCCAGTCCCCACCTCCTGCTTTTCACCCATTTCCTATTTAGTCCTTGCTTTTCTTCCCATCTTACCGAACACACCCGTGCCACTCCTCCCCTCCGCCCTATAGACAAAAATGTCACTGCCGTTCGTCATCCTTTTCCTCCTCTTCTCCCTCCTACCCCTCTCTTTCTCTTCCTCCTCCTCCTATGGTGAGCTCGAATTCCCTCTTCCCCTCTCTCTTTTACTGGTTATCCAACTGTAACTAACTGCGTTTTGCGTTTTCTGTATGAAAATAGGCGTTTCTTACTATATCGATTGTGGCTGCCCAACCAACATCACCGACCCTTTTAACAACACGTGGCTTTCGGACCGGTTTTACAGCAGCGGCGCTACCGCGGTAGTCTCGGAGCCGTTACACTTCAGTCACCCGCAAGAGAAGACACTTCGTTACTTCCCACTCACTTCCGGCAAGAAGAATTGCTACGCTGTGCCGCTTCCGGACGGACGTTACTACGTTCGTCTCTTCACCGTCTATGACAACTACGACGGCAGGTCTCATTCGCCTTCCTTCGATGCTTCTGTGGAGGGCACGTTAGTGTACAGCTGGCGCTCCCCATGGCCTGAGACCCTCGCTCGCGACGGTGCCTACTCCGATCTCTACGCGTACGTTAGCGACGGACACGCGGAGGTCTGTTTCTACAGCATTGCCACTGACCCGCCCGTCATCGGGTCCCTCCAGATCAACCAAATCGACCCGCTCTCCTATGACGCCGCAACGATCGGACGGAACCATATCCTCGTCAACTACGGCAGACTCACTTGCGGCTCGGACCAATGGGGCCCTGGGTTCACTAAAGAAACCGACTTTTTCGGCCGCTTTTGGCAGTCGGACACGGAATTCCATTCCCAGAGCTCCATGGGTTTAGTCCAAGCGTTCAGAACCCTGTCCACCAGCAACGCTATCAGTAGGACCAATTCGCCGCCGAACTATTTTCCGGCGAAGCTATACCAGACGGCTGTGACTATCGGTGGAGATGCGGGGTTGGAATACGAGCTCCCGGTGGACGCGAAGCTGGACTACCTGTTGTGGTTTCACTTCGCCGAGATAGATCCGAGCGTGAAGGCGGCGGGGCAGAGGGTGTTCGACGTGTTGGTGAACGGGAAGAACGTAAACCGAATTGATATATACAAGGAGGTCGGGGGCTTCGCGGCGTATACTTGGAATTACGTGGCGAAGAATCTGAGCAGTATTGTGTTGAGTGTGCGGCTGGTGCCGGTGGTGGGCACGCCAGTGATTAGCGGCCTTGAGAATTACGCCCTAGTTCCTGTTGATCTTTCCACTTTGCCTGAGCAAGGTAAATCCCGAATTTGGTAGGAATTTAATCTTCGATGCAATGTCAAGGATTGTAGATATAGCGGGATTTAATGGATGCTGAGATATGTCGGAAAGGAAAAGATCTTAGAATCATTGAAGAATGAAAGTTAATAGTAATCGATCTTAGAATCTCCGTTTTTGTTCTCATAAATAATTTCAAAGTGAAGATAAATGGAAAATGAAAATGCGTTCCATGGTTGGAAATCGAGAACGGTTTTAGGTGGAAAAAATAAATAAGAAAAATGAGCAAAATCGATAGAAGATTTCTATACAACAGCTGAACATTGGGAATGCGGTTTCTTATTTTGCCGCGCTAACTCAATTTTTTATTGTTGTAGTGATTGCTATTCAAGCATTGAAGGATTCACTTCGTGTTCCTGATAGAATGGGTTGGAACGGTGATCCTTGTGCTCCTACAAGTTGGGATGCCTGGGAGGGAGTTACTTGTCATCTGAACAATAATGAAACTGCCCTTGTGATATCTCAAATGTAAGTGATGTTTTTATTTTTAAAGCTAATTATGCATTGTGTTTGTATGTCTTTAGTGTTAATGTAAGAAGTTTTTATTTTGGGCGAACTCTTGTTGATTTAATGATATATATTGATCAAAATATACATGTCAGTGATCTTGGAAGTCAAGGGTTGAAGGGACATATTAGTGACCAGATTAGCCTTTTGGTAAACTTGGTAAGCCTGTAAGTATCAGTTGCCATCTTTTAATGCATTGAGCATCATTAGATTAAATGTTTTTACAGTTGGACAGTCAATGGGCATTGATTCTTTCTCGCTATTCTTCTCTATCTCAGGCCATATGTCATTTCTTCCTAATCTTAGTTCACCATGTTTTCTGATATAAACATTACAGATAATTCTGTAAGGTAATCACATTGACACCATTTGCAGGAACTTAAGTTCTAATTCTCTAGGAGGTACATTACCATCTGGGCTAGGTCAAAAATCTCTCATGCAGCTGTAAGTAATTCTCATATGTCAAGTACTTGATTAGGGTTGCAATACTGCTTGTATTATATGTCATTTGGGAATAGACTACTTTAACCCACTAAAAAGTGCTTGTCTATAGAAGTTTGCCCACTCAAGCGCTTATTGCCATTCAGAAGCATAATTTTTTTGGAAGGTTCTTTGCATTATTTTTTAGAGAATGATTTATCTTACTGCTAAATGATGTTGGTTTAAGTGATAGTCTATCTTGTCTGTCCTTGTTTTAATTTCTGTTTTTTTGTTTTGCATCACGTGACACATAAGTGGGGTTTCATCCCCTTCATTGTTTCAATCATGAACAGTTTCCAAATTGCATTAAAGTATGCAAACAGTGTCTCTTCTGTTACATTATTTTGCCTTGTGGTCATTTGTTTGGCTTGGTGCATTTCTTTTCATGTCAACTTCACTATATTGTGCAAACTGGATGGGGCCCTTTGATGTTGCTCGAGTCTGGCATATAGATCTGGCAATCTATAGTTTCACTTCCCCCCCACCCCCCTCTCCTCCCGTATGTCTTTGTATATATGGTTTTGTGAGCAAACTATATAAAGTTTTAGGACAGCCATTAGATTTATATGTACCACTCTTTACCCTTATTATTATGCTCTGTACTTTGCAGGGATTTGTCAAACAATCAGTTTACAGGGTCCATTCCAGATAGTCTAGCTTCTTCAAATCTGTTGCAACTGCTGTGAGTTTTGTCCATATATTTATTCTGATTCTTTATGTTTCCATTAGGATTGCTGCAGCTCGTCAAATATATCTATCAACACCACTATTCATCATGTTAACCGATCTACATAAACAGTTGTAGTTTTCTGATTGATGACTAATGGCTTGCCAAGGAAACAGGTATCTAGCATCCTATGTCTGATCAGAGGACACCATTTACTCTCTCAAAAAGTGTCTAAAGTGTCGGAGCGAACAATTGTAACCCTATTTGGGAAAAAAAAATGTAACATAGATAGTTAAAGAGTTCTTTTTACAAATTCTTATAGTTAAATTCTATTGTCAAGTATCTTGCCTATAATGACATTAATCTCATTATACATATTACCGATTCTCTTTGAAGGCTATCGAATTCTGAGAAGGGGTCTCAAATATTGTACTTTAAGACCTTTCCCCGTAGTATTGTAGCTTTGCTTTGCAAAATGCCACATTGCCAGTTGTCGTAATTTTATTGCTTTTCTGGAAAGTAGTGAATCAAATACTGCTTTTCCAATTGAAGAAAAATATGCTATGTGAATGGGTCTTTCATCACTATGTCAAACAATTGCATAAAAGATGTTATACGAATAAGTCTTTGATCAAAATGTCTTAAGTGTAACCTTGGATAGTGCTTCAAGCGATGGAGGATTATTCTCAATAATGCTCCCATAATAATGTTAAGAAAGTGCCAATTAGCCTAATGATTTAAGGATGCCAATGTTCGAAAATACTACTTAACTGCAAATTGGTTCAGCCCTTCTATACTTGTTAAGTCTATTTGTTGCAGAACCTGCTTTTACAATACCATAATGGCAGTATGGCACTTATAATGGTGCTAAAGAGGTGTTCACTTGTATGCTCTTGTGCACAGTGCAAGGTGCATTAGTTTAAAAGGAGTATTTCAATAAGGTTACTGTATCGAATATTTATCTTAATTATCCAAAAAAATATTTATTTAGACAAACAAACTGCAGATCTTATGTTGATATTATGTCCCTTCTCCTCTCATGGACTCCCATCTTTTATCATCCCCTACAACAAAAGTTGAAATTGCTATAAAAAGTGAACAAGGAGAACTCGAACTTCCTGAATCTAAAACACCTCATAAACTCCCTTATTTGTCTTTCCAATGACGGGTTTGTAGAATTTTTCTTAGTAACATCTTTCTTCTCAGGCTATTGAACGATAACTTATTAGAAGGACGAGTACCAGAAGAACTTTATTCAATTGGTGTGCATGGTGGAGTTATTGAGTATGTTTATTTCCTGTCTTTGATTAATCTTTGTTTTTATTTGTTATTTCTTGGATTAAGGGTATGCGAAGCTTATAAATTTTTGTAGCATACATGTTTGGTTCTGGTTGTTTACCGATTTGAAATTTATTGTAGGAAGTGTGTAATTTCCCTTTGACATCTATCTTATATGGAAACCAGGTAAAAGCAGCCAACAATTTTTGACTGTCTAATTTGAGATTGCCCCAAAAGCATCTTTTCAAAGATGGCAAAAACTAGCGTTCTTGCTGCCAACTTTCATTTCTTCATAGCACTTGCTGTTTTTACTTTTTAAGTCATATGATCTCCTACATCTCCAGTTATTCTAAATTGATGCCTCACTTCTGTATTATTTTTGCTTGTTTCCTTGAGGTACATGTTGCTTAATAAGCCAAAGCGAGATGTATGTGCCCGAACCTTCCTTTTTTTTTATTGGTTCTTCCAGATGCTGGGAGTAGGTGAAGAATTATCTACATTGTAAACCACACCTAGGTCTTTCTCAAGGCCATTTACTGAGAAATTCAGGAGGCTACCAAAACTCTTGATTTGTGGATAACCTTGACATTTATCCTTTGTGTTGAAAGCTATGAACAACAAATCAACTTCTTACTTCCTTCGCTTTCAGTCTATACTCTTGCAATTCATGGATACAAAATATGTCGTCTTAAAATTAATAACAGCAGATTGTTGTGCTTTTTGTTGTGTCTTATTGCCACTCATTTGTTTCTAATCATATAAAAAAAATAGTTGAATTAATTCAATAAAGTGGCATCTAAATGTCTTTGATTTTTTTTCACTTTGTCTTCCTAATTTATGTACTTCATCTTTTTGAGAAGTGACTTTCTATGTCCTTGTTTAATAAGCTAAACATGTTTCTTGACAGTCTCTCTGGTAACAAGGGTTTGTGTGGTCTGCCTCCTTTGCCGGAATGCCCTGTATTTTGGGAACATGGCCGCTTATCTACCAAGGGGAAAATTGCGATAGGCTTATCGTGTTTTATTTTTTTCTCTGTGCTGTTGCTGGTGATATATATATGCTGCATCAGAAGGGGTAGAAATGATTACGACTTTGCTCTACCTCAAGATTTGATGTGTAAGTACAACTACAAAGAAGTTCAAAACTTTCGATCATATCCCACATGATTTTCCTATCCCTTTTTGTATCTCCTTAAAGATATCATCGTGTACTATTTTATGGTCTGCATGTTTATTTACTTTTTTTCTTTAGATGTGGTGATGCATATAGAAGATTCTGAGCATAATTAATTATTTAAATATGTAAAATGACTTTCAAGGAACCTTAAGTTTACAAACCAGAGAGGAACTACGAGAAAGAGAGAAAATCGCTTAGAAGCTGCAAGATGTAAGGAGTTTCAAAGATGAGTTTCTCCAGGAGTTTTAGAGTAGAAGCTAAGGAGTTTCACGTATCTGTTAGTGCTGGAGGTGTTGTCAAGCTTACGGAATGGAGTCGGAAGTCTGTTAGTGCGATTTACTTCGGGAGATTTGGAGCTATATGGGTTATCAATATGGGCGAAAAGCTTTTGGCAGCAGATGGAGACCATTCTTTTGTTTCTAAGGCCAATGATTTCCCCCGAGCGTTTCTGGCTCAACGTTGTGTTAACAAGGCTGGGAGGTATGTAGCCATTTTAGAGTATTGCGAAGGTCGTCGCAGGGGAGTGGTCATGGTCCCTGAAGGGAAGGGAGGCGAAGGATGGAGGCTGCTGACTGGAGTGTTCCAAGAGGTGGTCGACCACCTTAGAAGTGGTAGTGGTTGGAAGGTTGGTCAGCCTGGCTCTGGTGTTTTTGGGTCACAAGGGCTGAGGGGAGGGATGTCCTTCGCTGGAGCTGTCAAGTTGAAGCAGTCTGGCATGCAGGATTCGTCTGCACACGGCAAAAAAGGAGAGCCAACACACTGTTCGCAGGGAAAGCATGCAGCTCAGAACCCTGTTGCTTCCCCCAAGGTCCCCTTGCTTATTGACGGGTCTTCATTAGCTTTAGAGGGGGACAGATGTGGTCTGTCTATTTTAAGGAAAAAATTACTCGATCTTAGGACGGAACTCGACCAAATCTTGTGGTCCTTGGGTTTGGAGAGTACTGAAGGAAATAGTGAAAGGTGGGCTGCTGTGGAAGGGGGTTCGTATGGGCCAGCGAAGGCTGGGCCTTTGTTGGCAGGTGGGCCTGGACTTCTCCCAGTCCATTTGAGGACGGTGTGCAAGTGCAGGAACGTGGGTGCTGCCATTGAGGTCGCACAAGCCTCAGTGGTGGAGGCAGGGGGCCTGCCGATGTCTTCTGTGGTTGCCGGCGAAAGCCTGGAGGCTGTCCCGGCGTCGGAGTCTCCTCCGGCAGATCTCCAGGTGTTCAGAGTGGATGGGCTGGAGCTGTCGCTTGGTGAGTCTGGGGAGCCTTCATCGAGTGGGCCTGTAGGTGGGCTTGTTGAAGACCCGGCCCAGAGGGAATCTTCTGTTGTAGAAGGCTCGGGCAAGTTGGAGGTACCGTACCATCCGAAGCCTTCTCTTGGCGGTAGGATCGACGGCACGGTGGGAGTCACCCACCCCCAGTTGTCGACGACAGGTGTCTCGCCGGAGTTGTCTGAGGCTGGTGGTGAGGGCCTCGTTGTCTGGCCGGCGCCGGTCGTCTCTCCGGCAGGCATGCTCTTGGACACTAAGGGGTCGTCTCTCCGGCAGGCAGCTTTCCCGGAGCAGCTGGAGCCGCCAGGTTTGGTCCTGCTGGCAACAGAACATGCTGACGAGCTCTGTGGAAGGGTTGTGGAGCCCTCTCATGTTCCTGGTGGGCAGCTGGCAGTGGCTTCTCTCTCGGGGGAGGATCGGCCTTTGCTGGATGGCACCATAGATCTCGATGAGGACTCTCACCACATGGAAAATTCTGAAAGTGTAGAGGGGGGGTCGATTTTAGTGGTAGGTGGGGTGGACACTTCTCTCGGGGGCTGTTTGGGTGGTCTGGAGGTGGGGGAGTGTTCGCGGTCTGTTTGTGTTGAGAGGGGGTCGGAGGATGGGTTTGCGGATAAAGCTTCGACCGAACCCTTGGCGGTTGGATTCCCTCATAAAGCTTTGGGGGGAGAATCTCCGGCGTGGGTTTTGGACATGGTTTCATCTGTGGGTCAGATGGTTGGGGTGTCGTGTGGTGGTTAAGAGGAAAAGCTGAGGGATCTCTTTGCAGCTTTGGAACGCGATCGGGTGCGGCCTCGTTCGAAAACATCTAGAAAATCAGGGGGGAGGATGCTTAGGGAGTTAAAGGGCCTGAAGTCTTCGGTTAACTATGAAGGGTCTTCTTCGATTGCTAAGAAGACTGTGAGCGCGGGTGGGTAGGAGTTCTTGGGTGTGTCTTGTACGTGGGTGGCTGTAGGGTTGCGGGTGGGTGGCTGTAGGAGTTCTTGGGTGTTTTTTTTTTAGGATTCCTCAGTATCTTCTCTTGTACTGTTGATTCCTCTGTTGTGTGTTTCGTGTTTTTATTCTTTTTAATTAAATTGGCGTACTTATCAAAAAAAAATTAATTATTTAACATAAGCTTGAAATCTGTCACCAAAGTAGCTCCTTGGGACTTGATTATGACTTCTAATTTCAATTTTGAATTTCGCCGAAGCTAAACCATTCTTAAGAACACTTACCGATTTCAACTTGCAAATGAATAAGGAACAAGAATTATAATCTAGAAACGCTTGTAAGTGGGCACAATTTAATCCTGTAATCGTTTCAAGCTTGGTAGGATCAGCATAATCAAAGGTTTCTTCCACTGTTTCTAATTTCACAATGAGGCTGTAGGGTATCTTCTTTTCAATAAATCTTCTGGATGCAGTTAAACTTTGGCCCTCAGAAGAGACAAATCTTCATTTGCAGGTATTCAGAAAAAAAAACTCTTCACTTGTAGGTGGTATAAACTTCTAGATTCTTGTTCCTTCAAGAATTGAAAGATTCTGATTCTCAGGTTGTCCTTGTTTGCACGGAATTAATGTATATGGTGTAGGTACCTGGTCACATATAGTTGCTTAATCTCAGCTGTTGCTGCGTTTGCTGTGAATTTGTGCTTCACTGTATGGTATAGTTTTGCTTTTGTTTCAATCCTCTTAGGCATATGTTTGAGGTCCTATGGAACCTAAACTGCATGGTGTTTGAGTCATTGTTTTATACAGAAAGCCACCCCCCAATAATTGGGTGCCACTTTCAGAAAATGGCTGTTGTCAACATCTCATCGTGACTCTTTAAGTGGCACTCTGCTGCAAATTGCATAATTGATATGATACCAGAAGTTGTGGTGGAAAACCTCAATTTTCTGCTCGATAATGCCTCCTTTCAAATGCTTGTCAGAATTATTAGTTGTTCAAATATACTTGTGACGATGCTTGTAATTGAGACATTCTCGTTACATGACAACATCAGATCTTATGTGTAAGCAGATGTTTTCTCTACCAAATGTCACTTTAACTCTGTATTATATCTTTTTCTTAGCACTTGCTGCAAAGAGAAACAAGTATCAGAGGCAGAAATCCTTGATGCTTCTTGAAATGGAGAGTCAGCATGCCAAGGGACTGCCGTCACCTTTAACTCCTTATTGAGCTTCGAGAAAAGGCGAATAGTGATTTTGAGTCTTCCCCTCTCGCAAGAAAGGCATACAAAGTGGATCTTGACAGTGAGATACAACATATACATTACGACTGACTGCTGCTTGAGAAAAGATAATTCCATAGCTTTGGCTTTTCTTACAACTTGGTCTGGAAGTGGGTCAGAAAAATGCCACACGGTTTCTCGAATACATTGTATCTCATGTTGTTTTTTGACAGAAAACCAATTAAAGTATAAGCCCCACAATTGTATCATACCGCAATTTGCAGCTTTTGATGAGTCTGATGTAAATCAATAGTGCAATGCACGTAAGGGTACCACACTTTTTATACTAGCTGGTCCCCTGTTCATTATTGCTGCTGCATGATCGACTTCGGGCGACTTTTTTTAACGATATATGTTGATTTGATTCGATTTGCTCAAATATTGTTGAAAGGAGAAAACTGTCGAAATGTGTTCAACTTTGATCCATTAAGTTGAGTGTGCTCTGATGTTCTAGTTTCCGCTAATCCGGGTAATTGATGTAGGGTTGTGCTCAATGTTCCAATTGCTCTTGGAAACTTTCGAAAAGGAAAGAAACTCTGAAGCCGGCTGACCATGAAAGCAAAATGCAGAATGGTTTTAGATTTGGACATTATATATACAAATATTCTCCAAATGGAATAATGGAAATTCTATGTACTCGTCATTTTTATCACCTTTAAAATGTGGTAGAATATGGTAAAATATTAGGCTGATTGAAACTGATAAATAGTATTAGAAAACTCTTAACAAATTCCAAGTGGCAAGACTTTTGGAAAATCCCATTCCGTCTTCTAAACTTCCAACATGATGCTCTTTTCACTCTTGTACTTATTCTTGCGGTTTTCATTGACTGACAGGAGTTGACAAATTTGAAAGTTGAAAGTTCGAAATTGCCTTCACTTTAGTCTTTACTCTTAGATAAGCAACAGTTAATTGAGGAGACCATGTCCAATGGAGCTAATTGTAGTGCTGGCAGTGTTGCATGAACAGAGGAATCTCTTCTGGTTTCAAATTTGATGTGCACAAATGTCAAAAGAGCCAAATGGGGGTGGAACGAAGACAACTGCAAATAGCCAAAACCAGCAGCCTCGAAATTATGAGGCGCAACTGGACCGACGTCGGTGTTTCCTTTGATCGCTTTCATAATTGTTGGGACTTTCTTGACTAGACTCAGCTTGTTTAAGACAATGTGGTTTCATCAGGTCTGCAAAAGTTTCAAACATGGGAAGAAGCCAAAAACCGAAATTAGAAGTTCTAATATAAGAAAAGTAATTAACAGTCACAATGACTCGCATATATGATCTTCAATCGCTTACTTATAACCTAATTATATCTGTTTGAATCCTAAATCTTACGAAAACACTGATTTATACTATTAAGAACATGTTTGTTTCAATGAATTTCACTTACTAAGAGGGGGGGGGGGGGGGGTGAGGACTCATGTACAAAGAGAAGAATACTAATTAAGTTCACTGATCTTTTGCACTAGTTTAAACTTTTGATATTAATTCACACTAAAATTTGAAATATGTTTTTTTTTTTTAAAAAAAAAAGCTATTGAAGAGTCAAACTCGATCCTATTTAAACAATCCCAACCCCTCAAACAAGTTGTCAACTTGGTGGGGATGAGACGAAAATAGACCTGGCTGTAGCTCACTTGGTCACATTTAACAAAAACCGTGTTCATTGAATACGTTTCAACCTACACGCCAGGACCTTATAAATTTATAATTACAAATATATGTTTAATTTTGTTTGGGTTTGCAAAAATATCCACTGAATAGTCACGGGAACAGCTAGCTTTGCATGAGTTCTTGACTCCCCCCCCGATTCCCTCCTCTTCTCAAGCAGCCCCTCGATGAGTGACTTGGCCTGATATGCCCCAAGTTGACAATTCTCTACTAAAGACTTGGGTGATATTTTCTCGAACAATAAGATTGACTTTGGAGAGGCATTTAATGCAATTCTTAATCTTTGTCCACTATACTCATGATACTCCACTCCCCATCTTGAGCCTCCCTTCTCTTTGAATTATAGTTCCTTAAACTAATTAATTAAAATTCAATTATTTTAAAAATACTCGAGTAAAACCTTGATGTAAACGTTTCTAAGCCTATATGGGATTCATGAAAGAGATCAGTCGAGATGAAACTCAAACATACACCTTTATAATTCAATTCTTTGTAATATCATATATATGTTAACTACTTGATCTCGTTTATACAAAAGTTCAACTTGTTCATCGATTAAAAAGACCAATTTGTTTCAGCTCTTATTGCACGTTAATTTAATCCGTTGTTGACTGCTAATACGCGGATTAAGCTTAGGCCACGCCGCTCATCCCCCCACCACAACATTAATTTGTGGAAACCAATATTTTATTCGAAGTACTTCGTTGTATACTATAATATTGTACGTACAAAAGGTTTTCTGGGTCTTTGTTTATGTTATTCTTCTTGGATTAATCTCCAATCGGAAATCGGGGTGCCGATAACGATATTGTTGGTGGGGCATGATGGAAAGGCAGTTTAGTGCTTAATCCACAATTAGAAACCTCCCCTAACAGCGTGTTTAATTAAATTGAAGGTGGCCGTGTGAGGCTGGTCTAACAAAGCTGGTCTGAGTTGCTTGTTAATTAAGGCCTCATACATTACGTACCGGCCACTACTGTTGCAATTTACATGACTGACTCTAATTAAGGAAGATAAACAACTAAAACAGCTATTAATCCAACTTGATGGAAACCATCAGAACAAGTTTCTTTTACCCTAAAGTCAACTGTTTAATTGAATTTTCCGGAAGCTTCAAACTTTTATTTGAGAGGGGACCGTGCAATATATGTGATTAATATAAGCCCCTGTTGATATATATCTATTATTCTTACCGTTAAAAAGAGGAGAAAAAACAGTCACGGAGACTATTCAAAAGGATCGGCAAACTTGATCAATCTTCAGGGCCGAAATAATTAATGATGGAGACCCATCAGCAATATTCTATCTGTCAATTAACCTAACTCGATCATTTACACATGTTAATCGCATTTTAATTTGCTGACTCCTCTAATTATATGTTCAACATATATACTTAAAGCCAAATGACCTATTTTCACATGGAAAAGTTATTTAATGACCCTCTTGATCGTACATAATATTGCATTAATTTATTAGTCAATTTCTCACTGTTTTCTTAGTATATATCATATATATTCAACTACAAGCTGCACTACTTGCATTATGCTCATGCCCTACAAAAAATTATTGAATTCCTGATTATCATCCGTGTGAATGATCATCCATTGATATAATCTCATATCACTTTTTTTTTGTAGTCTTCGATCTGTATGATATCGTGTTCTGATCAGCCAGTGAAGAAACAGTTTTTATGTCCAGGAAGACCTTATTTTGCTTTCACTTGGATGAAGTTCTTCCTTCTTTTTTCTTTTGAGTTGAGTAGAAGCAGTCAAGGGATTCATTTCTAGGAATACCCCCTATTTAGAATATTATATTATGGTTGGAATATTTGTTGCTTTTTCCATCCTATTTTTCTCTAGATATTTACCAATTAATTCTGTTATATTGTTCTAATATTGCTCTTTCTTTTGTTTTTTTTATGTGTCGGCATGTATATATTGATATTTATTACTCCCTTTATCTGTCACTTTCATGTTCTTATAGGTTCAACAGTGTGAAAACTACAGTCAAAACTCTTGTCCAAATACAAGAAGCAAATACATGTTAAAACACTGAGCCACAGTACTTTATGGAAAGTATAAAGTATTTCATATGAATTAATATGCTTAATTAATTCCAACGAGCCACATTCATGAATCAGGTGTTAATTAGCAAATTAAACTAGTAGTCAATTATATGATCATCGAGAAACAGCTGGATTTAAATATTAGCCCTTTTAGGTATAAATAAAAATTTGTACATAGAAGATGTGCAACTATCAATGACAGAGACAAAACCCCATGGTTTAGGATTACAATTGGAAAGGGCATCAACGTAGCTGAGCTTGGAAGCCATTTGTTTACTGTATATGCGTAAACGCAAGGAGTGGTGCCCACCGTGTACAAACAGAGTGACAGAAAAATTTGCATTTTATTGACTTGGTTGACCTCGATATGTGCATCAACTATCCAGCATGATGCCACGGCTTTAGTCACTAGCACCCAGTCACGCACCCATATATAGTTCTGCACTTAACATTTGCAAAATGAGTTGCAGAAACTTGATTGGAGGTAGGTCTTTGACAATAGAGAGGTGGATATTTCGTGGGAATGCTTTTCTGAGAGGTCTTAGAAAACGACTCATTAGAGAGTGAGTTCGTGCGCACATAAGCTGGATTTACAATGAATAATAGTAATCATGCCTTTTGTTTTGAGGTATATCTAGCAACTACTACTCGTGGGGCAATTGCAATAGATCAGATGAGGATTGTCTCAGAAGGATAAGTGCCGACAGATCTGCAACAGAAGAAAATAGGAGTCATCCTTTTTCTTATTATTGCTACCCAACTGCAACACCCAAGTGGCCAAAACTTAGTTTGACTTTGCTGCATTGCTTTACTTTTATGCGTGCCATGTCGGCAACATATATATATATTTGTTGTAGCAAGTTTGTATTTTTATTTATTTAAGTTAGAAAAGAGGAGGAAGAAACAAAGAAAAAACCCATTTGAGTTAGAGTAACTTAGCAGCACATCGGACTTTAAGCATGTGATTATGGACCAGGGCTACTGTTTTCTCTATGAAATAAAACTCTTTTGTTTTCCAACAAAAGACGAAGAAAGGCTTATGAAATAAACAAAACATGTCGTACGTATTCTTGGTGAAATAGAACAAAATAGCTTTAAAACTCATGCTGGATTGCTGGGTTTGAAAAGTATGGAGTCTTTTTATCTATGTAATATAGCGAATCAGTTGGGTGATGGCTCACTATCATACAATTCTACCCTAGGAAAAAATTGGAAAACACCAAAAGCAAAATAGGAAGAAGAAAAGCTCTCTATTCAGATTGAGACTGATTGTGGAAAATCAGACGATTTTTCGTTCCATTGATCAGGTCAAATTCGTCGAGACCCGGCCGTTGAATCACCAGCTAACTTGTGGGTCTAATTCTAAACAAGTCCATTTTGTAGTGGGTTTCATGTAATTGTGGAAAGAAAAATCACCGAGAAGACTTGCTCAGAGCTTGAATATTATTCGAAGTTTAATAATCAAAGCAATGTTGTTTACCGTCCTCAAGTATCACTCCCAATTTCTTTGACCCGACCTTCCAACCAATGGGATGAGTTCTGTGGCACACAGGGGCTGGTGGGTCCCTTCAATGACCAATGGCGGTGACCGGCCTTTAATAGTCAACAAAAGCAACTTCTAGATACATGACGGAATGCCCTACCTCACTTTCCAACCTAGAGGCCCAAAGGATACTGTTCATTATTGGTTTGTTAACCTCAACGATAATGTTCTGATCTAGCTGGCGTTTGATGGATTCTATTACTCTCAGAATAAAGCTGATTGTGACCCAACCCTTTCCCTTTCGCTCGACTTACATTACATACGAGTTAGCCAACTATTAGGTTTTATCGAGAGAGCCACGTCTTCCACTTTCTCAGAAAAACCAGAAGAAGAAAAAAAACAGAAAACCACGTCTTCAGCAGATTATAAGGAGATTAGATCAACATACATCATCACCGACGTTTAAAACTTCTTCGGCACTGTTATAATGATATGCTTAACCAGCAAAATCCACATAAATACCAATCCACAGCTGTGTGTGCACTCCGGCTGATCAGACAGGCTGCCTTTCCCATATACGTAAAAATCTGCCGTAGTTATGCTCTTTCTATATATCTGATACTCGTTCAGGGGAGGGAAAAACATACCCTCGAGGTTTCATTATCAAATCTAAGATCAAACAAGAGAAAAGGAAGATAAGGTACTTTTTTTTTTATAGAGGAAGATAAGGTATATAAAGCTAAAAACAATCGTAGATTGTCACGAGCTGGGTTAAGCATTTTTGCAATCGAAAGTCAAAATATTTCATGACAAGAAAAAAGAAAAGAATATTGGACAGCAGCTGCTAATCGGAATTCAACAAATAAATATGGTTAAGCACTTGATTTAAAAAATAATTAGGCAAAAATTAATTAAAAACTGCCACTAAGTAGTAAGTCTGATACGCTCACGTGGTTTAACCAGAATAGGTGGATCACTTAAAAAAAAAAAGGAAGAAGAAGAAGAAGAAAAGGTGGGTCGCTGTCCACGTCCCTAGAGATCAAGCAACAGTCAAATATCCAATAATAATCAGTGCATTTCTTTTTCCTCATTTTTTATTGGCTTTAAATGAATTAATGCGTGTGAAATGATTGAAAGAATCAATCTAATGAGAGCACGCCGAACATAATAGAGATTATTATGCATGCTAGTGCAATAGATAATTTGTAAGGAAAAAATGGAGAATTCGACTCAAAAATTCAGAGAATACTCTGGAATTCAATAAAATTCTCAATATTCGGGAATGATCAATAACAACCCACAAGCCGGGTTAAAATAACTGAAAATCGATCATTAATAAGATTTTTCCAAAAATAGCAAAACCATAAAAGTCTTGCCAAAACGAAATACGGAAAAAAATCAAAAGACTGCAAAAATCTGGCCCAATTCGGATTCAGAATTACTTCCTAATCGATAAATAGAAGATTACCATAAATAATAAAAATTAACTAAAAATAGAGTTTCGAAAAGGAAAACAGCGGATTCAAGCTCGAAACGAGGTGCACCGAGCGTAGCTGGTGGCCATGATGTGCGCGCCAAAATTAGCTTTCCGAATTGGGGTCACGTGCGCGAATCGGACACTTATAGTCAAAGTTATGACCAAAAAATCGACATGTGTATGGAAACCGTCCCAATTAGACTAGATCACGATGTCTTGTTATCCTTGCGCAATCTGACAGCTCGGCATCATTTGACTCGAATCTCTTACATTAGAGGCTTTTAGAAACAAAGAGAGGGAAGGGGGAGAAGACGTGTTGCTTACGCGGTAGAAAGCTAGCTCCACGGACGAGTTCCTTAGATCAGATCATAAGGATTTGTTGCTTTTTGATTTTCTATTCTTCTGTTTTTCTCAGCATTTTTCAATTTCTCATAGGATATGAGAAGATATAATGAGCATATTTTGCGAAGGGATAGCCAACCACTGTGAATTAAAAAATAAATAAATTTTTTATTATATAGTTATATTTCATTTCACTTGGTGCAGATTGCAACTCTAGTTTTGGAAATTTGGCCCTTGGGGGACCAATGAACCACCACGTGCTTTGCCAAGTGGGTTATGTTATTCCTGATCAGAACGTATACAGCAAGTCACTCCTTTCTTTGGGGGGAGTAATGATGATCCCTTTCCACCTCAATTGCACATTATCTCGAAAGATCTGTTATTCTGAAGAGAGCCGGTATAGAAGGCTCAAGAAAATCCCACAATTCCAACAGCTAGCACGCATGGAGATTAGATAGATTACAACTTTATCTGGTACAACGAAAGAGAAACAACGACTGATAGGACTGTTTCCATGAATATGCCTTCTTACCAAAACTCAAACCAGACCCGTTTCCAAACATGGCCTTAATGTCCCACTAGAGGTCTAAAATCCTTGGATAATGACCAATTCATATCGGCAGCTTTCTTTTGTCGTGGCTTAGCTTCTTCTTCTTATTATTTTTTTGACGTATTTGGTAAAACAAATGGCATAAATTTTCGCGAAATGGAACATCATTAGCTTGTATTCGCCGAGGAGCGAACCCCTTGGTCAAGTCAGGAACCAGGCTGACAGATATTGATCAGCGCTGTGATCAAGAAACCCTTTTTCCTCAAGAGAATTTAAAATCAAGTTTTGTCATTCATTTCCCAAGAAATCCTCTTTGGTTCTTTCTGAAACCTTATATAAAAAACCTGCATCGCTCGTATACTGCTGCGATCTTCTAGGTGGTATTTCGAACCGGGCCCTCAATTTGATTGTTAAAAATATCAAGTGGCTTATGATCAGTCCATGTTCTCGTTGAGATAAGTTTCCCTCGATTATAATTAATTATAGTTGATGACACGGATCCTTCCAACGGAGAAAAGGTTGATGACTCAGGCAGTGAGATCATCAGAGTTAATAAAATACACCACAAAGGTAAAAACAAGGTCCAGCTTTTGAGTATTATATGCGGCTGTTCCTTGTCACTTTCTAATCTCCTGGCTGTTCACTTTTTTTTTTTTTTTTATGGCTTTCGTAAAGCATGCTTCCATGTGAAAATCTACCGCAGCATCCTAATCAGAGATTCTCATATATCTGTGATTTCGTCAACGAATATGTAGTTTATTCCTATTAAGCATGACATGGGACTTTGTTGCATCCGCCGGCGGCTACATGACGTGTCGTAATGATCTTGAGTCATATATTAAGTCATCTCCAACCGGAAAAACCAGGAGAGTGGAAAGGTGGGAGCATGTCATGCACATAAACTAACGCGAAGAATTCCTTTTGAGATAATCACGAAGTTGTATTTTAACGGGAAAGCCGTTCGAGTCGATAAACACATGCTTTGGCTTCTGAAGCATACGAGGCACTCACCCAAATGGGATTGTTGAAATATGACCCAAAGTTCCTCTCGTTTCGCTATTACCCAATCCAAGTTTAGAAAATCTTGGTCAAGAACTTGTTTGATTGCTCCACGATATGTAGGAGCGTGCCACATGTTAATTTGAAAGAAATGGATCATGACTACCCTTTTTTAGTAGATTAGATTTGATTGCTAATTTATTATGGGAAAGTGAGGAACACGCTCTCACAATGCATGCATCAGATTTCAAAAAGCATCTTATAGCAAAAGGAAAAAAAAAAGGGAAAAAAAGGTTTTTATCCAAGTGAGACAGCTGCCTAGGAGATCGACCATGATAGCTAGATAAACGGACTTGTTTGATGAGTAGCAACTAATTGATTAGTACCCATTACAAAAATATAGTTGTAGATGAAGATGATGATTAAAGAGAATAAGAATATAAGTAATAGGACAACCAAACAAGGAACTTGTTAACTTTATATATATATATATATAAGATCAACTGTAATACCCCGTCTAAAAAAGGTGTAAGTGAGTAATTCGAATTTTAAACGAAGAGATAGAGCTTAAACCTATGTTTGATTTTTGGATAGAGGTTGAATTATATTTTTGAATTTAAAGGTGCTGATATGGAAATGTGATCTATATTTGAATTTAAAGGTTTGAATATAGACTGAGGTTAATAAATGGTAGCAGATAATGTATATTGGAGACAAAAATTTGGATTGAGGTGGTGCTACTAGTTTTCGAGAGATTGTTCGACAATTATTGGAGAAGTTTTAAGGATTGGTTAAGTGTTCGGGGTAAGTGGTTCTTCAATTGGATTTTTAAACGTGCACTGTATGTTATATGGTTTTAATATATTATTTGGGGAACTGAATAAATTTTGGGTAAAATGAGGTTGTCGTGATTTTGTGAAACTCAATTGAAATATTTATAACTTGTTTTGGTGAGCATACTGTGAAAATTGTCCTTGCGCTGATATTTGGAGGTCTTTGTGGCCTAGAGGTCTGTGTAGCCTGGTATTTGGAGGTCTGTGTGACCATTGATGATTTTCCTATATTGCGCGGTCTTGGATATTTTTGTTATAAACTTGTATTTTTGGATTTTGTATGGCTCACGGTGTTTTATTTTGGATTTCGATTATTGTGATAACATTGTCTTTTCTCCAACCCCATTGAATTACTATTTGCTGAGCTAGTCGTAGCCCACCCATTATTATCATATTTTTCAGAGTTAGCAGAATTAGAGAAGTTCGAGGAGCTTCAGATAGAGTTGTGTTTCGAAGTAAGAATACTTTTAGAGATTAATATTGAAGAATTCTTTTGGGAGATCTTTATCGATATTGGAAATATCGAATATGCTAATGTAAATTTTAGGGCTCGGATTGATAGTTTTGGACTTTTTATGGTGTATGAATATTTTGCTGAGGTTGTACAAATTATTTTTGAAATATTGGGGCCTAGATAAATGATTATCCATGGTAAAAAACCTTATTTAATACGAAAATTTATCTGTATGGAGTTTAGGCCCGGGTCGGCGTTACATCAACAATATTTAGTGTTTTGAGAGCTATAATCGTAATTAGCTGATTTTTTATCCTATTTGTAAAGTAGGTTTTGAAGAGATATCAGACCAATTAGCGGACTGCTTTGTGGGGATAAATGGAATGATAGAAGAAGATAATATAGATTAATCTTATGAGTCAAAAAGGGATGGTGTAAAAGTTATTTGATGCGTGATTCATGTTTTAATATATATATGTTCTTGTGTGTATATTATGCTTATCGTTGCTGGATGTCGATATATTCTGACGTATTTGACCCACTCTAAATTAATGTGGCAAATTCATAATCTAAGAGGATCGAAAAGAGCCAAATCAACAAGATCGATCGTTCTACCTTTTTTTTCTGTAAAATGAAATCAAATCATTGCCCTAGAAGAAAATAGCGTGAGAGGTTTACAGCCACGAACATATGACTAATTTGTTTCTTTGTTTCTTTTTTTTCACTCAGAATATCTCAGTTGTGAGTGCGGCAATTTATGTCCTAAACTGATAGAAAGAAGGAGATTTTATTATTTGAATTATATTCTCTAACACCCCCTCACGTGTGGGTCAGACTCTCTTCTAATTGGGAGACCCAACACGTGCACTATTTAATTGAAATTGGGATATATTGCGGAGTCAGGTCTCGAACTTGGGACCTTGGCTTTAATACCATGTGAATCTACCACTCATCATAAAAACTTAAGCTGATAGAAAGAGAGATATTTTATTAGTTGAATTATATTCTCTAACACTTTTGACCCTCATCTCTTAGGCGAAGAAAGCTACATGAGAATTGTGTGTATATAATTTAGGAACCAAGAGCGTAGAGCTTGAGCGAATAATTGTTATGAACTTGTAGTACCCTTACTAGCAAACATGCTAGATATTCGAAGACATTGATTGCAATTTGCACTTAGGGTCCTCGTGATTTATAAATTCTGAACATGGAAGAATATCTGATTTTTATGTGCACGTACGTGCATCTGGAAATACGTACGAGTGTCTTTCATCATCTTAAAATTGTCTTTGACTTGAAATATGCTTGATTGACACATATTGGAGGTTAATTTCACCCTAATTCTGTGTCTTTTTTTAAAAAAAATATATAATCTGGCAATAAAAAGAATAGGGAATGGGCAAAGAAACCAATATTGGTCACCTTTTCCTAAATGAGGTCAAACATGGTGGTCTACAATTGACACTGTTTTAACACAAGTAAGCCTAACTTATATATCCAACCAAAGAACATAATGGTATGAACTTGGTGGACAATGATAATACCCATGAGTCTTCTCCCAACTCCTTGCTAGCTATAATGTCCAAGTTCATGACTGGAATTCATAAAACACAATCTAGAAGAAGAAGAAGAAGAAGAAGAAGGAGGAGGAGGAGGAGGAGGAGGAGGAGGAGGAGGCTGATATCAAGATATGAGTTGTTTGTAAGTTAAATTCGTAATTGCTGAAAAAACTTAATTAAAATAAATGAGAAACTCTGCCTAATAGTCAATATATATAGTCTAACATATTAATTTTTTTATTTAAATAGAAAGTACAAGTAACGTGGAATCAAAATCTAACATGTAAAATACTTAACCAAAAGATTAAGATTTTCAACTCAAATGAATTAATATTAAATTAAAGCAAGAATATGAGTTTAAGTCGATCCAATATTGCCGTTTTAACGTGGGGCAACACTTTTATCTATACTAACAAAAGATGAAACATGATCGATTATGATTAGGGGTGTTCAAAAATTATCCAATCCGACTCTCCGACCCGGATCCGACCCGCCTCGACCCGATCGGGTCAGGTGGGGTCGGATCCGGTTTCGGAGTCGGATACTTTTAATAAAAAAACATGTATTCGGGTCGGAGTCGGATATCCGGATATAAATCCGTTTGTATCCGACCCGACCCGAATTACCGAATATATGAAACGCGCGTTTTGACGTTAGTAAAACGCGCGTTTCAGCCTCTGCCCTCCCCCTCCCTCGTATGACTTGCGATTTCAGCCTCTGCCCTCCCCCTCCATTCGTCGATTTCCCCCTTCCTCTCAAAAACCCTAACCTAAGTCTAACCGTGACCTGTCAGGTGCCGCCGGCCCGCCAGTCGCCAGTCGTCGCACGCCGCACCCCCCTCAGTCGCCCCTTCAGTCGCCAGTTGCCAGTCGCTGCACCCCTTCGGTGTTCGAGTTCGCGAATCGCGACTCCAGATCTCTCTCAGTCTCTCTCTCTCTCTCTCTCTCTCTCTCTCTCGTATTATATAATGCCCTAGAGATCTTGTTGCTGACTGTTGTTTTTTTGCTGTTGGCAGATCTAACTTTGCAGTCGATAGATCTAATTTTACCGAACTGATTTGTAGCGAAAATACAAGGTAATTTGATGGTTGTTCACTTGTTTGTTTGCTGTTGAAACTTAGGGCTAGGTCTAATATGTGCATGGTTACAAAGGTTCCTAAATCCCAATCCCCATGGAGTATATGTTAGATAAAAAGCTTGCTTTCGTGATACCCTTTTTCCGAGAGACTGATACCAATAATTAGACAAAAACTTTCACAACGTTTCATTTTCACAAGTTTGATCGGGTATACAGCATTCGAGTAAAGTATCACTAAAGGTATTACTGTTCAAGATTTTTGTTTCCTGTTTATTTTTCTTGTGTGGGGGCCTGTTTGATTAACTGGCAGTCTGAAAACGGTGGTTAGGAGGAATCTCTCTTAGCCATAAGATCAGGGCAATCCTTGGTATTCGAAATTGACTTGAAAAAAGGGAAAGTTTTTGCATTTGTAGACACCATAAGTAAACACTAACTATTGTCCTGACAAGTGTACATCCATGGGTTAGGATTTAGGAACCTTTGTAACTCTCTTACACCAACATATTAAACATCTAGCATTCAACAACTACAGGGACAGAAAAATGAAATTACATAAAAGGGCACATATAAGACATGTATGGAACTTATTTATAAGCTTGGCGGCCTTAAGTTTAATTAAAAGGAAAAATGCAAAGTTGAAAGGAATCAATTTTAATTCTGTTTAAGCTCTTAAACTATTGAATAGTTTTCAATCTTATTTGATGATTTGGACTGAAAGGAACTTTGATTAGGACAAATTAATAACGAATTGGTTTGGAAGGGTTAGCAATGTTAGACTGTTAGTTATGTGCTTGATTGTTCTATACTTGTTTTAAAGGTAAGGAGAGCATTGTGAGCAGTGAGCATTGGTTGGAGTGTTGACTGTGTTGGAGTGTTGACTGTGTTGTTGTTCTTCACTTGTTGGAGTGTTGACTGTGTTGCTGTTCTTCGCTGCTAAGTTGCTCAGGTAAGTGTATATTTTTCCATTTTGGTTTTTGAGAAATTATAATATTTTGCCTATGGAGATTGGAGGTCAGGGCTTGTTGAATTGGTTTGTTGGTTCTGTTGTGTTGTTGGTGATTGGAGATTGAAGTGCTGAATTGTTTGGTTGATTTATCTTTGATTCTTTGTTGAACAATATAATGATATATAATTTGTATATTAATTTAACAGATGGAAGCAATTAATTTTGATGAATTGGGTACCCCTACGAGTGGTACTCCTGAAAGAGGTGGTACGGGTACCCCTGAAACGGGTAGTACCCCTACTTCGGGTAATCCGGACAGTCCTATGTCTCCCGTTATTGATCTTGATGCAGAGGCAGAGGAGCCTTCTGCTGGTACTCAACCTACACGTGGTGGGCGACCACCATTGCCTAGGAGGCAATCTAATAGATCTAGGGCCTGGGATCATTTCACAAGACAACCGATTGGGGGTGGTAAACTTCCGAAGTGTACATGTAACTATTGTGGACAAATTTTTAATTGTCACTCCAAATTACAAGGCACTTCGTCTTTGCTCAATCATCTAGCTAGTTGCCCTAAGTATCTTTATATCAAGGGAAAGACGGACAAGAGGCAATCTCATTTAAGCTTCGAGTCTAAGAATAGTGGGGAGAGTAAAGATATGACATTAGCCAAGTACAGTGAGAAAAAGATTAGGGCATCACTTGCTAAAATGGTTGTGGTAGATGAATTGCCATTTTTGATTGTAGAAGGTGAGGGATTTAAGGAATTTGTGAAGACTCTTGAGCCTAGGTTTCCCATGCCTTCTCGGTATACAGTGATGAGGGATGTTATGAAGCTTTTCCTAAGGGAGAAAGAGGAGTTGAAGACTATGTTTTTGACTTCAGGGCAAAGGGTTTGTTTAACCACTGATACGTGGACTTCGATCCAGAATATAAATTACATGTGTGTTACTGGACATTTTATTGATAGTAGCTGGAAGATGCATAAAAGAATCCTTGCATTTCGTAAGATTCAAGATCACAAAGGGGCAACGATTGGGAGGGAATTAGAGGAGTGTATGCTTGAATGGGAAATCTCTAAATTTCTTACTATTACAGTTGACAATGCCACTGCCAATGATAGTGCTATTGATTGGTTGAAGAAAAGAACCTTGAGCAGTGATCAAACTATTTGTGGCCATGATTTCATTCATATGAGGTGTAGTGCACACATTCTGAATCTAATTGTCAATGAGGGGTTGAAAGAACTTGATGAGTCTGTCATTAAGGTTCGGAACTTGGTGAAGTATGTGAAGTCTTCTCCAGCTAGGTTAGTAAAATTTAGAACTTGTGTGGAGAAGAAAAGAATCCAATGTGCTTTATCTTTGTGCCTTGATGTTCCAACTAGATGGAACTCCACTTACCTTATGCTGAATGTTGCTGAAAAATACCAGAGGGCATTTGAGCTGTTGCAAGAGGATGATGGACAAATACATAATTATTTGAATGAGAATGGACCAGATAGGAGAGGATTGGGAGCTCCTGATGATGATGATTGGGATAGAGTTAGAACGTTTGTGAAATTTTTGCAAATTTTCTATGATGTTACGATGCGACTCTCTGGGTCAATGTATGTCACTTCTAATTTGCATTTTCAAGAAGTCTCCTACATTCATACTCATTTGATGACATATTGTGATAGTCATGATGATTTGTTGAGTGCCATGGCTTTTAGAATGAAGTTGAAGTATGAAAAATATTGGGGGGATGTCCACAAGATCAATAGGCTCTTGTTTGTGGGTGCTATCCTTGACCCACGTTACAAGATTGTCACCCTAGAATTTTGGTTCAAGAAAATTATGGGTGTTGAGGAAGGAGAAAAATTTATTGAGATCTTGAAGGTAGATGTTGAGCGGTTGTATAGGCATTACAGTGATGGATTATCTTCAGATGGGCCTAGGATGGGCAGTGAAATTTGTGATGACTATGATTATGACTCTCAAAGCAGTGGCACAATAGTGGGAAGGGAAAGGAGAAGTTCAAATCCGCTGTGTATCTTGCAAGAATTCCATCAATCTCGGGCATCTAGGAATTTGTTAGATTGCAAGAGTGAGTTGGAACGTTATTACTTGGAGGATGTGGAGTCCCCTAGTTCAGCGTTTGATATTTTAACTTGGTGGAAGGTTAACTCCACCAAATTTCCAATTATTGCTCGAATTGCACGAGATGTGCTAGCTATTCCTATCACTACCGTTGCTTCTGAGTCTGCATTCAGCACTGGAGGGCGCGTTCTGGATCCCTATCGGAGCTCCTTGGCTCCCAAAACAGTTGAGGCTCTCATATGTGCTCAGAATTGGCTAAGGTCATCACCCATTAGCCCTGCCCAACGTGTCTTAGAAGCCGTTGAGGACTTTGAAAGCTTTAGACTAGACTCAGGTAACAATGTTCTATGAAATTCAATTCATTTATTGTTTTGGTTCTTCGTTTTGTGTAATTAATGTTGTTTTCATATTTTTGTATAGAATTGGAAGCTGATCCTGTGGGTATCATTTTGGATGAATCTTGAATGTATTGGATTAGAGACACTCTCAAAGTGTGTGGTATTGACATCATGTGAGTAATATCTTACTTGTAACTTCTAATATTACACTTATTTGTTCTTTTTCTATCCTACTTCTACTATCTAACAGTAATTCTACTGATTCATTTTCTACAGGATGTAATTTGGAAACCATCGTTTTTCTTCGTCAAATATTTGGAAACTTGGAATCGTCAAATATTTGGAAACTTGAAATGTTATTAATTTTAGAACTTGCATCGTTCATTATCGAGTTAGTGAATATTTCTGTTAATTAGAATTTAAAAGTATGGAATAGTTTGTTTTTAATTGTTATATTTAGCTATTTCTGTTAATTATAATTTTTTTTTCTAAGTCTGTTAATTATATTTAGCTATTTCTGTTAATTAGCTATTTTTTTTTTCCAAACACTACCTTATAATTTAGAAGTGTAGAATATTTAAATATTCTGTTAAATATTTGGAAACTTGAAATGTTTTTAATTTTATAATTTAGAAGTCTGTTGACAATACAGTGGGTGTTGCAAAAAAAACACCTTAGGCTTAAGGTTAAATTCGGATTGCCCTAAAGCACTGCAAAATAGGCCCAAATCCGTCAGATTGCCCTAAAGCACTGCAAATAGGCCCAAATCCGTCAGGCCCAAAGTAGCAAAAAGGCCCAAATACGTCAGGCCCAAATCCGAAAATCCGATCCGAAATCGACCCGAAATCCGAATATCCGAATTCGCCGGATAGTAGGTCATCGGATTCGGATTTCGAATAGTAAATCCGGTATCCGAGTTTTTCAGATTCAGATTCGGATACATCATTTCCGAATCCGAATATGTCGGTGCACACCCCTAATTATGATAGTTAAGTAGCCCACTACTCCCACAAACGAGACACTAAAAATAGATAGATCAAAAGGAGGATTAATGGTGTCCAATCCGTAAAAGTTTGATAAATCTCATGTCCATTCCATCAAATTATTGGTCTCCATCTTCATGACAACCAATACAAACATATATATATATATATATATATATATATATTCTCACACGTTCGGTTTGTGAAGTGGGAGGGTGGACGAAATAGGTAGACAACCTTTCCGTATCACAATACAGAAATATCGTACGTCTACTGTTCTGAAGACACTTTAAAAAAAAAAAACTAGAAGATTTAATTTAGTTAGACTATATATTATAGGGGTGATTTTGGAATCTCCAAGTAGGACCCATCCCTTAACCAAGCCAAAACCACATCCAAACCCCCAAACCGCTGAGCCACCTTACTCCAGCACTCGGTTTTAATCAACTTGCATGTGGGTCCACCCACGACCGAGGACTCATCCGTACTGATTCGGCTCCATCATCTCCTCGCCCTAAAATGAAAAAATTTCAAAACGATGGCTTTAAGGAAAAAGAAAAAGAAAAATTAAATTTATATGTATACGTGTCTTATCCTCAACAAATTTAAAACTTATTTTATTGGGCTAACTAATATTTGTTTTCAAAATATATGCAATCAATATCATCTTTGATTATTTTTTGGGGAGCAAGAAAAAATTAAATCTCACATGTCCATCCGAGAAGAATCCACAAAAAAGAATTGGTAAATCTTGAATATAATATTTAATTTTCTTACTTGAAACCTGAACTTTTTTTTAATAAAACAACGAAACAAAACTAACCTCAAATATACTCTTCAACCTGACGGTGTAAAGGAAGCACAAGTAAGTGTCGTACAAATATGATGTGTGAACATGTAAAAAGATTTAACATCCTTTACGATGTGAAGAAATGGGTCGATCTACTCCGGTCGTATATTGTTGGGAAAAGCTTAAGGAAATAAAAAAATACCAAAAATTTAAGTGGTTCGGTCCCAATTCGATCTACGTCCACCCCAGAACAATTTTATTCAGAATACTTAAGAAAATCATTCTAGCCGCCCAATACAATAGCTCACACCACACCGATAACCATACTCTCCACCATCTCAATTCGCACTGATTGAGGCCGAATTTCACAATTTTGACTGTACCAATAGATCAAGGATGACTTAAAACCTTCAAAACCAGTCTGACCTACTCGAAAATCGGCCTAAAAGCCCCTGAACTGGCCGAAAAACCACATTTGAACAAAAACCGGAATCTTCTGGAATATTCTGATCCCCGAAATAATCCTCTGCTGATGTCATACCTTGGGACCCACCTATTGACGTGTCAGCTGACTAGGGACGTGCGCGTGCAGTGCGTGGAGAGAATGATTCCTACGCATCCTACCTCTCTTCGGCTCGTGAGGGCGCGTGTGGCAAGTGGACGGTGTGTTCCGACTTCTTGCGACGTGTGACAATGATTCTGTGTTCCTCCTGTGACACGGTTGCGACCTCCTCTACAGGTTGGTGCCCTCCAATCTCTGATTGGATACCTTTTAATTTTTGGACCTTCTATGCTTCCCCCCGAAAAATCACTCCGACTTCTAGAACCAGACTCTGATACCACATGTTGGGAAAAGCGTCACGAAAATTAAAGAAAAGAACACCAAGAATTTACGTGGTTCGGCTCCAATCCGGCCTACGTCCACCTCAGAACAATTTTATTAAGAACGCTTAAGAAAATCACTCTAGCCGCCCAATACAATAGCTCATACCACACACTCTCTTTTTCTCTCTCTGCCCAAGACTCACGTTTCACGTTCCACTTTTCTCTTATAACATAAGCTTCTATTTATAAAAAAAGATACAAATAGAAACTCTTAGAGAAAACATTGAACTTGGAATGAAGAGAAAATAACTTTTTTAGAAGTCTACTCATATTTCAAGTCTATCTTATATGGTTATGGACCCCAAATAAAATCAATAGGGAATGATACATGAAAGTTCGTATAAATCCCACCTGCTTTTGAATGGGATTCAATCCGAACAATGAATGAAAGGGGTAAAAACAAAGAAGAGAGAAACCCCACTTGTGGGGAGGAGAAATGTCAATTTCGGTTGGGAAATAATGGAATGCTCTGAATTTTCCAATTTCTAGTTTTTTTTTTTCTGGAGAGACGAGGCGAGAGAACCTGGCCAATAAGACAAAGGAAAAGTCTGGAGAGGACGAATCAAATCAAGCCAGGTAAGACTTATGGGGCGCGGAATTTCTTGTTGGCTGAGCTTTTGTCTTGAATGCTTTGGGCTATCCATCCATATCCCCCTACCTTATTAAACTCTTTGCCCCACAACCCATCCTATTCCTCCCCTCCCCCTCCCCCTCCCCCTCTATTTTTTTTTTTCTGAAACCTCCCCCTCTCTCTGCTCTGCAGTCCTAACGTTTATCTGGATTTCAATTGGTGTAGCTGTTAAAACGAAATTAAAGAAAATAAGGCGTCAAAGAAGAGATAGATCAGAGAGAGAGAGAAACCATGTTGGGGGATTCAGCAGAAGCAGCAAGCTCAGGGGGGATGAACTCAACTAAAACACGGTCCACAGTCATGTGAACCCCATCAACTTGCAAGTGTGGGACCCCCCTCACATACACAGCCCACAACCCACACATACTATGAGCCTAAAGACCCACTCTTCATCTTATTTCTCTCTCTCTCCCCAAGTCCCCACAGTCTCTCTCTCCCATGAATCTTCCTAGTTCCTTACTATTTCTCTTGGGTTGACCCACCACACCCACATCCCCATATCTCCAACACGCCCTCACTGTTATAATTAAAAAAACCAACAAAATAAAAAGACGGAAAATAATTAATTTGCCAATTCCTAATATTAAACATTCACTTGCCGAAACTTCCTATATATAATCTACTACCCCCATACGACCCTCATTCACAGTTCACAGTTCACACATCTCTTCCTTTATTATTTTCTCTCCCTCTTCTGATATCATAGTCAAATACAACCTTTGCTTACTAATTAGCTATCTCCTTCTTCTTGCCCAGAAGTTAACTGAAAATGGAAGGAAGTTGCATAGACGAAAGCACAACAAGTACTGACTCTATATCCATTTCCCCAGCAACCCCGTCGCCTTTCCCGGCTACTAAGTCCCCTGGGAGTCTATGCCGGATGGGAAGCGGCACCACCAGCACGATCCTAGACTCGGAAAGCGGCATCGAAGCCGAGTCCCGAGGGAAGCTCCCATCTTCCAAATACAAAGGAGTTGTCCCCCAGCCCAACGGCCGGTGGGGTGCCCAGATTTACGAGAAGCACCAGCGAGTCTGGTTGGGCACTTTCAATGAAGAGGACGAGGCCGCCAGGGCCTATGACATCGCTGCCCAACGCTTCCGTGGCCGCGACGCCGTGACCAACTTCAAACCCTTGGCTGCCGCTGCGTCGACGACCGAAGAGGACGACATCGAGACCGCGTTCTTGAACTCTCATTCCAAGGCTGAGATCGTGGACATGCTCAGGAAGCACACGTACAATGATGAACTGGAGCAAAGCAAGCGTAACCATGGCTTGAACAGCAATGGCGGAAAGAGGTCTAAAGCTGAGGACTTTCTGGCTAATCCTCTCGGTTCAGGCCGGGGCTACAAAGCGCGTGAGCAGCTTTTCGAGAAAGCTGTTACTCCGAGCGATGTCGGCAAGCTGAATCGGCTCGTGATACCGAAGCAACATGCCGAAAAGCACTTTCCCTTGCAAAGCGGAAGCACTTCCAAAGGGGTGCTCTTGAATTTCGAGGATGTTGGAGGCAAAGTGTGGAGGTTCAGGTACTCTTATTGGAATAGCAGCCAAAGCTACGTGCTCACGAAGGGTTGGAGCCGATTCGTGAAGGAGAAGAATTTGAAGGCTGGTGACATTGTGAGTTTCCAACGCTCGACCGGGCCCGATAAACAGCTTTACATTGACTGGAAGGCAAGGACGGGGTCAGGTCATGTCGGGTTATCAAACCCAGTTAACCCGCCTCAGCCGGTTCAGATGGTCAGGCTATTTGGGGTCAACATTCTGAAAGTGCCTGTGGCTGGGGTTGTGGAGAGCAATAAGAGCATTAGCGGCTGCAATGGGAAGAGAATGAGAGAAATGGAGCTGTTGACATTAGAGTATAGCAAGAAACAAAGGATGGTCGGAGCTTTGTAACACTGTTATCTCTCTTTTGTTTTTGTTTCCTTTTTCCTTGGAGTTTTGGCATTTTGTGAACGGAGTAAGGAAGGAAGGAGGAGTGTAGGCCAGAAAGATGAAGAGGGGTGGTGTACTAGTTTTTTTTTTTCTAAGCGGGGTGGTGTGCTAGTTGCAAGTTGCAAAAGGTGAATTGTACATTACAGAACAAAAAGGCTGAAGAAAGATGAAATTAGGTTTACAGAAAGCAAAAAAAAAAAAAAAAGAGGATAACTGCCAATTTGGTTTCGTTCATGGTTTTCGGACTGTTCTTTTATTCCTTCATGTTAAGGCGCAGTAGCTTTTGTAGTTTGTGCTTGGTGGGCGCTGTTGCTTTCCCGAAATATCTCTATGTTGACAAACAATGCTTCGAAAGAGTAAATAGATGGGGGGAAATTGAATAGGCCGTGTGGAAGGCACCTTTGCCCTCAAACGGATGATGGCTAGCTAATTGGTTGGACTGATTTGTCTAATGAGAAAGAGGCACTTAGGCTTTCCAGGTGTGTGCCTGCCTGTCACTCGTAGGTTAGGTACCCTCTTTAAACAAAACTGTACTCTTCACTGCATTGTATAAAAAGCACAGTGGAATTAGGTAGATGGAGTTCGAGGCATCAGGCATGAGCTGAGGGTATATGCTGGAGATCTGGAATTCATTTTGGATGGATGTTGGCTCAATAAGATCATGGCCAAATGACAATACTATCCAGCAGGCAGGCAATTAACATACTTCAATCGTGGGAAATGACAATACATCCTCATGTTGGCCAGCAAACTAAACATTTATTCCACTGATTAAAAGCATTTTCCCCCAATTCGTACAAATATATAATCATCAATGTCATTAGTTGTAGTTATCATTGCATTTTGAGCTTGTACTAATCTACAGTACGCATCATGCCGAAATCGAGACGTACTACGAATAAAGTAGTAGATCTGAAAAAAATGTCAAACAAATAACTAATGCGAAGAATCATATATAGAGGCAAAGTAAGCAATAACGATCGTCTTATAGCTAGTGATTACACTATATGTTGTAACAAAATCCCTCGTAGAACAACATTAAGGTCTGGTCCTTTTTCTTTATGAAAAACCTAACGACACTGTGTTGTCACTAGCTAGACCACTCCATATAAGACAAAAGAAATAGGATGTCTGACTTTCTTTCTTTTAATTTGTTTGACGAGTTCAAAGCAGATCAAGCTTATATCACCAGGAATATAACAGCATATATAATTTGTAGCATTCTTTTCATGCATCTTCTTTCTAACTTCGTGATGGGTTTCCTGCGATGTTTCCATTTAACTGTTTTTTGTTAATCAACTGCAGCAGATGAGCTGTGTAATGAAAGATTCTGCGCATTAAAGTCAAGAAAATACATCCCACTCGTACGATTATATTATCTTTATTGATTAAACAAATTAATGATATCTTAGAAATACTCTTCTTATAATATACCCACACAATGCACATATCATGATCTATATTGCTCTCCAGCCAAACCGAAATAGTAAGCTTCGTTTTATTTTGGGGAAACCCCCCACTTTAAGCATGTCATCAATCAAACACCACACAATGCACATATCATCTGTATTGCACTCCAGCCAAACCAAAATAGTAAGCTTAGGTTTCACTTTGGGAAAAATCTTACTTTAAGCATGTCATGATGCTATATAATTATCTGCCTAAATTGCATCATGCAATTCAAAGACAGATAGACACATAATGTCAGACGATGTGGGTACTATAATATTTAATGATTGTTGTATGTCTCTTTTCGAATTTTATAGTGCAGTTTAGACAAAAAATTATAGAGGATCCTGATACATATCAGTACTATACTAATTTCAATTAATCTTTGAGATTTTGGGGTTGAATTATTTAATTATCTAATTGGAAACCCTACGTGTTTTCATCCTTTTACTAGTTATAATATGATGTTTCACTGGATATTTTTTTTTGACATATATTATTTCCATTAGGATTTAGTTTATGCCAAGAGTTTCTTTGCACTGAAGCTGCATTTTGTCTCCCCGAAGACTTTCCTCAATCCATGTGGGAGGACTAAGATCACTACTTTAATGTCGTGAATTTCATTGGGTAGCTTCTTCACCATTTTAGAATCTCTACTAACTCTTGTCTTGGCTGTACACACACCTTATAAAAATACAACAAGATAGCATACGCATAACTCAGGCCCAGATAACGTGTGTTTTATTAATTATAATAAATGGCAATTGCTTCGATCTCTACTGATCAAGTGTGAACATGGTATTTTTAAGTAGACATGAAGGTGTGAACTTGAAAAGGTAGTTTTTGACCTTACTACAAATATTATTATTTGAAAATTAATTGCATTAATTCTAAAGTTTGGGGGTTGGAAAAAATAATAATATAATTTTTAATAAATATCTTCAAAGTTTAGAAATAGTAAACATATTCCCAGCCCATACTAGTTAAGCCCATATTCCAATCTGTACGCTTGGCCCAGCCCAGATTTCTGAACCATTATCGTATCCATGTGTGAGAATGAGATAGAGTGGTGCACTTTAGAGAATGGCATTCGCTGCTTCGCTTGCACACACTGCGTCTTTGCAGCTATCTTCGTCCTTTCATGGCGAAGCCTTATCATCTGCGTCAAACTCAACTCTCTGCATGGGGTCCCCGCTCTTGTTCCCAGCATCGACTGTCCCGGGTCTGTCACCTCCTCTCTTTTCTCGTTTTCTTTCTTTCCTTTCTGATTATCACTATCTTCTTTTCTTCCCTTCTCTGAGCTCCCATATAAGGACATTTATAGGGATTGTTAGCGTAAATTGCTAAATTTGATTCCAAGATTGGGTCTTATTTCGATGTTGTGTGGTTGTCCAATTCAGGAAAGCAATTACATTCTCGAAAGCGACTCGTTGTTTTTTCGAAGAGGTTATCGGGTTTGGAGGAGGCCATGAGAATTAGAAGGTAACATGTCTCTAAAGGAGTATCGACGCTCTTCTTTGAAATGCACCCTCAATGTAGAGGAATTGGTACATAGGTGGTGTTCTCTGAATATTTCAGCTTTAGTAGCCAAAATTAGTCGCGTCTGTTTCTCTCTGGATTGAATTAGTTCTTTTGGCCTTGCCGAACCAAAAAAATTGATGAGCTTTGGTGGCGCCAAGTAGTCTTATAGTTTTCTACCTCTCCAAAGATAAAAGAAGATTCTTTGTTAGCATATATTCGTTAGTGAAGAAGGCGAAAAATGTAAATAATGTTATTCCACGAAAGCTTGCAAATGATGTTAAAATGATATGAACAACCCATTGACTTTTGGGTCATTGGCACCTGAATTTTTCACATCATCTATCGTTATGGTGCAGTAGATGATAATTTGGGATCCTTTTAATTCTCTTTCTCCATGGCATCTGAGTAAAAGAATGAGAAGGTAAAGTACTATTGTTTGTACATATGTGGGGGAAAAGAAATAACTGTTTAAATCCCTTTGTCATCCGTATGCTTATTCTTGAGACCTTTTTGTCCTAAATCACCCAAATATAAACTGTTGGCAGGCAGTGCCAGAAAGATTATATGCATATGTCAAACATCTATTCTATTTTTATTCTTAAATCATGATTTCCATGTAGATTCTATTAGACCCTGGAGTGGTGAAGCTAGTAGTTCATCTCTCTCTTTCTCCTGCTCTGAAAATTGGAGCTAAAGTCATTATCAATTTGCTTTTCTGGACATAAAATGTTTGGACCGTGGGTAGTTGATTGCATATTGCTGCCTTTGTCATCTTTTCTTATGAAGGTTGAAGTAATTCTTAGTTAGTATCCGTAATAAATTATTTGCTCATATGTAGAGAACGTGAGCTTAAAAGTGTGAAAAAGGATATAAGAAGGCCTCCATTGAGGCGGGGAAGGGTATCACCACGTCTTCCTGTGCCTGATCACATACCAAGGCCTCCTTATGTTGGCTCAACTTTGTTACCAGAAATTTCTAGTGAGTATCAAGTTCACAACTCCGAAGACATTAGTCGCATGAGGGCTGCATGTGAGCTTGCTGCTCATGTCTTAGACAACGCAGGAAAATTGGTTAGGGTAAGCATTTTGGCGTGTATCATGCTGTGTGAATTTCTTTGTTTCACTATGTCAGTAATTCAATCTCTATAACATTATTCGTAATTGTAGCTATTCTGAGTTTCTCAGGTGCATTGTTAGCTCGATGCAACCCACAGAATCCTTCCCGCAAAATAGGATCAGAACCCGGAAGGGATTTCTCATACCCTTCTGGTCGCAATTTTAGTTGAGGATCATATCAGAAACTGATAATTTTCTTTCATGATCCATTGTTAAAAAGTTGGAACAGGTGTTGAAAATTCACCCTCCCTTTATTAATGCTCATGTTAAACACATGCTCATTATTAAATAAACTTCATCTTGGTTTAATTTTTTCATCTTATCTGTTCTTCTATAGTTGTTTTTCTCTATATGTGGTTTTAAACTCTGACATAACCCGTTCTAGTTGGCTGAAATTTTTTTGTATCTTTGCAGCCGTCAGTGACAACTAATGAAATTGACAAAGCAGTACATCAAATGATTATTGATGCTGGTGCTTATCCCTCACCTCTTGGCTATGGGGGATTTCCAAAGAGTGTATGCACATCAGTTAATGAGTGCATGTGCCACGGAATACCTGATTCTCGCCAATTACAGGTTCGGTGTGCTGTGTTGACCAGTTGATGCTTGCACAATATGCATATCATATCATTGCTAATATTTGTCTTTTGTTCAGGATGGTGACATTATAAACATCGATGTGACAGTGTACCTAAATGTACGCTTCTACTTAATTTTCTAAGTTCTAATCTTCGCTCATGTGTTTACTGAATAACTGCTTCTCGTCTTGATTAAATGAACTTACTGCAAATGGTCTTCAACATTGATTTGACCATCTCTGTAACCTACGTTCATGATTAGTAAGTTTATTTACATATGCCAATTTTATTTTCTTTATATGCTAGAAGTAATCAAGGCTCTTCGAAAAGTTTATTTCATAAAAAAGCATGCACGCTCACATGCCCAGGCACACAAATAAAAAATTAGAAGTTTGGTTACTGAAATGGTTCTCCATTCCCTGCTTTGGATTATCTACACTATCTGACTCTGTCATTATCTCTATTCTAGTTTCTAAAGCCAGAAGCTGATGTGTTTCTATGTATGGCCTACCTTTCGTGTGTTTAGGGATACCACGGAGATACATCCAAAACCTTTCTCTGTGGGGATGTCAGTGATGCAATGAAACAACTTGTGAAGGTAAATTTCCATTTGATACTCTGAAGTTGAGGCAATATGTTCTGAAAATTATCTTAGTAACGTATCTCATTTAGCTCCTTCAATATCGGAATGAAAGGAATGTTAGCTGCTTCATCTCCGTCTGCCTATCCCTTTTTTCTTACTTTGCTGCCGAAGACAGTGTATTCATTTGGTGAATAAATTGTCAAAGCATTACTTCTCTTATGGCTGTTCAATCTATGTATGACGTGGCAGGTTACTGAAGAGTGCTTGGAGAGAGGCATCGCTGTTTGCAAAGATGGTGCTAGTTTTAAGAAGATTGGAAAGAGAATAAGGTACTACTTGTGCACATGGTATGTTTGGGTCAGCAAAGAAGAGACGTGTGAAAATGACTGGGTGTCAAGTCCAAAAATGGTATAATAGTTCCATTTACAGACACCAAAAAAAAGCTGGACATTGTAGGAATTGATGCATATTCTTAATGAGAAGCCTATTCAGATTGGAGGGGATATAGTGGAGGACTTTTGTGTTCCGTCCTTTAACTATTCCTGCTAGCATAGTATTTTTAAGTCATAAATGCAGTTAAAACAATGTTATCTATTGAAAACCTGTGAAGAAAAGGAGTAAGCCACAACTAAAGGCACAGGGGTTGATATATGGTAATCTGGAGTGTGCAAGGCCTCACTTCAGAAAGAGCTAATGAGATAGTTGTTTTTAATAAAACAACAAGGGGAAAATAGAAGCTCTGAAGCAAAGTTTCGAATTTGGTGATGGATGGCCTTGTATAATTGTCATTACAAAACTTGGACAAAATCTTTTGATTTTATCTCATATGCTGTAATCTTTCTAGGGACTAAGGTAGACATTATAATTACTCTTTATAGAGAAAAACTGGAATTTTTACTTTGAGTAGATTTAGTAACTTGGTTCACTATGGCGTGGTTAAATAATTTTTGGGTCTGGGTGCAAAATTGATCAGCTTCATACATAACGTTGCTCCTTGTCATACTCACACCATGCTCATACTTGCATAAGACTTGCAATACAGAATTGGATGGGTGCCAGATTTGTTGGTTGGATTTGTTCAATGCTTGCAGCTCACCCCATAGGATGCATAATTCTTTGTTAGGTATTGGCTATAGTAGATGGATATGTCTTTTTCCTTTTTGCAGCTATGAAAATGCGTATAATGTGACTGTGTGAAACATGAGTCGTCGATCATATTTTGATTGGCTTCCTTGCGCGTTATGTTTTGTCCGTGTGATATGCTTTAAATGATTAGGCATAAACACTTGCTTCGTGCTATGTAACAATGATTTCATTTATTTTATAGCTAGTCGGTAAAGGTCTTACTCTGCATTATTTTCCCAGTGAGCATGCTGAAAAATATGGATATGGTGTGGTGGAACGTTTTGTTGGCCATGGTGTGGGAACCGTATTTCACTCAGAACCAATTATACATCATCACCGTAAGTCACCTCTTGAATTCAGTATTTTGCTTACCTTGTTAGTTCATTGTCTTAGGAAGAAGGAAGCCTTTAATAATTGTTTAAAGTGTTGGAAACTGAACCAAGTGTTGACCCATGTTGGATAAAACCTTTCATACGATTGAGTAGACATTTGGATTAGAAGGGCAATCTGATGTTAATCAAATCTCTTGGGGTGATTGACCTTTTGTTGACACCAAAAACAGTATAATGAGGTTCTCTATGTGAACCACATGTACTACAATGTCTGGCATGTTCCTTGCCTTGACATATTGCTCAAGTGAGGTACACCACTGTTTGATTCTTATCTGGTTGACGTTTTGATGCTGCTTTTATAATACTGTAGAGTTGCATAACTAACTCCTCATTTCTTAGTGTTGAATTCCAAATTCTCTTGAGTTGATAATAAGTACTATGATTGTGCTCACTAAAAATAAAAGTAAGTACTATAATCCTATCAAATTCTTGTAAAATTTTCTCCCCTTTGCGAAGGCATCTTCTTCTTTTGTGCTCTAAGTAATTACAATATGGTAGCACTTAAACCCATGTTTAGCTTGTCCAAATAATGGCAATGTACTCAAAAGCCTAAAGAATTGCCCCTCTATATGTAGATTGCTTTCTTTTTTTCTTTTTCTTTTGTGGGTGGGTGTGTGCAGGTTGGCTGCTGGGGGATAGTGTCCAATTATTATTTGTATTGTCCTATGATATTGAGGTTTTGAACTACTTTTTGAGCTGGAATTTTATTATATACAGGCAATGACCATCCTGGTTTCATGGTTGAAGGTCAGACATTTACTATTGGTGAGTGCATTACCCCGTACCTGGAAATTGAGGTGACATTTTAATTTATTGCGTGTTTAGACTGGCACGACTTTTTTAGCTTAAATCATGCAGAGAATATACTGAGGCAATTGAATACAAAATAAAGCTAGCAAAAAAATAAGCAATACAAAATAAAGCTAATGAAGGTGGTTGGTCTCTCTTGCACCTGAAGAGAAAGAAGACTGTTTGAGATAAAATCCAATGTTGGATCCGTAGAGTCACTGGTGTCTGCGAGACTTACAGGACAAAAAGAATAACTTTAGTCCTCTGCCAGGATCCATCATTCTAATTTATCACTTCAATTGTGGTAAATAGTCATATACAATGAATGACACATCTACTGTAATGGTACATAGAAAACACAAATAACATTGGTCTTGGCTAATTATTCATCCCTAGCTTAGCAAGGAACACCAGATGCTGTGTCATTTCAGATTCTCAAACATATCTCGGACTATATTGTCTATGGAACGTTCCCTCTTGCTTTTTATATGTTTTGGTGTCAACTATTTAATGCCAACAAGCACAGTACTCTCGCTAGTGTAATATGACGGCTTTTCAGTGTCTTACACCTCCGACTCTTATTTGCGTTGAAACTGGTAATGACCAAAAACTTACATCTCAGTTTATAATGCTTGCAATTAAAAGGCAGAAAATTATTTCAAAAGCATGAATAAAGAAAATTGGCTTGCATTCTTGTGGGAGATCCCTTCTTGTTCCTTGTTTGTTGTGAATTTTCCTTAATTGCACTAGCTGCCTAAGAAAAGAATGTTGAGGAGCTAGTGAAGTATGTGGTTTTATTTCTACACTAGTGAAGCTTGTGAGCTGATCCATGAATCTTCACTTAAAAGTTTGTATTTGTTGTTCCGCAGAACCAATTCTTACACTGGGAAGCATTGATTGCATAACTTGGCCAGACAACTGGACAGCTGTAGCAGCTGATGGCAGCCCTGCTGCACAGTTTGAGCATTCCATTTTGGTTACTAAAACTGGTGCAGAAATCTTAACGACGTATTGAAGCGGGTATACTTTATCTTCTGGAATCTTTTCGTGATTGGTAGCTGAATGAATCAGCTTTCTTCCCTTTTGCTTCAAGAGTTCTCAGACTAAAATTAATGGATGCCAGTGAAAGGTGTTCATCGGGGAATATAGTCTGAAAGTGCAAGAATAGTGGTGTATGAATCATAGAAAAAAGGATAAAATAAAAGATTCTTCGAGCAATATAACTCGTTTCACAACATGCTTGTATCAATGCCTTATGAACAGCCGATACAACAATCTGTGTAAAGAATGTGGTTTATTCTTCAGCTTTGTAGGGTCCAGTCAACTACTATTTATCAAGTTAGTCAACCATGAATGTTCCTGAAACGATTTCCAGAGAGTAACATCCCTATGGATACTATGTATTGACGTGATGGAAGGAGATTTTATATTGGTTTTTAGTTTTCATTGCATACTTAGAATAGAAAGGCTCCAAACAACACCAATGGAATGACAGGAAGGAAATTGTTTGGGTAGCTCCAAGAAGATTATTGCACAATTCCGAACTTTTAATGGCATGCAGGGTGTTATAAAGGGCTTGAGTAAAAATTAATAGAAGTTCATATTTCTTTTCAAATTAATTTTAAACCTTAATAAAATGGATAAACTGTTTAGAATGGAAAAAAAGGTTTAGTTTTAAGCATTTTATTAATTTGGATTTCCTTTTTCGTAATAATTTTGCCGTCTGGATTGGCTCTTAGATGAGTCAATTATTGTCTTGACGAGGTACGAAACGTTGTACGACAAAGTAGAGGAGTGTCGTGTCCATGATTAACCTGATTTCACTGTTCAATCTGCGCGCTGTCATTCCACCTGCATCTAGGAACCATCTTCTGTCGATCAAAAACCTGTTAACAGAAAATTATTTCTGTACTTGAGGACTGTTGTATGGCAAGATACATAGACAAAAGATACAAAAGGAGAGAGTAGAGAGCTCTAATGATCACCCTAGTACAGTCAATAGATTAGAGAGCGATAAAAAAATAAAATAAAAGAGAGGAGAAATAGGGTCAACTGAGTGGTTCACTGGTTCTAATCCATGATCCCATGATTTTCTTAATATACAGGATAAAAAGTTGTAAACTATTTAGAAAATTCTTCAATTATTTACCTCTAGCGACAGAAGAAGGAATTTCAATAAGGATTTCACCAATCAGGGTGAGCAACAGGAGGAAGCAGATTGAAACTTGATTAGACACAATAGGTAGAGAGACAGAATATTAGAGATTAAGATCCTCTGTAATTCGAGTGACTGAATTGCAGAACAATTTTAGAGAGAGACATAGAGAGAGGTGTGAGTCTCACTCAGGACCTACACCTGCTCGGGCAGGAAATTCTTATTTGAGCTGAGGTGGATCATGTTCTGTAATTCGGGTGACTGAATTGCAGAGCAATTTTGGAGAAAGACAGAGAGAGAAAAGTGTGAGTCTCGCTCAGGACGTATACCTGATCAGACAAAAAATCCCTATTTATGCCGAAGGATCCACCTCACTCTCTCAGCCTCTCCTATTCCCCTGTAATTCGGTCAGACATCCCGTCCGAATATTAGTGTAGCTGGTAAGGAAAGTGAAAGAAAGAAAAAGGAGTAAATAGAAAAACGGAAGAGAGATAAGACAAAAAGCCTAATCATGATGGGGTCTGCATGTTGTAGGACTGCAGATCATGGATCACGCAATAATAAGATGAAGTAGCTCAATCATGTGGGTCGGAATATTCTTGCTTTAACAAATAATCATCTAACACGTTACACGTCCCACACACTCACGCCAGTGGAACATATCTACCGGGCGGTAGACTCGGGCCGGTGCAGTCTTAAATTATACAGGTAATATGTAAGTCTAAGCCAGACATTGTGGTAGAGCGATTCTAAAAAATTATTTATATATGAAAATAGGAGTGAATAATTTTTTTTGTCTGTGTTCGTTTAACTATTACCGGCACTGGGAATCGCTCCCCCACCGATTTTCTGTGTCGGTGTCAGTTGGGCTTTTCTATATTTATCGTGCCCTTAGTGTTGTTACGGAGCCATTTCCACTATGTGAAATGAAATCCCGATTGTCTTCTCTCCCTACCGAGAGACAATCAGCTACTACTATCCCCCTGATGCTCCCTCTCTTTACTCAATCTCTACGCTCCCTCTCTCCGACATCTCTCTCCTCTCGCTGTCTCCGTCGACTTCTCTTTACCCAAACGGTTACATGGTAAACTGTTATCGTTTCAATCGGCACCGAAAAGGTCAGATATTACTCCTCCCTGATGTCAAAATATAGACACCGACCTTAACGGTGGCAATGACTGTTTTCACATTTAATCACCCCTATATGGAGGAATTCAAACCCGGCACTTCAAAAGGAGCACAATCTTACGTCCCAAACAAACCTTTAAAGTTCACTTGGAATATGTAAATTTGGGAAAAAGCTTAATCCCAAAAGATGAATGTAATTATAATTGTCAGGATTAGTTCTGACCACCTGTCCTTTATTTGATGCTGATCAATTCTTCTTGCTGGGTAGTGGGGGCTTTTTTCTTATGATGTTTTATTATCTGCCCTTAATTGCTTTGTGCCAACAGAACATTGTAAATGAAGCGAATTTTCCCGGAGAGAATATTTATCACAACCCCAAATATATTTCGATATGACATTCTGTTCCTGAGGCAATTAATCGAACCTCCACGCCACCAACGTCGTGAAAGCCAAATATTATTGGTATCTGTTAGAAAAATATGATCTTTGATTCGACCTTAACTAAATTGACAAAACTGCCCTAAATGTGTGTTCAACTTTCAAACAATTAAACTGTATACCAATAATTCAAACATGCAGTGAAAGTTTAGATGGAAAACCTATTATATCCATCACATCATCGAAAAAATAAAGGTCCACACTGTCCCTTTTGGAATTACATACGTACATGTATATATTAAAGGTCAATTATAATTTTTTTTTTCAAACTATCACCAGATTCTCAAATACCCTACAAACTTTAGCTCGTTGTAACTTATCCCATAAACTATACTTATCATTAAAATTTCATCCCTCAACCGATTGGAGTCATTATGTCAAACGGTTTCTATCTCATGTAATAGACACATGACCTTCTCCTTACGTGAAAAAATATTCCATTTAAAATCTTGGATGTTCAGAAGATCCAAAATTACTCCACTTTCCAGAGCATACTTGTTGGGGAGATGAACATTTTGGGGAGTCTTCTATTGGGCTCGTAATATAACATATAGAGACACCATTTAACCTAGAAGCTTAAGTTTATAGGTTTGGGTCCAACTATACTATATTAACCATTTACACTTGTGACTTCTTTCTAATGTGAGACAACCTTTTTACCATCTTACACATGTATATTTAACAATGTTCCCCTCACGTGAGTCTATTACCACATTCATCCACTCCCCTTTCAACGAAAGTCTTTTTTTTTTGCTTAATTTTCCAGATTATCTTGTGGATCATACCACACAACACATTCCCCCTTCAGTAGAAGCCTCCTAATCCTACCAGACATTTTTCTCATAGGGCCCCTCTCCTAGGAAATCCAAAAATATCAATCAGAGCCCTAAAATTTACATTAGCAAATCCGATATTTTTCAACATCAAGGAAGATCTCTCAAAAGAATTGCAATAATGACTTTCCTAAAATTAATCTCCAAAAGTACTCTTGCAAATCACGCCTTCGGAATACAAATCTATTTGAAGCTCCTCAAAATTCTCTAATTCTGCCAACTATGAAAAATATAAGAATAAGTGGTGAGCTACGACTAGCTCAGTAAGTAGCAAGTCAATGAGGGTTGGAGAAAAGTCAATTTCCTCATAATAACCAAAATCCAAAATAAAAACACCGTGAGCTGTATCAAACCCAAAAATACAAGTTTGTAACAAAAATATTCAAGGCCAGACAATATAGGAAAATCACCAATTGGTCACACAGACTTCTAGGCCACAAAGACCTCCAAATACCGAGGGATATGAAATTGACCACATATATCACAAAGATAAATTGGTCATACAAACCACATAGATATATCACCAGCACGAGGACAATTTTCACAGCATGCTCACCAAAACAAGTTATAAATATTGCAATTGAGTTTCACGAAATCTCGACAATCTCATTTTACCCAAAATTTGTTCAGTTCCCTAAATAATACATCAAAACCATATAAAAATACGATGCATGTTTAAAAATCTCATTGAAGAACCACTGACCTCAAAAGTTTTATCAATTTTTAAAGCTTGTTCAATAATTGTTGAACAATCTCTCGAAAATTAGTAGTACCACCTCAATCTAGATTTTGGTCTCCAATATACATTCTCTACGTCCATTTATTAACCTCGGTCTCTTCAACTTTTAGAATTCAAACATATGTCTATCTATCACTTTAGAATTTAAACATAAGATCCTTATCCATACCTTAACCTTTAAATTCAAACCTAGGATCAAATCTCTATTCAAACCTTTAAATTCAAATATAGATCACATTTTCATCTCAACACCTTTAAATTTGAAAATATGATTCAACCTCTATCCAAAAATCAAAAATAGGATTAAGTCCTTATTTCTTCGTTTAAAATTAAAATTACTCACTTAACACATTTTTCGGGACGAGGTATTACAACACGACTGTGTCGTTTGGAACATATTCATCAAGTTCTAGTGCAGACTTAGAAATTGATCGGTATTTTGGTTATCCACTTGTTGCTCCAGAAAAGAATTTTGACGTATTGAAATGGTGGAAGGATAATGATTTACGATATCCAGTCATTGCAAGGATTGCACGGGATGTACTGGTTATCCCTATGATCTCCACTGCGTCTCCAGATCCATTTCAGAGTTTATTAGCTCTAGCGACTGTTGAGGCCCTCGTTTGCACCCAAGATTGGTTGAGACTTGTAGATGAAAAGGAACCAATTAACATCAAAGAAACTTTGGATTGTATAGAGTTATGGCGTGGATTCCGGTAAATATAATATGTTTATAATTTTAATTCTCTACAATTTCAAATTTGCTCTTTTTACCGGGGTTTGATATAGTATTATATTAATTAATCTATTAATATAGAATTATTAATATATAAAAAAATTACTAATTATCCGGTTAGGATTGATCTAAACCAACTCATTATGTATACAAGTCAACATGCCAACTATTAAACAACTTATTAGAAAGACAAGACAGCCAATCAGAAATTCACGAAATCCCCCGCCTTTGGGAGATGCCCTCTGAACCTGTACTAGGGTGTATGTGTGACTCGTTCAGAGCATGGACTGGGACAAAAGAACCCCTTATATTTATTTTTTAACATTTATTGACATTTAAACTTGTAGAAATGAAAAGCAATAGCACAATAGCAAGCGAACTTGAGACATCAACTACTGGCAAGACTTGAAGAGAAGACTCATTTGGGACATTTGTAAGCTTTTTAGTTTGTTAATGTATTTGTTTGTGCGTGTTTGAGAAATTTGTATTTTGACTTATGGTGCTTGTCTGTGAGTGTTTGTGCGTGTAAATGACAAGTTGATTCATTCTAGTCCCATGCATGTTAATTCTCCAAATATCTAGTTGTTCTCTTCACCGCTGATCTCTAACGCGTTTGATTAGCACTTTTTGTGGATTTTTCCATTCCTTCTTTTCCATATGAAATCTAGAGTGTTAAAAATATTATGCAAAGCATATTTAAGAAAAGAAAAGAAACCGGACTGGACCGGACCGGTCCGGTCCTTCAATTTAGGAACAATCGGATATCCGGTCCGACTAGATTCCGATCCAAAAACCGGATCGAATTTCCGATTGTGTAGCCCTAGTCCAACTATACTATATTAACCATCCACACTTGTGACTTATTTCTAATGTCGGATAATCTTTTTACCCTTTTACATGTGTATATTCAATAATACTCCAATGTAATATTTCTGATCAAGAGGGATTAAGTATATTTTTTAGAGTGTATAAAAAATCGTGTTGCTTATTTATGTATTGAGTTCTGATGAATCTGACATAGTTGGAAAATGCATTAATTTGGACTAAAGTAGTGTTTGTTTGTGAAAATTTTAGGGTTGTGGAAATGTTGGGTATTTGGGTTTGTGAAAAAGTGTAGATATTTTATGGAAAAGTGAAGAGATAAGATTTAATTGAATATTATAATATTATTTTATAATTTAATGAGGAGAGTGATTATTTTATAATTATTTGAAAATTTTGAGGGGTGGAACAAACACCTAAGAGAGTAATGGTAAATTTCGGACACTAATCCCAAAACTTAAGTCAAACTTATTCGATAGGGTAGAAAAATAAGTATTTCAGCCCTTTAATATTCCCTTAACTTTTCACGTTTCTTTCCTATTTGACAGGCATTAATGGGTAAATACTATTTTCCTGTGGAAATATCTCTGTTTACTGCAGTTTGCTTAGCGCCACAGTCGGCCTTATATCCATCCACGCATGCATATACAAAGGAAATAACCACACAGATTCTTTTGGGATAAATGCCAAATTGGTCCCTGTAATATACGAGAAAATCGTTTTGGTCCCTGTAATAAGAAAACCATAAACTTAGTCCCTATAATATCTATTTTGTTTCGCTGTTCGTCCATCTTCTTGAATCCGTTAATTCAACCGACGAAATACAGTCAGTATTGTTTACATGTCATCTCTTCGGTGAGAAATATTTGAAAAATCAGAGGAGTCCAGGAGAAAGACCTACATCGTTTTCAAAAACCAGGGAGTCCAGGAGAAAGACCAGTCAAATGTTAGGCAAAGAAATCGCACATGGAGAGAACTGGCTCTCTAATAATAACCTCAGGGGCTGGTCAGCCGCCCAGTCCTTCCAAAGTGACTGGCATTAATTAGTCACAAAGTCCACAACGTCCCACACACTGTCAGAAGCAACTCTCGGAGTTGCTAACACAGCAAAAGCTTCCCCAAACCTCACCCCGGTGAACATTGGCAGGGGTCGTAGCCGATGTAGCCGTCATCGTCGAAGGGGCGGATGGTGGCGGGGTTGCTGTGGGGCTCGTGGTATTCATCGCCGTCGGTGCCGAAGGAATCGAACGACGCTATTTCTCGGCTTTCTCGATCTCACTCTTTCTACGTCGTCGTCGTCTCTGCTGCCTTTGGAAGGAAAGTCGGTGTCTCGGTGTGGTTCGGTTTAGTTTGTATAGAGTGATGATGGGGTGAAGATTTGTTGTCTGGGTCGCAAGAACAGAACAGTGCGTTCTGATTCGCGAGTCGATGTTTCCGTGGAATGGAAATGGAAAAGATGGAGGTGAACAGTTTTCAGAAGACTGGAAAAAGTTGGAATACCAACATGCAATGGTCACAGTTGATGGCCCAACACATATTGTAGTTACATTTTCGAATGAACTAGATCCCAGGAGAAAGACGGCTTAAAAGATGTTGCAGGGAGATTTCAAAACTCTTGAGGACTTCAAAAAATGATGCGCAAAAAAACAACTCTCTCTCTCTCTGTTGTACGTGTTCCTTGCCGTAGGAGTCAATTCACCGATTGCTCCAAAGTTTTCCCAGACCAGGAATAAAAATCCCTGGACGAGGATCGTTCGTTAATTATCAAGACAAATAATTGTGGCCAAATAATAGCAGAGGAAGACCTATCGCCTATGAATGCATGCTATTTCCTGGTGTAAATAATATCATCTTTACATCCATACAAGTGAGTGTGGTCCTACACCCATGCTGTACCAAAATGATGAAAATAGCGACACTATGTTTTGCATGATACCAAACCTATCGCCTATGAATGCATGATAAAAATGATGATGCTAATGGTGAGCAGAATGATTCCAAGTGAACTATTTTATGGCCTTCCTTTGATAATAAAGCAAATGCAGAAACACTATGTTTTGCATTTACAGTTGTAACAACATAATTTTCACGTCTTAGAAGATTTTCCAGAACTTCTCAAAAGTTGGTACTTGCTTTGGCAATGTTTATGCTGCCCGCATTAAGTGATTCATATGCTTCCGACGCTGTGTGAAACGCAATTTCTTCAACTCGTCCAGGAATGCTGTTTCTCCGATGGTATTCTTTTTTAATCATTTGCATATCAACCTCTGCTCGAGTGGCGACCACTCTTGTAGGAGCCCGTTCATCTGTGCCCATCTTGTTTATTGCCAGCCGCAGAAGCTCCTCAAAATATTTCTCAGATCGAGTCAAATATTCTAGGTTGTGTGGCTCCTGATAGTGGATTTGTCGACCTCGTGGATTGCAGGTGGTAAGCTCTCTTATTTTTATTTTTATTGTTGTGCGAGACGTCATCGTGGATTGTATTTCGTCTGATGAACTAACAGATTCAAGAAGAGGGACGAACGGCGAAACAAAATAGATATTATAAGGACTAAATTTATGGTTTTTTTTATTATAGGGACCAAAACGATTTTATCGTATATTAGAAGGACCAATTTGATATTTATCCCATTCTTTTTCCCATAAATGGAGAAGAAGCAAATACGAAAGGAGCAACAAAGCCAAACAAAAAAAAGCTATGCGCATTTATTGGTAGAATTAAGATTAAAAGCAAAGAAGGGGCATCCAAAAATGTTTGCTACTGTCTGTTTGCAATTCGTCCGAAAAGGAAAAAGACAACCGCTAAAGGAGTGAAATCCAACAAGAGTAATCTTTCCGTAGTCCCTCTCCGGCCCCCACTGACTGCATTGCTCATCTGAAGTGTTAGTAGTGATAGATGAAGCTCAGACTCACTGAGCCTTGAGAATCTAAATGAGTACTCTCTCTCTCTCTTCTCTCTCTCTCTCTCTCTCTCTCTCTCTCTCTCTCTCTCTCTCTCTCAATCACACATACATTATTACCGCATAGATCAAGGGGTTTCATGAAGCTCTTTGTCTTCATCCTCTTTCTCTTTCTCTTTCTAGCAGAACACAAAAAACTGTCAGTAATTATGGAGACAATATTCTTAACTGAAGCTTAAACACAAAATGTGACACTAAACGAGATCAGATCCATGACCTCCATTTTCATGTTCTTCGTCATCATCCTCGCACAGCTGCATAGAGTGTGGAGCATGACCATCCCCAAATGCCCTAACATGGTCTTTCAGGGACCTCTTGTGTTTAAAATTAGAGCTACAGATACAAAACCAGAGTTTCCCACAATTTTTCTCGTGAGTCCTCCAATCCCCTCTGATCGCGAATGCTTTCTCACATTTTCGGCACCCGAATGGTTTGGCTCCATGCATTCGCTTGTAATGTGCCTGAAGGGTCTTGAAGTCTTTCAGTGGCTTTGATCTTGGATGGTCTCTATTATTCTTGCAACCCTCGGCACAGCAGTAGCATGGCAGTCTTAGCATGGAAGAAGTGGGCTTCGACCCTCTCAATGACTCCGGGCCCTTCCGGTACTGTGATCCATGCCCCCACATATGCATCTACATCACAAATTAAAGAACAGAAAAAGGAGAGAATCTGAGACAAGCAAAAAAAAAATGCTATAGGATGGAAGTAAAAGCTTACAATATAAACGTCAAAGTTTAAGATAATACTTGAGAAAATTGAAAACGTAGGTATATCATACGTGACATCTGACAAGATTTCTACTCGTCAACCATAATACTATATTATCCCCCTATTCTTGCAACCTGCATGTTGTTGTATCTGCTGAATGCTTTGTTGCAGACAGTGCAAGAGAACTGTGTTGGGCCAGCAAGAATCTGTTCCGGAGAAGGAATCCAGTATTGGACTTCAGCAGGAGTAGAGATGTGATCAGTAGGGTTGCCAGAGTTGGGTACAGAAGATGGAGGGCCAACACGAAGGGCTACTGATACACCCACCTCAAAAGAAGGTGTTTGGGGACGCATATGCTGGAGGATTAAGGACGGAGTGCAGTTGGGGTTCTTGCGGACGCGTTGATCAGAAGGGCCTAGGGATAGAGAAATGGAATTTTCGTCAGCTTCCAAACTGAGACTCCCACAAGCTGAGGATGTGCAGTCGGAGGGAGTTTGCATGATGATGTTGATGCTGTTATATGGGGGAGAGAGAGAGAGAGAGAGAGAGAGAGAGAGAGGTTGACTATGGATTTTGGTGGGAGAAGATAACTGGGTACCAGCAAGGCAATAAGTAACAATGTCGCGGGTATTTGGCTTATGTTGAGGGTTTCAATAGAACAATGCCTGTGGGCTCTGGCTTCAAACTATGAGTCTGCTTAATGGTATAATTTCTTGCAAGGACACCTTCACAACTATCATAATATTTCGTTTCTGAGTAAATGATCATTTGATCATTCCAGCTTTGGGAAGTTAATTCTATCGTCAGCTACCACGTACAATGGGGGAGCAATGGACAAGGTGGGTCGATCCAGAGGCTTTGCAGGAGGAGATATATTGGATGCAGATATCAGATCTACTGGACTGAGGGTAGCGCTTATTTTCTTTAAACTTCCTCCATACATTTATTTGTATCTCTAGTTAATATTCATCTTATTGCATCTTCGTGCTTTTCTTGTGTCAAGTTCTCTTTTCACTTTTTTGTTCTGTTAATGTATCATTAAGGTTCAAAACTTTCCATGTTGGGACTGATTCTTTTGTTTGCTTTCTTCTTGTAAAACTATTGATCTTATGCTTCGATGACTATTGACATCATGTGGTAAGCACTTAGTGACTGTTTCTGTGTTGCTTAGAGAAAGAAAGAGGGAGAGGGTCTGGACAAACAATATAATGAAAGCCAGCGTTCGAGGCACAAACTGTACGAAAGAGGCAGTCCGAGTATATAATTAAAGACCCTTTTTTGTCTCATTATTTACTAATGACCAAGAAGGAGAGAGAGAAGATCAGAAGTCACGAAGTGGTCAAGTGAATTCAGTGATTGCAGAAGAGCAGATGTGCAGACAAGGTCACAGACAGTAACAGTCACAGAGATTTTAGTGTTGAGCTTTGCATTGGGCCTTTGTCATCAATATGCCGAGGGGGGAACTGGCGAGAGAGTGAGAGAGAGATTTCGGGTCTTGGAGGAGAAGATACGTGGGGCCGAGAAAGGCAACAATGCCAACAAATAAACAACTATATATATATATATATAGCGGGTATTGGGCTTGTTCTTGTGACTTTAAATAAGAAAATGCTTCTTTTCTCTCTTTTTTGTGCAACAGGAAAATGCTTCATTCTGGAAAATGAAGGGTCTTATAATTAACAACTGTGAGGAATTTGATAAATGTGTTTTCTCAACAACAAAAAAGTGCTCATCCCATTGACTGATTGGTTGCACACACGGTTTGTGCAACTATTCATGACATATCGCATATATTTTTTCTGATATTTATCATCAGGTACCCTTTAATTTGTGCCTTGGGAGACTCACTAACAAAAATCCGAAACTATAAACAGAGAAATGCTTTACTGTAAGGTTTATGAATGTTTAAATTTCTTTTTGAAACGGCTTTTGTCTGGTTTTTGTGAGAGGGAAAGGAAAAGAAAGTGCACGTGGAGAGGATGAGACACGGAACCGGCAAAAGGAGGCTTGGTAGTGGGGGTAAAGAATGCATTGAATAGCGTAACAACGACTCAAACACGAACAGACCTCTCTCTCTCTCTCTCTGCGCAAACCCAAACGCTCGATTTCCGAGCTAATCTCTTGTATTTTCCTTTCTCTACTGCGGTACTGCCCACATTTACTCTCTCTTTCTCTCTAAACCAAAACTATAAGAGTGACAGAGTCAGATGAACATGCAGTCATGTGTAGACAAGGAGAACTGTAGAAAGGAAAGCGCGAGTCTTTCTTCCTACTTTTGTAGATGAAAATGACAGGTGACAGACGGCGACAGACACAGTATAGTAGGGATAGCGACAGTGATCGATGGTGGAAATTATGAAGATTGAGTTGTTTTGCTACAACGTCAAAAGCAGAGCATGAACTAATAATTATACTTTCATCATCCATTGATCGAGCACAAATGAAGAAGAATGCAACAAACTAAAATGGAAGAAACTTTTTGTATTCCTTTGGTTTTGTTCGTAGTCTAAACATTTAAGAGAAAAAAAAATGGAAGAAACTTTTGGCTGCTAGAGGACAGTTTTGAAGAGCAAACTTTTAATTGTCAATGCAAGAACCAAGAGGACATCTATATCAAAATCGTACGCGAATGTCCATTGTAAGGTGAACGGTCGAGACTTTGGATAAACAGTGGAAAGGTGCGGCGGAGACTCTTCAAGTATTTAATTGGATTCAGACGCATGGTGTTTAACAATTTTAATTTGGCTGCAATGCCCAGCCCTGTCGTAATTCATTCAAACCGGACAATGTATGCCAAGTGCATGCCATCGAAGCAGGTGGAATGTGGATCGATGTACTCAACGAAGTGCGGCGGCCTATATAATGCAACCCTACTTCCAACCTTTGGCCATGCTGATCAAGGGCTGATTTTCTTTCTGAGACTCGGTCACATGGAAGATCCAATCAATGCGGTTTTCTTTCTGACATTTTTCTTTCTGAACGACTTCTCTTTTCTTTTTCTTTTCTTGGCTTTTCTGAATGACTTTGCAGTAGTGATAATTCAGCAAAAAAAACTTTTCAGTAGTGATCGTGCATGGGACGACTCTCTTTCACCCTTCGCACTTGATGCTCCTGCATTACAACCTCTATCAAATTCTCACCAATCCTGTGAATGTAATTAATGGTCTTTTTTCCCTTGTTTTCGTGGCTAACACAAATGATTTCTGGAAATGAAACAAAAACAGAAGTTGGAGGGCATTTTTTTGATCGGACATAACCCAGAACCCAAATCATTCCGGGAATGCTCCAACCACCCTATCAATAATCAATGTGCTTCTTTAATTGCTTCTTTCCGAATAGTGTGTCCACAATATTTGCGACATGTAGCTATTAGCTAAAGAAGTACAATAGTCACTGTGGCTCACGCATGGCTTGCCTTCAAATTTGGTTCATCAGTGACGTAAACGCTGGAAAGACAGAGATGAGATTGCCAATTCTACGTCTTGTACGTATGAGTGGGTTTTCATGTTTGGGCAGCGGGTATTTGCGGAATTGAAGGCATTTAAATAGTGTAAAAGCTTTGGATCATGGAAACATAATAATATTGCATTGTCAGTTAATCAACCCTGTAGAGACCTTAGGGGACATAATAATATTTTTTAATATTTTTCTTAATTAGTAAATTAATATTACACACGTTGAGTCTACTAATTAAATGAGAATTTAGTCTTTAAATAATAATAATAATAATAATAATTTCTATTATATATATATATATTATAATAATATATGGTAGGATAGATCAGGGGATTGGAAATGGGCTTTAGGTGTTCCGACACACCTGTAAAAACGGCAGACAGACTCACAGAGGGTAGAAAAGATGGTGGCATAAAAGAGTACCGTGGCGTCAAGTACTGCTTGGTTCGGTTGTTGTCACTTGACAACGAACGAGGACCGTGTTTGAGGTGGTCCAAAATCCAAATGCATAGAAATTTTTCGCGTGATTCGGAGTTGAAACTTCACGATATTCGCACGGTGGTGGAATAGTAGAGGGATCTTCCTTTCTTTTCGTTCTTTTCTTTTATAGTTTTTTTTGGCACTGCGTGTAGGATAAGTGAAGGACCCACGCTGAGCTGTAACCCGATAGAGGATATTTACCCTCCATTATTATGCCTAATTCTCCTTCTTTCTATTAATGAATCAGCTACTTATTGGATAAGAGCAATGGGCAATGAGTTGTTCAAGGTTTAAACCAAATATATAGTTAAATACCCCCCTCTAATTTCCTCCATAGGCGTATAAAGTTTTGAGATTTGAAAGCAGTGTATATATCCTTCGAATAATAGCGTCTCTCCGACTCTCTCGTGCTGTAAAAATAGGCTCTCAAATAGTCAAATGGTATCTCTTAAAAATAATATCTAAAATGGAATTTTTCTCGAACCACAGTGTTTCTCGCACTGGAATGTACTCTCTTTTTTATTATTATTTTTTGGATCAAGTCATATACAGTACTTTTTTTATATGAAGTCATCCATCGTTTTTTAGTCAAAACAACAATTTTTCATTAAAATCAAAGAGGTTTGAAAATTTTAAGTACATGCTCTAAAATGCGTGTAAAACACTCAAGAGAGACACCGGGCCAACGAGCAAATGAGTCAAGCGGCCTTACGAACTCATGCCTAAAAGGGCTGGTAGAGATCCATAAAGAGTGAAAAGCCCACGAAGGGCAGCAAGTTGAGACGACCAACGGAAAAAGGAAAGCTGATGGCGGAATAGGGTGATAGAAGTAGCAGCTGGAGGCGATAAACGGTTAGATCTAAAAATGGGGAGGCTCACACAACGGAGATGACTATGAGGACCGTTTGGACGTCCAGATGTCAACCACCTGGCGCGTGCATACTGGAGTGGAACACATGCTGTTGAAAAATGAAGATAAAGGGACGGGCGCGTGAGATCCATGCACCTACGTGGCAGAGTGTGAGATCACACGCGTTGTCCTGTCGCTAGTTGGCCGGTGTAAAAAGCTTATCTAGTTGATGTAGATGTCGTCCCTGTCGGTCATGGTATTCAAAAACTTCCAGAAAATCGTAGATATAGTCACCAAAGCCACCGTGAAAAAAAAACCCCAAAAGTGGTCGGAATGGGTGGTTTATAGAGGGATCCAGTCACAGACGGCAAGAGTCGAGGATGAGAAGGGGTGGGAGGAGGTGGAAGGGGAGGTTCAGTCGGCCAAATAAGTGAAAAGTTTTAGAGAGAATGCATAATTTCTCTCTCTTTTTAGGGTTAACTTCCTAATAGTCATATTTCGTACTTGATTCAATGACAAAGGTTGTTTGATTGTTTATTTTTTATTTTTGGAAAAATAAAAGATGAAGGCCTGTTCTAAGATGAGCAGTTTCCTTAAAACTCCAAAAATTCATCGCTTGAAAAAAAACATCGAGGTGGTATTTTATAAGAAACCACTCTAAAATACAATTTTACAAATACTTTTCTAATATCTTAACTGCATAAGCTTTTAGAAAACAACGAGGTTGCTTTGAAGGCAGTAGCCCCAGAAGGCTCTGGGGGGTCTTTTTTTTTTTTAGGCTTCGAGTTTCGGTGGATACTTCTTGCTTACTGTGCGGTACACTGGCACGTACTTTACCTCGAAACTTCGTATCATTTGCAGAAGCATGACAGATGTTAGCGGTCAAATATGCTGAATTTTTTTTTTTATGCAAATGTGCTTATTCGAAACACTATATAAAAGAAGGATAATAAATAGGGTTTAATAATAATTATCTCGTTAGGTAAAAATATATATAATTAAGATTTATTTTTTTGGTGATCAATATACGTAAGATTTACTTGATAGACTCACAACTTAAGAAAGATTTCCTTTAACAAATCATTTGATGATGAGACTTAACTCTCGGGAAAGAAATAATTTTGAATATGATAGTCAAAATTAGATTTTAATTACTAAAAATTAGCTAAACTATTAATCTAGCCTTTTAAACCCGCAAAACGCCATTTATTATATAGTTTATTATAATTAGCTACGGATATGTTTGTTTCCCTAATATTTTGAGACATAAAAATTTCGAGTAAAACAAACACATTCAAATATTTTTAACTTTTACACATACATACTTTACCTTTCAAAAACATCAATAAATCTCAATAAAATAAAAATTTTTAAAATTTCAAAAATATTCTTCAACATGGACTATTCCATATTAACGGTTTGACTTTGACTAATATCATTTTTTATTCATTCATCTATGCTATTCCCCAATCCATTGTCCCGTAAAAAAAAACTTGAAATTGTAAATTTTTGTTCTTTAAATATATAAATAATCTAAGATCTATAGATATACGAAAAAAATTATAATAAAACAGTATTTTAGTGACAAAACCACCCAAGTAGTAAGATTCCCGTCTACCTCTATACGAAAAAAACAAAACTATGATAATGAAAAGGGAAACGAAGTTAGTAGGTGAAATGTACAACCCAAATAAGGGAATGTTACGTTGGTCCAATTGACTTCAAACACATGTTTAGAATCTGTCTAAGATCTATGTAAATCTTAATCCACACGTTAAGATTATTCTTTGATACCCAATATTTAAAATTAATCCCTTTTGCAGAAGAAGACCATGGTATTTTGTGGGCAGATGAAATGAATAATTATTATATATTAGAAAACGTAGAACATAGGGAAGAGTGGTGGGAACTGGGAAGTTTTAAGAGAGAGATTAAGGTAGATTGGCCCTTCGCGAGCCCGAAAAGCCACGTTTTATGGATTTTTCTTAAGAGATTGTCATTGCTTTTCTCTCTTTCTACCCTCGAAAGATCTAACGGATAACAATCATACACGGCGTGGGCATGCGTGTGCACGCCCAGAAGGCTCGCTCCAGCTGCCTCACGCAAAGATTCCCTTCCCCGCCCGCTTCCTCCTGGTTGAAACTTCGAGGTATATTCCAACCAGATAATAAAAACTACGACCCCATTTATGTCCAATTAGTTTCTGAGTCACAGACAAAACAGAGAGGACACACACAGAGCCTTTGATCTTATCTCGTAGACAAACGCTAATGATAATAAAGTTGTGGGGGTGGTAGGGTGATGTCATTGCCAGCCCACGAAGGAAAAAAGCGAATCCCTCCGACGAATATTCAACCCCCCTCTCTCTCCCCTTTTCTTTCTCTCTTATCTCCTCTCTCTAGAACCTTGTTATATGATAGAACCATCAAAGATTCGTTTTGTACGCGACGCCGCGACCTTGATATCTTCTCCCTTTTCTCTGTAGGTTGTTCTAAGCCGTTTGATCTTTCTACTCGAAATACCATCTTCTCGCTGATCCTTTTTTGGCCTTTACAAAGTTTATTCCGTTTCGGGATTCTATTTAGATCCCAGATTCGTCTTCGAGGGAGCCTCTCTCTTTGGTCGGATCTTATATTATTCAATGTGCTTTGGACAAAATAGCCTTTGTCTTTGTTATATTATTTCTCCTGGTTCTACCCGAAGCATTTTGATCTGAAAACCCATTAGTAAAAAGACCCTAGGAGCTCTCTCTGTCTCTCTGTTCTTCTCTCTTTCTGAATGGAGTACTGTCCAGAGAAAATGCAGCATCATGGTGGGTTGGGGTTCCGAGAGTACGTGAAAGCTTTAGAAGAAGAGCGCCTCAAGATCCAGGTGTTTCAGCGCGAGTTACCTCTCTGTTTAGAGCTTGTTACCCAAGGTACCCAAAGTTTAAACTTTACAAGAAAAAAAGAAGAAGAAATGTAAATAATTGTCTTGAGTAGTTTTTTTGAGGTCTGATAAATGCTCTTTGATTGTTATGTATTTTCTTATAATTGTGGGTTTTTTGTTCCTGCGTTTGTGTAGCTATTGAGGCATGTCGGCAACAGTTGTCTGAAACCACAACTGAGAACAACATGCATGGGCAGTCTGAAAGTTCTGAGCAAACCACGTCTAATGATGTTCCTCCCGTAGTCGAGGAGTTCTTTCCGATAAAGCGGTCTGCTTCGTCGGACGATGATGAAGAGGAGCAACAATCCCACCAAAACAAGAAGGAAAAGGTGCTCAGCAGTGACAGTAAGAAGAAATTGGATTGGCTTAGATCCGTTCAGCTGTGGAATAACCCAGCCTCAGATCCACAACCCAAAGAGGTAACAAGGGGGAAAGAGCTTTTTTATTTTTATTGGACCATTTGTAGTTTTTGTTTGCTGCTAAGAAAATTCAGAAGGAAACACAGGGTCTGGTGGTAAGGTAAAGCTTGGGTTCTCTCATGTACAAGTTCAGCCCAACACAGCCATTATCGCCCTGACTTATTTGGGGTGGTTGGGTGGATCCTGACACATGTCCCAGTTTGGCTCGTAGATTGGTGGAGTCCTGACACGTCCCAGGTTGGCTCGTACGATGTGGCCCGACCTGTGAGATCCTGGTTATAAAAAAAAATTCAGAAGGAAACGAATGGTAAAGATTGAATCTTTTTTCTGGGATTTTGCAGGAGGTACCTAGAAAGGCAGCGGTGATGGAGGCGAAGAGGAGTGCTGGTGGTGGGGGTGCTTTCCGGTCTTTCCAAAGAGAGAAGAGTGTAGTAAAGAGCAATGCATCAGTGGGGAAAGAGCCTTCTTCTCCGGCACTGGAACCAACACCTGAGCCGTCACCTGCGGTGGCCGTGGTCACTACAACGAGTTCGTCGGCGGAAACTGCCACCGGAGGGAGTGGTGGAAATGGCAGGAGGGAAGAGAAAGAAGGGCAAGCTCAGAGAAAGCAGAGGCGGAATTGGTCCTCTGAGTTACACAGAAGCTTCTTGCATGCCCTTCAGCAACTTGGTGGTTCACAAGGTGTGTTTTTGGGAGTAAATTTGATACTTTTTGAAGTTGACAATTCGATTGTGATTTTGTGGGACTGGGTTGATTTAAATGGAGTTTTAACATGATGCGATTGGTTTTTGTTGCAGCTGCGACACCTAAACAAATCAGGGAGCTCATGAAGGTTGATGGACTCACTAATGATGAAGTTAAAAGCCATTTGCAGGTTTGTAGTTCCTGACATCGTTTCTGGAAAATTGTAACTGGATGAACTTCAGTGATGGGTAATTAATTTTTCTGAGGACATATCAATTGCACAATTTGGGTAATTGAGTTCAAGTAGCAAAGCATTATTGTTTTGAATTTGAGATAAATATTATTTGTTCTATGTGGAGATAATTAGGAGAGAACAATGTATGTTTAATCTTCTTGTGCTCTATGCATGATCAATGGGATTTTTTTTTTTGTTTCCTAGAGGGATGGGTTGGAAACATGACCTAAATCTGTTCCTTTTATTTGTATCAGAAATATCGGTTGCACACAAGAAGACCAAGTCCAACGATTCACAACAATGGCAACCAACAGCCACAACAGGTTGTAGTTGTCGGAGGTATATGGGTGCCAGCAACCGAGTACGCAGCAGTGGCAGCATCCGGGGAGGTAGCCAGTGTGGCTGCCAATGGAATCTACGCTCCAGTGGCTGTGCCACCACCTAAAGTCCAACAGGCACCACCATCTCAGATCCAGAGATTTCAACAGAAGCAATACCAGTCCTCAGAATCTGAAGAAAGGCTTACCGATAGTGAGAAAAGAGCTTGCTGTAATTCCCCGGCTACATCCTCCTCCACCCACACCACTACCACTTCTCCTGTGTTTTAATTCTCATAGCACTTTAGAATAATGTAAAATTTTTGTAATCACGGCTTGATAGAAAAATCCTATAAAAGATCCTAATCATCTGACCGTTCTCATCTTATTCCCTCTAGTTTTCTTACTGTAAAAAATCCAGAGCTCATTGGATATCATACAAAGGGATAGTGACAGTCAAATGAAATCTCGAAGAAATGGAAAGTTATCCTTGTTGTTCTCCAATATGATGATACTGTTTCTTGATTCAGAAACCAATATAAATTTTACTTTCTGACGCATAGAAAACCATGGTACCCAAGATCCATCAAGTTTTTGCTTCTCCTACCTACGAAGATTGTGGAAGCAGTAACTTTAGCAGCGTTCAATAATGGAGTATCAAGGTCGCATGGTATTTCGCAGGAATTCTATCCAAAACTGTTAGCAAAAGCTGAATGTTAGGTTAAAGATTCCGTAGATGTCAACTAATCCTCAATGGTTATCTGATTGGTTCCAGTACCTACTGCAGAAGGCAGAATATGGACCAAAACCCATTAACTTCCAATCTTCAAATAGTACTAAATTGAGAGAATATACTTGACATCTTGAGGACATTCTAATCACAGAATTTTTTAATTATTCAAAATCCTGAGTGATTTTCCCCCACTCCAATCGCCCCAGACTATCGTGGCAAGGTTTGGTAAACAGGGTTATCGATCTGTTGTTAGAATGTAATATTTTCGTGGGATCCACACCTCTTTGTACACAAGATAGCTCATCAACTGCTTCAAGAAGGATATTGATAGCTTCGTTCACAGAAAAGGCAGCTACTTCTTTCCTTTCAAGAGTATTAATATGACAAGTTCAAGAATCTTGGCAGGCAAGTAATCTTCCTTTTCTCCTACTTACCAAAAGGAAGAAAAAAAAAATCTTCTGTTAGGATTCTGATGCTGCCCAGATGGAATCGATTTTTTTTTAATCAGATGGAATAGAAAATTTTAGTCGAGTAGAATCCACCCTCCTCGCTACCACATCCAGCTTTGCAACGTTTTACTTTCTTTTCCTCTTGATTCTCGCCAAAAGGGTCAGCAGAGAAAAAAAGAAAGTTTCTGGGATATTAATGCATCTGCAGAAACACAAAATTATGACTCTCCTGCCTGGCAAATTGGCAATCTTATACAAGAGTATGAAATTGCTTTTAGATACCCTGTTATATTCCGTCGAGAGTTTGAAAGCTGTTGACCCTGTGGAGGGAGAGGCGGAAGCTGTCAAGTTGGGGTTGCAGTTGATTTGTGATCCAGATTTTGTGAATGTAATTTTGGAAAGTGATTTCAAAACTTATTAATTTAAGGCTATTAATTCTTGACTTCATCTTACAGATTGTTTTATTCACTCTTTAGTAAAGGAAATTCATGCAGGTTGTAGTCAGATGCAGAGTTGGAAGATTGTTCATGTCTATAGAGATGTAAATGAGTTGTCGTATCACCTTGCTCCAACCTTAGCTTGGTGAGCCATCTTCATAATTCTGAGATTTCTTTTGATTTATCTTGGTTGTTTGTTGGGACTGATCCTTTTTAGTGTGGTGTTTTCTTATTGTTTTGTTTTGTTTGTGTTGGAATAAAATGAAATTTTAATTAAAAAAAAAATATATTCAGTCGACAATTAGAACAAACCCAGAAGATCCTATAGAAAACAATATTATCATCCTGAGATGTCCTCATTTGTAACGTGGCACAATGTGATTAAACCAAGAGATGCTTGCATGGCGGTGACATGTGCTGCATTTGTTTAAACGTGGCGGCTTTCAGAATCTTTAGTAAATTAGTACAGCTAGCCAGGCCTAATGCCCACATTAGTAATTAATTACCACATAATGTCAACACAAACCACCGTCTTAATCCAAGGAAAACAAAAGACACATACGACAAAGGATATTGTGGTTGGGAAACATTTTTTATACTTTTACCCGCAGATCAGCTTCTATAGAACAATACAAAAACCACAGTATATTCATTGAAAATGCACCACTTCCATGGTCCAGTACCTCCGAATATTCCAAACCCCCCCCCCCCCCCCCGAAGAATAATCTCAATTGCTATATACAAAAATGGGCATTTAGGCAATCATCTAAATGTACTAGAATATTCTCCACTTCTTTAACTTATCTCTCTTGGTGAGATCAGAGAGGGAGATATTCTGATCCCTTGAATCCGACCTTGTCCAAGCTGGATTCCTTATCAATTGACATATAAACTAATCCCAAAAGGGGGATATTCGGTTCATGTGTGCTAGAGGCCATAAGATCATAGGGACCCATGCAGCTAGCAATTTCATGTAGTACAAGCTGTGAACTACGTACAAAAGTTGGATGGGTATGTGTTTTGTACTGCAAAAAGAGTTGAATGTGTCCCAATACGGGTTTAGAAAGAACTAATTATATTCTTCTTTCAAGGATAAAAGATTAATGAAACATATAATGGGAGTTTCTTCATTATTGGAATCATCTAAGTACAATTTTGCATGATTTACGACTAATTAATGTGATGTTTGGACTTGCAGCACATCTTTCCACTTTCCCTTCCCAATATGAAACTTCAAAAAAAATTCTTAAAAACTCAAAAAGGATCATGGGAAGTTGGGAACTATCGACAATCAAATTTGTATTTTTGTTTTTCTATAATAGAAAACATCGTTATGCTCAAGTTGTTTGAATATATATATATATATATATATATATATATAGAGAGAGAGAGAGAGAGAGAGAGAGAGAGAGATTTAATTAATTTCTTTATTTCACTAGTAAACATTAATTTACTATTTTCATTTCAGGGGTTTTTTTATATTACTTCGTAACATATATGATTGAATAACCAATAGGCTATAATCTTAATTTCTGTATTAAATATCCAATTTTTTTCTACGAGAAATTTGATTTTTAGATCTTCAAATCTCCATCTATGGTGTGAGAGATTTTGATTTTTTAATAATTTAATTCTGAAGAGAACAAAATTTTATCAATTGACTAAACGACAAGCAGCACATTCTGATATTTTGATTAGTCCTATCGCAATTGAAATAGCGATTACTATTTCCCTGGGTAGAGTACTTAGAATATATAGACATAGATCCATGGAACATGGAGTCCTTGGACTACTGGGGCTTTTGATTCTTTCAATTTTCTTGGAGAACAAGAGAGAGTACCAAATTAAATGTGTCCCTTCGGTGACTCATAAGGCAATTTGACTCTCGCAGGCCCTCAAAACACAACCTTAAATAAGACTCAATAATAATAATTGACTAATATAATTAATTTCATTATTGAAATTTAAAGAATATTCGATCTACTCCAATATGATCTACAAAACTCAAAAGGGAACAAACAGCAGAAGAGAAAACAAATCAACTGGTTTGATCATCTTCAAAAATCTAGGAGACAGACATGTGTATCAGCTATATATAGTCAACATTTTATACTTTAATTATCGAATAATTAAGTTTATTTATTAATCTCTATTTTTTATTTCATATTTATGTTATGATAAAAATGACTGCCTACTGCTTGATGAAGCCCTTAAACTAAACAGATTAATAAAAAAATAAAAAAATAAAATAAATCCGTCAACCCAATGGCTTTGATCAGTGGAGTTCTGGGTTCCCTTGTCATGGCTTTTTACCTTTTTTAGGTTAACAGCATTTGAGTTGATATTCTTCACAGAACCTTGTGATCTCCTTCTCCATGGCAACCTCTCTACTTTCCCGTTTACGACTCAGAAAGTCTCCCAAAGGACGTCCAACTCTTAAAAGTTGGATTTATTAAAACCAACTACCATGACAATGAGCTGAGGAATCGGCACCCACAAAAGCCTGAAATCGTGGGGGTTGACGAAGCTGCTGCTAGCGTTAAAGTAATATCAACGTGACTATTTTCTAACTTATATATATATATATATATATATATATATATATATATATAGAGAGAGAGAGAGAGAGAGAGAGAGAAGGATCGAACAGGAAAATGCATGCACGGATTCAAACCAAAAGTCAGTTTCCCTAAAGGCCACCTAATCGTCCAAATGCATTCACGAAATCTTTCTCCCGATTCCAATGACTATTCCATGTAGATCATCCTTTTCATTAAACTATATATTAGCACGTCTAAATCTTAAAACTCTCCTTCTTTTGGTAAGTGAAAGCCCTAGAATCATGCCGCGCGATCGCGACTTCAACAGATAGACTCGGTGGGAACTTATTCAGATCATGACGAACCAAGCTGATTGCATTAGGTTAACAATATTAATGTTTCTTCTGTATTACCTTCTAGATCCTTTTTGGCAGTGGAAATTAGTACCTCAAAATTCAAAGCTTTTTGAGTCGATCTCGTGCCTCTAGACCCCAACTCGTTCAAATGGGTTTCCGCAAAAAAAAAAAATATGTATACTTTTTTTTCTAAGCAAAAAAGGCTATCGATAGACGAGTTCAGTTATGGTGCTGAGATGTATTGTGCTGATGGATGCTGGTGGACGGCCCAGATTAAAAATGAGCGATCCAACCGCTAATATCGCGCCACATCATTTAAATGGTATTTGACCCGGACCCCGACCCGTTTCCCACATCCGACCCGTTTTCCATATACATCTCCACACCCGTTTTTACGACATGTTCACATTCGAATTCATTTACCAGCTACACCTCCACCTCCGTCGCTCCCAGCTCCACCTCCGTCGTGCCGCCGTCGCCGTCGCGACCAGCTCCACCTCCGGAGCTCCCAGGCCAGATCCGGAGCTCCCAGCCCAGCTCCGTCGTCCCAGGCCAGATCCGTCGCTCCCAGCCCTTCCCACTCCAGGTCTTTATCTCAACCCACCTTCTTTGCACTTGATAGCTTGCTGCCCCCAACCTCTGTAAGTTTGATTACTGATTATGTTTTATTCATCCTTGATTTTCAATATTGCAATAATTCTTATGATCTAAAATAGGTGGAATTTAATATTTGTACTGGTTTTGTCTAGTCTTTACGGGATTTGTGGTCACAGATTTGTGATCTAAAATAGGTGGGATTTGTTGTAGTGTTAAACTCACCAACTACGACCAAGTTGGAACAGGTCCATCCAAATCTAACCTACAAAGGTGGTCACAGATTGTTTTGCTATTTTTGTTAGGCATAATATATGACTAAAGTATGTGTAACATCTTTAATTGACAGCGTTTGAATCCTATTTTTAGGATTTACAACGTTTTGAATTGATCCAAAAAACGGATTTGTTTTCCAATGATGGGTTGAAGATAAACCTTATTAGTTATATCCAAAGAATTTGGGGTTAGAAGTATTTCAAGGGCTTTGAAAGAAAAAAAGAAGAAGCTAAAGAGTAAAAGTTAAGAGAGGGAAAAGATGAATTAGAGAACTGCACGGTTTATTTGTTGGTGGGTGGATTGCTCTGTTCTATTGTATTGGCTATTGGTAATGAAAGTAAAGCCAAAAATATAAGTTGGAGACATTTGAAAAGTTTGTACAGACAGAAAACACATGAAATAAGAAGAACCATGAGAGAAGAGACGTGCATAGACAATGCATAGAACAAGTCCTTGTAGAATACAGAACGGGGGAGTTGAGTGAAGGACACGAATCCAAAAACCTTCTGGTGCAAGTACCCCCCCACCTATAATTCAACTCCACACAGTAACAAAACTTAGGACTTAATGGATGCGTGTGGTGAGTAACTATGGCATATGTCTGTTGTTATATGCTAACAAGAATGCTGTATGTAAGGTCCAATTATTGGCACCACTACCATTGCATTTTTAGCTTCTTAGTGGAGCTGACTTTGGGTTCAGAGGTTGTACATATATAGCAACATGCATACGGCCTGCCTTTTGTCATTTCAGAGGTTGTACATATATAGCAACTAGTGAGGTCTCTGCCTTTTGTCATTTCAGTTTTCCACCTGTAAAGAATGCATTTTTCAGGTAGATGTCATCCCACCACCAAATTCCCACTATGAAAATGTTAAACTTGACCCTGTTGAAACCATGTAAAGAATGCATTTTTCAGGTAGATGTCTTCGGTATTATCTTATGGTAGTAGCAGCATTGGTGCAAACGTTCCACGCCTTTCACCTACTGAATGCAAGTGTGGCCTTCCAGCTCAAATAAAGACTAGCAAGACGCCTCAAAGTAAAGGACGTCGTTTCTATGGTTGTCCCCATTTTGGAAAACAGGTAGTATGTGTCATGTTCGTAATAGACATTTTTGGACATATCGTTGTTAACTCTCTCATTTAAATTTCAAAATTCAATTTTGCAGAATGAAACCGCTTGCAACTTTTTTAAGTGGTATAACCAATCTGATTCAGAGCTCGAAGATGTACACATTCGCGATCTTATTGAGGAAAATAAGAAAATGGATCACCGACTGAACACCATGGAAGATCTTCTAGCACGAATGGAGGATTTACTAAAAAGAATGGAAGAGAAGATGCGAGTGATAGAAGCGCAGCTTCAATTAAGAGAAGAACTGCTTGTGAAACAGACTGAACGTTCTAAAATGCTGAGGATGATGTTGATTTGTTTGTGTGCGGGTTTTGTTTTTTTTTGGGCTATCTTGGTTTAGTTTAATTATGTAAGGATGATGACGTACTGAATTAGTTATGTACTCAATTAGTTAGGTAAGGAACTGTTTGTACTAATTAGTTATGTACTCAATTAGTTAGGTAAGGAAATGTTTGTACTAATTTGTTCATGTCGGCCAGTAAGGAACTGTTTGTACTAATTTGTTAATTATGTAAGGATGATGACGATTGCTTGTATGCAGCAGAGGGTATTGTTAATTTTATTGTCTGTGGTTCATGCATTTTTTCTGTGGTTCATGGTTTGAAGATGAACCTAAAAACTGCAGTGAATCCAATGTCTGTGGTTCATGTTTTATATGTCATAAGACCTCATCATTACTTGCAGATGAAATCAATACAGAGAGATTGTCACAATCATTTTACATCTCCAAATAAGTAACAGCTTAACTGTTCACATAGACCATAAACATTTACAATCAAAATACTGAAAAACATCATAGACCATAAACATTTACAATCAAAATACTGAAAAACATCATAGACCATAAACATTTACAATCAAAAGACTGAAACATCATCAAACATCTATAACTCGTCAAGGCTCCTAAATCGTCCACTTAGCGATTCGTCCTCGTCCTCATCCTCATCCTCATCCTCGTCCTCCTCCTCCTACAAAAGTGGAATACAAAAATAGTGAAATGTTACACAGTAATAAATTTAAATTTCAACTCTAAGCATCAAATTAAAAAACATACCTCCAAGTCATCAAATAGTTGCAAACGACGAGACACTGGTTGTGACGAAGCACGTCCAACCCCACTGCCACGACCACGACCACGTGAACTCCTTCGTTCAAGTCCACTCTTTAATCGTTTATTCCTTTTATGTTTTGGCTCCCGCGTTTTAAAACCTTTTGCAACAATCCCCGTATCGACATCCACTCCAGAACCCGCGCTAACAAGGGCAGAAGGATCTTCATCATCATCATCCGACAACTGAGAAAGGAGATTTTCCAGTCCAGGAAGATGACTCTCAAAGATTGGCCAAGATTTTTTCCTATCCCCATAACGCTGAATAGTGGAAGCGTACTGATTTATATACCTCCTGCGTTTTATCACTTTTACCAACATTGGATCAGCTGCAGCATGTGACTTGGGGATTGGCGCAACTAACTGTCTAACATCTTTTCTCCACCTGGCTAAAATATACCCATCAGGAATACACAACTCTCCCTTTTGTTTCAACACCCAAATAATGTGACTGCAGATGACACCCAGAAAGTTGAATTGTTTGCAACTACACTGGTGAAAGCCATTTTCTGTCTTGATCACATAACGCTTCGCTATTGAACAATCATGAGTGGCATCCCGACTGCATATGTGCATCTCAACCTCTTCAGTCTCAATACTTTGCCTCCGACAATCAAACTTAAGATAACCAACTTTCTGTGCTTGCTCCAGAAAAATAGTCAACATAGTGGGCGTGTAGACTTCTGCTGCATGATCACACAGAAAATCCCCGAATGGTTTAGTATATATTGTATCGAGCATCTTAAAATTTGCTCGTGACTCGTTGTATCGCAACTCATCAACTGCTCGTTGAAAATTTTGTAGGAACCGATCCATATTCATACTTGTTTTCAAGTACCTACGCAATGTCGCATTGAAACTTTCACTTAACTGGGTTGTCTTCTTCCCAGCACAAAAGACTTTGCGTACGTACTTTGGCGCCCACTTCTCCCGTTTCTCATATATCTTCTGCAACCACTCAATGCATTGGAGTTCATGCTCCTCAATCATTTTACTCCAAGACTGTTCAAAGTCATCTACCTCATGGTCGAATAGAAGCCTCGACCAGTCTCTTTTGAAGCCTTTGTTTCCAAACAGTGGTCCCAAATTCTTCAATGCATTCTGAGATATATGCCATGCACACAAAAAATGATGTGTATCTGGTACGGCAGAGGGGATTGCAGCCAGCATACCTGTATCTTGATCCGTGAACAGAGATTCGGGAGCCTTCTCATTCATACACTCAACAAATGTTTGAAATAACCAACTGAATGTTTGTGTCGTCTCATCAAACAATAAGCATGCCCCGAACACGACCGATTGTCTGTGATGATTCACCCCTAAGAATGCTCCCAATGGCCTAATCATGTATAACATAATAATGTAAAACCTAATAAAAAAATTTCTAAGTACTAATCTATCAAAGATAAGGATCATGACTAAATAAATATAAAAACATTACATTAAATGTGGTGATTACCTGTGCTCGTTGTTCGTCCTGTATGTGGTGTCAAATGACACGAAGTCCCCGAATATGGCATAGTCATTTTGCATGGAATGGTCCGACCAGAAGATATTAGTAATGTGCTCATCTTCATCCATCATGACCCGAAAAAAGAACTCAGAATCTTTCTTCAGCTGATCACCAAACCAATTAACAAGAACACCCGCTACACCAACCTCCATTGTCTTAGTTCTTATACCGTTCAGATAATTTTTGTAATCCTGATGAGTGAAGCCCAAATGTTGTCTACCCCCAGCTTGGGCCGCCATTAAGTCGTGGGCCAATTTAGGGCGAATGCCTGCTCTATCTGAAGCCACTGCCTCCGCACACTGCAACTCGGTCATGTGTCTTTGAGAACGGAGCATGTGAACTTTCGAAGGTGTCGCCAACGCATGATTATGTTGCGAACACCAATCGAAGATGCAATACTTCCCACTAGGCTGCCGCTGAACAGTACAGCTTGCGAGACACCCACATCTCGTATTTCGTCGAACTCGCTTCACCGGCACAAGTAAATATGTCTTTTTTCATCCCTTCTTTACTACAAACAAAAACTTTGCTTGTCCAATACCCATGCTCTTTGTGCTTGAAGCCGGTATGTATACGAATGCTGAAACCTTTGACTGTTGCGTATTGATTATACCAATCGTACGCATGCTCGACGTCATTCCACTCTAGGCTCCAAACATCTACTATCTTTTCGTTGTCAGCTTCTACCATGTCACCTGAACGTACGAGTCAAAGATAAGGATTAAACAAGTTCTAATACCATTTAAACCGCTCAGATAAACGACAGCCAACTCACCCTCTGAGTTAGAAGTACTAGCAGACCCTCGTCTAGTGATATTGGGATTGATCCCTTCCATTTTAGCCATATTGTCTCCTTATAATCTAAATATAAATCAAACCAACAACTAAAATTGAGTCTTGCAAGCACCAACATTAAATAAAGCAACATACATGAAAATTCAAGAATATTATATAGCATTGTCTCAGAGGTAATTGAGACATGAATTAGCCCGTCAAAAATTCAATATTGGTAAGATGATCGCTCATAGTTTATAAAATTGGTTCGATCAACGAATAACAAATTCGGCCTACAGAATATGCTCTATATTCAAACCAAGCTGATGTTGGGGAAGTAAAATAAGAACCCAGTTCGTGACACGTACGTCCCTTTAATAACATTAAAGCTCTTGCCAAACTTCTGTACAACATTGATTGAGAATTGATCTTCCATTAAATCAATTAGGAAAATCATTCAGTACAGGAAAAATAAAAAATAGATACATCATAAAAGGTGAACCCCATGTCTCATGTTACATTAAAATAAAAATAAAACATTACAACCCCAATGAGCTACAGCTCGAATTCAAAGGGTAGATTAATACTAATAGGACTTATGAGAGCTAAACATTATACAACAAGTTGTCCAAAGATTGTTATCTGTCAAAGGCGTCTTCAAATTAGACACTTATTTTGATACCTTTGTTTCAGCTGTTAAATGTCTTTTCGAACAAAAAGCACCCTTTGTTGCAGGGACCTGCAGCTTCAATGTAATAACAAAAGATGATCGAGTGAGAAGGGTTCAACGAATATTATATCATATTACTAACTAAATAAATTGAAACGAATTCAGCAATCATGTAACAGGAAACAGAGGTGTGTCTGTAAACATCTAAGGGTTTGGTTGGAAAACCTCATTCGCTTTCCCATGGGCCTACAACCCCAGACACTGCTCTCAGCAATGAGAACTCTAAAGAAACCCATTGTTGCCAACGAAAAACTTGCAAAACTTATATTACCTATTCCTACACAGAGAGAGCACACAACAATTAAAGCCTTGGAACTAATTCTGGATAAATTCAGTCAGATACTACCAACAACAACGTTGACACTAAATCCTGCTACCAGAGAACTCTTTTTTTCTTGAAAACAACTAATAGATTAAAAACAACTAAAAAAACATCACAGTTATGAAGTGAATTTATTGTGCAGTGAATTATGCTTCACATAAATGCGAATTTTAATTCCCGTTTTAATTTCTCAAGCCACACAGTCCTAATTACTTTCACTGTGTAAGAACTCTAAACAATACACTATTATGGTGGAATTCCAGCTTAGAAAGACGTAGCACCACAGAGTAATTGCCGAGGGCAAATGCTGATTCCGCTTGCACATGGATTCTATTCAAAAATACCTCTCAAACAAATAGGCTTTGGGGTATTACATTACAAGAAGGATACCTGTATAATATTTATATATATAAAATACCATAAAAAGTCTAAATACAAAATCTAAAAACCATCGGACCAATTTAAGAAAGGGAAAGGATAAACACCTGGAGTGGGGGAGCTCCGGATCTGGGCTGGGAGCTCCGGATCTGGCCTGGGAGCTCCGGATCTGGTCTGGGAGCGACGGAGGTGGAGCTGGTCGCGACGGCGACGGCGATGGTGGCACGACGGAGGTGGAGCTGGGAGCGACGGAGGTGGAGGTGCAGCTGGTAAATGAATTCGAATGTGAACATGTCGTAAAAACGGGTGTGGAGATGTATATGGAAAACGGGTCGGATGTGGGAAACGGGTCGGGGTCCGGGTCAAATACCATTTAAATGATGTGGTGCGATATTAGCGGTTGGATCGCTCATTTTTAATCTGGGCCGTCCACCAGCATCCATCAGCACAATACATCTCAGCACCATAACTGAACTCCTCGATAGACTCACCCCGCTTAAATTCAGAAATTTTATATAATACGGAGATCATTAGAGCGGAACCAATCCTGAATTTTAAGTACAGACCGCATAACACTAGCCATCACTGTACAATCTGTACACAGTATACTTAGAATAGGTGGAATTTTAATTAGAGAGAGCACGAGCAGTCAAATATTTTTGTATAAAAGTTGTCGCTTTTACTTCTTTTTGTTTTCTAGAGCAAAAAGAGGCCGAAAATAGAGTTCACTGTGCAAGAGCAGCCGTAACCTTGTCCTCTTGTGAATAGGCCGATTCACCATGTATTCAAGTTGGCAATACTTCTTTGGACAACGAAATTTGCACATTCTCTTTCTCTTGCAATGACGACGTACAGGTACTACAGCACGTGAAAGATCTAATGTTCTTGACGAAAGATTGTCTTGCGTCGAGGATAAGAGGCCCATTTAATGCAATCGAGTAACAGCTGAAAAGGACGACATTTTTTATGGGCACTTGCTGACTCCATTCCCATTACATTTCAAAATCCATATTGCTCTCGATGAAGGTTTTTCCATGGACGGACGTCACGGACCAATAGATCTGATATGCACTAACCCATCGCCAAGATTTTCATTTCACATTCCATGCTGGATTGACTGCGTATGTGCGAGCTGCTCTCTCCGCCCATCAACAAGAAATTCAAAAACTAAATGCTGCCGATTCTAAAAAGCATCTTCTAGGAGTGATTCTGCTAGAAGAAATAATGTACTGTCGTTGGATAGACAAATGCAATGGATCCAAATATTCGAAAAAGACAAGAACGAGGGTGATCCCAACGCACACGATTTAAAGTAATTGTTGGGTTGTCCCTCAAAACGCCTTGAAGAACCAAATTTTTAAGGAATTAGGCTGTTGGGAGATGACTGTTCGGTTTTTAAAGGTGGTTCGTTAATGGATTCTAAAACCCTCGGAAAGTCAGCGAACAAAGATGCTTCTTCCCTTTAGCAGCGTAGGTGTGGCCTGTGGGTTTCCCTCGACTCTCCTAAACTCTTCTTCGAGCTAAGAGACTTCTCGTAACTTCTGGTTTCAGCGTTCCTACGAAGAAGACGGAAAAACATCATGCTATTAATGTGACAGTGGCTGACTTAATTATTATCATCTCTAAGTAACAGACTCCATTGTCACTCCCAGATAAGGTCCCAAATTAAAATATTAAAAATCATCGAGGATTTTGATGAATTTTCAAAAATATGTCTGAATTTTAAATTTTCTCTTAAAATATATACATTTGCCCACGTGGGTGTCTCTTCGCAAAGAGGAAGATGTCTACCAGACTAGACTCACCACATAATGTTAAAACTTGGTACGAGCCGCAATCGGTCATGTTGAGCAAGACGCGCAGGACCGACTGTGTAAGTAGCAGTTCACATGGCAAGCTTACCAAAAAAAAAAAAAAAAGCAGTTCACAAGGCAAATTCGAAGCAAGGAGATCCTAGTCGTACTAGGTCTAAGGTTATCCACGTACGATATATAGACAATGCTCTCCACTGCTACGTCGCGAGGTTCCAGATTCAGCAAGTATGGAACCCAGAAAATTTTGATGCCCTTTTTTACCCGATAAAGATACAGAGGGTACTCACTTTTACCCGAAGATGTTACCATAGCTAGCTATGAGCAGACATTTTTTCATTTTACATCAAATCTACGCACCATTCAATTCTTTCACAGTCGTTTGATCTTTGTCCTCTTTCGAGAATTTCTTCTCTTTCTGCCACCAAACAATTCAATCTGAGTTTTCATTCATTTGGAATCTACGGCTCTTCTACTTCATTTTTGTTTACTTATTATTTTTTTTTTCAATTTTTATTTCCCTTTAAATCCATCCCCTTTCATCATTTCTCAAGTCCCACAGGTTTGATCTTCTAGATTCTGGCCCAATTTCTCTAATTAAGCAATCAATGTGCTTTCACTTTAGAGGTTTAAGAGTAGTAAGATCCGCATCAAAGAGTGAAAATGGAGAACATTAATGCTATATTTGCCAGAATCCTTGCTATCCCTTTCCGTAGTGCTATATTTGGGGCAAGTAAGAACTGCTTCAGCGGATTACCGCAAAAAACAATTCAAAAACCACTGCCTTTCCTGCTGTTAGATAATACCATTCACAGAATCGGTTCCCTTTTAATGGTCAGAGAGAGACGAGTCCAGTTGATTGTGTACTTTGCACATCATCTTCCCCCTATCCTGGAAAAACTTGCCTAAATTATGGTACAAGTAGTGCTTACTACAACAAAGTACTGAGACATGCCTACTGGCCATCACCCTCCTCTTGTGTAGAGACTGAAATGTAGTAAAATCAAACATCATATCTGTGACTACATTTTAGGGGGGTTCACTAACCTCCTATTATTTCATTCAAAAGATTATAATACCTGAAATTACAAAAACTATGTGCGTGGGGAAGAAAAACAATATACAAAAACCTGCTATGCGCATACCCTGAATAACTGGAAGTTTAAATAAAACGCACTATGGGCGATCTGAAGGCGATCCGATTTCTAGTGGTACACCTGGGTGAGGCTCCAACATCTGAACATCTGGTAGTTCCTTTGACAATAGCTCCTGCATAGAAGTTCTCTCAGTTACTTGTCACATTCGTATGATAATTACCACTTATCAGTTGAAATGTCTTTATCTTATCATTATTGATTCTCGTCTGAACTGCATCTTTTCTCATGAACTTTTCAACTACAGCGATAATCAATTCACCATGATTGTGAAACTACAAGATCAGAAATGGGCCAGAAATTGACTCCCTTACTCCCACTTAAGTGCTCACCAGTTGAAACTCTCACTTAACCGCTCACCAGTTGAAACAAAGTTCTAAAGTCATACAGATTTCTTAGAATAGGGAAGCAGAGAATTTAGTTGGATACACAAATCCACTTTGTAAGCCCCTTCAAACTTCCAACGAGAAGATATAATTTGATGATACCAACAGCATATAACTTCTCCAAGATATGCAACAGTTTTAATTCCACAAAGCAACAAGTTTACCACATGCAGAGTGGTATGACCTTTTCAGAATGACCTGATAAATACCAGCTGGCAGGAACTAGATCATTTGTCAATCAATACAACATGAAGTGTTAATTATCATTGACACCTTTCAACAATTTCTAAAGCACTATCACGAAACTATTATCCAAAATTAAGCACTTCCCCAGTAGTTTCCGTTGTCTTCTGTAGGAGCTACAAAAGTGATATAGTTAGTTTTGAAGTGAATAGCGATTTGGAAAAAACAGCTTTGACACTAGGACAAATGAGATCGACTCTCAAATTTAACACATCATTTATCATTCCTCTCCCCGCCCTGCCCAAAAAAAAGAGAAACAAAAATATTGCAGCTTTGTTTAAGATTGGGTAAATGAATGGCTGACCTTAAACGATTCAAGGGTTCCCTCAGCTTCAATTATACTAGCTAGAAGCCCTTTGCTATCAAGGTCCCCATTTTGCATTGGCACAATAAACCTACAAAATGATAAAGCAAAGCCGATGAAAACCGCTGACAATTACAATACTATAATTTTTAGCTGCCAAAATTAAGCAATAGTTGTGTACTTGGCATGAAGAACCCTTGCAAGTTGAACTGCATCCTCTTGTCCTGAGACCAACGTAAACTTAGGCAAAAGCTGCTTTATGACTGGAGTGATAACAATGTCTGCCCTTTCTTTTTCGAGTAAATTCTTGTTGTATACGCAGTGTGGTTCATAGTAAAGTGTCAATTGGCCCTGAGGAGATTTGACAAGATACCTGATCACAAATTACACCAGAAGAACAAACTTCTAGTTAAACATCCATTAGGACCCATATTACGGCAAAGGGGACAACAGAAAACGTCATCATTCATTGGAAATAGAAACCAGTAGGGACTAGGGTATAACACTTGATTTCAGAATGGATTATTAAGCATTATAAACATTACCCGTTCTCAGGGCGCTGCCACGGAGGACCTAGAACTGGGCCGGGAGTCGCCTGAACTCTGACTTGAGAACCATTTCTCCCTTCAATAACACAGCTCTGACCAGGTTCTATGTATGTGACCTGAAAGTTTCTGAAACTAAGTTTAGAAATTTGAAAATGGAAGTACTTCAAAGCGATCAACTCAGGAGCTTGTGTAATTGGTAGGTTAACTCATATTCTATCACGTAATAAATTCACACCTAAACACTTGAAATGCAAATAATCAAACATTGATAGTGAGTAAGGTGTAAAACCGCTTTCCATCTAGCATACTGATTCACGATGCCAAACTAAATCATTACGCCCGTGGGTTAATGCTAGGTTTTCCTAGGGAGTCAATGAAGACGTTCAACTCCTCATACATAATTTGCTTTCAGTCGCCAAAAACACCAGGGCTGAATAGATACCATACATCGCTAAAAAGGGGATCCAGCAGCGGCTTAGCATTGGGAGTTGCTACGACTCTAAGATTTGGGGACTTTTCAGAGAGGGGCTTCAAGGTCTTCAAATGGCAGTGATCATCAAGGCTTTGTGTAATCAGCAAGCAATCAATTTCAGGAAGATCACCAAGCTGCATTAAGATGCCCACTATCAGCACAAGGTCATCAATTCCCACAACACCTCTACAAATGGAAAGCGAACAACATACCTAACCAGAGGAACAAACCAGGTAATAGCTATTAAAAAGTACCTGGAAATTCTTCAAAACCTTCTTGGCAGCATCATAAAGCCAGGGAATTCCAAAGTCCAAATTACCCACCAGGATTGGATCAACCAGTAGTTTCAACCCACCAACATCCCACAACCAACTATTTCCCTAAACACAAAGCAATTTTTAATACAAGTTGGCAGAACCTCTACATGAAACGAATTTGTGAAGATTTAATAAAACGAAAGCCCACCTCTAAGTAAGTGAGTCTGAACACATCAGTGCCAGGAGAACTCGACCCAACTGCGTTCTCCTCAGAAATCGCAGCAGAAACACATCTACTCCGCCTGCAAGTAAAGAATGACTGGTACGACAGATCTCAGCTTGATCTTTAAAGCAATTCACCCATATCAGAGAGGGAAAAGAGAGAGCAAGAGAGAAAAGGACCTCGTAGTGATCGAGAGCTTCAATGCGATGGAACCTGAGTAAACCGTACTTCTAACAGTTGAGACTAAACCGGGGTGTGAATTTGGAGAAAAGGGTATGGCGGTTCTGCATGGTTTGTACAAGCGGGGAAGAGAGTCGCACTGAAGAATGGCCATGGTTGTTCCGCGTCCGAGTCTACCCGCGGAATCGGATTATTAGCGAAAAATACTGAAATCCGTCCACCCAAAATTCCTCAACGTTTAATTTCTTGTTAACTTAAGTGGATTTCGATTCTGACACTTGGCACCTGCAGGTAACCCACTACTTCAATGTGGTAGCACATATTTACGCTTTCATTTGTCTTCCTGGGACTAAAAGTTGGTTCAAGTCTTCTTCAACAATCCGAGTTATCCATTGACGCAGTCATGCAGGGTAAAAAGAAATGACTTTCCAAGTCATTTTGTGGTTGCTGTACGCAGTAGTCCAGTACGCCTGTGTTTGGATGACCAGAAATTTTTTCGGTAGTGTAAGATTTTCTTGGTGAAAAAATTGTTAGAATTTGTAAAAGATGATGTGATTTGTAAGAAGATACGAGAGTTACCGAAAACTGAAATGACTGGTACAAATCCAAATAGGATCTGCGAAAAGATTAAAAAGATTTGTACCATCCAAACAAAATCTGCGGAAAGACCTTTTAACTAGTATTTTGTATTGAGAGATTGGTGGAATTGTAATAATACGTGTTGTTTCCAGATAATTAATCTTGGAATGCCGTAGTTACACTGATGTTCGAATTAACGTGGGAAAGTTGGAATGTGGGGATAATTTGAGTATTGGAGGATTGCTAAGTGTACCTTTGTGTTTATATTTGTCCTAGAAGCAGTGGGTGCAAAAGACTTCCTTTTGATCATAAAAGGAAAAAAAAAAATAAAAATATTCAACTTAAGAAGACCATCTAACAAAATCATTACAATCTTTTTACCTTTTGTGTCAATCAGAATTTTATGGGAAGGTGAAAATTGAATTGTCTAGAATTTATGGAAATTTGAATGAATGGGAAGCATATTTTAGTCCATCTGCTTGGAAATACGGGTGAGAATTTATTCCGGTTTCGGTTCCGGTACCGTTTTCGGCCTATTCCGGTACTGGAACCGGAACTCATTTTATGAAAAAGCCAGAACTGGAAATGCCGGAATTTTCCGATTCTGATTTTAAAAAAAAAAAAAATAGGTGACCTGGGTCAAAACGACCCAGGTCACGAAGACAGATGACATTTCAGCATTCATTTTCACTTCAGCCTTCGCGAAATTTCCCCAGGACCCCTCCGCGCCGCCTGCCGCCAATGAGTCGCGACAGCCTTCCCACCACTTGCTCCGGCCACCGTCCCTCTCGCAGATCTCTCTCTCTCTCGCTGTCTCTCAAATCTCTAAGCTCTCTCCTACCCTCCCGAAATCGTCGATGATGAGGCAGAGCTCTTGAGAGAGGTGCGGAGATTGAAGGGCATGTGGGAGTGGGATTTTGTGCGAGATTGGGTGGGTATTTTCTTGAGGGTAAGTATGAGGTAGACAAGTTCATTGTGCTCTAGAAGTTGGGGTTTCTGGGTCTCTGACTTGGAGTTTCTCCACTTCAAGAGCGCATTCACGACCTTGTTCAAGGTATGGGGCTGACCCTGGAGCTTGTCGGAGGTGGGTTTGGATTGGTGACGGGGTTGTGTTTGTTGCTCGGGAAAAAAAAATTAAGGTTTGGTTTACCTTGTTCACTGATCTTGTCTTTGCAGTCTTCTTTGACAGTCGCTGGACTAATTGTCTGATCATTTATTGTGGTCCATATTATACAATATGTGATCGTTGTGTGGTCCAATTCTATTTTCTTTATATGATAATGTGAGAGGATGACCTTGAATCATTTTTTCATCTAATATTTCTTGAACGGTTATGCAGAGACATTTTGCACGCATCCACTGATGGTTTTAATTCAGTTGGTTTAAACTCATTGGTCAGTAAGATGATTCTTTCCTGAACAGTAGTTTCATTATCACATTAGGTTCTATGAGTAATTTTATACTGTAAGATGATTTCTTCCAGAATGCTACTTCGATCATGACAGTGGTTCGATAGGTCATCTAATATTGTAGGATGATTCCTTTCAGAATGCGTTTTCTGGTTGATTTTGTAACAATAAGAGTGGGAGTGTGTTTTCTGGTTGATTTTCATTCAGTTTTGGAACCGGAATTTTCGGATTCCGTTTCCGGAAATTCCGGTTCCATTCCGGTGAGTACCGGAACCGGTCATTCCGGTTCCATCTGTTATGGTACTCACCCTTACTTGGAAACAATATTAAAATAACAAAAAGAAGCCCAAAAACCATCTCCCCAAAGTGTGACATTTTTTTAAAAGTCTCTGTCGGTATCAAAATCAGCTATGCTACTTGACAAGCTCTATTCTGAAAAGCGTAGAAGTTATGCAGCCGAGGCTAAAGCATACATGTGCTAATGATGTGATTCCCGTCAAGTATCCCACAATTTGGAGAGAGAGAGGTCTCTGTCATAACTAGTTCTAATAAGAATCATGATGTTATCAACACATTAATGAATTTCATCAATGGTCAAGATTGCATTAAACAATCTAATTAATGATCATTGATGGAATTCATTAATGTGTTGGCAATATCACAACCCTTGTTAGGACCTGTTAAGACTAAAGCTTTAGGACTGAAACTTTTTTCAGGGAAGGAATGCCATCAGCAGCCAATCTATAACCATCTTAGTCCATACAACTCAATGACCAAGCAAAGCCTTAGGCCCTCAGCCACTCTCTTAATAAACACAGACCCAGCCAAGAAAAAAAATAAAATAAACAGACAGAAACATTGTGTTATAAACAAATTCCATCCATCACTCGGGCAAACCAAAAGGACATAGAAAGCAAGCTCGATAACTTTCAAAGGGTATGAAGACAGGTATTTTGTACAACAATTCTCTGCACATTTATATCTTGAACGCAAGTTCTCTCTCCCATCTTTTGGGACTGTAAGGTACAATGCTCACGATTTTGTTACCTTGGGGTAATGGCAACTCATCACCAGAAGCGATCTTCTCGTGCCAAATAAATTCATTCTCATGCTCGAATTTCCTGAGAATTTCAGAAGCATCATCAATTTCCTTTCTAAACACTGATTTCCATGACTCTTCACTGGGCATCTTCTTCTTAACATTGGTCAGTGCAAGACGAAGAACTCCAACTGCAACCCCAACTTGACCAGCACTCTTCAGATCATTAGCAAGATATATCTGACTTCTTAACTCATGCAGATATTTGCAAGACACCATAAATTCCTGCACTGACCAGAAAAGCATCACTTCTATTCAGCCAAATACATTGTGAAAATTATATTTGTAGTCCCCTCAGCCAGATAAGGAGAAAGATCACACATATTGTGTGCTGTGTGTGTACAAGGATCTCTAAAACGCTGCCATTGGTTAAAAACCACGTTAATTCCACCATCAAGTCGAGAAATTGGTGTACAAAAAGCACAAAGATACTGCCTAATCCCTCACTTGGGTAACAACATTATGAGACTAAAACTGCTACTTTCATATGAATGATTAAAACTAGGGATTCACATTGGTTTGAAGTATGGTCCAGCAACCCATAAAAAGAATCAGGCTAATCAGCATATCCAAAAGAAATGAAGAATAAAACAAAAAATAAAAAATATCCCCCCTGCTCGCACAGAGCAGAATTTGTAACATTGTCACCAACTAAACAGGATTTTCTAGGACTATAAATTCATGTGACAAGCCAGAGAGAAGGAGAAATCACCTAACGAATAAACAACCTTGTCAGAAATGATGTCTGAAAATTACAGCCTTTGCCAACAATTAAATAGACAGGATAATTTGAAAATAATACGCAGAGAAGGATGAAGAGAAAGGAAGAAAGGGGCCCAAAATGCTCAACAAAGGAAACCATACATAGGCATTCTTTCCCCAAAACAAACCAAGCTTTAACACTTAAAGCTAACCGTTTGGAAAGAGTGTAAACCTTAAAAATCTAGACAAATAAGCTCATACAAAAATAGTTCAAAGATTTTGCTCGACTCAGACCAGGCTCATAAATATAAAGATTGGATCCAACGTGTCATCAGCTTCCAACACTCGAATCAGATGCTCAGGTCTGCTGATAGAGTTTCTGTAAGGGGAAACTTCTCTCAATTTGACATTAGCGCAACACAATCATGCCAACGAACCAAAAGAATCTCCAAATTCATCTCAAGAATACAGAATCAAGCTTGTGAATGACGACAATGAACTAATACATAGATAGAAAAAGTGTCCCCACTTCCTAGGGATTTACTTCCATACTCCAATAGAAACATTAAAAGTTCTCTTATATCCTACTAAAGCTATGTTTGTTAAACAAAATTTTACACTTTTTAAAATTTTAACACAATAAAAAATTACAATATAATCTCTCTCCCCATCACATCATTACTTTTCATTATAATAAATATTAAAAATCTTCTCTCTCTTCACTTTTTCACCAAATCCAATACCCTAAAATTTTAACCTTTCCAAAATTTTATCACTCAAACACAACCTAAGAGATATGTAGTCTAAGAATCTCAGAAAGATTTCAGGTATTGTGTGACCAGATTCAGTGACAAGTCATACAGCTGAGGAACAACGTACTTGAGGAAGCTGACTTGTGTAGTTGTGTTCAGGATTGAGCGGCAATACCCCACGATAGAAGTATACCACCGGTTTTCAGAAAAGCTGTGAATCAAGGTGATCCCGATCCGAATATGATCTATTCTGACCTCCTTATTCCAGCCTTCACTTGATGTGCCTTAAGTTGAGACGCATATGGTCAACCCATCTCAGGTGACCACTCCGTCTACTTGTCTCCAGTATTTTACAAATCACAGTTAACCATAGAGCTAAAATATACCTTGCCCTTTCACGATTCACAATTCATAATTCACATTCTTGTTATCGAGGCCATTTCAATAGACTAATAGTTTGTATGGCCTTTGCCTCTTTGTCCCAGTTCCTTCCGACCATAACTACAACATGAGAAAGCTAATTCTAGTTTGATCATCATATTTTTCTTTGAGCCAAGTATGAAGGATCATTTGACAAAACCAAACTAATTTAGGAGGTCAATGGTGACACAAAAAGAACATAACCCATTTTCTGAAAAAACAAGAATCAACTATAGCCAAGAAATCCATACAATTAATAAATACTGCACGATATCCATACGTACCACCAATCGAGATGAAATATCTCTGCAATCTCTAGTCCCTGCGTATAAAGCACCCTCAGCTTCATCCAGTAACTGTGTAACACCATAGTGCAACTTTGCCAAGAGGCCTACAGCAATGCCTTTTTCTGCAGCCCTCCTTATCGTTACTGCCTATTGCATTTGCATAATATCATCAATTTTCACAAAGAAGCAACTGCCTAAGGGACTTCTATCAATGGATAAAATCAAACCACCCCCCCCCCTAAAAAAAAACAGGAAAAGAAAAAGACACAGTCCAAGTATTAATATTTAGGGAAAACATTTAATAAAATGTGCAAGAAATTTCTACATCATTATTCTCTGAGATCAACCAGTAAGGCAACCCTTAAGTGACACATGAATCACAAACCTGGGCCTCTGCTAAACAAATGAGGCTCATGACAGTAGAGACAGATGAAATAGCTTCTGGTGGTCTTTCTGCTGGCAATGAAGGCCCTAAATAGGGAAGAACCTCATTTGCTAGATTATGATAAACTCCAGCTGCTTCTCTGAAGAAGGTGGCAGATTGCACTATATCTTTGACAATCAATGCAAAGGAACCAATTAAAAGTATATACACTGGACAGATGTAAGTTTGATAAGAAGGTGAAAGATTGTGGCATACCTGTCGACAGAACTTCCAGAGCCCTCTCACGAAGGATTGCGCCATAAAGGAAAAGGGTCATTCCAAGCTCAAACCGTAAGTTGTCAACTTGAAAAAATTTTGGACCCATAAGGTTAAAGAAAGTAGAGGAGCTCAGAGCACTAGTCCAACGTATCTTCAGATTTGAAGTCCATCTCACCATCTGGCTGTTGCTACTAACCAAATCTACATGGGAAAGAATATTTTCCAGCAATGGCAGATACTCTTCAAGCCTCCGAAGGTCCTGTTGAATTTAAAAGAGTAAATAAATGGACTAAACAGAGCAACCCACTTAAATTTACCAGATACTGATTGATTGGCCCTGCAAATCATGAAAGGAATACGGACTAAACTACAGCCAATCAAACAAATTGATCCGGTTACATCACCTCATTTTCCAACATCTCACACTGGGGATGGCCTCAATAGACATACAGTTAACAAGAAACTAACATATAGTTAACAAGAGATATAGACAACATTCATTAGCATGCAAATCGAATCGGTTCTCATATACCATTTAAATTACCATATAACACGGGGTGATTGCTTTGAAAACTAACAAAAACAATTTACTTGCTGAATGGGAGATGTCAACCCTCCGGATATTTCTCTTGCGATAGCCTCCGTAATGGAGCTGCTCTCATTGATAGACTCCTCGATCACTCTTCGCTTGGAGCTGAGCTCCTTCAGTTGCTCGAGCGTAGCAGAGTCGCGTGCCGCATATACCTCTTCAAACACAAGCTGCGAACATCACCAATACCAACATCAATTACGCACACTCAGATTTAAAGATTAAAAATAAACATTAATATCACACTTTAATTCCAACCCAAAATCAATATAATTCAATCTACCTTCTTAGTTCTCAGCTTCACCGGGTCCGGGAATTGAAGCATCATCTTTCACAGGCTCAACTTTGCGCACCAAATGCCAAACGGTCTTCGAAAAATTTGATTCTGTTCCTCTGACCACAAAGATAAAATCCGCTACAACATTTTCGCTTCTGTTTTAGAACTCATCACCTGGAAACGACGAAGTGAAGCTCCGGGAATTCAAATTCCAGCGCTGTGGAACTAGGAATTCCCAAAAGAATCCCAATTTAATGCCACTTCTGAGGTTCTTAGACGGTAACTTTTTTTTTTCTTGGGGTGAGGTGGATCGGGTCGTTTTCGAAACTGTTTCTTGTTGATTTTCGTTTCCTTCCCCGCGAAGGATAATCACAGGACAAGGGCTCCTTCCATGTTGGGCCCCGCGGGCTCCCACGGTTCCAGATTATGTGCTGCCTTGATTGGGTTAGTCTGACCATCGTTTCATTGACAAAAAAAAAAAAAAAGTGGTCATAGGGTGTGTTACTGTTACCTCTCAGGTCTCGAATATAAGATTTTTTTTTTAAAAAAAATTATATAATTATGAATATTTATATGAGTTTTATAAATTTTTGTATATGAGTTGGTGAAGTTTTAAAAATATTTAATTTTTATTAGATTTTGTAAAAAGTTGCATAGAGATAATTTACTATAATTTTTTTGATAAAAAAATATTAAAATTTGGTGAAAAAGGATGAAGAAATAAAATTTGTTAGATTTTAAAAAAAAAATCATTAAATTTTATGTGAAAAGTTATTAGAATTTGTGTAAGATTTTTTGAGATTTGAGATTTTTTCTTTTTGTGAATTTTGTTGCATTCATTGTAGCCTAAAATACTTTTACAAATGAACATGCCCTTAATCTTAAGTACAAACAATTTCTCGAGACTAAGCTACGGTAAAGTCAGACTTATTTGATCTGAGACTGAGTGATTTAAGAGCTGCACTAGTTTGATGTTTACTAGCTTGTTAAGTAGGTTATACTCTGATGAATTGTCGGATTGACTTTCTCTTCATCACCTAAAAAAAATTCTAGTGATATCTCTTACCAAAAAAACAAAACAAACTGGACCGAGGAGATGCTACCTCCCATTTGCAGTTGTAAATTCAACTTGAGGCATATTCGTTTTGGTAAAATTTTAAGAACTTGAAGTATGGTGTGAATATTTAGGTGATGCTGGACTTTTATTGGTATTTGTGTAGAAGTTGTTGAGTTGTATTGATGTTTGTAAAAAAAGAATGTTGAGTTGTATTAGTATTTTTTTAGAAGTAATGTTTGAATTGTAATGTTAGAGGGCGAGATGAATCTTATAATAACTGATAAAGAAGAGAGAGAGGAATTCATATACAGAAGTATGTGCTTTAGGTAAACATATACACATGTCTACTAACATAGCACAAAAAAAATTGATCAAATTAAATTCACGAACGTTGCTACGAAGAAAGACTTATGTTACTAGAACTTATGCTTTATGGAGATCTTCCAAAGAACAAGGCTTTTTTCTAATAAGCCAATTCATTTGGGATCCTGCAGATCCACTTTTCTTCCTATTCAAAGATTAGCCCTTTTGTCTGTGTTTTCACATCGAGAATTCTTTGCCGATGAGGAGATGCCAAAGGGGTTTCTTACTTCCCAAATAGATCTTCCTACATCTATATATAAAACGTTGGTTTCTCAAGAATTTATTATTATTATTTTTCAAATTTTTTATATTTTTCAAATTATTATTTTTTATAAATTCTATTTGTTAGAATAAATTTGTTTTGTTTGTTGTCCTCATTAGTCAAATAAAACGGTTCTACGGAAAGAACATTTTTTTTTCTAAACAACATAAAAACAAACATTAACAAGGAACTCTGCTAACAATAGCAGAATCGTCACAGCTAACAATTTCATAAGGATATCCCCAGGATGAAAATCCCCTATAGAATCATGGGCATACCCCATTTAGCTAAATTATGCGCCAAGGAGTTCCCTTCTCTCGGCGTCCAAATAATTTGCCATTGATTATGCTCCTTAAGCAGCTTACGGATAGTTTCCACTTCTCCTTCAATCAACCAGTCTGAAGGTCTATCCAAATGTGTCACTTGGCTAACCACTTCAAGCGAATCACCCTCTATGATTATATTGCCCCTTGAAATTCCTCAGCCAATGAACAAGCGAGTCTAGCAGCTATGGCTTCCTCTTTCAGCGGCTCAGTACCATTCCTCCGACAAATACGAATCTTCAAAATGTCCCTACGAGAGTTCCTGCAGACGGCCGCTGCACACAACGTGTGATAATGTACAACAAAATCAAAATTTATTTTCAACGCACCTTCCATGGGCGGCTTCCAAGTAACCAGAAGGACTTCTACAGATTGCTCCCAAGCTCCCTTATGCGCCTCGTATCTTCTCCTGATGGAACGAATCACCTCCATAATGTCTTGACAATGGCCCTCGTGAACAAGTTTATTTCTAACAAACCAAATCGCATCCAAAGTAATAGCAGTCGCTAGCATCATATTCGGGCACTCATCTTGTTGAGCGACAGGTAGTGTGAGACCCCGATTTTAGGTCTGTCAAGTTATTGCTTATGACCTCTTAAGTACGTATTATTGCAAGTGTATGTATGATTGAATTTGTGATTTTTGAGGTAAGTGTCGACACATTGGAGCATAGTGTCGACACATTAAACTAACACCCGAAAGTTTACCTTTTTCTGGAGCCCAAAGTGAATTTTGACTAAGTGTTGTAAGTGTCGACACCTTGGGTCATAGTGTCGACACATTAGACCGATACCCGAATGTATATATTTTTCCGAAACTAGAGTGATTTTGACCAAGTGTTGGAAGTGTCGACACCTTGAGTGATGGTGTCGACACATCCAACTGAAACCCGAGAGTTCGCCTTTTTCCAAAACTCCCGTGAATTTGGACGAAGTGTTGGAAGTGTCGACACCTTGAGTGATGGTGTCGACACATCTAACTAAAACCCGAGAGTTTACATTTTTTCCCACTTTGACTAAGTGTTGGAAGTGTCGACACCTTGAGTGATGGTGTCGACACATCTAACTAAAAGTGTTGTAAGTGTCGACACCTTGAGTGATGGTGTCGACACATATAACTACATTCCGAAATTTTATCGGATTGAAATATGTGAGGTGGAATTTATGTGAAAAGGGAAAAGAAAGGGGGGAAGGGTAGTTTTGCCTTTTTCCTTCCCCCAAGCCCCTTTACGTATAAGCAGCCCCCCCAAATCAAAAAGTCATTTTGCCCTAGCTCCCACCGAAGAAGAGAAGAAAGAAAGAAGAAGGAGAAAAGAAGAGGAAGAAAGGAAGAAGAGAAAGAAAGAGAGAGAGAAGGAGGTGAGTGGTTATGGCCGGCCAAGCCTTACCTATTTTCACCTATGTTCTCTTTTTCTTTTTGAATGGTTGTTGGTTGTGTTGTTAGATTTTCTCTTGTTAGATTTTCTCTTTGAGATTTATGTGTTATTTGAAGAAAATGCAGATCTAGTAAGCTTTAAAGAATAGTGAGCTTTAAAGAGTAGTATGGGTTGTATGTGGAACCATGGAAAGTTATGGTCAGATCTGAAAAAGAAAATATGTTCAAGATAGAGAGAGATTGCTTGCTGCACCCTAGGTGTTTGATGAAAAGCCTAAAAGAGGGCTGAGATCTATTTTGGGTATGTATGGCCTAATCTATTGGTTGATGTATTAGGTTGTATGTATATGAGTCTTGTTGATAACCACCAAGCCCTAAGTGTTTGATATATGGTTAGATCTGAAAGATGTTCAAGAGAACAAATGATACACCCTACTTGTTTGATAAAAGCCCAAAAGAAATGGGCAAATGCAATAGTATAGCTTGATGAAGATGGAATCATAGTTTTGTTATAAACTTTGAGTTGGAGTTGTAGAAGTGGAAGGAATGTGAAATAATGGTTGCTGTTATGAGATGTTAAATTAGCCTTGGATGTTGGTTGTGTCATGAAGAGATTAGAGTTTTGGTTGTTGGAAGTTAGAACGTTGAAAAGATTGTTGTGATGACTGGTAATTACATAAGCATATTTCAGAGCTGGAATAGAGAGTGTGTTTTGATGCATTTGTAGTTATCTCTTGATATTGAGTGGATCCTAGATTGAAGGCCTAGGACATGGAAAGATTTTAAGTCATACCTTGGATGATTGTAATGTATTGATTACTCTATACGTCTAGTAACCTATGAATAACAAAGGTATGATCCAATTGTAGGTAACGTGACGTTCAACACTCAAGCAAGCGAAGGTAAGAGGAGCTTACGTTTGTAAGTGAAAAACCTTTACAAAACTGGAATGATACACTACATGAAGAATGTTTATGAATAAGCATATCAAGCATGACACTACCAAGCACGACATGAATGCATCATGATCATTGCATTCATTTCCTCATGAGAAATGAGACATTTTTATGCAAATGAAGGTACCATTTTTATGCTACTTTATGACAAGTTTTATGACAAGTTAATTAACGAACCCAAGTCGGTCGGTACCGTACCAAGTCAAGAAGGTGCATCCATACCGAAGGACGTTTACGAGAAGGGTGGATGTCACCTAGGACACCCATACCGAAGGATGCTTGCAAGAAGGATGGGTAGTCCGGGAGGTATGTGCAATCACACTGAAGGATGCTTGCAAGAAGGTGTGAACCTCCAAGAGTCGTGTCTAGCCACTGAAGGACATTGAGAAGGTGTGCTAGCTCGACCATATGTAAGGTCCCCAAGGGAAATAGGGGACAGTTCCAACGGGAACGCACAACCCTGATGTCAGGGGTAAATGGAGCTCAAGTAGCCCATAGGATAAGAATGGAAAAGATTTTCCAAAAGAAAGAGCTTTATAAGTATAAGAGGTGTTTTCAAGAGCAAGTGCATGTGCATATGCAATCATGAGGCATACACGTGCATCACGATTCATGATCATGCATGAATTACATACGTATACATGATATTTAAAGTTCAAGTTTATGATTATTTCAAGTTAAAGCTCATGATATTTCAAGTTGTACTTGAATTACATTATTTCAAGTTTAAGCGCATGCTTATGATTTTAAGTCAAGTGCTAGCTTATGATTTTAAGTTCATTATGATATCGAGTTCATGATGATTTCAAGTTTAAAAGCAAGTGTATGATTTCAAGTTCAAGATTATGAGCTCAAAGAACAAGTTCATGGTTTCAAACTCACGATTTCAAGTTCATATTTCCAAACCATGATTTCAAGCTCATGTTTTAATTATAATTCCTTACTGAGTCCTTCGACTCACAGATGTTTTAAATTGTATCATTCTAGATAACAATTCAGGTGAGAAAATCTAGAAGAGGGACCGATGGGAACGTCCTTATCTCTCTTTGTTGTTTCATTAAAGGTTAGATGTAATTTTGAAGAGTCGTCATGAGCCTCCGTTGTGTGGTGGTCATGGGTTATTCGGACTAGTAGAGTTCAAGGTTTTTGATGTCTAGTATCTTAGTCGTGATTATCAGAAACAGGAGTTGAAGAGTTCATAGGAAGTACTAAGAACGCTTATCAGGCATCCTGTGAATGTCTATGTTATGTGTATAAGGATTCAAGATGTATTACATATATGTTATGAGTAGGTCCATATAAAGGTTTTGTCGGAATCCCTTAGGACTTGTACTTCAGCCATGAAGACATGACATGTAATTTGGATGCTTTCACTATTGCCGTCGTAGTCAATTGTGTAAGTTGTAGTTTATGTAAATCTCTTTGGCCCATCTCTCTCAGTTGTAGATGTTTATGTATATGTATATACATAAAAAAAAATCTGCTGCATGATTAAGAGAAAACGCTAGAACATTCATTGAGTGGATGTTCGCGGCTGTCATTAACCCCCTTCGGGCTAGCGTTCGGGGCGTGACAGGTAGTGAGCCTGGGTCCAGCAAGAATTTTAGCCAAATATGAAACGGCTGAGTTGCAAACTCAGAGGTATCAAACGGCCAGGGTCCTGTTCTCCAAAGGGTAATACTAAACTGGCAGCCCAAAAAAAGATGCTCTCGGGTTTCCGCATGAGCGAGGCAGGGAGGACATCCCATAGTCTCCAAAACATACGGCTGAGAGGGATGCCCCATCCTTCCACGGAAAGGGAGAGCATTAGCAGCAAGCTTCCAACAGAACAATCTCAGCCTATGTTGCATCTTTAATTTCCAAATCCTCTTCCACTCAGTAAAGGACAAGTCCCCAGTATCCGAAAATCTTACTCTTTGATCAAACAAATAAGCAGACTTAACCGTGAACATACCTTGCGGATTATGGATCCATCTGGGAACATCAGTTTGCCGAACTTGAGGAAGAGAAATGCGAAGAATAGCATAGGCAGAATCATCCTAAAAAATATCCCGAATGACTGATTCCTTCTAGCTCCTACTTGCCTCAGAGATAAGATCTTGAACTTTGTTAATAGTTCTGTCCACCAGTGTTCCCCATTTCAACCTCGGAATAAAAGATGGGAGCTCCGGTACCCACGGATCGCACCAGATATTCAGATCAGCCCCACTTCTAACCCCCCAACAGAAACCTGCTTCGATTAAATTCTTCACTTGCAATAAGCTTTGCAAAACCCAGGAAACACCACTAGATTTCTTTGCCGACAAAAGATTAGGACCCCTACAATATTTTGCTGCAAGTGACTTGACCCAGAGGCTCTCCTTTTGCTTGATCATTTCCCACCCCAGCTTCGCAACAAGGGCACGGTTTAAATCCTCTAACCTTCGCAAACCAAGCCCACCTCATCGCTTCAGTTTGCAAATCTGTTCCCAAGCTGTAGGATGGAACCGACGACTCACCCCATCAAAACCCCATCAGAAGTTTTTTATATGCCGATCAATATCTCTCGAGATTGTCTTTGGTAGCATAAACACGGACATATAGTAAGAGGAGATTACAGTAGCTACCGATTGAATTAATATTGTCCACCCTGCTTGCGATAGAGACTTTGCCTTCCACCCTGCCAAACGATTCGCCACTTTCTGTTGAATATCCTTGCAGGCTTGCCTCTTTGAGCGGGGGATACTCAACGACAAGCCAAGATAATTTCCTTCCCTCGAGCAGGCTGCAAGTGTAGGATATGAGACATGGAATTTCTATGGTTTTGTCCAATATTCCGACTAAAATGGATAAAAGATTTGTGGAGGTTGATAACCTACCCGGACCATCCAGCATAGGTCACCAAGCACGTTTTCAAGCTCCTCACTTCACCGACATTAGCTCTACAAAAGAGCATAATATCGTCAGCGAAAAGTAAATTTGAGATAGACGGTGCTGATCGAGCAATCTTCACTCCATGAATTTTCCCACAAACTTCTTCTCTTCGAATCAATCTGGTAAGAACTTCCGTTACCAACACAAAAAAGGAAGGGAGAAAGAGGGTCCCCCTGCCTAAGGCCACGTTGAGGCTTGAAAAGCCCAAACGGAACTCCGTTCAAAAATTAACGAGAAAGATACAGTCGACACACACTGAAAGATCCATTGTCTCCATTTTTCACTGAACCCATAACACTTCAGAACTGCCATAAGGAAATGTCAATCAACCTTATCATAGGCCTTTTCCATGTCGACTTTAACAGCTAACAAGCCTCCCTACCCAACTTTCCTTTTCAACGTAAGCATGAGCTCTTGAACCAAAATGATATTATCCTGAATATGTCTATTAGGGACAAATGCGTTCTGGTTATGAGAAACCAGTTTGAGCATAGCCAACTTGAACCGTGCAGTTAGAATCTTCGAAATAATTTTATAGCACACATTGCACAAGCTTATAGGTCGATACTGAGATATTTGTTTAGGAGAATTCACTTTGGGTATGAGAGCAATATTGGTATGATTCATTTGCTTCAACAAGTAGTCATTAAGGAAGAAGTTACGTACCATCCCAATCACCTCGGGCTGAACAATGGACCAATATTTTTGGTAAAAAGTTGCGGTAAAACCATCAGGCCCAAGAGCCTTTGAGCCCTCAATTCCTTTAATAGCTTCCCAAATCTCGGCATCATCTGGGATTCGGTCTAGTCTCTGCTTATCCTCCGCCGTAATAGCTTCAGAAATCAGTGAATCAAGGTTCTGAGGAAATGAGGATTGACTAGCCGAAAACAAAGTTTTAAAATAACGCTCAATGTGGCACCCGATCTCCTCCCTATCATGCAGCCAAGCACCTTGCTCATCCCGAATGGTGTCAATATTGTTTCTTCGTCGTCGAGTGATAGTAAACAAGTGAAAAAATTTGGTATTTAAATCTGGAGTACTCATCCACGTTATTCTTGACTTTTGGCGCCACAACGTCTCCTCATGCTTCTGCTCCGCCATAAGTTGAATACTAAGCTCCCTTTCGCGGGATCTTTCCAGCATGCTATCACCCCCTTGTTGTACATTGTCCAACTCAGCCTGAATACGTTTAATATTAGTTTGGATATAACCAAACACATCCTTGTTCCAACGTCTTAAGTCAACCTTGGTAGCTTTAAGACGTTGGCACAAAGTGTAAGCCGATGATCCCGAACCCTCGTAACGGAAAGAACCTTTGATTTCATTATATTCCTTCTAAGATCGTTTTCGAAACTAACATTCCCTTGGAACCCGCGACCCTGCCATAGCGCAAAATAAAAAATAAAAAGGTAGCAACTTTTTGGTAAGACAAAAGCTAGCAACTTGACCGGATAACGGTCGAATTAATTTTCTTCAGAGCATAATCGCACAGTACTTCTGCGAACTATTCCTCCAAAACGAATAGTTTTGGACCTAGTTCACACTCATGCTTAATCAAGTTACAAATATATATCCACTCCTATGTATGTATACCCACACTTCATCAAAATATTTAGACAAAATTAAACCCACAACCCACTCCAAGATTACAAATATTTTACTGTAAATATAAGAAATTTTCTCTGAAGAATTAGGAGGCGATGAGAAACCTGTTGACAGAAGTTGAACGCAGGCTATACATTGGTTTACAAAATTTACCTCTTTTGGACAATGAACATTTATGAATGAGGCAGACAACTTACCGAGTTATGAGTGTAAATGAGACACCCGTAGAATTTTAGTTCGGGGTTTCCATTTGTTATAGACTTCCTCATGTAGGTACAAAGAGAATGAGGGAGGTGGATAGTAGGGATGGACAAAACTTAGATTTTTTTTTTGTAAAGTTGGCTGATGTGACAATGACGTGACATGAGTAGTTGACAAGGTTGACGCTAAGGTAGCTTGATTGGGCTGACGAGTTTAAAGTGGGCACGTGGCGCGACATGATTAAGTTGATATGCCGTTAAATTTGCACGCAGTTAACGTATGAGGACGAAAGTGAACGGAGGTGTCTCTCTTTCACAAGACCTAAGTGTTATTTTATTATCTCGAGAATTTATTTGCAACTTTCGAATACCTCGAGAGTTATAGGTGTAATTTGGCCAAATATTTCTACCAAACTTTTTAGTCCATTGATACCAAAATTATGAGATAAATTCTTATTCCTTTTAAAGAAACAAATTATTGATGACTAAAATTTTCTTTTTGCATAACACTTTTACTTATTGATTCCTAGATTTAAAGTTAGTATTAGAAATATATTTTCATTAACTAAGTAATTGGTGGTTTATAGAAGAAAACAAAAAGAAAAAAAAGAAACAAAAAATTGATGGTTTATAAATTATTTTTATTATTATCAACTTTTTCTAAGCTATTTTATTATTATCAATTTACCTCTGAATCAATTGTTATGTTTTTAAGAACAAGCCTAAACAAACAACGAAAACAAAAAAGCACACCCTCGCTTTAACTCTTAACGCCGATGGCCATAACCATTTCCTTTGTTGCTTTTGGCCGCTTCGGCGCTTCCCCTCCCCTCTCTCATCTCTCATGCCATGGAATAGTGTTAGCAATGAATAAAGCTGAAGGATTGAAGGGAGCTAAGGTTGAAGTGGCGCTGGTAAAAAACGTATAGAGTTAGAAGAAGAGTGACGTGACAGAAGGTTAGTAGTGTTAGACGGTGAGTAAGTCTGAAGGAATATTCTGTTAGTGAATGTAATCATAGTGTATAAACGTATAGGTATTGAGTTTAGTGTTGGTATTGAGTTTAGTAAAAAAGTGAAAGAGAGTAATTTTTTATATTTTTTTGTAATTTTTTATATTTTTTTTATGGTAAAGGAAGATTATATTGTAGTATTTTATTAGGAGTGGTGAAATATTCTGTGAAATGTTTTTTTGCAAACGCACCGCACCTAAGAGGAAAATATTAAGAGGATGCGAAGACTTCAGTAAATTTACATCGAAAAGATCATCAGGTCTAATTGCCTACCTCTCATTTCTGTTTCTGTGCTTAAATATTTTTTCTTCTGTTAACTACTATTAATTTTTGGCTTTCGGATTGGGTTTAAGGGTCTTTGATAATATCGGGTATCTAATGGTATTTGAAATTTGTTTGTTTGTTTGTTCTAATAGTTAGCCTTAGTATGCGTCTGATGGCGAAGATATTAGGAGTTCAATTCGTTTAAATTTCGGGTTTTTGGATGTTTTATTTTGGTTTTGGTGGAGTTGGGCTGCCATGCAATGGCTTCGGAAGCTGATAGTGGAGTTGGCACTGGATTCTCCGATGCCAAAATCCCAATTCTCTGTAACCAAATACAGTGCAACACAAGCGGATTCTATGATTAGTTTTGCTCATTCCTTCAAATAATCATTGTTTCTATAGTATTTACGCCCATTGTCATGGATTCATGAAATATTTCTTCAGGAACCAAGTACTGTAACTTCCCTGGTATCAGGACCTGCTTTTTCACATATTCCATCCCTTGCTCGTGCGGCCTTTCAACGAGTCCCAAGCTTACAAACTTCTTTACCATCTTCTGCTTCTCAAGAAATGACCACAAATAATGACAGTGTGCAAGATTTGGAATCTATAGTGAGTGGTGTGTCGCAGCTCTTACGCCCAGTTGGCCTTGCTCCAGCTTCATTGGGTGGTGTTTCAGGGATGCAATCACTGGATGGAAACAACAATGCAGCAGCTAATCTGCCCTTGTCTCAACAAACATCAAGTTCTTTGCAATCAGCACGATCTAAATACGTAAAAGTCTGGGAGGTAAGTCTACAGCGGAACTTGGAAAAGATTAAGGTTGGGTTTTTAATTGCAAGTGGCTAAGTTTTACATTTCAGCCCCATGTGTTAATTTCACTGGATTATAGAAAGTATGTTAGTGTTGCATTTTTGGCATTTCTGAGGAACTTGCATTAATGTTCATTATTCGACATTCTGTAGTTTTTTTTTTTCCTTAACCAATATATGCTGTAGTTGTGAAAAATAGTTCTTCTTAAGAACTTGAATTGCATGCAGGGAAATTTATTTGGGCAGAGACAAGGGCAGCCAGTTTTCATCACCAGACTGGAAGTATGTTTGGAGCACCTGATAACACTGAGGCTCTTTTATCTTTTCTCCTTTTTTTTTTTTTGAGATTGTGCTACAGCCGTGATGTATGAGTTTTCCTAATACCTGAAAAAAATTTATACAACAACATGGTGATACTGAGTTACTGGCTTTTAGGGTATCTTGTTTAATTCAGAAACCTTACAGTTTATTCCTTTGCAACAGGGTTACAGGAGTTCTTCAGCTTCTGAGACGTAAGTCCAGACATCTTTTTTCATATTTTCTGCCAAAAATCCGAAGTCTGGGAATATTAGAATTTAAAGTTTCTGTCAAAAACTAGCATCTGCTAAAGGGTGCTTTGACATTGAAATCTACTTTCATCTTAAACTAAACCCAAACAGAAACCTTTATTGAAGTGATCTTTTGTCCTACTTGTGCATTTTTTTCTCCCTTATTAGAAATAAACTACAACTTATGATCAATATAGGACTATACATCAATCTGGGCTTCAGGAGAGTGTTAATGCAAGAGGGTAGCGAGAGGATTAAGCATCTTCTCCATCCCAAGAATCTTTTTCTTTATCTTTCCCCGAGAAATGTTGACTATTGGTGGAACTCCCTCGTTTTGGGTTGGAAGGAAACATAGCGTTGTTTCCCATTACCTCAGCATTTTACCGTATAAGTTTCCCAAAAAAATTTAAGTGGCACCGACAGGTTTTTCTGGGCTTTAGTTGTGCCTTGACATGTATTCTAAACATTTTGTGTTAGAATTGCTAAAATCGTGTCTGTATCCACTAGTTTTGGCTTTGGTTTCAACTAGTTAATGCTGTTGAATATCGACATGTTAATTTTATGGAAAGGTTTTATTTTTGTTGTCCTTTGAGTTATGGAAAATGTTAACATAATTGGTGTGATGATGATGTTGATGAAGATGATAAGGGCTATTGTAGTGATCAAGTGCTAGTGCACGTGTTGGATTCTAAAGAACATGCCACTTCTTGCTATAATGTTAAAGGTCAAGATCGTATATAGATCTTCTATTCCTGGAACGTTCTTTTTTATTGGCATAATATTAATGGCCAGATCTGAATAGAGGGTACACATTTCAAACTTTGATAGTTTGAGGGGCAATGTGTTTCAAAGATGGAAGTATATACGCATATTGAAAACTAGGGGACAGTTTGGGTTGTAAAGTGTATTTTCCTCTTTAGATTTGTAAGTTTAAGCTAAATCATGTACTTAGGCAGTAATATTTTATCGTTTGGATGTAAACTGAATGCGGGAGGGCAGTTCAAAATGTTGCATAGCCAATTTGATTGCTGGTAGTTGGTGCTTGTGGGGGTTGTGAAATCCAATCCAAACCTTCGCATTCAAATATCATAAAATTATTTGCGAAGTGTTTTATTTTGATTTTACTTGTCTCTGCATGTTGGTGCTGATAAATCCAGTAGACATTTGAATAATGGGCCTTATCTAGTACTCGGGTTTATATAATCAATGTTGTCTATGTCCATGAAATGTTTTCATTAATCTGGAAACTTTTCATCCATCAGAGATAAATGATGATATTTTATCTTTAAGAGAGTGAACTCATTACTTTCCTTTACATTGTATGTACTGAATGAGAGTGGTTTGGTTTTGCATTAGAGTTCCCGACTTAATGCTTTTTTCGCATATGTATGTTCTTTTCAGGCTTGCAGCAAATTGGCCACCAACAATGCAAATTGTTCGACTTATATCTCAGGACCACATGAATAATAAGTATTTTCTCCTTAGTGAAAATTTTTTCCAGTAACGATTGTTTCTCTGTCCACTTGATCTGTCTTGAGCTGTCTTATATCTGAGCCTGTTGACTTCATTGTGTTGAATATTAGGCAATATGTTGGAGAGGCAGATTTCCTGGTTTTTCGTGCAATGAATCCGCATGGATTTCTTAGCCAACTGCAAGAAAAGAAGCTAGTAAGTTTTTAGATTCCTTTTGTTTTTTGGACAATTCTTTTTGATAAATATAGCCAATCTGAAGTTTGACTTTGTTTTGTTGAAATTGACTGTTGAATTCTATGATATCTTCCTAATCTCTCTCTCTCTCTCCCCCCCCCCAAAAAAAACAAAAGAAAAAAAAGAAAAAGAAGAAGTCAAATGTTCCGTTAGTTTTCCTCTATTTAGCAGTCATTTTCGAAGTATGGTTTTCGTGTATTCTCCTGATCTGATGTGTGTTTTTAATAAGAAACTTCCAGAATACTTATATCCTTCATGAAAACTGTCATTTCGTAAAAATTATGTGTAGCTCATCAAATTAGTTGCTTGAATAACCAGGCGTACGCGGTAAAAGCTGCAAACTAAACAATTACATATTTATTTACTTGTTTATTTATTTTGGCCACATATTGTGTTTGAGCCTAGGCCTCTTGTTTACATTGCTGAGGCTGCTTTACCACCTATCTGTGAGGACATATTCTCTTGCATTTGAGTTTAAGCAGCCCAAGATTAAGTTCTGTTTTGTAAATGTGAACTCATGGATCACTCTTCTGCTGGGATCTTTTAATGCTGAACTTGTCAATTTTCTAGTGTGCTGTCATTCAACTACCATCTCAGACATTGCTGCTATCTGTTTCTGACAAAGCCTGCCGCCTGATTGGAGTGTTTTTCCCTGGGGTAAGATTTTTACGACCTCCCATTGTCAATCAATGTTGATTTTGTTTGTTACTTACTGGCTTCTGTTACCGCTAAGTACTCTGAGCTCTCAAATTAAACACAAATTCTGCAAGTCCTTTAAAATAAAAGCACCCTGAAAAATATCAAGTGACCCTCTATTCTGCAAACTTCTGTATTGATGTTTGAAGAGCTTTCAAAGGTGTATAAGTCGCTGATTATGGTTGGCTTTGTTGTACGGATGCACAAATCTGTCCCAGCGCACTCACACGTATCATGCGAACTATTGTTGCCTAATTCTCGCTTTATTTTTTTTCTGGCAATCAAACCGATAATATTAAACTAAAACAAAAGTACAAGCTTTAACAACCAAGGAAAAAGAAAGTGGAAAATATAATTTTCACCCACAAACTACCATATGTTTTTTACTTTGCACCCTAAACTACCTCTTTTTAGACATTGCACCTTCTAACTACTGATCTTAAATACTTTGCACCCTTTGACAAATTTTTAGGCTGAAATGACAATAATGCCCTTGACCCACTTTGCATATATTGAAGATATTGTTGTCAATTCATTAAATTCTTGTGGATATTCTTGCCGGATGGAGGGTTTAAAGTGTCTAACATTGGTAGTTGGAGGGTGCAAGATATCTAAAAATTTGATAGTTTCTCCAAAGTGTATAAGATTGGTAGTTAGAGGGTGCAATATCTCAAAAGTGTCTAAGATGGGTAGTTTAGGATGCAATATCTCAGAAGTGTTTAAGATTGGTAGTTTAGGATGCAAAGTGCAAAACCTATGCTAGTTCGTGGATGAAAAATGTATTTTTCCCAAAAAGAAAACTACAAACATGAAATTAAAACAAGCCTAAACACCAACGAAAACAAAAAACCAGCACTCTCACTTTAACTCTAACGCCCATTTGGGTCATTTCCTTAGTTGCTTTTGGCCGCTTCCCCTCCCCTCTCTCATCTCTCATGGAATTGTGTTACGAATGAATAAAGCTGAAGGCTTGAAAGGCGCTAAGGTTGAAGCAGCGCTTGTAGAAAATGTAAAGAGCTAAATGAGTGTCCTGGCAGAAGGTTAGTAGTTTTAGACGGTGAGTAGGTGTTGGGAAGGTAATTCACATGCTTTATGTAGTAATGAGCTGTTATGGAGCTATAATGGGGCAAGTAGTAAAGGGTTGGGTTGTAGAATTAGTTGTTGTAAAGCCTGAAGGAGTATTCTGTTAGTTAATGTAATCATAGTGTATAAATACTAAGAGGAAAATAATAAGAGGATGCGAAGAATTATTCAGTAAATTTACCGTAAAAAGATCATCAGGTCTAATTGCCTACCTCTAATTTCTGTTTCTGTGCTTAAATTTTTTTTCTTCTGTCAACTACTATAATTTTTTAGCTTTCGGATTGGGTTTAAGGGTCTTAATATTGATAATCTTGGGTACCTAATGAGATTGGGTATTTGACATTTGTTTGTTTGTTCTAATAGGTTAGCCTTAGTATGCGTTTGATGGCGAAGAAATTAGGAGTTCAATTAGGTAACTTTTAAATTTCGGGTTTGTGGATATTTTATTTTGGTTTTGGTGGAGTTGGGCTGCAATGCAATAGCTTAGGAGGCTGATAGTGGAGTTGGCACTGGATTCTCCGATGCCAAAATCCCAATTCTCTAAAACCAAATACAGTGCAAGACAAGGCTATTTTTTGCTTAGTTTTGATCATTCCTTCAAATAAACATTGTTTCTATAGTATTTACGCCCATTGTCATGGATTCATGATATATTTCTTCAGGAGCCAAGTACTGTAACTTCCCTGGAATCAGGACCTGCTTTTTCACATATTCCATCCCTTGCTCGTGCGGCCTTTCAACGAGTCCCAAGCTTACAAACTTCTTTACCATCTTCTGCTTCTCAAGAAATGATAAAAAATAATGACAGTATGCAAGATTTGGAATCTATAGTGAGTGGTGTGTCGCAGCTCTTACGCCCAGTTGGCCTTGTTCCAGCTTCAGTGGGTGGTGTTTCAGGGATGCAATCACTTGATGGAAACAACAATGTAGCAGCTAATCTGCCATTGTCTCAACAAACATCAAGATCTTTGCAATCAGCACGATCTAAATACGTAAAAGTCTGGGAGGTAAGTCTACAGCGGAACTAGGAAAAGATTAAGGTTGGGTTTTTAATTGCATGTGGCTAAGTTTTAAATTTCAGCCCCATGTGTTAATTTCACTGGATTATAGACAGTATGTTAGTGTTGGATTTTTGGCATCACTGAGGAACTTGCTTGGTCCCTACCATTCTTTCCCACCAGGGAGGCATTATTTATTTACAAAACTCATTAGTCATTACTGCTCATTATTCGACATTCTGTAGTTTTTTTTCCCTTAACCAATATATGATGTAGTTGTGTGAAAAATAGTTCTTCTTAAGAACCTGAAATGCATGCAGGGAAATTTATTTGGGCAGAGACAAGGGCAGCCAGTTTTCATCACCAGACTGGAAGTATGTTTGGAGCACCTGATAACACTGAGGCTCTTTTATCTTTCCTCCTTTGTTTTTTTTTCTGAGATTGTGCTATAGCCGTGATGTATGAGGTTTCCTAATACCTGACAAAAATTTATACAAAAACATGGTGATACTGAATTACTGGCTTTTAGGGTATCTTGTTGAATTCAGAAACCTTACAGTTTATTCCTTTGCAACAGGGTTACAGGAGTTCTTCAGCTTCTGAGACGTAAGTCCAGACACCTTTTTCATATTTTCTGCCAAAAAACCGAAGGCTGGGAATATTATAAGTGCTTAAAGTTTCTGTCAAAAACTAGCATCTGCTAAAGGGTGCTTTGACATTGAAATCTACTTTCATCTTAAACTAAACCCAAACAGAAACCTTTATTGCAGTGATCTTTTGTGCTACTTGTGCATTTTTTGCTCCCTTATTAGAAATAAACTACAACTTATGATCAATATAGGACTATACATCAATCTGGGCTTCAGGAGAGTGTTAAGGCAAGAGGGTAGCGAGAGGATTAAGCATCTTCTCCATCCCAAGAATCTTTTTCTTTATCTTTCCCCGAGAAATGTTGACTATTGGTGGAACTCCATCTTTTCGGGTTGGAAGGAAACATAGCGTTGTTTCCCATTACCTCAGCATTTTACCGTATAAGTTTCCCAAAAAAATTTAAGTGGCACCGACAGGTTTTTCTGGGCTTTAGTTGTGCCTTGACATGTATTCTAAACATTTTGTGTTAGAATTGCTAAAATCGTGTCTGTATCCACTAGTTTTGGCTTTGGTTTCAACTAGTTAATGCTGTTGAATATCGACATGTTAATTTTATGTAAAGGTTTTATTTTTGTTGTCCTTTGAGTTATGGAAAATGTTAACATAATTGGTGTGATGATGATGTTGATGAAGATGATAAGGGCTATTGTAGTGATCAAGTGCTAGTGCACGTGTTGGATTCTAAAGAACATGCCACTTCTTGCTATAATGTTAAAGGTCAAGATCGTATATAGATCTTCTATCCCTGGAACGTTCTTTTTTATTGGCATAATATTAATGGCCAGATCTGAATAGAGGGTACACATTTCAAACTTTGATAGTTTGAGGGGCAATGTGTTTCAAAGATGGAAGTATATACGCATATTGAAAACTAGGGGACAGTTTGGGTTGTAAAGTGTATTTTCCTCTTTAGATTTGTAAGTTTAAGCTAAATCATGTACTTAGGCAGTAATATTTTATCGTTTGGATGTAAACTGAATGCGGGAGGGCAGTTCAAAATGTTGCATAGCCAATTTGATTGCTGGTAGTTGGTGCTTGTGGGGGTTGTGAAATCCAATCCAAACCTTCGCATTCAAATATCGTAAAATTATTTGCGAAGTGTTTTATTTTGATTTTACTTGTCTCTGCATGTTGGTGCTGATAAATCCAGTAGACATTTGAATAATGGGCCTTATCTAGTACTCGGGTTTATATAATCAATGTTGTCTATGTCCATGAAATGTTTTCATTAATCTGGAAACTTTTCATCCATCAGAGATAAATGATGATATTTTATCTTTAAGAGAGTGAACTCATTACTTTCCTTTACATTGTATGTACTGAATGAGAGTGGTTTGGTTTTGCATTAGAGTTCCCGACTTAATGCTTTTTTCGCATATGTATGTTCTTTTCAGGCTTGCAGCAAATTGGCCACCAACAATGCAAATTGTTCGACTTATATCTCAGGACCACATGAATAATAAGTATTTTCTCCTTAGTGAAAATTTTTTCCAGTAACGATTGTTTCTCTGTCCACTTGATCTGTCTTGAGCTGTCTTATATCTGAGCCTGTTGACTTCATTGTGTTGAATATTAGGCAATATGTTGGAGAGGCAGATTTCCTGGTTTTTCGTGCAATGAATCCGCATGGATTTCTTAGCCAACTGCAAGAAAAGAAGCTAGTAAGTTTTTAGATTCCTTTTGTTTTTTGGACAATTCTTTTTGATAAATATAGCCAATCTGAAGTTTGACTTTGTTTTGTTGAAATTGACTGTTGAATTCTATGATATCTTCCTAATCTCTCTCTCTCTCTCCCCCCCCCCCAAAAAAAACAAAAGAAAAAAAAGAAAAAGAAGAAGTCAAATGTTCCGTTAGTTTTCCTCTATTTAGCAGTCATTTTCGAAGTATGGTTTTCGTGTATTCTCCTGATCTGATGTGTGTTTTTAATAAGAAACTTCCAGAATACTTATATCCTTCATGAAAACTGTCATTTCGTAAAAATTATGTGTAGCTCATCAAATTAGTTGCTTGAATAACCAGGCGTACGCGGTAAAATCTGCAAACTAAACAATTACATATTTATTTACTTGTTTATTTATTTTGGCCACATATTGCGTTTGAGCCTAGTCCTCTTGTTTACATTGCTGAGGCTGCTTTACCACCTATCTGTGAGGACATATTCTCTTGCATTTGAGTTTAAGCAGCCCAAGATTAAGTTCTGTTTTGTAAATGTGAACTCATGGATCACTCTTCTGCTGGGATCTTTTAATGCTGAACTTGTCAATTTTCTAGTGTGCTGTCATTCAACTACCATCTCAGACATTGCTGCTATCTGTTTCTGACAAAGCCTGCCGCCTGATTGGAGTGTTTTTCCCTGGGGTAAGATTTTTACGACCTCCCATTGTCAATCAATGTTGATTTTGTTTGTTACTTACTGGCTTCTGTTACCGCTAAGTACTCTGAGCTCTCAAATTAAACACAAATTCTGCAAGTTCCTTCAAATAAAAGCACCCTGCAAAATGTCAAGTGACCCTGTGTTCTGCAAACTTCTGTATTGAAGTTTGAAGAGCTTCCGAACGTGTATAAGTTGCTTTTACATTTGAAGGTTCCCTTAGCATTTCTTTTTCCGTCATCAATTTGAAGCGAGTGAATTGAGGCTTGAGAACAAGTTTGCGGAACAACAATGTGTGATTATTCAGGCTTTTCAAATTAAGTAAGCTATGTTCACTGTGAAATCAGGATATGGTTGTAATTAAGCCACATATATCCAGTCAGCAGCAACAACTGCAACAAATGCAACAGCAACAGCATCAGCAACAGCAACAGCAACAGCATCAGCAGATGCAACTGCAGCAGCAGCAGCATCAGCAGATGCAACAGCAACAGCAGCATCCCCAGCTGCAAGAACAGCAATTTCCACAACTGCAACAGCAGCAGCAGCTTCCGCAACTGCATTGGCAGCAACCACTCTCACAGCTGCAACCTCAACAGCAACTTTCTCAAATGCAACAACAGCAGCCACTCTCACAACTGCAAACACAGCAGCAGCTTCCACAACTGCAGCAAGAGCAGCAACAAATGGTTGGGACAGGAATGGGTCAAGCTCATGTTCAAGGTCCAGGCAGGACACGATTTTTTAATTTTTTTTGAAGCAGGGAGGACACAATTAGTTTCACAGGGACAAGCTTCATCACAGGGGCCATCTATCATGCCTGGAGGGGGCTTTATGAGTTAATTAGTGCATTGATTCATCTTGGGCTTAGGTTGTACAGAACTTCATAGCTGCCACATAGAACCTCTACTAACATAAGACCTTTTTTAATCTATTGCCAAGACTATGGTGAGGCTATGGACAAGGTCCCTGTAGACCTTCTGAGTGGGAACGGACCATGTAGACTATGGACAAGCTCATATTTTATGTCAAATTGTTCCAGTGGAAGTTCTGGTCAGCATATAGTTTTCTTCGATGGTTGACTTTGTTGTACGGATGCACAAATCTATCCCAGCGAACTCACACGTATCATATGAGTATCCGTGCTGAGAGATTGTTTTTGAGGGCAACAAGTTGCTTGGCCTTCCACCTGAGAGATTGTATTCGACCATAGAAGATCCCGGGTCCTGGCTTTATTCAACCTGAAAGCAAGCCAGTCGTATCCTCAATACATTTTTGCGTCATGTGATGTATAAATGACGGCAACATCACTGTTTGATTAGCCAAAAGATAATTTTTCTTTATTTTCGTGGTACGCAGTGCCTAGCAGTCACCTTCGGCATCCAAAGCCACTGGGGACACTTAAACACACAAAGAATAAGACTCCCACCAACTTCGACATAACAAGTAGCTACCTCACTATAATCATTGCTCCTGAAACTAATGCCTCTTTTTCTTTAAAGCTACTGCTGCAAGCGTCATGATTAAAGGTGGTTCCAATTCATCAAGCAACTAAATTTCCCTCGATTGGTTCTAGCCCCAAAATGAGAAATGGTCATGATCAGTTTCCTCTTATGCACCTGGTCTCTGGACCATCAAGTAGGTTGTGTATTTTCAATACCCTTACTACAATAAACCGCTAGCAAACCCCGCATGGCCATGAATTTCACATATAGTAGGTTCTTACAATGCACACACCCGGATTAATGACTAGATACGATCGCAGTGGGAGTCAGATCACGACATGACATTACTCTTTGATACGACAGTTACTGAAGCTCCTACAGCAGCAGATAAGAAGGTATAGCATTTTGCAATTCCTAATCCAACAGTTGTGTTACCGTAGAGTTTATCTACCTGATTACCTTGCTAAGGCTCGAACTAGTGGGTTAAATTGTATTTATTCCCCTATAACTGGTCTCCCTCGGGAGGTTGTTAGTCTTATTCGCACTAATTTGTGGGGAATGTCTCAGTTAAGATATACTAGTTGATTGTGTTTTTTGATTTATCTCTTTAGCTTATTTTAGGTCTTCAATGGTTTTTAGCTTGACTTTAGGTGTTTTACTTGTAGCCAGCCAAGTTTAATTGTTACCACACTATTCCTCGGCCATAAGTGAGGGTTTTCTAATAAAATTTGGACGTGCCGCCGTCCGTCCTTAAAAAAAATATCAGTAATTTATAAAATCCTGTGCTTCCTCTTATGTTTTTTCGGTAAGCAATTGTGCTTATTTGAAGGTATTAATCTGAACTGCACCTATGTTTGAATGTCATTACACATTGATCATTTAGTTGACAAGATTTGTGATGTTAATGTTATTTCGAGAAGAAATGCTGACGAAAATACTAATACTACTTTAAAACATAGATGTTCCATATATGCAGAAATTACTAATATGTCGAATTATAATTAAGCATAAATAATTTATCGGCAAAGGTGTTCCTGAATTTCTCGATAGAGATTTCATCTGGGTCGAAACATTTGAAGGTCTTGGGGACTTCCAGTGTTTTGTTGGAGTTCACTTGCACCTTGATTATTAGAAGTGGTATTTTTGTCTTGGATTAGCAAACTTTTACTGCAACCTCCATTATTGCTCTCTCTTTTATTTGGTAATTAGCTTTAAAGAGCAAAAGTTCCTGTGGAAGCGGAAAAAAACAAATTCAAGAGTGGGCACTGGAAAAATCATATTTTACACTTTATTCCATCCCACACTTTGTGCCACCAACCACTACATATACATGACCATCATTGCGCAACTCTACTATATTCAACAAGGGGCTGAGTCCTTTCTGGTTGCAAAAATGGTTTCGACTTCTCCTACAAAAGTAAGCCTGAGGACGCTTGCTACATCCATATATACCGAACTTTCTTTCTTTCTTGTTTTTTTCACTTGATTCCTTACTGTTGTTCGCAAATTTTGAACTCTGGCAGGAAGTTGCGTCAGGCGAGAAATGGATAGAGGAGGACACCTCTCGTCGAGCCAAATGGTGGTACTCGACCTTCCACACTGTCACGGCCATGATTGGTGCAGGAGTACTCAGCTTGCCTTATGCCATGGCCTACTTAGGATGGTATATATTTTGCAACTGAACTGATCGACATAACCTTTTTCTCTCTAAATTTTCTTGCATTCTTTTTCAGGGGTCCAGGGACAATGGTGTTGGTATTATCTTGGTGCATGACGTTGAACACCATGTGGCAGATGATACAACTCCATGAATGTGTTCCAGGAACTCGCTTTGATCGATACATTGACCTTGGACGACATGCCTTCGGGCCAAAACTGGGGCCGTGGATTGTGCTTCCGCAGCAACTTATTGTCCAGGTTGGCTGTGATATAGTGTATATGGTCACTGGGGGGAAGTGCCTAAAGAAGTTCGTGGAGATGGCCTGCACCAATTGCACACAGGTCAAGCAATCCTACTGGATTTTAATCTTTGGGGGCATCCATTTCTTCCTGTCTCAGCTTCCCAATTTTCACTCTGTTGCCGGCGTTTCCTTAGTAGCAGCAATCATGTCGCTAAGGTACCTAGTTTTTCCACTCTTACGTTTCACTTTTCATTTCAACTTGTGATTTGTGAATGCTTGCTCAGCTTATAACTGCAATCTTTTTTCGAGGGTGATGGTAGCTACATAGAAGACATTAAGCAACTTCTGGGAAGTTATAATTTTAACATTGAGTTCTAAGCCATAGCATCACCACAAAAATGGACAAGAAGAAGAGAAAGGAAAGAAGGTATAATTATGGATTAGCAATTGAGGGAAGCCTGTAAAATTGGTCAGCCGTGGATCCAGCTATGTAAATCTGGCTGAACTCAGATTAAAATTGGTTTGAAGTCAAAGAAAACAGGGGTAAGGGCTTAGAGCTTCATCTAGAGCACTCACTCTCCATTTAGTTTCACTAGCTAATTCCTAAGAATTGAAAGAAGCACAACCCTGTTTGTAAAACTAAATCATGTTGTTCGTATTTGAGTGGGCCCAGTTGATAAAAGTAAATTATATATGAAGTTGAAATTCAATCATCCTCGCTGAGATACCAGATATTGAAAACTACTGTTTGAGTCATTGTTCTTGTCGGACACAAAAAAGAGTATCCATTTACATGGAAACATCTGTCTTCTAACAATTCCTGTCTATAGGTAATACTAGGCCATTTGTCATGGCTTCAGCAGGTAGACTGAGAGAGTTGTTTACTAATCATTCTGCTAGGCTGACATTCAAGAATATGAAAATGTAACATGTGCTACATAAGGGAAAGGTACAAAAGGCTTCTACAGGAGCTTTTGGTGGACCAATCATAACGAATCGTGAGCACCCTGAATAAAAATCGGCAGCTTAAGTTGCAAAAAGATGCTAGTGATCATTCAGAGCACTAGATAGTCTAGGCATACACACGTACTGCAATTCCCCATTTAATTGTGTGGTCTTACTGCAGTTATTCAACTATAGCCTGGGTGGGTTGTTTGGCAAGAGGCCGGATCGACAATGTGAGCTATGCATACAAAAGCACTAGCCCAGTTGATTACATGTTTCGTGTCTTCAATGCACTGGGTCAAATCTCGTTTGCATTTGCTGGCCACGCGGTGGCCCTCGAAATTCAGGCCACAATTCCATCAACTCCTGAGAAGCCTTCAAAGAAATCCATGTGGAGAGGTGCGCTTGGAGCCTATTTTGTCAATGCAATATGCTATTTTCCGGTGGCCATGATTGGATACTGGGCTTTTGGGCAAGATGTTGATGACAATGTGCTACTGAATCTGAAGAAACCTGCATGGCTTATTGCCTCTGCTAACCTAATGGTGGTCATCCATGTCATAGGCAGCTACCAGGTATTTTCTAATTCATGGTTCTCGGGATCTATATGACAGAAATTACATACATCTCAAAAGTACGCACATGCATATTACACATGAACCCATGCACATGCATTGTAAGCATTAGATGAAGACAGCAGATAATGAACAAAGACTTGCAGGTCTATGCCATGCCTGTATTTGCCTTGCTAGAGAGGATGGTGGAGAAGAGATTTCATTTCCCACCAGGAATTGCAATCAGACTCATAACTCGATCTACCTATGTTGGTAAGGCTCTCATTGAGGATTTACAGAGACAGAATCTGTGAGAGAGCGAGAGATGAATTTTGTTCAACACTCTTTGGTTGCATCAACTAAGTTTCTTAAAACATTGCAGCATTTACATTATTCATTGGAGTCACCTTCCCTTTCTTTGGGGATCTTCTTGGTTTCTTTGGCGGATTCGGATTCGCTCCCACTTCGTATTTTGTAAGCTTCAATCTTATTGTTTCCTTTTTCTATATACAAATTACAATGCATAGTGCACAACTGAAAGTATCAATTAACATGGAACATCGATGTTGCAGCTCCCCTGTATCATGTGGCTAGTGATCAAGAAACCAAAAAGATTTAGCTACAGCTGGTTCATAAACTGGGTAAAATCCATATTACACCAGCAGGATCCATTTACGTCTTTGGGTTGTGAATAAATACTTTATCACTAATACAAGTAATTTTCTCATTTCAGGCTTGCATATTCATTGGTGTTTTCATTATGTTGGCTTCCACAATTGGCGGCTTCCGGAATATTGTTGCCGATGCCTCCACATATCGTTTCTACACATGATAAGTGATATGGTGATTTGTGTCACTGGAGTGAAAATGTAATCGAGTTCACTGAACTCTGTTCTTCTGATGACATTCTGTTCTACCGAACAAAAAGAAAGTATCAAATTAATAGAGCAATCTGTTCTGCATCAGTCCCTTTTGTGCTTACGAAATTGGTCTAAAACTTCTCCACATTGGAAATTTACATCTATGATCAATCAGTTTTTTCTTTCTACTCTGCCTGAACATTCTAAGCATACCCTACAAATGAAAGTACATACAAGCTTCGTTTTGGGAATATTACACTTAAATATCCCCTCAAACTGATATTTCTTTCACAATATTCCCTCTAAACCACATTCGTTTCTTTTTCAATGTATACTATTGATTAAGAACTCACCAAGATGAGCAAAGATAGTTAAATGGCACAATCGTAACCGTCAGAGGCGCACATTACCAGAAAGGTGGGGCTTTGAGAAGTTGATGATCAAAATTAGTATTACAGTGGTGGCATTGCAAATTCAGTGTTGATTTGAGGGAGATTGATCGCAAGTTCTTTTCCTCTTCTATTCCACCCCCCACCACCACCACTGACTTACATATCTCTGGGTGGTGTGTAGTTTCTTTCATCAGACGTGTAGACTTCTGAAAGCAAGGAAAAGAAAAGAAAAGAAAAAGAAATCACGAACTTTTAAAAGGCAATTACTCAAAAGAACAAAAAAAAAAAAGCTTTAAAAAGGCAAGTTTCTGTTTGGTTGCTGAAAAATGTAGATGAAAAGGAAGTTTTTAATAGTGGAGGCAGTATAGTTAGTTAGAGAACTTCTTTTCCTATTACAAAATGATTCCATAATGCCCACTGGAAGACTCTTTTCTCGCCCCCAAAACAAAAACTAGAAGACCCTTTCCCACTTCTTGCCAAACTAGAAGACCATTTCACAGTACATGAAAATGTACTGTGAAATGTTGAAAGTACCTCCATCAAGCAGTAATCATCATAATGAATGGCTTATATAATATTCTTAGGCTCTAATTGATGTGGGTTTAACTTTAATCTTAAGTACATCAGAGTGGCCTTTGACCCTTTGACGAACTCTCCCAAATGGTTATTCCTGAAAACCAAGTGTTTGAGAGTAGAGGATGCCGCAATCATCCACTTTCGAGAATGTGAACCTGAGAGCTAATATGAGGCTGTGAGAACTGCAAGCACCACCGCGAGACTTTCGCAGATTCCTAAAAGTAGACAACCACTGAAAGTGGCTTACACAAACTCAAAAGGTTGGGAGAAACGCATGCTTATCCTTTTTAGACGAACCCTTTTCATTTACCTTTGAGAGTATTAAAAAGGAAAAGCAAATTAAGTGGTTGTGGAAAAGGGGATGCATTCCATGGAAACGTGATCGAGGATAATTTTTTTTATTTATGGAGGAAGTAGAATCCAATTCCAACTAGCTCACAAGCTCGTTGAATGTCTATCATTGCTTGAGTACACTATTCCTACGGGAAAGGAAAGCATGGTTCTGTCATATACAGAGTTTACAGACTTTAAACCTAAAAGAAGGGTTATTTAATTGGAAAGGGGAAGAATAAAACAATCCAAGATGGTTGCGAGCCAAACCAGTAAAACATAATCTTCCACCTTTGTGTGCAAAAGAATTGGCCATAACTTTTGATAAGGCATATGGGTGACCATTACCCTACAATTAAGAATTCAATAACCACAACTGATCTTTTTAGGTAAAGCACAGCGCTTTGAAACCCAGATGCAATGAATATATACTCTTCAAACATTTTCTAAAAATATATCCAAGACAACCTTGTAAGCTAGCTTATGCGGTCTTAGTCTACAACCTTCTCCATCTGTAAATGCTCTCTCCCTCGGTTTTCCGATAAATAGAATGGAAAGGAATAACTAAAAAATTTAAGAATATTGAGTGAATTATTAAAATAAAATATTATCTAATTTATTGTTCAAATTGGATGATCAAAGAAAGACAAAAAATATGCATTAAATATTATAAAACTCATATTGTCCTCTAATTTATACAGCAACATTAAATATTATAGGACTCACATTTTAAGCATATCTCTCTTTAAATTAGATCATTCAATTTATGGAGTTAGAGGTGCACACATTATATTAGGTATGAAGATGCCTTCTGCATGGTCTTTGGGTGCCAAAATTTTGGTTTGGCTCTAATAAAATAACTACAAAAAATTCTCTTTTCATCAAATCATTTATTTTCACTACAAATAAATATAAAAAATCCATTTAAATCATTTCTCTTCACTTTTTCATCCACTTCACCATTTTAACACACGTATCTCACAAAATTGGAGAAATATCGACAAATTTGTGTGCAGTTCCAAAGAAGATCTGGGATGTTTTGCAACCGACACCGTATGATTTAGAAATAGAACAGATATTCCAAAGCAGTCTACCTGTTGGCCTGCTTCAGTGACCGCTAAATAACGGCAACGTCCTTTTTTTCCCAGACAGGATCAAGGAAAGACAAGACCGAACCAACTTCTTGCTGAACCATTTCCGGCATTGTTTTTTGTGCTGAACCATTTCTTCTTCCTGCACTATAATGGTTGTATTGGGATGTCTGCAAGGGTTCTTCATCCCAATCATTTGCCTCTATTATAAATAGATAATTTCTTGAGGAAATTAAAAAAAATAAAAATAAAACTTGAGACATTTAGCAACAGCCATAACCTGATATTGAAAACCTTTAGTCATTCTTTTTTCGCTCTTGTTTCTCAATAAATCAGACATATTTCTAATGCGTCTCCAACTAGAAACACGCTTCAAAGAGAGGAATGTATGGAGTCTTAATTGGATAAAAAAGTTAAAAATGGTTACACGCACTGGTACTAACTGACACGTAAAGCATAGCCCTCCTTATGATCCCACTTTTTCTTTTTCTTTTTTTCTTGGCTCCTTGTGATCCCACTTGATCCCTATAAATGTTACCTGCAACAGGAAAGACGATGAAGATAAATGTTCATATCAGAGAACAGGGTAGGTGACTCCCTATAAGCATCTAGTTAAGAATTACGACATAATTCTCTATTTTACTATACATCATAAAACTACACAAATACTCCGAGCAGAAAATATTCTACTGTAGCAAATTAATGTCCAGTATATGCATCCCAAATCCAAAATGATTGAACCTGGGCTTCAATTGTCAAAGAATAAAAGAGCAAAAACAACCTTTGCAATTAATAACGCAACCAAGTAATCAACTAGATTAATATATTGCCTGCTGTCCTGCATCAAAAATTTGCACGACTCGTAGGATTCCTCAAATCCAAAAACTAGAGGTGAATGAAATCTAAGTTTTGAACCCCCTTTAAGAAGTTGGGGGGCAGAATACAATGTTCTCAAACGCCCTAGTATGATTAACTAAATCTGACTTCAACAAAAATTTATTAGAATGACATAGGTCGTAGCAAAGTAGAAGTGGCAATTACAAAATAATGAGCCCAAGGTGGCAACAAACTATTATTATAGCTCTTTGAGACAGTCCTTTACTGGTTAATTCATTGCTCTTCTACTGTTCTACACCATGACAATCAGAGGAAGTCTAGAATGCCAGAGTGCAATCTCTTCAGTTCGACAAACAATATTTCATGCCCTGGATACAAGCAGTAGGCAAAAGGCACATGCATCAGTAGAGTTGCATTTTAGCAGGTAGCTTCAATACCATTTTTGCCTGCATGCGTCTATTTCCTGTGTGGATGGGACAGGGGGGAAGCAGCATTCTAAGTTGTGCGTATACATGCATGGGGTAATAAATTTCTTTGTAGTTTAATAAGATTTAATCATTTGCCTAGAGAAGAAAAAAGCTAGGAGAGTCCCCAATAGGACAAGTAGTACGCATCCATGACTTCAAAATCAAGATCATTCCTTGCTAGTCCAGTTCTTGCTAATTCCTACATTCTTTCGGACACAATTTTGGTTTCGTGTGCAAGCATCCTGAAATAAAGGGATGCAGCACAGCTAGGAAGCACGTTTGTTTGGGTACAAATGTCAAAGGTTCAAATCCCATCACCCCTAACCATTAGATATCTTATAGGCTAGTGACCAATTCATACGACAGGTTGCAGTACCACAGGATTTACTGTGTGGGTGAGAGAGAGAGAGAGAGAGACTAGTGCTTGGAAATGACAGCATTTTGAAATCGTCCACTGCATAAGTAAATAAATCCATGACTTAAATCCATTTGGAATTGTTTCTTAGGACAGGCAAAAATTTGTTCCAACCCACGATCTGGTGATATAAGCTTCCCATGTTGCTAAACTAGGAAGGGCACCTTTTCCTCCCATGGCACGACGTTAGGAATATTTCCTATTTAAAATCTGTGACGTGAGGATATTACAAACCTATTGGCACGATGATCCACATCATTACTCAACCGGGGTAAGGAAGGATTGAATCCCAAAAATAATGAAAAGAACTCCACCCGAGAGTGCAAGCTGCAGAAAAAATATATAAATATGATTTGATGCCACAGATCGCTTGCCAACACCATGACTATAATATCAAAAGATAAGTAAATTCAAGCTCCATAATTACTATTTTTTCTGATATTTGAGATGCCAAGCTCTTTCCACCAATTACAGCTGCAGTAGTGCACAATGCTTGTCCTCTGGAGAAGAAAATACCATCACTTAGATGAAACAAACATAAACGCATACATCAATGCATATTAGAAGGCCTTAGTGCCAGAGTTCCTGGAGCACACAAGTGTGCTTGCTTTAAAGTCTCAACATGTCTGAATTTTTTTTTTGATAAGTAACGTGTCTGAAAATTGCCATGGATGCAAACGCACACGCACAAATACACAAAACTGCCCTATGTCGATGAACAAGGGTAGAAGTGTCAAGGGTGTCTTTTGCATGGAGGCTTTAATTATAAATCCCAAGACATCAAGGCACTATGAAATTGCTCAAAAAGGGTGCATGTCTAATATAACATGCTTGACATGACTACTTCAACCCAAATGTCTAAGCAAATGAACAAGTCATATTGGAAACACAAAGAAGAATCAGGAAGATACTAGGGTCTAGGTTGGAAGAATCTGTCAAGCAAGTAACAGACGAGAGGTATGGAAAGCTATACGCCACACCCTAGTCATGTTGTGTCATGTTGAGCATAGGTACTTCGCATTTAGAATGAAGCACAACAAAGTACATATCTTTTGATAAATATGGCCAGTCCAGGAATGATTTTGGGAAGTTTACACAGACCTAGTATTGCTAAAACCATCCATGAACTTGATAGGGTTAACATCTGATAATTTGTTTCCTTTTCTGGAACATTGTTGAAAAAATTTCCCATGTCTAAGATATTCAGAGCATTTGAGACTGGAACTTAGACCACAGATGGAGCCCCACACGACATAGATATCTCAAATCACATTTGCACATCTTGCATATGCAGGCATGAATGTGAAGACACAACACACTAAAACACACGCAGAGAGAGACAAATACACACGCACCCTCATACCGAGTGTGTGAAGTTCATGGCAGATATGATTCAAGAGGAATGTTACAAGTTGAAAGAGTTGAAAGCATCAGATTATCAGCAAAGCTCCAATAGATACACAAATGGATAGATAGGCATAACGTACATAATTCCTCCAAGTATAACACCAAATGGGTTCTCATCTGCAGCCAGACCAATAGTAGCTATCTGAAAATACATTTAGGCTCAGTATTATATAGTTGATGAAGTAACAATGATTCACGTACAAACACAATATGGATTCTCTGTGCAATACTTACCTGACTCTTATCACCCCATTCACCGAAGAAATTAATAGAAAATGCCTGCCATATGAGCATGATGAAACTGGTTAGGCTTTAGTAGGCGATGCCAAGTTCTAAATTTAATAGTCCATAGAAACATAACCTTCAAAAAGATTGGTGAAAAGAATTGTGAGAGAAATGGTCGTTTCTGCTTTTTCAAATCATCATCATCCTGCGAGGAAAGACAACAAAATTCTAATGAATTGTCCAGACATGATTCATGATGTGCCTAATCAACTGTCAGTTTAAAAGGCATCTGCTACATAATAAACCAGTCACAGACCTTACTAACGAAATTAAAGCTGCCTGAACTCTTAACAAACATAAAGAGTATACATTTCCAACAGATTGTCACTGATTTTATCGGAATTATACACATAGCAAGAGCCACTATGGAGAAAGCAAGAGAGGAGAGATCATAGTTTAGGCCAACGAAATTCAAATGATTGTAGTATGCTGTACCTTACTACTCTTTTTGGTGGTTGCTGAGTCAGCCTTCAAATCAGCGCCCTAGCCAAACCATAAATGTAAGGTCAAAAAAGTCCTTGAGTAAACTATCAGCCATAGATTAACCAAGGAAAACCCACCAATTTTGCTTCTACTTCAGCCAACTCGTTATCGTCCCTGTACAGTGAACAGGATTAGACTCCAGTACAAATCTTTGAAATAAGTCCTTGTCTGTATACAAAAAGCAGCAAACTAGCGAATGAAGTGCTAAACCCTTACCCATCCTCCATAAATCCATCCCATAGAGACCATAGCCCAAAGCCGAAGAACAACACTGTTGTTATGTGATGAGTCCACTTACGGGATATCTGCATGATTTAAAATCACAAAGCTTTCATGCACGTTTCAGGTTACTTCAAAAGATACGTGCACTTGTCTACAAGCTGTAAAATACTTGATTAAACCACTCTGTTCTACAAAAATGTTAGACCAATACAAATGAGGACTCAACAATTCCCCAATATTAGCACAAATTTTGATACTGTAGATCTTCCAGGCTGCACTATCTAACATCAAGTTTCGCTGTCCATGTGCATCATAATATTATTAGCTTAAAGGCGTCACAAAGAATCAGAACCTAATGCCACCTTTTGTTTTCACATTCAACCGTGGAACCTTTAATATTTAACTGCAACAAGATCTCAGCCAGCTTGTTGACTATGCTACTATTATGATGACATAATCGACAGTTGATGAAATAAATTAAAGGCAGCTTCAGCATGGTGAGGTTTTGATGATGCTCACCAAGGTTTAAGCAGATTTTATGAACCTTTTCTTCTTTGAGTACCATTGAACAATCTTGAAAAGAGAAACATAGTGCTTGAAATCCATGTTGTATATGAGCATCGGAGAACCATGGTATATAACTGTTGTTAATCATGAGAAAGACAAATCTAGCAGCAAGCAACTTTTTGCAAACAATCTTCACAGCAGAAAAATCAAATTCACTTGCATTTAGCTAAATGGGCTTAAGGATTGCCATATATATGCTTTTCTTTTATTGCTTTTCAAACATACAAGTTTCCCCAAACCATAAAGCATTCGAAGATAACCAATTATCTGATATTGCTTGAGATTCAACATCAGACAAGAAATATATCCAGTTACATCATCAGGCTCAACATTGCTACAAGCGTTAAGAAAATTAATCCACGATCACATTAATTTTAGAAAGAACAGAGGACTCTAACCAGATTTGGAGCAGCCCAGCCAACAAAAGCAGAAAGAAGAGTCATGACCTAAAAATCAACAGAAGTCAGGCATTAAGAGTTTATCAGAGATCACAACTAAAACCAAATGAAAATACAAGTAATAGACACCAGAAACAAACTTACAATCAAAGCTGAGAGGCAACCGGCCAAGACAACTTTCCTTGGGTGACGCATAGCCAGGATCTTAAAAGAACCATCACAGTGTCAGAAAAAGTGAAGAATGTGGAATGTCAGCGAAACAAGAAGCATGGATTCTGATTTTTACTAAAAGTACCCTCACCCAAAGGAAATTAGAAAAAACTCTACATAATACCATGATACTCGGCCCAAAAAGTAACTAAAGTACACAAGTACTAAGGGCAAAGCGACTACAGCAATAAACAGTCCTTTACTCACAAAGAACAATGCACCTAACGACTAAAACCTGTGAATACAGCATCTATTAGAATCGTAAGGTTCAAAAATCACCTATCCTCGCTAATCATCATCTCTTAAATGTTTCATATCCTGTATTTGTGGGTTCTATAACAAAAGGCACTATCTTTGCCGCAACCTTGCTACAAGCAGTGGGCAAGAGAAATGTGTTCAAGTATCACAATACATCTTCTTGGGATGGAACTTTTCTAAGGAAAGAAAACCACTGAGGATCATAGTTTCCAGACTAAGCGTTGACCAATAGACAAAGAGTTGACCATTTCAGAACAAAGACGATGAACTAGACAAGCTCGGAGTATATATGAGTCAATAAAGTGAAGATTAAGCATCAAATGAAACACGTGGTGGATGCTATCGAGTCAAGCCGAGCCATCCGGAGTCCTAAGCTCCATGGAGCCATTGGCCATGATTCTCATCGACAATATCTCTTCTCTTGCCAGCTGCTTTGTATCTCGTTCAATTGTAGCGTATATATATAAAAGGCTGATGGCTTTTTGTTCTTGAACGAACATATCGATAGTAGCACTTAGAGTTCAACGAGAATAACTCCCAAAGCAATGCGAATAGCGATTATCTCCACAGTACTCACAAAAGTGCTACGAAATGAGCAAAAAGATAGCAGAAAGCAATGAACTGGCAATCACAAACTAACCGCGGCGGCGAAAAAAGTCTTGTCACCGATCTCGGAGAGCACGGTAATGGCAAGCGACTTGGTGAGACCCTAATTAACCGAAACAAAACAAACGGGAAACGCCATTATCTAACAATTACAGCAAATCCAGAAATTAGAGGAAAATTCACATTGCATAATAACTAGTCAACGAACCTGCATGACCGAGCTCATCTTCGCTCTATGCCTCTATAACAAAACAATGAGCTGAATAAAGAAACAGAGAGCAGAGAAAACCTAGCAGGAGTGTCAGAGGGATCCAATTCTCCCTGACGCTCCAATCTCCCTTCCTCCCTCAGCTGAAGCCTCCTCTTTGAAATTTCTGAATCCGCTTGAGGAGAAGAAGACGTTCCTCGTCATTATATGGGCTCGCACGTGCGTGCGTGTATGTGTGCGTGGGAGGTAGAATGAGAAGCGGGACTGGCGTCTGTCTGGATTTTATGGGGTTTTGGCGCGTGAGATGTCATTCCGGGAATAAAGCGTAACAATGAGTAAATAATAGATGCTTTTTTTAATTTTATAAACAAAGGGAAGATGCTTTTTTGCAAAGGGAAAGTTTTTTGGGCCCAGGGGCATTTTCCAGCAAAGTCGAGGTTCGGTGGTGCGATCTTGAGGCGAGAGTACTGGCGCGTGGATAGCACTTCTTAATTTGGGTTGGGTTACCCCGGCTGAAGGTGAATGGTAGGGTAGCCGTTATGATACTGTTGAGTTTTTTTTTTTTAAATAAACTTTTAATCTTTTTGGGATTAACTAACTTTCTGTGGTACGTCAGTTTTGACGCTAATTACTCCATTTCAACACATTTATACATATCTCAAAATAAATTTAAATGGGCCCGTTAATGTCACCTAGTGCGATAAAGACAAACCACCAAACAGAATTTATTTTGTTTAAAGAAAAAAAGACCCTCAAATTACAGAGACGGCAAGTATATTTTATTTAGGATTAATTACAAAAAAATCCTTACGAACTTATATGTCAATCTCAAATATCACTGTACAAAAAATCGCTACAACCTAGCCCCATGTATTACGTGACACGTTACAATTCGGCTTTTCACCTAGATTCGACGTTAAAGTGCACGTTTTCCATCACATGTGCAGGGCACGTGACACCCAGACCACTCGAAAAGACCAGATCGCCCCTCTCGTGCCCTAACAATTCGACTAAACATCAACCCCACTTGACGATGCAGTGCGTTTTGACCCTATGCCACCATTTACTTGTCTTCATTGTTGTCGAAAGGGTTCTTCGTCGCTGTCGAAATCCACGAACAACAACTAAGCAGTTAGGGTTAAACAAGTGTTCTTCTCGGATTGGAAGGTAAAATGCTTTAAATATTGTGATTTTCCTTTACTTATTTTCACTTGGTATTGTTTGTTGCGAACCTGTTTAATATAAAACCCATGCGGCTATGTCTGAAATTGAAGTTTTCGTAAGAGCTAAAATGGAGCCAACATGTTCGAAAACCCAGCTTGCTAGAGTTGCATTTTTTATGTTTAATTTTTGGGTAGATTGATATTCAATCAACTATATGCTTTATTTGTGGGCTGAGGAAACCTGTCAATGTCTTTGTAGTGATCTTAAGTGAATTTAAGTGATGTCCACTTCCAATAGTGGTTCCAGCTCTTGGTTTACAGACAGTGAAGCAAATTCTGGAGGCCCTCAATGTTTCTGCGGAGTCACAACTTACTTGAAAACCTCATACATCGAGCATAATTTCGAATGTTGATTTTATAGTTGTCTGAACTATAAGATTAAACGCGATTGTGGATTTTTTGCTTGGTTTGATCCTCTAATGTGTGAGCATGGGAAAATGGTGTTGAAATGCATGCGAGATAGGCAAGAACATTTAAATGTCAACTAGAAGAACATTGAAATCTTAAAGGAGGACATGAAAAACTTGAAGGAGGACAGTGAAAGCCTGAAGGAGAAGATTGAAAGCGTGAAGAACGAGAAGAAAAACTTGAAGGAGAAGAATGAAAACTTGAAGAAGGAGATTGAAAATTATGGCATTGTTGTAATTAAATATAAGCTCGTTGTTTTTGTCTTGTGCATTATGTCAGTAGTTATGGGGCTTTTGATGTTGTAGTCCTGAAATCATAATTGTTGTAGTACTCATGTGCCTTTTGATTGTGTAATCTGACATGGGATCCTATGTTAGTAGTTGACGGCTAGGTTTGATGTAATTCCTTCACTTATTTATGGTTAATGGTGATGTATGTCTTTTGTAACTCAATTTGGAATGCTCAAAAATTTGACTTCGGGTGCTGGTGCTTCATTTTGATTTCTTGCCGAATTGAAGACATACAAAATCTGAGATATAACATTTTGGTTTCTTGGCAACTTCTTTGGCCTTAAAAAAATTGTTATATAACTTGTCAATGCAGAACCTCTTCCACCTGTTTTAATTGAAAATATAACATGTATCAATAATACATCGAAACGGCTGGATCAGTTTCATTAAATGCATCCAAATTGCTGAGCCAGTTTCATTAAATACATCCAAATATAGCACCTCAAAAAAAGCATCCAAATATAGTTTCATTAAACCCAGGTATTTCAGCTTCACAAGCACCTCAAAAAATACATTCAGCCCAACAATATCCACAAAAACTGTCCAAACTGTACAATATGTCACTACGGCGGGCCCTTTTTCTTCATCTTTCTCAACCCGCTATCATTCGTCTTCCCCTTCTTCTTAGCCTTTCTCAAGTCATCAGTTTCATTAGTCTTTCGTTTTCCCTTTCCCTTTTCCTGCTGGATTACTTGACTGGGCTGATCTGTTTGTGACCTGGCAGCGAGATCGGTAAGGTCAATGAAGAGTTGCCGGGGAAGCCCTGAGGTTCGTGCCACTCCTCTCAATGGATCTGAGTTTCGGGTTCGAGTTGCAACATCCTCAACAGATGATGATGTAGCTGTAGTTGTAGTTGATGGGCTATTTCTGCTTCTTCCCCAGCTACTCAGCAGCGTCGATGGGCTGTTCCTTCCCCAATTATAGGGCAATGTGATGCCAACATATGTATGTGGAACCTGCAAAAATTTAAAGCATTTAGTTTCAAGTTAATATGTGCAAACAGTTTCATACAAACTCCATATGACAGTTTATGTTCAAAGTAACTTACAACATTCGTCTTCATAGCGGAAGCAACGACATGAGACAATCCAGCTTGTGATGCGGGAAACTGTTATGACACTGATATTCGTAATAAAACCACAAAAACATGTAACCAAATGTACTGAATTTTAAATACCTCGGGTGGAACAATTTGAGGCTGCTCGGTAGGGGCATTCTTCTTCTTTCTTCTTGCATCCCCTTGCATTGTGCCCCTCCACGCCATACTTAGAGGATTTGATCACAGTTCCAACCCGGCTGAGCGTAATACGACTCTTTGGCTCATTTGTGCCCCTCTTCCATAACTTTTTTGGCTTTTTAGGCTGCACCCGTACTTCTGGAGGTACAATAAGATCTTGCAGTGTCCATTCCCATTGTTTTTCACTAGGCATTGGGTTAATCATAGGCCTATATGTCTTCATATACGTCTCCACACTGTAATTATTGTCAACGTAATTCTCGGGCTTCCCACCATTGTACAATATTGATAAAATGGCATGGGAACAAGATATGCCCGTAAGGTCCCATTGTCTATATCCGCATGTCTTCTCTTTTAGATTGACAACGTATTGTCTCCGTTTATGCTCCTCCTCAAACAACTCATTCCCAACGTACGTGGAAATACACTCACGTGATTCCACACCATTTCTATAAAACTTCTTCAAGATGGCTGGACACGACCTTTGATCCATCTTATGCATCCTTCCCTCTTCATTTGATACATCTGCATCAGTTTCTTTCTGATAACCTCAATCATTGTGATGATCGATTTATCACGTGCCTCCATGATATAAGCGTTGAAACACTCTGATAGGTTGTTTAAGTGGAAAATTGCGCAAACATCTAACTCTGTTGATCAGACAAGAGAAACTTTTGAGAACGTTCAAGTGGTATAATGCAACTCAACAACAGTCTCTTACATCATTCTGACATTTACTCACTATAGGTAATGCAGTCCTATTGCCTCATAATGAAGTTTAACATAAGTGGAAAAAATGTTTTACTTACAACAAGATGAGAGTATAGAGTGGCAGGAGCACGTGCTTATGCATGTTGATCGCCCTCCACTTTAGGTAGAGGAAGATAATGGTTTTCCTGCAATACAAAGTTCAAGGGGTTCAATAAATTCCTCGAAGTCACATCATAAGTATAGAATATATGAAATACATAAAACAAGTACTTCAGAAAAGAAGTTTAAAGTAATCCATACTTACAAGTTTGTCAAAGAAGTCACCCTGGAAAATAAAGATGGTGTCCAACCTCCAAAAGAATTTACTTGAAACTTCGTACAAAAAGAGTGTTAGAGATCAACCCTGCCAAGTGTGAATCAGTTATTAGTATATAACTCCTTAGGGATGTCTAGAATTGTAGTGCATTAATAAACATAAATGCACACTGCATTACCTTAGTATATTTGTGGATACCTAAGATGTATACACTCCATAAAATAAAAAGGAACTTCATAAGAAAGACATCCAGATGTAATTATGTGTCACTGATTATCTGAATAAATGTTACGTAGGAAACAATATTGTCTCGATCTATTTACTTTGTTGTTATGGGAGTTCTTAACTAAAATATGAGACTAAAGGGAAAAAAGAAAAAGAAAATGACAATAGCATATGAAGCCAATAACAGATAAAGACAAAAATAAATATGGACAAGCACACTCAAATACTATGGCAGACACAAACAAAGGATAATGTGCTTTTAAAAACCCAGGAAATAAGCTTCCTGTGTGGCCCCCCCACACATTGACTTCAAATACCATGAAAAAGGATAAACTATGACTCCATACTATGGTCCCCCTCACTCATTCACACTAATATAAACTAAACGATAAGAAATGACAACTCATTCTTCCTTTGTGGTCCCCCCTCACAAAAGTCATAAACTAAACGATAATGGAACAAAAGTCATTAACTTGTCACCCAGTGACACAACATAAAGCACCAAACTCTAACTCATTCACAAAACTACTATAAGAAGATCAATATCATAGATTTGGGTGAAAAAGGTGAAAAGAGCATACCTTCAAATGAAGATGATTTCAACAGCAATGAAAGGCTTCAAAGGCGTTCTTCAGATGAAGACGATTTCAACAACAACCCCCAAGTGTCAACGGCTACCTTCAGACGAAGATGGATTTCAGGGAATGAGTTTGTTTCGAAGGCAAAGGAAGTGAGACTCGGGGGTTTTTGACATACGCACCCAAAACACACCGGGAGAAAATAATTAAATATTGCAACGGTTATGTTCTTCAAAATGCACTGCATCATCAAGTGGGATTGATGTTCACTCGAACTGTTAAGGCACGAGAGGGGCAATCTGGTCTTTTCGAGTGATCTGGGTGTCACGTGCCCTGCACATGTGACGGAAAACGTACACTTTAACGCTGAATCTGGGTGAAAAGCCGAATTGTAATGTGCCACGTAATACATGGGGCCGATTATAACGATTTTTTGTTCAGGGATTTTATTCGGGGGTTATTTATATTTCGTACTTATCTAGTTAGTTATCATTGAAATTTGCATAGAATTCAAGCACAAAAATTAGTTAAAAGTTTTAATTTTGAAATTAAAATCTCACTCAATATTAATGGCTCCTAATCCCGGTATTTCCTCACGAGTTTTCTTTAATTTCCCAATAAAATCAAGAGAAACTCGCAGCGAGTTGACCTTTACTTACCATATAAGAATCAAATCTTACTTTTAGATAAGCATAACAATTATATCATCTCTAGATATCGAACCTATATATTAAATGGAAGTAATTACCACATCGATCCTTAGCAGTTATTCCACAGATCCAATAGACTACAGTTTGTAAACTTTTTTATTAATTCATAAAGCTTAAGTGCTTCGTATTTAGGCAAACAGGGCAGTTGATAACTTTTTATACTTCTTCCTAAGCATATACCTTTTCAGATGTGGGATATCGCTTTCAATAGAAAAGGATATCCTTGGCTTCTACCGGGACATATATATTATATATAATCTATAGGCTTCAAAGATGTTAGCGTAGCATAAGTTGCCGACGCCAGGACACTTTTTGTCAAAGGAGATAAGAAGAAAGAAAAGTCTCTTCATTTTGCTCTTATTCTAACACGACGTCAACCTCGGTTAAGGAGTAGAAGTTGGTCCAAACTTTGCGAAGACTTCGATTAATTCAATGTTACACCTGACAGCACTTAGCCGTTAACCCCAGTAAACCGCGGCGTAGCTAAGGGAGGCACTTTGTGATGGGGGAAAGTAGCATTCCGAAACAGCAGCCACATTGTTAGGCAAGGCAGAACGGATGTGGTGTATGTCTTGTGGTCTTCCCCACATGGGATTCTGCTCCAAGATAGACTTCCCAGTACTGGCAACTCCATCACTTGTGGACCAGCTCAAGAAGTTTCCTTGCGTTTGACGACAAGTTTCTACATGAGAACCCAGCACGGATAACGTATCGCTTACTTGTGAGTCTAAAGAATACTGCAGAAGACGTACATGGACCATGGTACATGTCTCGCTTCTATATAGATGTGTCGGAAAAAATAAGATACCAAGGTGTGTAGAAAGCTAGCTAGCTTTCTTGCTTCCATCCACTAAGATAAAAGCATATGGCTGGGAAAGTGGAATTACGACAAACGATGTCGCACTCGCTTTCCCAAAGCAGAGCTAAAAACTCTTCCTCGAGCTTCTTGCAAAAATTAGGTGTTAGGAAAGAGATCAAACCTTCTTGCACGGGAAGATTAAGTTATTTAATCTAGTTTCGTTCTAGTTTTAACTCTTTTCGCAATCTTGGGATAAACTTCTTTGGGGCTGCACCAATATTTGAATTCAACTACAAACAGCACAGGCAGCTTGAAATTGTCAAAGTTCATCACTAAACTAAACTAATCTGTATTTAAAAAATTGCACTCTGCTTTTCAGGCCTCGGGGAAATGGGCCAGAAAGCGTCGCTTTAGTACAGGAGAGGAGAAATCAGGAGCTCTCTCTTCATCATCTTGACTGCAGTTTGGGCTGACAATGACAATGGGCTGGCTGGACAGCGAGCTGCCTTTTGCTGATTCTGTCTAAATGGTAATGGGGCTTAAGGCCCACTCATGTGACAGTAATGCCTTAGATGTACCATCAACTTGCAAACATAATAATTATGGACACAGAAAGCACATGCCCATGATTACGGGCCTAAAAAATAAACCAAAATCATGCCTTAATTTGCTTACCTTTCGAGATGGAATGTCCCAAGAAGATCACAATCAAAATTTTTTTTCCTAAACAGATCACAATCAAATTAGCTTTGAAGCGTACTTGAATAAAACAATTGATCCACTGCGGTCAAAGGGACGAAAGCTATAGGTCCATGACTGGTCAAAAGTTGAGCAGAACCAGCTGTTGCAGCACCATACAACACAAGAATCATGCTTTTATCCCCTGTTCTCAAGCTCTAAAACCTCTTACTAAAACTAGGGCTGCACAATCCCCGTGTAGGTGTCAATTTAGCTGATTTTGAAAAAATTGCCCCTACACCTACACCGTTAAGGACAAAAATCGGCCTTTAGCGGTGATGGTTTTCGATTATCCTACATTCATATTGAGCGATTTTTTTAACATTTTACGCACTTTGCCCAATGTATTTTTTCTTTTAGTCTATTAATCACGTATCAATAAAATCTAAACTAATGAAATCCAAATTCCAAAATCAATAAAATTAAAGATCATCTTAAAAGATAAGATGAGAATTTAAAGTCCAAAGTAATAGAGACGTCACTATAAGTAGAAACTATTATCTTTTGAAAAATCCAGTTTAGACCCTAACAACACTTAGATGGGAGAATATGTGTTTTCTCTCTAATTAACAAATCAATAACAACTTTAAAACATGTTCAAAACCTAGTAGGGTTTCCCTTGGCTTCACAAGGAAAATCCAAAAATTCATAAATTTTTGAAGGCCCTTGAGCGCTTGTCAAACGCTTGTCGAACACTTATGTTTCTGTCTGAAATTTTAACTGAGCACTTGAGCGCTTGTCAAACGCTAATCAAACATGATGACTCTGTCTGAATTTTTTCAAAGGGAGCTCGAGCGTTTGTCAAACGCTGGTCAAACATGATGATTCTGTCTGAATTTTTGAACTAAAATGTATTAGAAATTTGAACTAAAATGTAATTGAGTGACTGATTTTGCAAGCATGATATAAATTTAATACTGATTTGTCAATTTTAGAAATTTAGACAATTTGTTAAAATTTCATAAAAACTCTTAAACTCATACATTGATCTAAAAATTTTCGTGGTAGAATCTCGACCTATTGACTTATATTATGCGATGTACTTACCAAAATTTGGCATTAAACTCTTTAATTATGATTTCAATCCCTTCATATATACCCTTATAAATACAATAAATTTGTAATTTTTTCTACCAAAATTCTAAATAACTAGTTCATTCATCTAGCAAGCTTCTTGGTAACTTGAATGTAAGTATTTGATTAGACAAAACCAACAACAAATCTCAAATATTCAGGTGAAACTAAACTATTGAGTAGACCTTGTCATGCTTCTAGAATACTACGTCTTGAGATGAAACTAAAGTTTAAACTATTGAGTAGAAATTAAACTAAAAAAACTAAAAAACTAAAAAAAAATCCTATTTTTCAAAAAACAAAACCTACACCGGCACAGGTTAGGCTGGGTATCGGGAACCGGTGCCGGTGCCACCGGAATTTCCCAGTGGCATTGTGCATCCCTAACTAAAACTCGAATTTTGTAGTAATTATCACCCTCAAGCTCCTCGTAGAATCTAGAAAGAGTAGTAAACAAAGGAGGGATTAACAAACATGTAAAGGCAATAATGACACCCAAAACGCATAGTGAACAATATGATATACCACATGCTTATGATTAATCGCCTAAAGATCTAAATCTCCAGAAAGATGCTTTATGCAGCACCAAATTGGTCAGGTGGGTAAGGTGAGAGCACTCAAAGCCCCTCTCTCACCCTTCTGTCTTTGTATTCCTCCAACGTTCTTGACGTGGACCGCTCTAAATAAAATCCCTCACGTCCGAGCATCTTTCGTGTGATCTTCAGTACTTCACTCTGATTTCAGGCCAACCAAACATGGGGTTCCTGGTTTACGTTATCTTCTCTTTGTTCCACACTTTGGTGGGCTTTGCTCACTCTCGAAGCTTACCTCAGAGCCTTACAACTTCCATCCTCGACGTCACGGATTCGATTCAGACAACCCAAACCGATTTCGGAACGCGATCATTCGACCAACAGAAGCGGAGCATCTCAAGTAAGTCTCCGTTCACTATTCAACTACATTCGAGACTCTCTCTCCAGAAACCTTCTCACGGTGACTACAAGAAACTGACCTTGGCCCGACTCGAGCGCGATTCGCTCCGTGTCAGATCTTTGACGACCCGGTTAGATCTGGCTCTTAGAGGCATTGCTCAATCGGATCTCGAACCGGTGGATACGAACAATAGTCTGGGATTTGGAGCTGAGGATCTGCAGGGTCCGGTTGTTTCGGGGACAAGTGAGGGAAGCGGTGAGTACTTCTCCCAAGTTGGAATCGGCGAGCCGCCAAGTCCAGTGTACATGGTGCTCGACACTGGGAGCGACGTCAACTGGCTACAGTGCGCTCCCTGCGCCGACTGCTACCAGCAAGCTGACCCGATCTTCGAGCCCACTTCTTCTGCTTCGTACTCGCCTCTCTCGTGCGAGAGCACTCAGTGCAAGTCTCTCGACGTGTCCGAGTGCCACAACGGTACCTGTCTCTACGAGGTGTCCTATGGCGACGGCTCGTCCACCGTCGGCGATTTCGTCACAGAGACCGTCACACTGGGTTCTGCTTCGGTTAATAATGTAGCCATTGGCTGTGGCCATAATAACGAAGGCTTGTTCATAGGCGCAGCCGGCTTGCTTGGACTCGGCGGCGGTTCCCTGTCGTTCCCGTCTCAGCTCAACGCCTCGTCCTTCTCTTACTGTCTCGTGGACCGTGACTCGGATTCAGCCTCGACCCTCGAATTCCACACACCTCTGCCCCCTAACGCCGTTACGGCCCCGTTACATCGTAACGCCCAACTCGACACGTTTTACTACCTGGGCATGACAGGACTCAGCGTTGGAGGTGAGTTGCTTTCGGTTCCGGAGTCATCTTTCAAGATAGACGACAGCGGAAACGGCGGAATCATCATCGACTCGGGCACTGCCGTGACACGGCTACAAACGGACACCTACAACTCCCTCCGAGACGCGTTCGTGAAGGGAACACGGGACTTGCCGTCCGCCGAAGGCGTGGCGTTGTTCGACACGTGCTACGACCTGTCGTCGAGGACGAGCGTTGAGGTCCCAACGGTGGCTTTTCATTTTCCAGAGGGTAAAGTGTTACCGTTACCGGCTAAGAACTACCTGATACCGGTTGACTCGGAAGGGACGTTCTGTTTCGCGTTCGCTCCCACGCCCTCGGCCTTGTCAATCATTAGAAACGTCCAACAGCAAGGGACACGTGTCGGTTTCGACCTAGCTAACTCTCTCGTTGGGTTCTCGCCCAATAGATGCTAGTAGCCGTAGGGACTTGTATTACGGATTACGTTCTGACTGTATTTTCTGTCTTGTTTATGGATTTACAATTTTACCCTTCTAACAAAGTGGACTACAAATTAAACCTCTCTTTTGGGGTGAACGGGTTGACATAACCATAAGGCTAAAATTCGACCCCAAATGAGGGGAACCCAACCACTCCGCTCATTCGGTGGATCAACTCACGTGCATTTTCATGGCATCTGTGCAACGTTAACTCGGTGGGGAAGTCTTTGACATTTTGTCCTCCTTTTTGCATGATTAATGGGTTAACCGTGGGTTTTGTCCTCCTCTAGACAAACATGATACGGGCGTCAAATGGTCTTCATTGTGGTCGTATTTGGGCTAACATGCAGCAGAGGCTGCAACTTATATCGAGTGCTATTAAAATTATTCACATACCTACCAAAATTCGGAGTTATTTGGGGAATTTTCATTTGATTAAAAAAATAAAAAATAAAATGCGTGAGAAAGAATAATAACATATGGAAACGCCATGCGCATGATTTGATGCAGACAGACATATTATATACGCAGTTAAGGAGAGGGGAAAAAAATAACGTTGTCTTCGCATAAGTATGATATAGGTGTCTTTTTTTTTTTTTTTTGAAATGTTGGGCATCCTTTCGGGTATATTATAAAATAATAAATTTTTTTTACATCAAATAATTCTTTATTATTATAATATTCACTTGAATCTTCTATCTACTCACTTTTTCCACCAACTCCTACAGACTATCTTTACTTTTTCACCAACTCCAATATCCTAACATTTTCACAAACAAACAACACCGTAGATGTGTAATACTGTTCATCAGATTAATTAATATTCAACACTTATGGATTAACCAAAGGCTAAGGATACATAGAAGGATTTAGTTTTTGATTATTATGACTAATAGAAAAATATATAGATTTTTTTGCAAGGAGAGGACATTAATGTAGATTAACTATGTTTAAGAATTTGAAATCGTGATTAGATAATGTAATCAAAGTAGGTAGTTGGACAAGGTTTTTCTGTTCTTTCGTTTTTTTTTATCTACCAGGAAGCTGGACAAGCTACCTAATACGAGTAGGTAAATTTGTGCAACTTAGGAGTTTGTTTCCCAATTTTTTCAACCCCCAACATTTCCAAACAATCATAAAATAATAACTCTCTACTCATTAAATTATAAAATAATATTATACTATTCAATTAAATCTTCTCTCTCTTCACTTTTCTATAAAATACTATACTTTTTCACAAACTTCAATACCCAAAATTTCCAAAATCTCAATATTTCCACGAACAAACGCCCTATTAAATTACTCTATGAAAATATAAAAATTCATTTTTATTAATTTTAGAGCTATGTTTTATGCACTGTTCTTTTCTGTTGGGCCTGGGGGTTATTTCTTGGTCAAATTCGCCCTAAATAAACAATTAAAGAACATCCAATTTTCCAGATCATCTATTAATTTTAAATATAAAAAAGAAAAGAAAAACGATCGTGGCCGCACTACAGTAGCGCGTGCGCCGTTATCTCCTCCAATAAGACCTCTCAGACAAAATCACCCAATTCCGAACATTCTCTCTCTCTCTCTCTGTCTGCGTGTGTCTTTGCCGTTGGGTTCGAGTTCCCCTCCAGTCCTCGACGTTAACCGAGTTTCGTCTTTTAGTTTTATTTAATCCAAAACCTGAAGAATTCTCCTCCGTTGACCGCTGCAACTGTCTCTCTCGATTCATTGCCTTGCTCTATACGTATCATTCTCTAATTTCTCTCTCCTTTTACCGTTCAAACCAAAGTCACCCAAAAATTCCCCAACTGCTCCGGACTATGCCTCTCAATCGATCCCTCTCACCATGAGCGACTCTCAGAGCCCTACTCCAACATTTGAATCCGATTCCGGTTCGATCTCCGCCACCGATCAGGTTCTCCGATCGCTTCTCCTTACACTCATCACTTTCAGTCGAATTATTATCTGGCTCTGTTTCGATTCATTCTGCTGTAAAAAGACTCAATTCTCTGATTCCATTTTGTAATTCTTAGTTAGTTAGAGATCACTACCCAATAACTTAAATTTACTGGTTGACTTTTACGCAATGTTTTCGTAACTTATACCATGTTATTTTAGTCTGATTGCAACTTGCGTGCGCTTAATTTTCATGCTCCATTTATCAAATAAGGATATTTTCTTTAATTTTGTTATGTTACAATCCTTCTGAATCTAAGTGTTTGAAATTTTTTTGATCAATACATTTTATAACTTCTAAGGGAGCTCTGCAGTTAGTTCCGAAATCTGTGCTTCCGATGAAATTATGTGGTTTTTTAGTAATGTAATTACTCTGTGTCTAAAATGTTGTAACTTCTCTGATCAATTTCATTATATGCCATAGCCTTTTAATCCCATTCTCACAAAAGCCGTATTTTTTATGGACTATGTTTCTTGGGTAATTATACTGAACAAATGCTGGGTCTGACTCAACATATTTATGTTCGGATAATTAAGGATGTAGTTCGGAGTCAGAGAAGTGGAGATGGTGATCAGCTTGCTTCCGACCAATCCCGCCGCTGGCGTGACATTTTCTGGTTGGTAGTGTTTTCGCTTCATTTGGTTGTGTTGGGGTACGGCCTTGTTTATTTTGGCCGCTATGGGTATGCCCCAGGCTTTAAGAAACACCGCAGGGGCTTGACGAAGACTTATTGGCCAATTTATGCTGTTGCTGGTGGTGTCGGGACTGGTCTTGGTTGTACTTGGTTGTTGCTGCTGGGCTCGCACGTAAATGTCATGATGAAGGTTGCAGTTCACATTTTGACGACCTATCTTGCTGTGATTAGTGTTTTATGTTTCTGGGCTGAGCAGTTCTTTTGGGGCGTTGTGTTTGCCACTGGTGCTGCTTTGCAGTTCTTGTATGTCATATCAGTCATAGACAGGTATGTACTTGAATTATTTTCCGAGTGTCTGAGCTTCCGATCTCACACTGGATGTGTTGGATTTAGTGCTTATTTTAAAAATCTTTGCGAAGGCATTTACCCAGAATATCTTCCTACCTTTTTCTTTGAAATCCTGATTCTGAATGAATTGTTATAGCATTTCAACAAATTGGGATGTTGGTTGGAAAGCACATCAGTAGAACTCTAGAAAGTTGAGGGGATGTATTTACTGGGTCTTGCGTTTTTTCTTCTCTAAGCAACAGAGTCCTGGGTGTAGCTTTCACATATTTATTTTCTTTGTCGTGTTGCTTCCTGTTGATGGCTAGTCATAATGCTTGAAAATCAGCATGAGTAGTGTGATCCTAGGACACTTGAAGATTTGTCGAGGCTTAAGTAGTCATAAAAATTGACGTGGGTTTAATCTTATATTTCCTAGTCTCACAGCCTCAGCGCTTTGTACAGATCTTCAAGCTATTGCATGTATGTTCTTATGTTTGAGTATTCTTTTTACTGTTTGACCACCTATCATTTTCATAGACAGATCCTTATCAATGAATCCTCTTTTCTGATATGTGCAAGAAGTGTCATTCATTATACTGTGGCTCAAAACCGTCAGTTTCCTTTTGAAGAATGGGGTGTGTCTTTTAACCGGCCATATTTGGGAATGATGACAACTTCGGTTTTCTTTTTGTTGGTGGGTATGGGCGGGGGGTTGTTTGGAGTTTGTGTGGATCATGCCAACTTTTGGGAGAGGTTAGAGCTCTTAGAGTTTCAGTTCGTCTGGATCATGTTGTTTTGTAGTTTGTAGAGATCTTATTTACTTATCATTTGTATTTTTCATCGTCTTCTCGGTTCTGTAGGGGTTCAGGCAACCTTGAGGTGAATTCCCTACCTCTCGATATAGGACTACAACACTGCGAAATAAGTAAGAAAGCCATGACCATGAGAGTAACAAAATGTTGCAGATGCAAGTGTTGTCTTAATCATTTATACGGCTAGGAGAAGTGCCATTTTCAACTTTATGATCAACCCTTTTTTCTTGAATTCTTTGTTGCTCCTCTCTCTCTCTCTCTCTCGTGAATGTTATGGATGAATCACAATAGGAAGAATCAGATCCTCTGCTGTCTTACTACAAAAATTGTCACCTAAATACATCTAGTAAATCTACAGACTTCCTTTTACCATGCTGGTGTTGCAAAAAGCTGCAAAGATGGTATGGAGTCTTCCGGAAGTTATGAGAGTAGCGTATGCATTCATGTTTGTTATGCTTATATGGTTGGGATTGTGGTCTTTTGGAGCATCTGGTGTTGTGGCTTCAAACATGGGTGACGGTGGAGGCTGGTGGCTTCTTGTGGTGAGCTGGCAAGTTTTGCTCTTCATTCAAGCTGTTATTATTCTGACAATAATTGCAATAAATTACTATTTAAATGAGCCTCAGCTGGTGATACTGATAAGGTTCGTTTTTTTGTGCAACCAGGTTTTATCAGTAAGCTTATTTTGGACTGGTGCAGTCCTCTGTAATGCTGTACATGTTATTGTTTCTGGGATGGTGTTTCTTGTCCTTATCCATGGTGGTCGTGAAGCATCATCAATACCTCCAAATTCCTTGATGATGTCTCTACAGTATGTCGTGACGAAATCTTTTGGCAGCATTTGCTATGGATCACTCTTCACAGCTGCTATTCGGACACTACGGTGGGAGGTATGCACTCCAGCAGTAGTTCCCGATCCACTATCTTCATTTCAGATTTGAGATTGTGTTTATACCTCCCATTAAATGCTTGAAACGTCTTCAGATCAGGGGAATTCGGTCAAAGATTGGCAAAAATGAGTGTTTACTTTGCTGTGTCGATTTCCTGTTTCATCTTGTGGAGACTCTTGTTCGTTTCTTCAACAAGTACGCCTACGTTCAGGTAATACTTTGTTAGCTATCTCTGTCATGCATCTGCCATGTATGTTTGAATGTAGACTGTTTGTGTGGCTCTAATTATTTATGGTGTGATGGCTGATACCGTCAGGCGTCAACCCATTTGAGTGAAAATAATTCAAGAAACTTAAAATATGGTCAAGAAAGAGTAGGCCTTGTAGATCATTCGTTGAGTATGCTAGGAAAATGGAATCTAGAAATGTGTGTATAGGCTCGATTGGTCACAATGGAAGTGCCCCAAATACGATAGCTCATGAATTTAAATTAGGATACTTATGTTCCATGAAGTTTGTGATCTAGATCGCATTGAAGACTTTGTTCATACTTCATAGGGAGTAGCCAAGAGGCCATGAAAAAAGCTTTTGCAAAAATGTCATGAACCAAAATATGCTGGTGTTGTTTATCAAACATGACTGGTTGACAGGGATTCCTGTCGGGACAGTGTTTGGACGTTGTATGGTGAATAGTAAACTTCATTTAAAAAAAAAGTATAAAATTCTTAACGAATTGCATGCAATGGTAATTGTTGGTGTTAGTACATTGTTTTAAATTTATAAATTTCCGGATGATATTGTACTGGAGTCAAGTGCAAATAAATTTTTTTTTTCTTTTAATAGAGCTGCAAATATACATAGAAACATATCAACCTCGGGAGATAATACAAGAGGAGACACTAATACAAACGACCCATCTTTACATCTTTCCGAAGAAATGCAGACAATTGAGCCCTGCGTACCACTTGAACCTAACACCAATCTAGACGTTGTAATCTTAGACTTCTGCTGCAAAGGATATTGCATTTTGATATCAATTCTATATTCTCTTACTCTTAGTAGCTTTTTTCTTCCCTTTTGTGTTTCTCTGCCTCTCTCATCAAGAAAATGGGATTGGACATATCTGCGGGTGCTAAACCCAATAACATAGCATGTCTTAGTTTTGAAATTCTCTCCTCTTTTTTCTGCTTAGTACATCAATCTTTTGATTTACCATGAGCCATCTCCTACAATTTGTGCTGCCTCAGTTTGGGGTGGTGGATACTTAATTCATATCTTTTCAGTTTGAAGTAGTTCTAGCTGTTAATTAATGTTTGTTGAAGTAATTTATTTGTCACCAGCTACTGTGAGTTATAGAATATTGGTCAAGTAAAGCGTGGTTTGCAACCCCTGTTCTCTCCAGATTGCTGTTTATGGCAAAAGCTTTAACCATTCAGCAAGGGATGCCTGGGAGTTATTCCAGTCAACTGGAGTTGAAGCTCTTGTTGCCTATGATTGTTCAGGTGCTGTCCTACTAATGGGTACTCTTTTGGGAGGGCTTGTGACTGGAACTTGCGCAGGAGTTTGGACCTGGATTAAATGGAGGGATAGTATGAGCATGGTAGGGTCCACTGCCATGTTGGTGGGAATGGCCTTGGTAAGTTTGTCCCCTCTGAAAAACATTTACTCCCTTGTAATTTCAGTATGATTGGTAAAATATAGCATGGGATATGTATTATCAGGTGGGACTGGCAATGGTCGTAGTTGAGAGTGCTGTTACATCCATATACATCTGTTATGCAGAAGATCCATTGTTGATTCATAGATGGGATTCTGAATTCTTTGACCAGATGTCGGAGATGCTACACCAACGTCTTCAGTATCGGAGTGCACGAACAATGGAAGTTTTCCCCCGCAATCGGCTTGATGCCCATATACTACAAGATAGGCTACCTGCTTAAAATTTCATGACCTGTGTTACTACAAATTAGTGCATTAATTTATACCCAATTGTAATCGAAAATCTTTTAATTTATTAATTTAAAGATGTGAATCATTTCTTTAGTTTGCATTTGCCCCAGAGGATCCAAAATCGATTAAAAAATAAAAAAAATTCTACCTGCAAATCTAGGGTAATGAAACTGTGCTACCAGACAACAAAACAAAATGGCTCATGAGCTGGGGAAATGGACAGATATGAGTAATATTTTTGGCTCTATTCCCATATCTAGAAATCCAATTTGTTGTATGTAATGTAGACAGGTTTTACAAATTACCACCATGATGGAGTTGAATGCAATGAAATTAGGTTTTACAAATCACTCATATTTGAAACTCGTTCCATCAGACATTCACTTAGACCAGAAAAAGAAGACAACTTAATGCCAATGGGATCCTCTTTTTCTTTCTTTTTTTTGATAAACAGGACTATAGAAGATTGATACAAGCACAACTCAGGTTTACGAAGACTATAATTTTTCGCGTGGAACCGAAACCAGTTCACCCATCATTATAAACCCACAGCTTGGATAGACAGTCTCCCAATCAGCCTACTCTTTGGTCTGGACTCAAAGTTGCATTGCGAAATGGAAGAAATGATTAAGACACAGCCATGATCTGCCTCGTGATCAACAGAGAAGAATGCTTTAATTTTACGAGAAACCGACCACCGAGGGCGATCCAGAAGTAAGGCAGCTATCTCATTAATAACAGGCTCTATAAAGCCTCCAACAGGCGTGGTGCTATTAACGTATCTGGAGGAAACCTCTTTGTACCAACAAAGAGAACTGCACCAGTTGAATCCTTGCAAACCACAGCTGCCATATAAAAATCTGCTCGAACTGCGCTGTCAAAGTTCATCTTCCAATACCCATCTGGAGGGGGAGACCAACTAGGCTGACCCCCACAAAAGTTTTTCCATGCCTCCGAGTGCTCAAGAAAAAGCCTTTTGATTCGAGAAACAAAACACTACACATTAAGGGAGCTACCATTATGCACTACCTGGTTCCTGGTAAACCAAATACTGTCCATCAAAATAACTGCGAAGCGGGTGAAGTAGATAGAGAGAGACGAAGGAAGACCAAGAGCTACCACCGGGTCTAAAATGATGTTTATCCACTCCAAAATAGACTCTGCCTGACTGATAATGGGCAAAACGACCAAGGTGATTCTTTCCATGCTATGATGGCAAGCGGGCAACTAAAAAAAAGATGATCTAGAGATTCCACCCCAGAATTACAGAGACAGCTTGTTGCATACTCCTCACCAAGATTCAAACAACTGCTAATATTGTATTTGCAAGAGTGTTCCAAGCAACTTTCCACATTAAGAGCTTCAATCTAACTTGGATGGGGAAAGACCATATTTTCTTCCAAAGGACTTGTAAATTATGAGGGGTTGCTCTTCCAAAGAAATTAGCAGCCTGCAAATTTTCTATTTCACATAAAGATTGATGCTGGGATGGAAATTAAAAATGTTCAATTGCATTGCATGAAAATATATATCAAACAAACACTAAGTAGAATAGAAAAACCAATTCAACTCTCAATGGATATTTTCTAAACATAATGAACAGATAGGAGAGAGATGCTCACATGAAGAACAATGACCACTGGCCATGCTGAGGAGGTCATTATTCTTCATATGAGCATCACTCTCCTCTTTGCTCTAAAACCCCTTCCACAGTTCGACTTGTGACACTTCGCCACAATTTCGCTACCGCGTGCATCCTCTTGGTGTTGCAGCCATGCCTGACGGCTGCCAAAAGTAAAGACACACATATTAGTATATTACACCCAATTGCAGGTGGAGCCATGGACATCAGTTGAGAGTGGGTGAAAAGGTTTGAAGAAGATGGCGATTTAAATGCAAGAGGAGATTCATATTATATATAATACGTCCACTCCATTTGTGTCAAATCCTCCAAAAATGAAAAAGCCATCACGCAGCCCATACTGTATGTAGTACTTTTCTGGGACCACAACGATAGCCATCACGAAATTCTCCAAAAATGAAAAAGCTAGCACGCAACCCATACTGTAATACCTTTCTGGGACGACAACGACACCCATCACGCAGCTCCTGCAGAGCAGCCAAAACAGAGAAATATGTCATACTGTGTGTAAAATTGTGACAAAGTACTCGCTGTTTATTGCTTTTAATGATGGAAACTTGATATGGGATGCAAAGGAAAAAGACTCGCGGGCACGTCGAGAACAGCAAATTCCGCTGCCTAAGCAACAATGTTAGGGGAGAAACGAAACCTGAATTAAAAGTCACAGCAATTAAAAAATGCATCTGACATTTTCTTGGGAAATCAGTCAGATGAAAAACATCCGCAATTAATACTCTGTAAGGGTACCTACAAACTATACTCTTTTGGAAAGAATCAAAGATGAAAGTGACAACATATATTACAAATTGGCTCATGAGCCGGGGAAATGTACAGATATATATATAGATGTTTGTAACTTGTTCCATCAAACCTTTACTTAGGCCAGAAAAAGAACACAACTGAATGCCAATGGGATCCTTTTTTTTTTATATAAACAGGACTTTAGAAGATTGATACAATCACAACTCAGGTCTACGAGGACTATAATTTTTCACATAGTACCAAAACCAGGCCACCCATCATTATAAACCCACTGCTTGGCTGGACAATTTCCCAATCAGCCTACTCTTTGGTCTGGACTCAATGTTGCATTGCAAAATGGAAGACTAGGAATATGTTCGTTTTCACACTTTTTCAGGATTCTAAATATATTCACACTACTACCACCGAACATATTCAGAATTCAAACACAAACACCAATATATTTTACACAATCTCCAACAATTTTTTAATTTTTTATTCAACATAAATTTTCTCTCTCTATACTTCTTCACATAACTTCAATATTTTTTTATTAAACAATTACATCAAATCATTTATCTCTCTACTTTACACAAACACCAATAAAACACTATTCAACATAAATATTCACAACTTCTCTAAAATCTTACATTTTTACTAAACACAAACATAACCTAGGAGAGACCCATGATCTGCCTCGTGGTCAACCAAGAATGCTTTAATTTTTATATAAATATATATATATATATATATATATATATATATATATATTTAGACTTAATGGGCATGAGATATTCAACTCAGCTTGTGCTTCACACCTGTCCCCCCGAGTCAGAATGTCAGTCTCATTCGCTAATGTATTGGTATTAACTAAGATTATAAAGATTATTTTATTTCATTTTCTTGTGTACCAAGCTTAAATCTCCAACCGTTGCGTGATCAGGCTTATCATGTTGACATTAGAGATGTAACTTGTCATAACAAATGACATACGACAGATTTTAGAAATAATATCATAATCAAATCTACGAGATTTGATATGATATTATTGTTATCACGATATCGAGTTTAAATGTGATATCGTTATTAAATTTCAGTCATCCAAGTTTAAATATAGAGATTTAAATTTAAATGTAGGAAAATATAAAATACAAAATATAGTCATAGACAGCTTTTTACAGTGAATGTAGGTAGATAATATCATATCAAGATTTGATATGATATTATGATTATAACGATATCAAATTATTATCAAGATTCAAAATCACAAATTTTAAATATAGGAATATTCTACAATGTATTGTATGGATGCAAACCTCGCTGAATTTGGCAGTGGGAGAAACCTCAATGCAAGTTGGGTAAAACTAATTAACATAGTGTTTGTTTAACCAAACACTATGTAAGTTCCTAATATTGGGTATTTAAGGAAAGCCTTTCGTCAGCATCCTCTCTGGTCTATCGGGTTCCTTGCAGGCGTAACAAGCAAGCAAGCTCATCTCTTGGTGCAGTGGGCTGCTTCTAGTTACTTTTTCTGGTTTTCGTAATAGCTATCATGCTATATAGTAAATATTTCAAATTCAGCTTTTTCCTTACATCGACCATACTCATGAAGTCACACCATTTGACATTCCTTCTCTCTCAAGTTTTATTTCCATTCTTGACCACTAGGCTTATATAGTAGATGGTCCCCCAATTCCCAATCTCAAGTTAGTTTTAATTATGATGAAAAGAAACTACCCACCACCTAGAGATATCTTAATGAGTGTTGGCTATTATGCTATATAGTAGATGGTCCCCCAATTACCTTAGTTAGAATGCTGCTTGCCCCCGCCCCATCCACACACGAAATAGATGCATGCAGGCGAAAATGGCATTGAAGCTACCTGCAAAAATGCAACTGATCTACTGCTGCCTGTGCCTTTTGCCTACTGCTTGTATAAAAGATTGTCTGTCGAACTGAAGAGGTTGCACTATGTCACTCTATACTTCCTGTGTCATTCTCATGGTGTAGAACATTAGAAGAGAAATGAATTAATCGAGGCTATAATAGTTTGTTGCCACCCTTGGGCTCATTATTTTGCAATTCCTACTACCTATGCCATTCTAATAAATTTTTTGTTGAAGTCGGATTTAGTTAATCATAATCATACTTTCCTGCCAACTCCTTAGAGGGGGTTCAAAACTTTTGATTTCATTCACCGCTAGTTTTTGGGTTTGAGGAATCCTCTACGAGTCTGCAAATTTTTGATGCAGGACAGGAGGCAATATATTAATCTAGTTGATTACTTGGTTGTGTTAATAATTCCAAAGGTTGTTTTTGCTCTTTTATTCTTTGACAGTTGTGATGCTACCAATATTGAATCACATCCGGGACCAAACCTCTGTGAGGCCCAATAGTTACCACCAAACTCACGTCGCATTCAATCCAAAAGGAGAAACCGTTATACGTGTCACGAGCGGTTATCTAATAGCTCGCGATAAACCATAACTTCTCGAGAAGACGTGAGGAGAGTGTCACAGAGCACAACCTTACATGACGAAATCCCTGTAAGAATTCTTGCTAAAAGGAAAAAGAGAAATGTGGGAGAGACGTTATAAAAGGAGAAGCTAACGATAGAAAATGTAAGTTTTTTAAGGTAACCAAATTGTGAAATATGTATAAGAAAAAAGCTGATTTAAACATCGGAGGTTCTTTACCCCGATGCCCGGGGTTATCTTTGTGATTTTGCAGAGAGAAAATACTTGTAGAATCGAGATACATTTACTCAGATGCACTGACCGTAAATCAACTGACTCATCAGCCGTTGAAGCCCAGGTTAAATAATTTTGGATTTGGGATGCACTTATTTGACATTAAAATAGAGTATTTTGTCCTACTTCTTCACTAGATGCTTATAGGGTTGTCACGGTGTCACCTACCCTGTTCTGCTATGAACATTTCTCTGTTATGCTGCTCTGCAGGTATGGGTGTCGTTGTGTTCCCATAAAACTCACCAAGATGAGCAAGCAATGTAAATGTAAGACGCGTATGCCACCAGAAAGGTATTACAGGGGTGACATTGCAAACTCTCCAAAAGTATTACGCGTGCATCACCAGAGGATCACAATCAAGCTTCTTTTTTTTTTCTCTCTCGAATGTCACGATCTGTTCTAATCAGTTTGATGTCACAATCATGCACTTTTGCAAGAACTATTGATTAAAGAAAATATTCCAAGAGCATCTCACCCAGGCCCAATTTTTATAGGCTTCTCTTAATTGTTAATCTATAATTAACAGTTTCCCACGTTTTTAAGTAAGTGTGAGCAAAAAGTCCGAGTGTCGGAATTTTAGGTTCCAATTCTAATAACATAATTTCAGTTTCGATTCTGGCATATACCTAAATTGGAACCAGAACCAGCGTCCGGTTCTTTTATTATTTTAATAAAAATATGCCTCAAAACTATATAATTGTACTTTAGATTTTAGATTTTGAGTGAATATTCATTTTTTTAAATAGAGTTTAAAACATTGTAATTTTAAAATAGGGCTCAAACCTTTTTTGATGCCTATAATTTTATAATGTTGTAATTTTATTATGGAAATTATACAAATAACATACTGGGTTTTATCGACTTTTTAAAAAACTCACTGGGTTTTAAAAAAATTCAAACAGCTCACTGGATTTGTCATGTTCGTATCAAAACTCACTGGACACAACGCCATTACACATGTTTAACGAAAAATCCATCTCGGCCAATCACAATGTGACACATGTCATTGAATAAAGAAAAAATAAAAATAAATCAAAAATTAATTTAAAAATACGTACTTTTTTAAAAAAGAGGAAAGGATCGGGACTCCCTATCCCTTCACGGTCTCCTCCGGCCGCCGGGGGAGGAGGATCTCCCCCCTCCACCTCTGGCCGCCCAGTTATGGGTCACAAGAGGGAGGGCTCCTCCACCCCGGGCGGCAGTCTGGGTGGAGGGGGTCCTCCCCCTAGCTCGGGTGGTCGGGGGACCTCCCCCACCCAAACGTCGACGGGTGGAGGAGGTCCTCCCCCCGGCTCTCGGGAGGTCCCCCAAACCACCGCCGAGGTTGGATCCCCCCTCCCTCTAGCCGCCCAGAGGAGGGGAGGATCCTCCCCTCCACTATGAGGATCGGGGGTACCTCGATCTTTTTTTAAAAAAAATTTAAATACGTTTTTTTTATTAATTTTTGACTAATTTTTATTTTTTTAAAAAAAATCTTTATTTAATGACACGTGTCACATTTTGATTGGCCGAGATGGATTTTCTGTTAAACATGTGTAACGGCGTTGGGTCCAGTGAGTTTTGATACCAAAATGACAAACCCAGTGAACTGTTTGAAATTTTTTAAAACTCTGTGAGTTTTTTAAAAAGGTGCTAAAACCCAGTGTGTTATTTGTATAATTCCCTTTTATTTTTAATGAATGTTTGTTTTAGATTTTAGATGAATATTTATTTTACATTTTATTTATTGTTAATTTATGATGTATAACAAAACAATTCCTCCAAAATTTCGACACAAAATGCTTTAAGACCCCAAAAAAAATCTAGCCAAAAAAACTCACATAAGTAAACCGAAAATTAATTCCGATTTCATTCATGTTTTATTTTGGTATTTATTGGAATGAAACCGAAATCAAATATTTGATTACGATAAATACCGAAACTAGAATCCATCCATTCTCATACTCATCCTTAATTTTTAGGAGACTTTTACTTATTGATTAATGGAATTAGGATTTGTATTTTAAAAAGACCGATAGAAATGTGTTTCCAGATGCTTGTTGATGGCTTATTAATGTTTTCATTATTACCTATTTATTCCTTAATGAATGGTTCTATTCTAATTTTTAAAACTGGGGATATGGTGGTCTTTTTACGTTACACTAACTCACTGCCGCTTCTCTTCTTTTTTTTCTTCTCATCGAATTGCTCTCTTCTAGCAACGATGCAAAGGTACGTCTTTCTGAGATGGAAGACTCGAGCTCATGCAGTTGAAAAGGTATGTCTTTCTGATTTCTCGTTTTCTTTTATTCTTAAGCCGATCTCAAATCAAGCTCGAACTCGGCTCGATTGGTTTGGATGTTCAGATTCGAGCCGAGTTCGATCTTACAGTTTAATCAATCGAGCTCGAGCCGAGGTTGAACGTGTGTTTTATTTTCGGAATATTTGCCATAAATTAACATGGCTTTTTCATTTTTGGAGAATTTCCCACAAATGGAGTGGACTTCTTGTATAAAATATCACCATCTTCTTCATACTTCTTCACCCACTCTCTACTGTCTACTGATCTCCCTCTTCTTCAAATTTCTTCACCCACTCTCTACTGATATCCATGGCTCCGCCTACAATTAAGTGTAATATGTGTGCCTCTTCTTTTAGCAGCCGTCAGGCCTTATTGCAACACCAAGAGGATGCACACGGTAATGCAATTGTGGCGAAGTGTCACAAGACCAACTGTGGAAGAGGGTTCAATAGCAAGGAGGAGAGAGATGGTCATATGAAGAAGAAGAATCATGACCACTAGCCTTGCTGAGGAGGTGTAGTAGTATATATTATGTGTAATTTAGCCACACAAAAAAAAAACAAAACAAAACAACAGTAGTATCATGTGCGGTAATAGTACTTGAAGTGCTAGAACTTGCAGATATTCTGTTGTTACTAGTATTTTAGTTGATTATATAATTATAATTAACACTGCACTTGCATCTACACACTGTTTCTTACATTTTGAAGGAATCAAAGATGACAAAGACGACAAATCAGTTCAATTACATGACATATAACTATGTAATATATGTTGTCGCTTTCATCTTTGATTCTTTCCAAAAGAGTATAGTTTGTAGGTCCTCTTACAGAGTATTGCGGATGTTTTTCATAGAGAACCTGACTGATTTCCCAAGAAAACGTCAGATGCATTTTTTAATTTGCATTGATGTTTGAGGTTCAAATTATAAGCAGTAGTGATGCAAATTAATCTCGCTGAATTGGGAGTGGGAGAAAACGACAATGCAAATTAATTGGGTAAAGCTAATTTAGTGTCTATTCTTAGGAAACATGTAAGACTGTAAAAATCAAGACCAAAAATGCTGCTAATTCCTTTCTTTTCAATTCGTGCTTCTCCATTCAAAATTCCTCAATGGGATGAAAATCTTTAATTTGGGATCGATCAAAACTTAATTGCGGCAACCTAATTTAGATACTCTCCAGTTTAATGCCTTACGTAGATGCAGCCTCTAGGAAAGTTTAGAGATTGGGAATGGGGAGTCTTAATTAATAATTCTATTTTTGCCCCTGTATATAACACTCACTAAGATATCTCTAGGTGGTTTGTAGTTTCTTTCATTAGACGTGTATACTTTAAAACCAAGGAAAAGAAAAGAAAGACAGATCACTGGCTTTCGAAAAACAATTACTCAAAAGAACAAAAAAAAAAGCTTTAAAAAGGCAAGTTTCTGTTTGGTTGCTAAAATTAATGTACACGAAAAGGAAAGGATATTGATATTACTTTTGAGTTTTAACAGTGGAGGCAGTATAGTTTGTTGGAGAACTTCTTTTCCTATTACACTATGATTCCACAAGGCCCACTAGAAGACTCTTTCTCGCCCCAAAACAAAAACCAGAAGACCCTAGTTTTCCACTGCTTGCCAAACTTTACTGTGGAGTGTCGAAAGGACCTCCATCAAGCAGTCATCATCACAGTGAGTGGATCACCAACTGCTTATGGCTCTCTCTATTTGCAATGTACTTCCTTTTGGTGATCCAGCATTACCGTATAATGGGTTTCTCGCAGAGGTTCCAAACTATGGAACGGGAAGGCAATCCCCCTCCGAATACTGAATGGATGGTTGAAACTTTCAGTCATCCAACGGTAGTAAATGCCCGACCAGGAGAGGGGTGTGGGTCTCACACCTGCCTGAGTAGTGCTGATCGGGCATTTTTCACCAAACTATGTGTGGAGCCATATCTTTTTTTTTTCTAATCAAACATCTTGCATTTCATAAAGAAGGTAGACTCAAAAGAGCCGCATGATCACAGTCCCTTACAACAGGGGGTAAATCATCTATACCAATAACAACAAAAACTGAATTGTTAATACACCAGTGGACTACATTGTGAGCAGGCTGCAAATTTTCAGAACCATATTCAGAGCTCTTACAAGGAAATTAGCAGTCTGCAAATTTTCTATTTCACTTGAAAATTAATGCTAGAAATTAAGTGTTCAATTATATTGCATGAAAATATATATCAAACAAACACAAGGTAGAATAGAAAAACTAATTCAACTCTCAATCGATAATATTTTTTAAACACTTAGCTCAAGAGAACAGAATCGGCACAGTGATCCAAATTGGTTGAGGCATATTGCGATAGTGGGCAGGAATTGGTTTATAGTGCATAGTAATGCTTCCATCTCCTATATTGAAGATGCCCATGTCAATCGGTCCATCGGGCCAATATGGGATAGTCTTAATATAATCGTCGGTGAAATAAATGGAATTTGACTGGCACCCCAAAAAGCTAGAGGCTGGCACAGATATGGAATGATTGTCTCCCACAAACAAGGCATCATCTCCAATGCCCTTCACTTCAACTCGTTCTATCAACTGTCCACTCTCATCATCTACTACCAATTTGTACACCTTGAAATCACCAGTCATATTTTGCTGCCAATCCGAAGTGACTGGATCGATGAACCTTCGTAGTAGTAACAAATCTCCGCTAGACTTTTCCACGAGATATGTTTGGCGATCACTAGATTCATCTTTAGGAGCAAGTATCTTTAATACATTTCTATTCACATCCAGAGATCCGAGACCACTGCGGTGGTCAAGAACAAGGACTTGACCTTTGTAATAGAGAACATTAGAGAACAACGCATGCGGCTCATGCAAATTCTCGTAACTCCAAAAATCTTCTCCAAATTTGATGAAAGCTAGTCTGTTATATTCACCATATATTGTAACCACAACACAGTCCTCCGGAGATAAAGAGGGGTCTGATGTCAAAGTAACTCGGCCTACTGTGTATGCGTACCCAGATCCGCGGCTATACTCTACAATAGGAAGAAGCGGTGGGAGTTCTATTTTCTCGTTCGTGAAGGGGTTGAAAATGGAAATCCCCATGGTAGAAGTTACGAAGCACAACCAACCAAACGAAGAACCGCAGCATCTCGTACTGTAGGGCATCGGGAGTTTAGAGTCCACGATTTTTTGCTCGGTGATGCTATACAAGCTTCGCGATTCTTTGTCGTTGTGTTTGTCAGGAATCAGCAACATGGGAATTCTCGAGTCATGTTTTATCACGCGATCAATCATCACTGTCTGCCATGACTTGCATACCGCACCAAACCGGACCTTGTCTCGGAATATGGGCACCTTGCATAGAATAAAATCAAGAAGGTCTCTCCGAAGACGAGCCCAATCACGTTCCGATAATGAAACAGCCATGCTTTTGGATGCAATCGGAAAAGAAAGTTTCCAGCAATCCGAGAAAAAAAAAACTTACAGCTTGACTCTAACGTTAAAGTCTGCAGCTTCTCCATGTCTGATCCTTTTAATTTATAATTCCTTAAACTGATTATGTAATTAACAGCATTCACTGACATTAAAATTCGTGATTGCCGAAGATTTGGTAACCCCCAGTGCAGTAATCTTTAGTTTCCTTTTTGATCGATACCAAGTTAAGAATTTGAATTCCATTAAGAAAGGATCATATGGTTCTAGAGGAAACTAAGAAGATAGCCAACCAAATAGCAGCAAGAAAAAATAAAGCGGAATAATTAAACAGCTATCAGAGAATCAATCACAAACGGAAGTAACGCGATCATTACAAGTAATTTCCATTTAAATCAATAGACAATATTTGAATTTGATCTTCAGCTACCAATTCACGCGGAAAGTTAAGGATTTTATAATGGGTTTGATTGTAAAAGTTGAAATATTAATATGTAATTAATTTCTTACCATGTGGGATACGTACCGGCCGGTTAAACCGGTGTGATTAAAATGACCGCCGTTGCCCGCTAAACCGGTGTCAATTTTTGACAACAAGAAATGCTCTTAACTAACAAGAGATCAAATCCGATGCCCAATATTTAATGACATACCTAATCACCAATCGATCGCCCTTTCCTTATAAATTATAATTCAATTGATCAGCTAGCTGTTATATATATCCGACATGGCTAGCTCTTCAATATTAATGCTAATTAAGACTGCCCATCCACATGATTCTCTTGAGTTTTCTCTACTTAATTAAGGCATTCAAATATGGCCGGGAGAGATCTAATTAATATATATGGCCTAGTAGTGCTTGTATAAATATTTTTGATCGATACCAAGCTAAGGATTTGAAATCCATTAAAAAGGGATCATAAGCTTGTAGAGGAAATTTTGAATGTAGTATGACGAATAGACCCTTACTTGTTTATAACTTAATTAACAATGTATCGGTATTAAATAAATATTCTTCCTTTTTTTCCCTTCAATTTTTAGTAGTGGGCTGGTTTTATATAACTATTAGTCTATTAGGAAGACAACCAATAATTAATGTATAATTAGTGTATAAACTAAATCCTAAAATATTGTAATGAATTAATGTGTTGCCTTCCTCCTGTATTTCATTCTATACGCCTCCTTCAAGACTCAAGAGTGGCTTGTCGTCCCTTATGTGATAGGTCTTTTGAAAGTCTAGGCACTTATAATTCTGATATATATCCGTATGACAAATTGCCAAATTTGCTCTACTAACAATATTATACCTAGGACTAGGGGCATGTTCATGCCGTAAAAAAATTGTAAGATTCTAGTAGAATTGTGAATATTTATGTAAAATAGTGTTTTATAGGTGTCTGTGTAAATGATAAAGAGAGATGATTGGATGTAATTGTTTAATAAAAAAATATTAGAATTAAGTGAAAAATATAGAGAGAGAAATTTTGTTATAATTTGTTTTGAAAATGTATTGAAGTTTGTGTAAAAAGTTGTTGGAGATTGTGTTAAATGTATTGATGTTTGTGTTTGAATTCTTAAGATGTTCGGTGATAGTTTTGTGAATGGATTTGAATCCTAGAAAAAACTTGAAAACGAACATACCCTAGGAGTCTCATTTCTTAAATACGAATTTTATAAGTGAAATCAAAACAATATCCTTCTAATAATAATAAAGTTCAACTAGAATGACCTTTCTTTGCCTATCCTCTCTTTTCTACTTTTTTTTTAATTGCAAGAAGAACCTAATTTGAATTTGAAGGAGAGAAGAATATCCATGGGCTGGAGGCTTAGGTGATATTCGTTTGGAAGAAATTTGTAGGCTTCTGATAAAATTGTAAATATTTAGATGATGTTAAAGTTGTATTGGCATGCGTGCAGAAGTTGTTAAAATAGATTGATGTTTGTAAAAAAAAGTAATAAAATGTTGTATTGGAATACATGTATTTTGTGATGTTTAGCATGTAATTATAAAAGTATGATGCAAATCCTAAAAAAACATTTAACCGAACATGTCCTAAGAAATTGTTAATTGGGTTGCAGGTCACTGAGCCCAATACATTCACCCTTCATATTGTAGGTAGCTTGTAGCCTCTTAACATATTGCTCAGTCTCACGCTGTCAACTTTGAGAGGAGATCTCAAAAGTCCATCAAGAAGTTTGTAGCAGTTTTTTTTCATCTTTTTTTGGGAATTGTTTTGATACATACACCAAGTCGTTAGTAAATTAAACCTGGATATCCAGACAGCATCCAAGAATAGTCAAGTGTTTTGCTTTCTAGTCCCAACTCCTATCATCTACTATAGTTGTTGCAAAGCCTACAATGCAAAGAAGGAAAATTGCAACATTATTCTTGCATATTTCCTAGAATCAAAATGTTCACTTTTAAAAAATAAAAAAATTAAAAGTAAATAATTTCATAGGAAATATAACTCATGTGACGAAAAAGAAAAGCAATTCGGAGACCAATTGAAATTTATGTATGTCCTGTTGGATAGCAACAAACTGTTTCACAGCAATACTCTTCCCAAAGAAACAAACAGATAGAAAGCCCATTAAAGCCTCGAAAACTAAAACAGAAGGAAGAGAATCATGAAATTTTAACTAGAAGATTAATAATGTTGCAGGTGTTCAATTGTGTTGATGTATTTTAGTTGGCGTAATACTTCATAATGTGTCTTAGTTTATTCCTAAGATTCGTGGTTAATGAAGCTCTGCTCAAAGTCCAGCAGTTCAACATGATTGGTGATCACCATGGAATAGTTAAAGTTTGATTGATGTCTGCGTATAGTCTAAACCCGGATTTGGAGCGCTGATGTTTATGAAGCACTCGAAGTATGATCAAAGTTCGCTTACAGTTTGATCATAATTGGCAAAAAGACTATTATAACGGCTTTAACATATGCTAAAAGCCATTTTCTCTCATTCATTGATAACATTCCTTGAAATATTTTGAGAGATCTAACTGTTGAAAGCTTTATGAGACATTCCCTGCAACTGTTTCTATAGTCTGTTCTGTGTAAACTGAGAGCAAACCCTGCGAGATTTTTCTTTCCCTCATTATCTCAGTTTGGATTTTGATCACTAAAATAAATCTTGATGAAAAAGGTAAACTCCAGAGGTTGCTGGAGATTTACTAAGGTTGTGTTTGTGTTGAAAAATTTTTGGTGTTGGGTTTTGTGTTGGTATTGGGTTTAGTGAAAAAGTGAAGAGAGGTAATTTTTTATATTTTTTGTAATATTTTATTGTAAGTTGGTGAAAAATATTGTGATATTTTTGGTGCAAACGCACCCTAAGAGAAGTTGATAGCATGTGGAGTGTGGAAAAGATCGGCTTGGCTGTAGAGTTTGGTTTTTGTAATCAAGAACTTCAAATGGAAGAGGAGCTCCTCATTCCCTTCATGGTGCAGAGTTGGATGTTGTATTCCAGGTAAGGTACAAGTTGTGTTAGACTAGCAACATGGTGTTGGGTAGTTTATAAATCACTGTGTATCGAGTTTGAAGGTTCTAGTGGATTCGCTTAAACCGGTTTACAAGCCTGAAGAGTTTTTTCCTCTTGAAATATTCTTTCAAGTGATTTTTTCTCTTCGTAACTAATCTTAGTATATTTATGTGTGATTGTGTTTACGTAGATAACTTTGATGTTGTTGCGATTATCTTTCCTTAGTTTCTTTGATTGAGAAAGAAAATAGAGTGATACTTTGCAGATTTAACACACTTGTGTAAAGTGTCCATATTGGGTCATTACTTTAGCACTATATATTGTTGCTTTAGCACTCTTGAAATTTACTGATTATATTTGTGAGAGTGTGCAATTATAAGTGTTCAAAATAATTTTCAGAATCTATTCAAACCCGTTCTAGACTCGGCAACACTACATTGAGTCTTGAACCACCAACTCCAAATTGAAACACAAAAAACTACAATAAAGAAACCCAGTGAACTCTAAAAAGCTAAATGCTATTGGTCAAGAAATTAAGGCATAGTGATCCAAATTGGCGGAGGCAGGAACTTGTGGGAAGGATCTGGTTTATTGTGTTGACGAATGCTTCCGTCTCCTACGTTAAAGATACCCATATCAATTGGCTCATCGGGACGATATGGAATAGTATAAGTGTAATCGTCAGTATAATAAATGGAGTTTGGCTAGCATCCTGGGAAGTTGGAGGCTAAAACTGACATGGAAAGATTGTCTCCCACGAACGAGACATCGTCTCCTATGTTTTTCACCTCAACCCGCTCTACCACCTGTCTGCATTCATTATCTAGCACAAGCTTATATACCTCAAACCGACCCATCGTAAATTGCCGCCCGCGGTAAGTGTTGAAATCTGGAAACCTTACTAACAACAACAAATCTCCGTTGGACGTCTCAACTAGATATGTTTGACGAGCATATATATTCCAAATCGCTCGGCGCAAGTATCTTCAACTGATTTTTGTGGACATCCAGAGATGCTAGCCCGCTACGATGATCAATAGCAAGGGCATGACCTTTAAAATAGATAACATCACATAAAAATGTATGTTTCTCACCCAAATAAGTCCAATAATCTTCTCCAAATTTCATGAAAGCCAGACTGTTATTTGTTCCATATATTGCCACAACAAGACTGTCCGCAGGAGTTGAATGTTGAGAGATAACTACAAACAAACAACGAGATAATTATTCTCTCTAGATGAAAGTAAATAGAGTGCAATTTCAACAATTGTATGTATTGAAAAATAATCGCAAGATAATCAATCACATCAAGTCAGAACGACACAAGCAATTTTTACTTGAAAAAATTCTCTCATATGAGGAAGAAAAAACCACGTGACCTAGTCCAGTCAAATCTTCACTATAAACCAAATAATAGGTACACAAAGTCTTCTCAAGTCACAACTAGATGTTACAACTCAAATATTTAAGATGATATCAATTTTGGCAAATATAACGGAAAAAAACGTAGAGAAAATACCAACCAATCCACATTTACTGTTAAGGTATACGAGCTATTGTTCCCGAGCTCAAAATCTTATATGCGCCGTTCAGATTATAGCCCCTTGTATCGTGAATCTCTCCTCCAAATTTCAGCTCAATCGAACCACAGACAAAGCGGTATCTAACATTTGATGAAACTTACGCGTGAAAGAAAAAATTGTCTATTTCTTTTCTTTCTCTTGTTTTAATCGGTATGACTTAAAAAACTCATCTTTTACTATTATAAGTTAAAACATTAATGGTCTTTGGGTCTTATTAAAAGACCCCTTATTGAGCTTTCCTTCACATCTAAGAAATTAACCCAACATGGAAGCGGGGTCCGAATACAATGTAATTTCTTTTACCATGTATTGGTATCCGGAGATGCGCATTAATGATTGTGATAGAAGAGGAAGAATCGGTAGGCCGTTTGGCAGCCATGCCCAATCTCAAAAGTTAAATTTAAATTGATAGAAAAAAGATAAATTTTATTATTTGAATTATATTATTTAAAATTTATCTCAAAAGTTAAAGAAGATATATATTTTATTATTGTAATTATATTTTCTAACACTTCACTTATACCAAACTCCCCCTTAATTACTTACTTAATTGGTAATTGTGTTTTATCAAAATTAGGTCGATTGGTGGAGCTTCTTATGTAAATCACAATTGTTATGTTGTACGAGTTGAAAATTTTAATGGAACTTGCTTTCTTACTTATTTTGTTAACTGCAATTAAAAAAGTGAAACGGGAGATTATGTTGTTTTGTTTGCATTTCTAAGTGAGAAAAAAAAGTTAATACTTCAAAAACCAATGATATCCAAATTTCGACGGTCCACACCTTTTATTTTTTCACAGCAGTATAACACCCATATAAAAAACTTGACACCTATTTATGGCTGCCATGACCAAGGGCCCAAGGCCATAGGCTGAGAGTGGGTTTTTGTCTCTGGGCCCAGAAAACTGTGGTCTTAGGGTGTTATTCTAAATCATGGGCCTCATGAGCCTGCATGTATCATAGAAATGAAGAATGGCCACTTGACATGAGAGAGTTTCTGCACACTGAAGTGCAAGCAGCACTGCAGCAGCATCAAGCTATATCACCAAAAACAGAATGTTTAATACACCAGGGGACTAAATTGTGAGCAGTACTCTGCAAATTTTCAGAACCATATTCAGAGCTCTTACAAGGAAATTAGCAGTCCGCAAATTTTCTAAGCCACGTGAATAAAATTAATGCTAGAAATAATTAAAGTGTTCAATTGCATTGCATGAAAACATATATCAAACAAACACAAGGTACAATAGAAAAACCAATTCAACTCAAGAGAACAGAATCGGCACAGTGATCCAAATTGGTTGGGGCATATTGCGACAGTTGGCAGGATTTGGCTCATTGGGCCTAGTAATGCTTCCATCTCCTATATCGCGATAGTGGGCAGGAATTGGCTTATAGTGCATAGTAATGCTTCCATCTCCTATATTGAAGATGCCCATGTCAATCGGTCCATCGGGCCAATATGGGAAAGTCCTAACATAATCGTCAGTGAAATAAATGGAATTTGGCTGGCATCCCAAAAAGCTAGAGGCTGGCGCAGATATGGAACGATTGTCTCCCACAAACAAGGCATCATCTCCAATGTCCTTCACTTCAACTTACTCTATCAACTGTCCACTCTCATCATCTAATACCAACTTGTACACCTTGAAATCACCAGTCATATTTTGCTGCCAATCCAAAGTGTTCGGATCCACGAACCTTTGTAGTAGTAACATATCTCCGCTCAACGTTTCCACGAGATATGTTCGGTAAACACGAGATTCATCTTTCCGATCAACAAGTATCTTTAATACATTTCTACTCACATCCAGAGATCCGAGCCCACTGAAGGTGTCGAGAACAAGGACTTGACCTTTGTAATAGAGAACATTACAGATAAACCCAGAATGCTCATGCAAATCCTCGTAACTCCAACAATCTCCTCCCAATTTGATGGAAGCTAGTTTGTTATATGGACCATACATTGCAACCACAAAACAGTCTTCAGGGGATGAAGTGGGGTCTGAGGTTAAAGTAACTCGATCTACCATGTATGCGTAGCCGAACATGTGCACGAGGTCTTCATTGTCTACAAGAGGAAGAAGCTGTGGGACTTCTATTTTCTCGTTCGTGGAGGGGTTGAAAAGCGAAATCCCCATGGCAGAAGTTGCGAAGCACAACCAACCAAACGAAGAACCGCAACATCTCGTCCCGTAGGGCATCGGGACTTTAGAGTCCACGATTTTTTGCTCGGTGACGCTATACAAGCTTCGCGATTCTTTGTCGTCGTCTTTGTCAGGAATCAGCAACATAGGAATTCTCGAGTCATGTTTTATCACGCGATCAGTCATCACGGTCTGCCATGGCTTGCATACCGCACCAAACCGGACCTTGTCTCGGAATATGGGCACCTTGCATAGAATAAAATCAAGAAGGTCTCTCCGAAGATCTGCCCAATCACGTTCCGATGATGAGACAGCCATGCTGTCGGATGGAATCGAAAAGAAAGTTTGCAGCGATGCAAGAAAAAGAAGACAAAAAAAAAACTTACGTTGACCCGTAACGAAGTCTTCAGCTTCTTCATGTCTGATCCTTTTAATTTATAATTCCTTAAACTAACTATGTAATTAACACCATTCACCGACTTTAAAATTCGTGATTGCCGAAGATTTGGTTAACTCCAGTGCAGTAATATTTAGTTTCCTTTTTTTTTATCGATACCAAGTTAAGAATTTGAATTCTATTAATAAGGGATCATATGGTTCTAGAGGAAACTAATTAAGAAGATAGTAAACCAAATAGCAGCAAGAAAAAATCAATCACAAATGAAAGTAACGGGATTTTTGTAAGTAATTTCCATTTAAATCAACCGACAATATTTGAATTTGATCTTTAGCTTCCAATTCACGCGGAAAGCTAAGGATTTCACAAACTAGGAGGCTGTTCGGTTTGGGTGTATTTTGAGAATTTTTAGGTGATATTAACTTTATTGGTATGCGTGTTTTAGTTATTTTTATGTAGTGTTAAGAATGATGTTTGGTTGTAGAATATTTTGTATTCTGAGAATTCAAAAAAATTCTGAGAATTTGTGTATACCGAACAGCCTCTAGGCCTCCCATCATTATAATCAACATCTTGGATGGACAGCAATCAGCCTACGCTTTGGTCTGGATTCAATGTTGCATTGCGAAATGGAATAATGATTAAGACAGAGCCATGAAAGTTGGCTATTTCCTTAGCAAGACATAGTGGTGCCGAGTAATTAATGAATTAATTGTCTCTAATTAAATATCCCTTCATGATAATAAAATTAATTTAGACGTCGTTAGATAAGAAGTAAATTTTGATGGATCCGAAATTAAGGATTTTCATCCCATTGAAGAAATAGGAAAGTTAAGGATTTGATAATGAGTTTGATTGCCATTAAGTTCTTACCATGTGGGATAAGTACCGGTTGACGGTGTCTAATTATAATTAATGACATACCTAATCACCGATCGCCCTTTCCTTATAAATTTTAATTCAATTGAGCTGTTATATCTATCCACATGGCTCTTCAATATTAATGCTAATTAAGACTGTCCATCCACATGATTCTCTTGAGTTCTCTCTGCTTAATTAATTAAGGCATACAAATATGGCCGGGAGAGATATCTAATCAATATATTTGGCCTAGTGTGTTTCTATAAATATTTTTGATCCGTACCAAGCTAAGGATTTGAATTCCTTTAAGAAGAGATCATATAGATGCTTGTAGAGGAAATTTTGAATGTCGAATGATCCTTACTTGTTTATAACTTAATTTGTTCTACTAAATACTAATTATATAAAACATTATGCTCGGGAGTCTCATTTCTTAAAAACAAATAAAAAAATTGTATTAAAGGGATATTTCAGTCATTTTGCATTATTTTCAGTCTGACTTAACACATTTGGACGGATAAATAGTGATGATTTTCAAAAGATAAAGGATTTGAATAACCGTTTTGATAATAACAATTTTTTTATATATTATTTTTTAGGAATTGTTTTGATACATACACCAAGTCTAGTGAAGTGTTTTATTTTCTAGTCGGAAATCCTATCAAGTATCATCTACTAGAAAGCAAAACACATAGAAAGCAAAACACATCCTATTGAAGCGTCGAAAACTAAATAATCTTCTCCAAATAAATTCATGAAAGCCAGCCTGTTATTTGTTTCATATATTGCCATAACAAGACAGTGATCAGGAGCAGTGGCGGAGCCAGAAACCCAATTAATGGGGGGCAAACTTTTTAAGGAAAAATATCAAAAAAAAAATTTTTACTCCTTAATGCAAAAAAAGTCTTAAGAGTATAAATAAAAAAATTAAGGACTAAAAACACTAAAAATATTGAAATACACGTACCGTATTATTTGCTGATATTGAGAGGTGACATTAAAGATTAAATTCTTGTTGTTCAATACACCAATAGAGCACCAACTAATCACACAAACAAAAGTATTTATATATATATATATATATATTTTTTTTTTTTCTTTGTAAAACAAAACACATAAATGAAATAAAATATTTTCAGCAATATAACTTTTTACTTTCATAAATGAAGTACTTATTTTTGTTGCTAGAAAGGATGTGCTCTATGCTCAATAAGTCATGCTGAATTTATTGGGATATGTAAAAAGAAAACATAACACATAAATGAGAAAAATAAACAATTACTGTATTTCTATTATTCTTGAAAGAAACAATAGCAAAACGAAGCATATTGTAAAAAGAAGCCAAATTATCCAAAGTTCAAAAAGAATCCAGGTTCCAATGGCATAAAAATACTTCTCACCCTTGCTATAGTTTTTTTTAGTGTGACAGTACTATTTAACACGGGCTTCTCAAGAGTGGAATCTCTATCAACAATAAAATAACCCGAAATTGCAAGGAGGAAATACATACTTGGTAAATGATAATAGAAAAAAAATTTGGACAAAAAGTTCAATTTTAACATCCAAATAACTATTCTACTCCCCTTACAAAATGAGAAAACAGAAAAATCGTAGTTCAAAGTGCCCATTACCTGGCTAAATTAACGGCTAAAATTTTGAAGAAATAGATTTATAACTTGATCCAAACGTCACAAATTACAATGGAAAAGAAGTTTCACCTTTAGAGAAAGACAATTAAAAACAAGTTAATCTCATGTGCTATGAAAAATCAGACCTAAACAAACAAAAGATAGATGAAAATGAGTCTTACTTCAACTTTGGATTTTCATAAATTGTGGAGAAGTCAGACATGTAAAATTAGATGATGATAGTGACAATAAAATAATATAACCAATGATTCTCTAGTAAGTAAAGATGGACACGCAACACACTTGAATAATTGAATTATCACTTATCCAACAAGAGCACACCACCCCCTTTCTCAGTATTTGCGATATCCAAATTCTCAACCAAGTCCAACATAAAAGGCAAAAGAACAAAAAAAGCAGTACTAGAATAGTGAAAACATATATTTCAATGATTACAACACACAACGATTATCAGGACTCAGGAGAAGTATATGAAATATTCGTCGCAAAATTCACGACAACGTCGACAAGTTAATGTAGGATTTCAAGTTTTGACATAAATAAATATCTCTCTGCTTATTCTTTTAATTTGATTTTGAGGTATTGAGCTACTTGGGTTTTAAGGGGGGCGGGCTGATTAATCTAGGTAGGCAAGGGGGGCAAGTATAATTTTTATTTGGCCAAGGGGGGCAAACATAATAAAAATAAATAAAAAATAAAAAAAAGACATGTAAAAAAAAAAATTGGGGGGAGCCAACCGGGGCAATGGCCCCGGTTCGCCCCCCCCCCCCTCCCTCCGCCTGTGATCAGGAGTTGAAGTGGGGTCCGAATACAATGTAATTCGTTTTACCATGTATCGGTATCCCAATCTACTCCCTCATTGTACTAGAAGAGGAAGAATCGGTGGGAAATGTAATGTTTTGTTCCTAAAGGGGCTGTAGACACTAATGCCCATAGTGGAGTTACGAGGCTTAACCAACCAAATCAAGAACCGCAACAACTCCAATTGTATGGCATCGGGAGTTTAAAGCTCTCGATTTCTGATGGGTGATATTAGAGTTATCAGAGTTTCACATTGCTAAAGTAATGTGAGTTATTGTAATCAAAGACTTATAAATAAGACTCCTAAAGTAATGTGGGTTATTGTAATCAAAGACTTATAAATAAGACTACTAAAGTAATGTGGGTTATTGTAATTAAAGACTTATAATGAAGAAACAAATCTGCCTAGTTGGGCTTTTCCACAGTGGATGTAGTTTTATGGACCGGACCATTTAATTCTCATGTCTCACTTCTATCTTCCCTCCCTTTTAGTCTAAATTATTTTTCTCTCTTTTATTTTTATTCTTAACATGGTATCAGAGTCATTTCGATCTTATGACCAAGTTCTCGTTTAGTTCTTTTGTCGGGCCTTTCGACGCACCGTCTGATATCACTCCGGCTACCTTCCGGCATCTTCTCTCAAGCCTTCCAGCGACCTTCTGGCATCTTCTCTCTTAAGTTTGCGGGGAGTATTAAATGTTTATTTTGCCAAAAAATCGAGCTCTTAAAATTTTGGGCAAGTCAAACATACTTCAAAATTTTCAAAATCTACACTAATACACTTAATAGCACAAAACTTCAATATTTAAAATATTCTCAAAATTTTGAGAATATTCTCCTATTTTTTGACAAACAAATGCTACCTTAGAGTTATTAGAGTCTCAAATTGCTAAAGTAATGTGGGTTATTATAATCAAAGGCTTATAAATAAGCATATATGTAAAATCTGATCTGTTGGGCCTTTTCACAGTGGATGTAGGTCTATGGACCGAACCACTTAATTCTTGTTGCTCATTTCTATCTCCCCTCTCACTTAGTCTAAATTATTTTTCTATCTTTTATTTTTATTATTAACAGGTGATGCTATACCAATTCTACGATTTCATGATATTATCTTTGTTAGGAATCAGTAACATGGGGAGATAACAAGAAAGAAATGAAAATATTATCTTTTTATTTTAATTGTTTTGCAATAAAGTTGAAATTAAAAACATATAGATTGCAGGATTTTGAAACTCATTTCTAATTGATTGAAAAAAAAAACTTATAATTTCAGGAAAACATTAATGATACAAAAGACGAAACAAATTCCATTGATCCACGCTCCCCCGAGTCTCCTCCACTCCCCTTTTTTTTGTCAGATTCTACAAAGAAAAAGGGTGGATCTTTGTGGGAGGCCCAAAAATATACTGAGGGGCCTCCGGCATGGGCCAGAGAGCGTTACTCATGGGTCAGATTGGACACCCCACGGCTCCATGGGTCATCCAAATCCAGAAGGTCTTTGGTCCTTGAGAGATTTACTACATTGGCATGTCACCAAGTGTACGATTTCCGCATTGTGTGCTCCTTGGTCCACAAAATATCCGAACACATATATTTGGTAGTCCGTAGTCTGCCACATGCCCCTAAAAGGCCCAACTGGCTATGTGAAACGGGAGATCATGTTGTTTTGTTTGCATTTCTATGAGAAAAAAAGTTAAATACTTCAAAAAAACCAATGATATCCAAATTTCGACAGTCCCCTTTTAATTTGCTATGACCAAGGCCATAGACTAAGAGTGGGTTTTTGTCTGGGCCCAGAAAACCGTGATCTTAGGGCTTTATTCTTACTAATGGGCCTGATGAGCCTGCGAGTATCATAGAAATGAAGAAGGGCCACGTGAAGAGAGTTTCTGCACCCCGAAGTGCAAGCAGCACTGCAGCAGCATCAAGCTACCCCAGAGCACAAAAAAACCAGAGTAAAAGAGACATGTCACCACGTGTACGATTGCCGTATAGCGTGCGTCATATTCTTCGGCCCGAGTAGTACAGTACATAAACAATGTATATATGCGGTACTCTGCCACACGCCGGTCTAAGGCGCCTAATTCTTTCCATCCCCAAGAGGTTCCTTTCAAGCAAAGCCTTGTTTTTAAGGCTTCCCTCGCTGTTCTTACTTTGTTTCTTCCCCTCCTATTTACTGTCTCAGCTCTTCATAAATAATGGCAGAGACCAGAAGCAAAAGCTGAAACTCTTCTATATATATATTGTTTTGTACTTATTGGTAGATCACATATCATCGCTATCCATCGCAGCATCTTTGGCTCCTGGACACACCTCCCCATGAGGACTCTACCCCTCTACGTAATGCATTATAGGACACCCAAAAAATAAAATAAATAAATAAAAACAGTATCTCAGGAAGAAGAGACGTTTGGAGGGAGTGAGAAACAGACAAATTAATCAACTTAAAAAGGATTCCTTCAGAGTCTTGGAGAGTGGACTCATGAAGCTACGCGAAAGTTAGAGCGTGGAAACTTCCTTTGGTGGTTTTTTTATCCTTTTTTTTCTCCCCTTTGTCTTATCTACCGATCAGGGGAAACAGAGGGAGCGTTTGTTTGCCGACATTTCGGGCCTTCGAAAATTCGGACAAACTAACATGCTTCAAAATCCTCAATATTTATACTAAAATATTTCACAGCACAAATTTTAATAAACAAAAAATTCTCAAAAAAATTTTACGATGAAACACCCCATTTATTCCTTCATCAGAAAGAAAAGTATTACCCTTCAAACAAAAAATACTACAAGAAAGTAATCAAAATATTGTAGAATTTCATATCTGAACAGATTTATAAAGATAAATCATGTATAGATGAAGAAATTAACAACTCTCGTGCATATTATAAAATGCATGGCATCTGGGGAATGCAAGACAGCATCTATTTCTGGAATGGTAGGTATTATTTTGGTTCGTGCAGAGAGAACAAATTCACTTTACTCGAAAGCACAGAATAAGTAACATAGTTGAGATTTGTTTGCATTTTAGCAGTGAAGGCTTGCCTGTCCTCACAATTTAATTGGAGAGTGGAGTGGACGCACGTAGTGAGACTGAGAAAGGCTAATGGATATGTATGGGGAAGTATTGGGAAACTAAAATCCCAAGTCAGAAAGCAATAATAAAAAGCCTGTTGTCTAAAATTATAAATAAAGGAGCCGTACTGATACGCTATCCTGTTCTTAAAGATACCTCCAGATTTTCTTCACTGAACTGCCTTCTCTTCCTTCCCTTCTCCTCATCTTTCTCTTTCTCGAACCCAAAATTGTTCTTTGTTTAAAAAGGAGAATCTTTGCGAGAAAGACAGACAGAGATTGTCTAGCTAGAAGAAAAGAAAATGCAGAGCTTCAAGGCAGCTCCAGCTAACCCCCAACTCTATTGCCACTCCTCTTTCTTTCTTCAGTATATTGCTCTGTCTTCTCTATCTCTCTCTTCCTTTTATCTTTGGGGATGTGTTTTGAGTTGGTGAATGTTTTTGGTTTAGCTAAGTTTTCTCTGTTACGAAGTATGTTGTATAACAACCTGTCTCTGTTTCTGCGTGTGAAACAGAGGAGATGGGAGTGGGCGGGACCAGACGCGTTTCACGGATCTTGGAGAGCTTGAACAATCCGCTGCCGCCTTTCATCACGATGATGCTGTTGATTTAAGCTCAAGTATTGTCTTTGTCCCGTCTCTTTACATGGAATACCTTATATTTTATATCTTCATATGTCTCGAAAGTTCATTTTCTGTAACTGCTTCTAATGTTAAAAAATTGATTGTAGCCTCAATCTTCAATGTGAAGCCGATCAGCGTCGCTGTTTTTCCTAATAACCTACACTATGGGACCTTGAACACGGTAGTCATTCCTACCACCTTTCTAGAGCCATACATAGACTTGAGTGGAGTGTATGATTCAGTTGAAATTCTGTGTGTTTGTGTTGCCTTTTGTCTGGGATGGTATACGCGTAGAGCATTGGCTGTGTGGACACAGGGCAGCAACATATGTACCAGCAGGGGACGACCGCGATTGGAGCAATGCTGGGAAACGGGCCGCGTATTGAGAACTGGGGTGAGTCAGGCTTGGCTGCAGACACCAGCCAACAAACTGACACTTCTACAGATGTTGACACCGATGATAGAAACAAAGTGGGTGTCTATTTCTTCAATATATGCTCTGTTTCGTTTTATGTCGTACAATTGGAGTCCTTAGGCTTAATGATAGATCACTTTAGGATCGACGGCTTTTACCATCGCTTCTCCTTACAATGACCATCCCACTTCGCTATTTTTTGTATAATTTTTCTGTTAGCTTAAACTTACACTATATAGTGTAGAATTCATATCTTGCTTGCTTTGATTTTGTTAATTAGTGGACTTCGAATACTCACATTATCAAGGACAATATTAGGTGAGAATCCTCGTCTTGTGGTGATTTAAGATAGGAATTTGTCATTCTGATGAAATGAAAAATGCCTAGTTTGATTAAATATTTGAAATGTATGCCGGGCATGCCAGCTGGTGAACAGCATCTGTTGAGCTTATCATCTGAAATATCACGTGTTGTAGTTTCATAGAGTTCAGAATGGAGCACTTGTGGCTGTAGATTCCATCGATCAGTCTAAGGCAAAATCTGGTGACCAAAAGGTTATTGACACCATGTTGCTTTGGTTGTGGTTATTTTCATTCAGTCTTGTGTTGGAATGTTCTTGTTAAGTTTTCAGACTGGTCTCGGTCTTGTGCAGACACTTAGACGGCTGGCTCAGAATCGAGAAGCTGCAAGGAAGAGTCGCTTGAGGAAGAAAGTAATACCTCTATCCTAGTTTTGTTTTTTTGTTTTTTATGATTCTTCATCACGTTGTATTAATGAGTACCCCAGGCCAAAGGCTTCATAGGTTTTTATTTTTGAAGTCTTACATCTTCCGTTTCGGGGACGAAGCCAATATTGAGAATTAGGGGCGACAATTTGGTATGCAAGAAATAAAAAAATAAAATTCTTGAAGAAAATGTGTTTTAGCCTAAAAAATTGTTCTCATGCTAGTGTTCTCTTTCTATTGTGACTGTTTTACCATTTAATCAGGAAAAAAGTTATGTTCTACCACACTGTAGGTGATATCTTAGTTTAATAAGGGACGTATATGCAGATAATTTATAGGTTTTGATTTTGGATAGGCATATGTCCAGCAGCTGGAGAATAGTCGGCTCAGGCTAACGCAGCTAGAGCAAGAGCTACAGCGAGCACGCCAGCAGGTGTGATAAGTTAATTCTTGTTTTGCTCGATTTCCCCTTTTATTTTTGGTGGTTTTGGGTTTTTTTTTTTCAGGGTGGGCGATGGGGGGGATTGTGTATTCGATTCTTCATTTTCATTGCTAACTACACTTTTCACTTTTGGTTTTTGGTATTTGTAATGTAGGGTATTTTTATTGCAGCAACAGGATATTCTGGGGATCATAGTCATTCAATGACCGGGAATGGTAAGGAATTTGGGATACATGTACATCCGTTGCTTCCTCATGATATGTGGTCCTTTTAGGCTTATCCTTTTGTAATCTTTGTCAACATGAAAATGGTTTGCCTGTGTGCCATAGTGCTTTTTGCTAAGAATGTCATGTCTATGTCTGGTTGTAATTCGTGCTCCTCTTTGTACATTGTAGTTGGAACTGAAATAGCCAGAGAGCTATTATTTTGTATATTCATTCGTGTTGTTTGTTGCTGTTCAATGAGGCTATAAAGCTAGACCTTGACTATTTTTTACAGTTCCTTCAAAGGTAAAATTTGGGATATACACGATCAGGGCCAGGACAAGAAAATAGGTTTTTTTTTGTGGGGGGCATGGTTAAGCTTGAGTATGAACACATGGACACACAGACACACATGCAAACCTCCCTCACACACACATATTAGCAAATAAAATATTTATATGTGTGCATTGCGTTGAATCCTGTTCGTTGGCATTCAAATTTGTGGAAAGATAACATATTGATCGATTTGCATAGTCTATACGCATTTTCAGCCAAATTTTTACTCTATCTTAGAATATTTGATAATTCTAACTAAGAGGAAGACACTTCTATCCATCTATAGTTCAGATACAGTTCAGATACTTGTTTAACTTCTTAATGTGGGCTGTGTTTAGATAAGCACATGGCATGTCTTTGGGGGTTTGGACGTAGTTTGCTTAGGAAATTGCTATACCAATCTTTACCTTAATTTTGAGAAAATTTTGAGGGGCCATGGGCCCATTTCCACATTGGTCCCTCAATGTGATACTGGAATAGTATGTTTTAATCTTTTTTTTTCTTGCATTTAATTGTGTTTCTAGGAGCCTTAGCATTTGACATGGAGTATGCACGCTGGCTTGATGAGCATCAACGGCTAATCCATGATCTAAGATCAGCCGTGAATTCTAATATGGGTGACAATGAGTTGCACCTCCTAGTTGATGGTGTAATGGCCCATTATGATGAAATTTTTAGGCTGAAAAACATTGGTACAAAGGCTGATGTATTTCACATGCTTTCTGGCATGTGGAAGACGCCTGCTGAGAGATGTTTCATGTGGTTGGGAGGATTCCGTTCATCTGAAATTCTGAAGGTGACTTAATTGTTCAATAGTTTTAGATGCATTACAGTTGGCCTTCCTCTACTGACCGCGGAGAAACTGACATTTATGTCAAATTTTGCTTTTGGGAACTCAGATACTTGGGAACCACCTTGAACCTTTGACAGATCAACAGTTGATGGGCATATGTAATTTGCAGCAATCCTCCCAACAGGCTGAAGATGCTTTATCACAAGGGATGGACGCTTTGCAACAATCTCTAATCGAGACACTTTCTTCGACCTCTTTGGGCCCTAGTGGTTCTGGAAATGTTGCTGACTACATGGGACAAATGGCAATTGCTATGGGCAAGCTTGCAACACTAGAGAATTTTCTCCACCAAGTAATAAGCCTAAACTTACAAATCATGCTTAAATATAGAAGCCTGTTGCTCTCTCTCTCTCTCTCTCTCTCTCTCTCTAACGAGATTATTCATGCTGGGACAAAGTGAAATCGTGACTACAGCCTCTGTATTTTGTTTCTTGCTAGGCTGACCTTTTGAGGCAGCAAACTCTGCAACAAATGTATCGAATTTTGACCACTCGTCAAGCTGCTCGTGCCCTTCTTGTTGTCTGCGACTACATCTCACGACTTCGGGCACTGAGTTCATTATGGTTAGCACGTCCTAGGTAATGACATTATCTCCACAATTCTGCCTTAGAACTTCACTCATGCTTATCCTAGGTAATGACGTCTCCACGGTATCCTGCGTTAGAATTCCACGGATGCTTGTGACATAATTAATGGGCTCTGTACCCTGAAAAGCTTTGGGACCATGAAGATGGAGAAAGATAATGTGGACTGAGGCTAGAAATTCATTTCTGTTGCTGTTGATCTTGTATTCCATTAGAAATAGATAAGTTTCCTCTCTTGGCTCGGGGAGTTATTTAATCCCATTGTACACTTAGTGACTGACTGTGGATCTCTAAAACCTTGTAATTAATGATTGTCCTGTTAGGCCTCAAGGGATACCGATTACGACCTCGACCTCATAGTACAATAGAAATTGTGTCATATGGTGCTGATGCTGAAAGTATGTTGTAGATCTAATGCAGCTTAGTACCTAAAAACCTTTTTCTTTCAGCAGGGAGAGTTTACTTTATATTGGGTGCAAATATGTACAAGCCATTTAATTTTATGCCTTAAAGAAGAGGTTACTATTTTTTTTCCGATTCATGTTTAATCAGGACATCACCATTTCGGTTTCCATGTTGTATGCTATAGTTGGAGACAACTTTTGATCATTGACTCACAACAATTGTATTATTTGAACATTTTAACAATCTATACGACCATGTCTAAACTGTATGTTTTGGATCCGCCTTAGTTATGTTTATTTTATCAAATCATACAGACATGTTTTACTTCCTTGAAGAGGTAGAATTCTGCGCTCTTTGACTCAAGAACAAGCACTGTATGTTTATTGTGCTTTTTCTCCACTCAATTGTATGTTCTTCTCGCATTATCCATCCTTCCTGAAAACCTTAGTAGATTGTATCGGTTCACATGCGTTATGAATCGAATCCCTTTTCCAGTCATTTCGAAAAAGGGGAGTGCATACCTGGCTTATTATGCCCGCTGGATTTGACTATACGAGGGATGAACACTATAAACAAATGTTTACGTGCCATTCACTGTATGTGGTAGCTTCAGGGATGTAGTATAGTAAGGTGTTTTGCATTAAATTTATGAGCTGTACTGTTCAATGTTCAATACAAAATTCAAAGCTTGATTACAATCTCAAATATGCGTATCTCTTCAACTGCATTATAAAAAATACGTATCTGGTCAAATATACGAATCTCTGCAACTGCATTATCATTATCTGACTTTATAAAGATAGTGGTCTGTTCTCATGTACGTGTGGGGTTGGAGACTATCAAATTATATTAACAAGCTCAAAGTGGAGGCTTGGGTTCTGCTGGGAGTTGTGAATTGTGTTTCTTATTGAACTCTTTGGGATATTAAAGAGGGTTAGGACTTCGTTTTAGGAACATTATAGGTCCAGTGACGTTGGTTTCGTCAAGCACTTCCAAGTGCATTCTAGTCCACAGTATATCTACTTTTGTGCTTTAGGTTATGTACATATCTGAAATGGTTCACTACTATTTAGTGCTAATTCCCTGCAAACCAGTTGGAGGAGAATGACTTTGAAAGATTCCTCCAAAATATTATTCTCAAAGGTCAAAACCATCCAATTAACATGGTTATAACAGCTTGAGTGATCATAATCTATAACTAATATTCGTGCATTATGATCGTTTATGCTTAAATAATAGCTGAGCACTCGAGAGTAAAAAGTTGCAGTTATAAATTAGGTCATTTGTCTCAATACTTACTAGATTTTTTCCGTACTTTCTGCATTCAGTTCTGGCTATTTCTGTGCCTTCTGATCGACTTGAACAACATATACGGATCCCCTCATATTTCTCTTCCCATTTCTGGACCACCTTGATTTAAAAAGAAGAAAAAGGTGAATCTCAAGGACCATGAATTGAAAAAATTACGAGGACCAGCAGCGAAGCTTAATCATGTACTCGCCTGTCATTAACAACCCAATCTAACCTATAACTGATTACTTGACATTTGACTAAAGCTTAACATAAGCATCAACCGAGGGAGGAATCTTAGACGAGGGTGGAGGTAATAATGGCGGCAGAAAACAGAGAGCTAGTTTGGATAGCCAAGCAACTCAATGAAACGGGATCCATATCTAGGTAGCTCCGAGAAAGAGACTGGACCAATCAAGGCAGTTCATGAAAATAGAGGCTCTTAATTGAAAAAGATTATGATCTCTCTGTCACGTGATGAAGGGAACATTAACAGCACCAGCAGTTGCACCAACCAATCCCCAGAAAAGTTCTTCCAGTAGTGAAAGGCGCCCTTGCAAGATGAGCCAGTACGTTCTGTAAGATTTTTCTTGCTATTGATCACGTATAATTTAGTCAAAATTGCCTCGCTATTGGCGGTGAAGTTTTAAACTCCCAAAAGGGAAGCAAACTGATCCCATGACCGGGAATCATCTAATTTTGAATGAGGTCTCGTTTGGTTGGTAGTTAATGACGGGGGCGACAAAGGATTCTTCTCATTCTGAAAGGATTTACACATCAATGGTTTCTTTGTGTCACATAGTAAATTAATGTGTTAAACCATATCAAATCTTAAGTTGCGCGGATCATTTGCACTTTTTGGGTGAGAGGTTTTCATATAAGAGAACAAAGAACACTGCATTATGATGACATGTCATGCCGTAATTGGCACTTTCTTCACCAGCAAATCAGTGCTATTATTGACATAGCGGTAATCCTATTGACGGTTGCTCAACCGTTCTTGGATGAGGGGAAGCGTTAGTTCCATAGGACCGTAGCACTCTTTCCCTTCCGCTGAAAAAAGCAGTGACATTCAAGCCCCATTCTTCTGCCTATTTCTGTCTTTCACTTATACTCGCGCGCGCAATGTATCATTCTTCTCCTATAATGAATATCATCCAGAAGTCGTCTCCTCCGGCACCATCAGCGCCACCTGGACCACCAAGTTCTTCAGATTTCAAGCGCCCTCTGACATCCTCTGCACTTCCTGTCAGTGTGACAAAACAAGCAAATCCTGTGGGGCCTATTGCCATGTCTGACTTAAATTCACACTCTCCAGTAGCTTGGTCCTCAGGACTCTGCGACTGTTGCGAAGACGTTAGCAGTTGTAAGTGAATTATTTTCACCATCCTTCGTTCATGCCACACTTTCATCGGACGGTATTTCTGTTGTTGTCATTGTTGTTATTGCTGTTTTTCCCCACATCCCATCAAGTAAAATCAATTTTAGAAAATCTAAAGCTTGATTTCTGTTTAAAATGGGTGGTTCTTTGTTTGCCACTGCCGAGAACGAGAAAAAGAGTTGGGACAGGTTGATAGTGAGTTTTCCTCAGAAGCCATGATCATTGAAATATGTATGCAATCATGTTCCTCATACCAAACTATCAGTGGTAGTACCGCTGTCATATGTAGAATACGGATGACCTTCCTGGGATATTAGACGGCATCTTGTAGTGTCTTCCACTATCAAACATTGGGTGCCAAAAGGCAATACTCGATGACAATGTAACCTGGCTTGTTATAACACTTTTTTCTCCTCTAAATGGCCATGAATATATTCCTTCTCCCAAGAGGTGTATTTGCTTTTGTTAGCCGAGTAATTTTCATATCGTCAATTTATCTTCTATATATATTGATGTAACAGATGACATTTGCATATGGCCCCTTAGAAAAATGCTATCATTGCCGCATATGAACAGATATTACCTTCTTGCTGATGTCAAGTGTCTGTAATTTAAGTCACTCTCCATCTCGCTTAAGCAACTATGGTATGCACATTTGTAAAGATTGTTATTTTATACTCAATGTGAAACTAATTTGGTCCACATTTCAACATGTAGGCATGCCCTGATGGTCAAAGTGTTATTCTTTTGTAGCTAAACATCGACTATGTTCTCTTTCAGGTTGCTTAACCTGCTGCTGTCCATGTGTTACATTTGGGCGAATTGCAGAAATTGTTGACAAAGGATCAACTTGTAAGTTCCTAAAACAAGATGTCATGCATTGCTTTACTCGACTGTTATGACAACAAGTAGTATATCTCTGTAAATTATGGTGGGTTTCAGCCTGTGGAGTAAGCGGAGCACTTTACACATTAATATTGTGCGGGACGGGTTGCTCGTGTTTGTACTCATGCTTCTACCGATCCAAACTGAGAGGAAAGTATTTCTTGGAAGAGAGCCCCTGCACGGATTGCTGCATCCATTGCTTTTGCGAGGAATGTGCTTTGTGTCAAGAGTATAGAGAGCTCAAGCATCGTGGCTTTGACATGTCCATAGGTACTCTCTCTCTCTCTCTCTTACTTTGTTTACAGACGTGTGATTGTGTTCTGACTTCTGACATGGTTTGTGCTGTTTTGTGGGATAGGTTGGCATGGGAACGTAGAAAGGCAGAAGCGAAGCGCATAGTTGCTATGCCTCCATCAGTGCGAGGCATGACGAGGTAGAGCCACAGATGTTATCTCAATCTCTGAAGCTTTTATGTATAATGAACATATTAAATCAAAAGTCAACAACAAAAGAAGAACAAAAAGAGGGGTGATTAGGAATTAGGCTTGTGACATCAGCGTAGGATATAAAAATTGTGTTATGTGGTTTGTACAACAACAAAAGAAGAACAAAAAAGAGGGGATGATTGAAATTTTGTCGTATTAACTATAAAAATTGTCGTATTTGGGTTCCTCCATTGCGAACTTCGATTTGGATTTCGGGTTTAAAGAGGTTAGTATATATAGACAAGATGTCTTGCCAAGCTCCAACTCTTAAAGGAAGAGGGAGGGAATGGGAGTCGTCCACGCCATGTCTATAGGTCTAGAAATTTGGCACAGAATTGGAGTAGAGAAGGCTAAAAAGAGTTTCTTCTCTAGTTCTCTGGCCGTAACTCGTTAAGGACAAGAAAGAGCCTGTGCACACATAGTCTACCGCAAGTTTGTCAAATATCATGCAAGGAAAACAACACTTTTTATTTATGCCTTATATTTCTTTTACTCTTGAACTTTTCCTTCAATACGGTTACACCCAAAAGCAGTACTATGGGGCTATAGTGCTAATCTTTTTGGGCCGTGCGCCGCTCACTTTTCTGACCAAAACAAAACAAAAGAGCCGAAACGTGTGTCCTTTATAGTGCCTTATTACTCCGGAAAAGAACAACTGGAGTTGGTCGTGAGAACGTGCTTTACGGGGAATGTGATTCTTTGTCGCTGTGTAAGGACGCGCTATCTGGGAGTCCTCTCAGGTTTGGGCTGCTTGGACATAGTGGATCACATTTTTTGTTGTTTAGAGGAGCGTCGGGAATGGAAGGTGACTTGGGTTTCTAGACGATGTATGTTGTTTAGAGGAGCGTCGTGAATGGAAGGTGGTTTGGGTTTCTAGACGATGTAATTTGCAGACGCATTTGTTGGCTAAGTGGGCTGCTTGGGTCGGTGTTGTTGGTTTTATTCATTTTTCTGTTATTCCCGAGCATATATAGAGTTGTGATATGCATAACTGACTTCGGTCGTTTTTATTGGAGGTTCGCTTTCAGCAAGAGTTGGTCGTGAGAAGACTCAAGACTGGAAGGCGCAATACCAATTTTACTAGAAAATCTGGCATTGCCACACGTGAGTTGGCTTGCAATAAAGAGAAGGAACTCCAAGGCTGGTGGATTACATCGTTATTTTGGTTGGCATCACATTATATGGCTCTATATGACATGGAGATTGATTGTCTAATGATTCTTACGCACCTGTTCTTGTATGGGTTTCTTTTGCTTGGTGCACCAATGGATAGAGGACTGTTATAATAACCACTACAGACTAGAATTAATGCACCAAACTCCTTTAAACCCTTTTTCTTTACTCAAAACAAATTAAACAACACTCCACGACAGACTTGGAAAATGTTAAAAGGGAAAGAAAGAGAACAAAATAAATTCAACCTGATTTGATAGGGAATCATCTCACATCTGAAAACTCCGTTAACTGTCTGATGTTAAAAGAAGGCCAGATGCATCATGCATGAATACCAATCGATTGGGGCATTGAAAATCTGTAGTATTTGACCAAAGAAGTCTTATCGAAATACTTTTAGCCTTCTTATCTGAAATAAATGTCCACTGAGGAGCACGTTCCGTGGACGTCCTGGAAGAAGGGGAGGGGCCTCTGCTTCTGAAAAGCTATCATAGTCTTGCCCATGTCCAAGCCCACGAACGCTCCCAATTCTCATCGTGGCAGAAAAATCGGGAATGGCTTTTAGCTTTAATGAGAAAATGGTCCACAAGTTCACACGAAAAGATGGTATTGGCAAGCAACCGAAAGTTAGGTCTGTAGTACTATGAAAAAAAAAGAAAGTTAGGTCTGTAGTGCTTTGACGCCACAACATGTGGCGTTGTTAGGCAAAATGGTCAATAATGTTATGCCGCGCATTTTAAATGCCACAAGAATATTTTTCACCTGCAACCCTATATTTGACTATAGTTGCTCTCAGTATATATCGTCCAAGGCCCTCAAATTTTTATTGGTTAGAAGCCACAATTCAACTAGACCTTATAATTTGGGTCTTATGCATCATAATAATTGGTAATCACTTGGATTCTTTTTAGAAAATCTTTACCTATTATAGCGGCTGGTGAGGGGTGTCTAAGTCTTTCGCGGTAGTTGTCAGTAAGGGTGGGCACCGGAACAGACGGAACCGAAATTGCTCATTTCGGTTTCAGTATCCACCGGAATGACATTATGCATTCCAGTTCCATTTTGGAATTAACTGGAACGGAACCGGAACCGGAAATTCCGGTTCCTTACTTGGGCCTAAAAGGGCCAGATTTAGTTTGGGCTCATTGGCCCAAAAATGATTTTTTAAGTTGTGTTTTATGGGCCAAACAACTCTAAATTAAAATTACAACTAAACAACTAAATTTCAAAACAAAATAAACACCGTCAAAATAAACTCTAAATTAAATTTACAAAAAAACTGCTAAACAAACAATTAAACATTATCAAATAATCCAAATTGAAAAAGACAAACTATAAATTAAAATTACAATATTTTTTAAAATTTAAAAAATTTGTACCGGAACCGAAAATTCAAATATTTCGCCGAAATTTCTGGTTTCGATTCCATTTTTGTACCGGAACATTTGCACGCACTTAATTGTCAGGTTAAAGATAAGAGTTAAGGCTAGTGAGGGATTTTTCTGCCCCTTGTGGGTCTTTGTATGGCTTTTTGGTCACCCTACGTCTGGTTCGCTCTTTAGAGCATGATCTTAAGGCTTTTCAACCTCATTGATTTTATTAATGAAAGGTGCTGATATTATGATTAAAAAAAAAGGGCTAGTGAGGGGTAACCACGGAGGCACGGACCATCTAAGCAGCCAAGACAGCGATTTTCTAGCGTTACTTTTTCAAACTGAGGGATTTCCAACTGGAATATGTAGAAGTCGTTGAGTTCTGAGAACGCAGAGCGAAGTTCCCACGGGCCCCCACAATTTGAATCCACGTGAAGAAAAGCTGTGAATTCCTAGTTGCCCACTTGGCAGGAAAGAATAGGTTGATCCATTCTTACGCTTTGGTACCGGAACTCCGGCCTTATCTTTTCATCTGCTATAAAAGGAATTCCAAAGGCATACGCATTTTGTAAGCTAAAATACACTCCAAGTCTCGAGTTCTAGCTCTGTTTTGCTCCACACTTATGAGACAAAAAAGAATGGCTGCCATTAGCCTAGATCCAAGTCTAAGCCTTCAATACATTGGCAAAGACACACACCAACACGGGCCAGTAGTTGAGGAAATTGAAGGGCTTATAAGAGTCTACAGGGAGGGACATGTGGAAAGACCTCAGATCGTTCCATGTGTCACCAGCGCATTGCCTTTAGAGCTTGGAGTGACTTCCCGGGACATTGTCATTGACAAGTTCACAAACATTTGGGCACGATTTTATGTCCCAGCTGTCTGCCATGCCAAGCTTCCTCTGCTTATCTACTTCCACGGAGGCGGGTTTTGTGTTGGTTCAGCTGCTTGGAGTTGCTACCATGAGTTTTTAGCAAGGCTATCAGCCAAAGCCGGTTGCTTAATCATGTCGGTAAATTACCGTTTGGCCCCAGAAAATCCTCTTCCAGCGGCTTACGAAGACGGATTAAAGGCTCTTCTATGGCTGAAACAACAAGCTCTCCGTGGAGCTGGTGAATGGTGGTCTAGGCTGTGTGACTTCTCAAAAATCTTCCTGGCAGGTGATAGCGCCGGTGCCAATATAGCCCACACTGTTGCCACGAGGCTTGGTTCTAACAGAGCACTCGAAGCAATGACTCTGGAGCCATTAGGAGTGAAGGGTACTATTTTGATACAACCGTTTTTTGGCGGAGAGGTCCGGACACACTCAGAGAGCTATATGGTTCAACCGCCTCGCTCGGTGCTGAGCTTAGCTGTTTCCGATACATACTGGCGGTTGGCTTTGCCAGCTGGGGCGAACCGCGACCATCCGTGGTGCAACCCTTTGTCGAAGGGATCGTCTAAATTGGAGGATGTACGGATTTTCCCTACCATGGTGTGCATATCCGAGATGGATATATTGAGAGATAGGAGCTTGAAGTTCTGTAAGGTTTTGGTTAGGGCAGGTAAGAGGGCCGAATACATTGTGTATAAAGGAGTAGGGCATGCATTTCAGGTTCTCAGTAGGAGTCCGCTGTCACAAACCCGAACCCTTGAGATGATGGCTCATATCAAGGCCTTCATTGGTCGATAATGTACAGCTCGCTCCATCACTCTGTCCATGTGCTTGTGCTTGCTAGTGTTCTACAATGTAAAAAGCTTTGGACTTTTCCTTTTCAACAATATACACTAACCTTTATACCTTCTAGATGCCTTTGATTTACGTTTCACAGCTTTGGCATGTGCAATGTTGGGAAGGGCACGCATCGGCGTAGCATATCTGCTTATCAGATAAATATACATAACAGGTTAATATTATTATAAGCTCATGTTCGAAACTTCAATTCACATTAAATATAGTGTATCGTCTATCTACTATGTTTATCTTTATCCAAATTTTATTATATACTTCGGATAAAAAATTGACAAAAAAATCTAAATATTCAGGGTTTGTGTATCATTGGACATTAGGTTCTGTTACAAGGCATCTCATCAATGATCTGTGATCTGCAGCAAAGGAAAACTGTCCTGAAAGGTTATATAGTGCGGTGTGACATAAAGAGTCACTAATGAGAAGAATATATTACTAGTTAAAAGGGTTCTAATTACCAGCTTGTACGTTATGAAGTGCAATATTCCGACAAATGAGAAAAACTTCTGTGGTTTAGATTATTTCGCATTTAAATTAATCCACCAGTAATGCCACTTAAAAAGGCCCTATTAATTATGAGAAAAAATATATTATTCGACTGGGGCTAGCTCTTGTAGACCACTATCACGGGGCTGTCTCGAATCAAACTCAAAAACCATGCACACTCCCCAAATCATGACGACCTACCCCAATTCCCATTTACACCGAAGTCACCAGAGATGAGCAGATCATCTTAGATCCGAACAGAAGTTTAAGAGATTGTGTCACGCCCCAAAAATCAACATTTGAAATTTTCATTAAAACAACTTTGAGACATTATTTCCTTTATTCTAAATAAAAACATCATCAAAACTTCAATGCTTTAAAACATAAACTTGTACAATTTTCAAAACAATATTACTCCCGCCCGCATGCCTTCTAAGTATCATCCTTGTCACGTTCTTCAAAAATCTCTGAAAGTGGGTAAAATAATAACGGAATGAGTTCGACAACTCAGTAAGCAGAGAATAAAAAAAATATATTTTTTTTTCTTTGAAAATAATACTCAATTCAGTGACCAGAAACACAGAAAATAAAATAGCTTTTCAAAAAATCCCCTTGACATCAACAGTAAGCCACATTGACCCCTGTGGCAGGGTTGTGCAACGACTTAACCGGCGGCCAAACCGAATTAAGCCAACAGAAAGTAGAGTTTGCCCTACTAAGACTTAGCCACGTACGCTAAGTGTGCACTAGGGAGAAACTCACACAGAAACCAATCCGAAGAATGGGCGCACCAGTAATCAGTAATGAGTTGGTACCAACAACAGCAGTAATCAGTAATCAGAATATCGTCTCGGGGTTTGAAAACAATATAATATATAATAACAGAATTCAAATTTCGAAATCAGAAATGATGTTCAGCAGAATACAGAATCTTTGATAAATAATTCAGAACAGTCATATAAACAATCTCAGTAGGTCTTTTAAAATTCCACATTTGTTTTCAGAATAACATAAACTTGCAATAAAATATTTTCCACAAAATCGTTTATGAAAACATGTTCATAATTTTTGAAGAAAAACAATATAGTAGCTCCGCTTACCAGATTTGCTTCAACAATCGAATCGCCCTAACGTACTGCAACGATCCTCAAGAACCGAAGAAAAACGTAAATACCCAACAATGGCCGAATATAGAGAGAGAGAGAGAGATAGATCTCAAAAATGACTGATGTCGAAATTGAGAGGTGTGAATAATCTCTGAGCTGAAGGTCCCCTTTTATAGGCCGAATCAAAGTGTAACAACCCCAAATCGTTGTCCTTTCGAAATCCTCCATTAACCATCATAAATCGCTTGATTTATTGAGAAAACGTCAAGATCCTAACAATGGAGTTGAAAGGCCACGAAAATCAGTCGAAAAGGTGCTAAAACGGATGTGAAATTGAAGAGACAAAGAGGAAATTGATGAGAGAGAAACTGAAGGGTTGAAAACGGCGGCTAAGGCATAAAAATCGAGATTCCAAAGTTTGGGGAAGAAGAAGATCAAAACACACCGTTTTACTTAAAAATTCAATTCGGGCAAAACGTGTTTAAATAAAATAAAACTTCACCATATAAGCAAAAACAACAAAGGCGCCTCAGTGGTCATGAGCGCCTCTCTCCTCCTTTACGCCTGGGTTCGAATCTCAGCCTTGCAAAAATAGTGTTTTCTTTTCTTTTTAAAGACCGAGTCAATTTAGGTCTAATTAATTATAGTTTTTTGCTTCGAGTTATAAGACCACAGAATTTCTTTGTTATTTTGTGCAAAAATTGCATGGGTGGTGTGTTAGAGATCAAATCTTAAAGATTTGATATGATATTATGGTTATCACAATATCAAAAAAAATTGATATTGTTATGAAGTTTCAAATTCGAATTCAAATGTAGAGATTCAAATTTAAATATAGGATATTCTCTTATTATGCTTTGTATTATCTCTATAAATAGAGATCTTCTAATCTGTATAGACTCATAATACAAAATACAGTGACTTTCAAAGTGGATTTAGGTTTTCTAGACTGAACCACTTAAAAATCTCTGTCTCTTGTTACTATTTCTCTCTCCTCTTCACTTTAACCTTTTTCTTCTTGGAGATCGTGTATCACCAATTAATTCCACTAACACAAAATAAGTGATAATTATTAGCTGTTGCGATTATTGAAGCCCTTTTTTATTTCTTTCCTTTATTTTTCCTTGATCCCTAATTGTTTGATTCAACCACGAGAATAAGATCCAAAGTGAGCCCCCTCCTCTTGACGATAATGTTGTTTTGGCCCTAACTTTGAATCCTTCCCTGTCATTATACCTTTCACATACACGTCTAATGATGGGATGTTTAGTCATTTAAACAAATAGGAAAAAACAATATTAATGGCCGACAATTTTGTTAACATTGTGGTTCAGATGATATACTAATCGAAAATCATTGTGTTTTTTATGTTTCAGCACGCTAGTCAACAGACTATATTTGTCTTTTTTCTGCCCTTTTAATCGAAAAAAAAAGGTTAACTTAATGAAAAAAGGGGATTTTCTGATTTAAAATTCAAGCAAGCTAGCATGTTCTTGACAGCTTCGTGAATCATGGAACATATAAAAGACGCGCGTATAAGGAAGACCGACATCAGAACAAAATCTTGAATAATATTTGCCCACAAGATAGCTTGTTTACACTTATTTTATCGTTTTTCCTCGACTTCCATCCACCCAAATAAAGAGTGCTCAGAATATTTATATACCTTGAGCAGACTTATATTGTCTGCCAATCAACGGTACAAGGTGCTTTCTTATATATGGCTATATTGCCAAGCAGTACTGGGACAGTAGAGACGTGATCTTATTGGATTAGGCGAGTTGTGGTTAAGGAAAAAGCGTTAATATATATATATATATATATATATATTGTAAAGATGTCAACGGAGGACATCCAGAAACTTCAGATTTGAGTCTTACAGTTTACGATTGTGCGAAAGAAAACCAGAATAACAAACACTGAAGAACAAACTACATAGATTTTCTAAGGTTCTGGATTGATACACCGCCTGTCATTGCTGTCAATGGTGCGAGAGAGGTCCTGCTGTCCTGATCAGGTCCAACGCAAGTACGCCTAAGCCTCCATGAAGGTCCGAGGTCGAGGCTCTTTAACAGCGTACTGTTGTAGTCCTTCATTAACACGAGTTACCCGTACTTTCTTGCTCAAATGAGTAGTCCAAAAGAACTACTTTCTCCCTCCTTTCCTGTAGAAACACACTCATTAGGCTTTGCCAAAGGGAGCAGGTAATGATACGCCCTAACATTTAAGTCTAACGTGAGAGAGACAGATAGTATATATTGTCACTATCGTCTATCAATTAGTTGAACAGTATGGGAGGAAAGAAACGTAACCTTCAAGAACAATAATTGTTTCGCTAATCGATCACTATACAAAGTACGTATAGAGATTAATCGAGATCATTCATAAAATAAATAAATAAATAATGAAATTAAGAGGACGATGAGCAGTATGAAAATGGTAAAGTTGCCTATAAGATATAGATTCCAAAGTAGATGAACAAAGAAAAGTGGACAGAAATGGTCCAGCTTCAATTATACGTAAAATGTCTCCGAGAAAGAAAGGAGATGTTCTGTAGGTTTTTTTTTTTTTTTGAATTTTTAAGCTTTTTAGCTTTCTTTCCCATGGACCAATTAACTACCACGCACCCTGCTTGTCTGGCTGTTCCTTTCCACAGCTTCCAGTACTGCTGTATCAACAAATTAAAAAGGCGATAACCTGTAAGTGAACCACTTAGATAAGTGCCACAGGCAAAGATCACCTGAGTTGTTTCACTGAGGCATCTAAATTCTTTGACTGCTTCCACATTTCTTGAAGTAGCATTGAGATCAGATGAATATGCATGCAACAATGTTAATCTTGTAACGATTGAAGGGTTTCATTTATAGAAATCAAAGCCACCATGCCAACTTTCCTTTTTCTGCTTTGGTTGGTACAACGTCCCTCTGCGGTACATTACATTTAACATTGATCTTGGTGGTTGAGAGTCTGTGACCCACCATTCTTTGCATACATGCATGGTCCATGCCTCAACCCCCGGCCGGCCAGTAGCTACTCAAAAGTGAGAAAAACTAATTTGGACCGTTCTTTTCAATGGTTCTGGTGTGAGATAGCAAAAGTGAAGATTTATATAATATGTAAAGCCAAAATATATTTTCTTAATTAAAAAAATTAATTTCTTAAATTTGGGGCAGTCTCTCTTCTTCTTCTGATGAGTAAGTAATTTTTTTTTGGTAATGTCATAGTTTACCCCCCTAAATATGGGGTAAAATCAATCTCGCTCCTTTGACTATGAAAACAACGTTTTACATCCTCTCCTTTTCGAAAATTAATGTGCGTCCCAGTCCAAATCAGAAGGAAAAACATGCAAAATGACTGAAATGCTCCAACCAAACAAAATTACTAAAATATTAAAAATTTCATTAAAAATGATATTTAAAAAATATTTTTTAAATAAAACTATTGAAACTCTATTTCAGTAATCTATTTATTTCTTAAATTTTTTATTTATAAAAAAATTATCTTAAAGAGACATTCCGATCTTGTTATATTTTTTCGTCTAACTTAACTGTTAATTTTAAGGGTTAATGCCCATTTTGGTTCCTGAGTTTTATGTCCTTTATCGATTTGGTCCCTAGGTTTCAAATTTGGTTACATAAGTCCTTAGGTTATCTTCATTTATCAATTTAGTCCTTCCGTCTAATTTCGTCTCCTCTGTGCACAGTCAGCTAACGGTGGGTTACGTCACCACCAATAAAAACGCGACACGTATACGATTTTTTTTTAACAAAAAACCCTAAAGTTCACTTTGGCATATTCGTAAAAAAATCGAATGTGGATCTTTAGGGGTTTTGTTTTTTTTTTAAAAAAAATCGTAAACGTGTCGCGTTTTTATTGGTGGTGACATGATCCACCGTTAGCTGACTGTGCACAGAGAAGACGGAATTGAACAAAATGATTAAATCGATAAATGAGAATAAACTTAAAAATTATGTAACAAAATTTATTTTTAAGTAACAAAATTTAAGACAGACCAAATAATACGAGTGTATATTGGTGATTTTTGAAGGTAGGAAAGTACATATTGATTTTGCCTTTGTAAATTATGACATTACTTTTTTTTCTGGCGTCTCGGGAAACATTACTTTTCAGACTTCCATTTTATGACGTTTTCTAAAGGTCGATCCCAGCTTGATGCTGATTCATCTAGCTAGATATATATCAGAACAGTTACTTCATCAAAGCTGGAGCTGGCGTGCTCGTTGCTTGGCTTGACTAAAATCGAATGCCAATTTTCTGCGCCTGCAGTAGCATCGAATGGCGCAACAGGCAACAGGCAACAGGCTTAATAATTCCAGGCCCAAGGCCCCAGCTGCCAAATAAATGCCACTTGTCTCCTACATCTTACAGAGATTCTTCAGAGATTTGGGTATCCAGACGAAGCGAAGAAATGGAAAACCACACGCAACCATAGTTAGGTTAGCAGTAGCACACTACACAATCAGCCAGGTACCACCACAGTTCTGCGTGCATGAACATATGGCCAAAAGAGATCTTCAGCTAGAGAAAAGCTAGAATTGGCCTTTGGGGCCAATTACATATAAAAATATTTTGGGGGTCAAAATAAATAAAATATAAATAAATTATCAAAAATCTATTAAAATGCTAAAAATATTATTTTTAGCCAATTTTGGGAGGGTTGGGGAATTATTTGTCCAAGATTCTCTTCTTATTTTCTAAGTTGTACAAGATTCTTTTCACTGCGTAGAAAAAGTGAAAGAGAAAAATGTCAGAGTAAACACTTGTTGTCTTTTTTTCTCGAAAAACAAGTCATGCATTAAAAACTTGTAAACAGAACGAACACAAAGACAACCGGAAGAACACCACAAAGAGACAACAGAACGAATACAACCAGTAAGACCTCTGAATGATCAGAAGAACCACTATAAACTCTATGCAGGGCAGAGGGGGTGGTGTCCGGACACAGTAGACATAGCTACTAGGACCAGAAGAAGCCAATAAAGAAGCGCTACAAACGGCGCGTAGCAAGACCCAACAAAGGGTCGAAAGAGAGCCACAAGGACACGGATAAACCCACCGAAGGGTCGGACACACAACCACGAAACACAACAAACAACAAGCCCTAAACAGAGGGGCAGGCCCAAACGGGCGAAAGCACAACAAATAACAAGCCCTAAACAAAGGGGCAGACCCAAACGAGTTTATTTCTGGTCGGACCGGCGGAGGCGGCGGCGGCCGGAGATGGGCTGAGGCTGGAGGAGGAAAGGACATCTGAAAAGGGAGGACATGAGCCATTGAGTCCTGTCCGGCGAAGAAGAGAACGGGGCGGAGGCCGAACGCGCTCCAAGAGTGGTCGGCGCGTGAGATCCACGCGCACCGGGTGGGGCGCGTGAATCAACACGCGCCGACCTGAGAACGTCGGTCGGCCATGGTTGTGAAGCGCGACACCTGTTGAAGACCACCAGACGGCGCGTGTCCACGGGGAAGGGGCGTGTCCAATACCAGCCACAAACCAAGCGAACCGGAGAAGGCCAAGGGAGAGAGAAGAGGGAGGAGGGAAAAAAGAAAGGGAAAAAGGAGGAGGGGGGATGAGGGATGAGGGAGCCGGAGCTCCCCCCTCCTCCGTAGGGATGCAGAGTTTTTTTTTTGGTTGGGAGAGAAAGGCTATTCTTTCTCAGGGTGGGTTTGTTTTGTAAAATTTTAGTGTTGTTAAAATTTTAGGTATAGGGTTTAGTGAAAAAGTGAAGAGAGGCAATTTTTTATATTTTTTGTAGTGAAAAGTGATTTGATGGGGGAGAGAGAGATTATATTGTAATATTTTATTGTGTTAAAATTTTAGATGGTGTAAAATTTTAGAACGCAATCGCAGCCTCAGTTGGATACAGGCATCAATTTTAGTAAACACTTGTTGTCACTATTTCTTTCTTCTTCTTCTTTGTGGGGAGAACCATTCGGTCTTTAAAGGCCCCCGGATGCCCCGTGTCCCTGGTTGATTTCGGCTGATGTTTATTTTGCTTGTTCGTTTTTAGATTCTTTTCAGGCCTGTAAATTTGAATATGTTCAGCGTAGAGCAGAGCATATTCTTTGGCGCACGATCTCGTTCATTGGGTTGCTTCCTCATCTTCTGAGGGATGCTTGTCCCCTTCCCATGAGCTACTGCAAAACTACCCTTGAGTTTATGGGGATTTTGATCCCTTGGCTGCAGGGCTCTCTGTATCCCCCCTTTCTGTTTATAATATTTCGGTCTTATGTTAATAAACAAATAAATAAAAAAGTGTCCTGGGTCTCTGGACCCAGGTTGGATTTTTGGGCCTTTTGGCCCGGTTGAGTGAGGTCCATATCGTCAGTTGGGTTGGGGCCTATACGGCCCCATGATTTATGGTTTTTGGCCTTATGCTAGCAAGTGGGCCATACTGATGTCTGGTATAAAGCCGAGTAGTCGCTCTCGTACAAGGGCATTTTGTGTACAAGGAGCTATTGAAAACTTGAGAATATGCAAAAGAGAAACGAAGACGGTAACCACTAGGGATGGTGTCTTAGTGGTGTGCGGGTTGTGCCTAGACCCAAGGCTTGTTCCAATAAAGGTTTGAATCACAGTAGCCCCATTATGCTCTAGTAGTCTCCGCGCTATGTAGAATTCCAGAGTTTTAGTGGTAGTGAGTCTATGCTTGGCTTTATGATATGGTTAATCCTGTGAGGGCTTTTTTTGCTTAGAAAAAAAAAAACGGAGACGGTAAGGCAGGATCAAAGGTTGATATCTTGTCGTCTTTATCATCTACTGTTCCTACAACTTCAACAGCCTTAAAGGGCATGTCATGCCTGTTAGTCACAGCTCACTAGCGCACAAACTGAGTAAATCACGAGGGAAGAGGACATGACAAATCTCACGAAATTTTCGTATTACATCTCTGTTTTTTGAAGTCACTGTTGTCTGGAATGAATGAGAGGTTTGGAGGACTAGAACAATTGGTTTGGTCTGAAAATGCAGCACATGGGCTGCTAGTGCGGAAATATTTTACTTTTTAATTCTATTTCCAGTTTTTTTTTTGTCTGAAGACATCAAACATTAAATGATGTAAGAACTTGCTTGATAGAACCCCTCACACTTTATTAGCTCAGAAAACACTACTAGATGTATAGAACCCACACACTTTGTCCATCATTTTTCTAATCCACTCATTCAATTCGGACAGAAACTACTTTTGTAATAAAGAAAAGACCCCCAACTTGAAATTATGTGTCTCTCTTAAGACTTTTCTTCATGAAACAAGTAAAATGAATCTTCTTTTTTTCCAACAATATGAGGAAATATTAGATCTTGTTCAACTGGTAAGAATTTAGACTAGAATGAAAGAGCTCCAATGATATTGCAACTTTTTAATCAAAACAAGCATGCACAATGTGATATAACAAATGTTTCAAAAGATATTCCCAGGTCAATATCATTAAAATTTTCACTATAGGCCAAAGCGAACAATACAACACAAGGAAAGGCACATAGTTCAGAAATATCCCTTTCGGCAAGAATTTTCAGAGCCCTCCTGTTAAGATTAACACCAAAAAGTATAAGAACCAAAAATACAGAAGTCTGAGGCTTTTGAGGACATCCTCAGAAGTCTCTAATCCTCTTATAGCTTTCTTCATTTCGTTGCTACAGTAGAATCTTCCATATCAGAGCAAGACCTCAATGGAGATTTCCCAGCTTGGTTTCCCTCATAATAAGATTAAATTAAATCTTCGAACAGACGTGTTGTCAGATTGGATCCTCTTCACCAGCTAGCACCACCATTTAAGAGAGAAATTTGCTGCCTTTCCCTACCCAATTCCTTACACTTAAATGATTAAGTTGACCATGCAGACACGAATTGTGAATTCGGAACTACCAAATGGCAAATATGAGGTTGAAGCAACTGAACAAGAAACTCATTGGAAACATCTAAACAGTCTCGTCCAAATCCCAACCCCCACTTTGGTCTCTGGTGGATCTGCAGGTTCCTTAAAATTGGCTTTCTCACTAAGCTCTTCAAACTCATCAACAAGATTTTGAAGCCTGGCAACGAACTCAATCAGAAGTGATGAAAATGTTGCTAAAGACAAGGAGCTGGCACTTTCATATACTTTTGATTCTTGTTCATTAACTATGGTTTCCCCGGTAAATGAGAGGCGGGGCCATGATATTGGTTTCTTAAGCACACTTTCTGAGGACATCCATTGCGGCATGGTGGGCGGGCTGAGGTTGGGATTCTGAATATCCCATGTTTCACTAAGGGAATTGATCACAACTCCTTTATTTTCATTTTCTTTGACATCGATGAAGTGCTGATGTTCTTCAAATTCCTTGGCCCGTCCTACACTTCCCCAGCTATCTGAATTGACCAGAAGGTATGATTTCTGGTCAATCTTCTTTTGCAACTCTTCTGCTGCTTCATGCACTTCAAGCAGTATGTCGCTGGGGCTTAATTTTTCCATCTTTTCAATTTTGCTTCCAAGCTCACGTAATACTTTAGCTCCTTCAGTACCAACCCTCTGTAGCTCACTACTAAAAACCTTCCTCTTTTCTTCTGGTGCCTATAGGTACAAAGTCAAAACAGCTGATTACGTAAATGGTTAGTTCATCATAAGTTAGTTAATATTCTCAAAGTCTAAAGCACAGATCTTCATTCTAAATGTATCTATAACATATTTCTAAACCTCTGAGGGGGGGGTTTTTAATTGTAGCAGAATAATGTTCAAAAGATGTTAGCAAGGACTCCAACCAGCATCTTATCCAAGTTCACTGAAGCAAAAGCATCAGCAACAACCATGTCAAAACAACTTAATATACTTTCTAAATCCAGGCTCATCTTTCAGATAAATGTGTATGTTAAAAGCTGACAGGAGAAGCAAGAGGAGGAAAATTATCTCGATCATAAGACACACACTTGCCATTTTTGTTGAGCTTGCCATCACTTGTTCATTGTCCTCAGCTTGCAATTGATACTGTACCTTCCCACCACTCACCCATCAAACTAACAAATCACTACCAATGAGTACTAAGCTGGTTATGTCAACAAAGATTATCTCATGGGTGTCTTTGCCAAGAGACTGGTGGTAAAGGCCATCACAAGGCAGACGTGGTTCCAATCCTACCACATGCCATTGTTTCTTCTTCCTCAATTTTGGTTAAGTGAATAATAATCATGTGGGGAAAAAAAAGAGAGAACACCAAAAAACACTGATGGCACAGAAGGGGTATGGGGATAAATAAAACATTCATGAGTATATTAACTCTTAAGATTTATGGGATCAATAGAAAAGAAATTGAAAGAATTCTGAAAACAAAGGATGATTCAGGAGAAACAAGTTAACAACATTGCTTCAATACTTATGGCAAGACAAACATGGATCGCCTCCGAGAACTCCAACAGAAAAATCCAGTGCACTATCAAAACAACTCAAATGCCGGCTCTCGCGATCGTGTTATACATTGTGCCGCCAACGAAAAAGAGCGGAGACAAAATTTAGCATTCCAGAAGGAACAAGAACATACAAAAGGAGCGTTGGAAAAGATATCTACAGGATCAGAGAAGCCGTAGGTATATTCACCTGTATTTCTGAAAGTATGCACCCATGCATTGCCATCACCATGAAAGCACAATGCCTCACTGCACCACTTACTTTGACGTAGTTTTTCCAAGGATAATTAAAACCTTTGTAAGGGCCATGAGGTGGTTCCCATATTGCAAAATCTAACTGAAAACATAAAGATTAAGCTAAAATCAAGCCCATCTTTTTTGGTCTATTGAAGGGGACTGGTAGCAGAATTCTGACATGAGCATACCAGAGATTCCTCTTGGCTTGAAGATTGTACAGCTGATCTGTAGCCACTGTATAGAGGATCATCAGAAGCTTGGTATGTAAGAATTTTAGAAGGTACCCTCTCATACGCAAAGCATTGCAAGTATCGATTAACACAACCTAAACAACATTTTGAAGCAATCAACACAGTATGTCATCGCTATCAACAACCCATTCAATAAATATAGATGGTGCATTACAAAAATGAAAAGATATAAGGTGATAACAGAATTTGATCCAACCTTCCAAAGAAGAAGCAACGCCCTTGAAATTTGTTACCACTAATTTGTGCAGATCCTCCCCTGCCCAGATCGGATATACACATATATTTACAACCAAAGATATTCCAGCCCCGATCGCAATAAACAACAACCGATAGAAAGCTGTTTGGAAAAACTCCGACGAAGTACTCCCAGAGACCATTACGATACAGAATGTCAACAAGAATACCCGGAAACCATACTCATAAGACTTCATCGGAGGATACAGTTTGGTATAACTTGCAAAAAATCCTAAACACCACGAAAACACTGGGTCATTTAAGAAAATGGAGGAAATAAATGTGGGTAATATAGCCATCCATTTTTCATAGATTGACATTAATGAAAAGCCTCTAACCTGCAATGAAAATACTAATTACTATAATAACTTCTTCAAAATCCCCAGCCCTCATAGCTCCCTCTGCTATGCCAAGAGCAAGCCCTCCGGCCGAAAACGTCCCCAAAGCACGATTGAATCCTTTGTTAAGTGTTGACCCTGCAAACGAACCAGTAAAGTAAAAGATTACCCTTTCCTCAACCCCCTATGAATATGTAGCACAAACGTAAAACAAGAAGATAGGACAGAAACGAATGCATGAAAGACAAAAAAAAAAAAGGTCATATTTTGCTCTTTGTTAGGGATAAACCGATGTCATGAATAAACACCTAGTGAGTCTCCAATTCATGCCTTGAAATAACAAAACCCCAAACTTAAGCTTTGGACCCAACGATGTATTTACTACTCAGGCCGAAAATCTACTAGTCCGCGGTAGCTATGACGTAGAGACACGAGCCTCATCGAAGCTAATACCTACGCTGAATTCGAAAACCACGACAACTGTGAGAATTGCCCAGATAGAGTACTGGCTGATGCTCTTGAGTGGCTCTTTAAAGAAGATGACCAGGGACACCATCGCCAAGGAGATACCCATTTTCACGGCAAAGAAGAGCTTCCGAGGATCGGACCGGCCCATCTCGTACAGCTTGGCCCAGGATTCTTGTAGGCCAGTCCAGAAGTTGACGACAGCGTCGGACAAATTACGGAAACACCGGCATGTGACTCCATCGTCGCCTCCGTCGGAGCTGTTCAGGCCCAGTTCGGAGTAGCCCTTCCTGGAGAGCAGCCTTTCCTTGCTCCTCTCGACCAAACTGTGCCGAAACGTCCCGATTTTCGCAGCCATTTCTGCTTCGTACCGAACCGAGAGCAGTAATTAGATAAGAAAATCTTAAAGGTCATCGGGTTGGGCTTTTGAGAAAACGAGAAAACCCGCGGAGAGGGAGCTTTTGACTGGTAGAAGTGGAGATTCTGACTTCGCTCCACGTGTCGCTGACCATTCAGTGGGAGAGAATATTTCTGGTAATTTCCCCCCATATAATCGAATAACACTGCACTATCACAACTAGAAATTGAGATTATTATGGAAACTGGTTGCTAATATTGGGAGAGATCTATTTTTTTTTCCTGTTAGCAACAAAATAGGAAGGATATTCACTTACAAATTAGTTCAGAAACAGGAAATAATATTATTAAAATTAATTATATTTCAATAAAAAATACAAGCAGATGAAGATATTTGAATTGTTCTAAATAGTTCAAGTTTCTATCTCTCTGTGTTATCATATTTACAAAATCTTTCATTTTCTTTTTATGTTTAAATGGTTCAAATTTCTGCAAGTGCTGTAGTTGGAAAGGTAGCTTAAGTGGCCATGGCTTACATTATTCTCAACTACCCAACATTTGGATCCCATCTGATGACATGCTTGGAATCGTTTCACTTTTAACTTTTAGCCATCACATTATTTACTTATTTTTCTCTTAGATAAGTACAGTTAGATCTAGAGTATTCTGTGTTTCCTTCTCTTTCCTGGAAGAGTATATGTAGGAGCTCTTTTTTCACTTCAGACAAAATGACCAGATCAGTACAAAAGATTGAGATTAAATTATAAGCACCGAAACACACAACGTACCCTATTGAAAGTCATGAATCTCGTAGAGGGGGGGACGTTTGTGCTCTAGACTAATCTAAAATGTCATCTGCTATTAGTGTATATTTTTGAGATCTGCAATATCTTTTATTGTTTATCTATAGTAAATTGGGTAGTGTACCCCAAGAAACAGAGAGCACAAGAACCCAGCTTCTCTTTATTGCACCTAGCCTTTCAGTCTCATTAATGATGTTTCGCGTGAGCTTTGTGCCTGTCACTTTTTTAGCCAGAAAACTGGGTTTTGAATAAGACAGGGTAGTCTACTTGCGAAGCTTTTTTCAGTGAATTTAGGAAGCTGCCAAAGTCAAACTTACCCTGACAAGATGATGTGTGCACAGAGCATGTTCTTCTGTCTTGTCTTCATTGGAGAGGATGTGAGCACCTTTAATACTGCACAGCACGTTCTGATAAAAATATAAATGAATCAAAATGAAGAGATGTTTATAAAAAAAAGTCAAAATTAAGAGATGTGGTTCATCTCACGATTCTCAAAAGAATATCCCAAAACGAATAAAGAAAAAATGAAATCTAAATGTAATGCTGGAGCTCACCAGGATGACCGGTGGATCAAATCTGTCAACTATTTTTGTGGGAATTCCAGACTGTCATTCTTTAGAAGTATTAGGAAACTTTATCAGTGCTAACTAGGGAATCATAATGGGGCCTTTGAGTAGTCATATATGTGTCCGTAATAATACTGATGAGCCATTATGGACCAACAGATTACAGCACTGCATTGCTTGCCAATGATGCTTTTAGCACGGAAGCCACACCAGGAGTCCCATGAGCCATCATTGTAGATCATGAACATTTTGTGAGAACTCGTACAAGTTAGATAGGAAGATTTTTGTTCAATTTGGACACGCATTGAGAAAGTGAAAATTTTAAGCCTTGAACCAATCCCCTGTTTTGTGCACTTCTCCTTTACAGTTTGTGTTTGGTGACCTATGAGGTTCATTTGATTCCCAGGGTAGGCAGAGTCAGTCAAGCCTCAGGCCAAATGCTAGTTTCTGCTACCATCACAGAGCAATGGTCCTTTGGGTTTTCTGAGATTGTGTTCATTTGTAAAATTAGGAGCACAAGAGACTTCAGTTTGTCAAACTAGATATAACAAAGGGACAATTAATACAAAGTAGTGTAATACCCAAACAGTCACCCAAAATCCAACCCTTTTTGCTGGTGTGGGAATACTGACTGAAGGCTCCTCAAAATCTGCTTTCTCACTGAGCTCTTCAAATGTGTCAACCACATTTTGAAGCCTGGCAACGAATTCAATTAGAAGTGACGCAAATGTTGCTAAAGACAAGGCACTTGCACTTTGATATGTTCTGCATTCACCTTCTGTAACATCTACATCCCCATTTATTGGGAGACGCAATGGCCAAGATGTTTGCTTCTCGGATATATACGTTGAACAACCATTTTTTGATGGACTCCACGCTGGAGGTGAGCTAAAATCGAGCACAGATTCACTTAAGGACTTAGATGCGAATCTCATACGTTCGGTATCTTCATCTAAGAACTTTTCTAGGTCTTCTAGAGCTTCAGGCTGTCTTCCAATTTCCCAGCTCTTTGAATTGACAAGGAGATATGATCTGTGGTCTATATCTTCTTTTGCAGTTGCTCTGCAGCCTCATGCGCCTCTTTAAGTATGTCTCCGGGGCTCATTTTTTCCATCTTTTCTACTTTGCTTGCGAGCTTACGTAGGACTTTAGCACCTTCTGCTCCCACCCTTCTAAGCTCGCTTCGAAAGAACTGTCTCCTTTCTGTTGGGGCCTACATTCACAGAATCACAAGCTTAAATGTGGGAAACTTCAAGGAAAGTCCTTGGCGCATTTTCATTCAATAAACGGTGTCTGTTTCTGTAAAGACCTGCGAAGACTAACGTACGAGCCCAAAAATTGGTGACCACGGTCCACCAATTCCATAATTGTCCAGCAACATGCCAGTCGTGCTGGGAAGCATGGATGAACCATGCAGCGCAACAATTCGAGTTTTATATCAAAATCCGGAATTTGTTACTTATAAGTGAAATCAGGGGATTGCAAGGAAGCGGGGAAAGGAATCATAAAAGATTTCATAGTAATCCCACACTAATCACTTTAAACCTGTGCTGCGAATAATAGGTATACATAAGTTACCTGTATTTTGTTATTGATCTCTTTTGTATCTTGTACTTTTGATTCAATGCAATGGAATGCCTCTCAGTTTTATTCAGAAAAAAAAAAAGTTACCTGTATTTCTGACAGGATACATCCATTAAGTGCCATGAGCGTGAAAGCACAATGCCTCAGTGCACCAGACACTTTGATATAGTCTTTCCATGGATAATTGAACATTTTATAACGGCCGTGAGGTGGTTCCCAGATTGCGAAGCCTAACTGAACATATAATAACAAGTCAAACACCAGAACTTCCTGGATTTTTTTTTGTTCAAACGGATAGAATTAGCTTTACATGATGTAGCATACCAGAGTGTCCTCTTGGCGTGAAGATTCTACCACTGATAGGTAACTAATGCATAGTGGCTCATCCGCAGGCTGGCATGTAAGAACTGTTGAGGGTACCCTTTTGTATTCAACGCATTTCAGATACCCATTGACACACCCTACAGAATAAGGTTGGCAGAGTAAACATGAGTCTATCAACGGTTTAGAAAAAATGTAATTTTACGTTTGGCATAACTCGTATGTAAACTCGTAAACCTTCTAATGAAGCAGCTACACACTTGAAATTTTGCACCACCAGGTTGTGCAGATCCTCACCAGACCAAATTGGGTATATGCATGTATTTACAACTAAATAGACCCCTGCCCCCACTGCAATAAGTACCAGTCGAATCACAATTGCCTCTGAATATTCTCTAGTCCTATTCTCAGCAACCATTAGAATACAATAGGTCAATATGAATACTCGAAATCCATATTCGTAGGGCTTCATCGTAGGATACAGTTTCAGATAAGAGGCAAAGAATCCTAACCAGCAAGGAGAAAAGTAGAGTCAGATATCTTGAACTATAGATAAATAAATCATGGTATAAGATGATATGCATAAACCTGTTATAAAAATGCTTATAACAATGACAACTTCCTCCCATTGGCCAGCCAACAAAGATAGCTCAGCGAAGCAGAAAGCAAGAACTCCTGCACACAGTGTTCCCAAACCACGATTGAAGCCCTTGATAAAGGTTCTGCATGAAAATAATAGTCAATTCGCTAGACAGCTTAAGAGACATTTTGATAAAACTCTATCCTAACAACATTTTCCTTAAAACGTTATCCTGCCAACATGCAATGCAGATATCTTTTGAGAGTACCTATGCTGAATTCAAACATAACAATGACCGTGAGGATTGCCCAGATTGTGTACTGACTGATGTTGTTATAGGATTCTTTCCAGAATATCAGCAAGGACACTATTGACAATGTCAGTCCCATCTTGATTGCAAATAAGTTTCCGGGGTCAGAGCGACCCATTTTCCACACTTTCCCTGCAAACTCTAGTAAATCATCCCAAGACTTCTTGATATGTTCACTCACCAAACTAAAACACAGAGATCTACTTCCTTAATAGTCATGTCCTTCTATGCTGTCTGATGTAAGTAGACCTTCCTTATTGTTGTGTCCATAGGTATGCCCAAGCGACTCCATTTTGTCAGCTTTGCTTCACCAACTTTAATGAACACCAAATGCACAAAGTACCAAAAGTTCGTAAAAAGGGAAACGAAAGAAAGTTAAGCAACAATGTTTATTACAAGTAAAAGCTAAGTAGTTTGACTAGCCCAGAAAGTAGTCAATTTGACATGTGAAGGCACAAAAAAGTACCACGCAAAATTGATGCTGATTTATTAGTGACCAGCGTAGCAAAAACATGGCTAATGATGAGAGCACAAAACTCCAAAAGAAGGGGTTTGTCAGATCCAAGGTTGTGTTACTGAAGGGGTTTAACAGGTCACCCACCAATGACAGACTATTGAGAAACTGGGGAGTTAGTGTTGATTAAGTTCATTAGCTTTGCTACCTTGCCCTGTGCATTGTGCTGCTGCACTGCTACTGTTTTCTTGCTGCTCTGTTGTACTGGATGGTTAGCTGCTGGTAATTGTCTCCTGATGTTATTTGCTGGCTTATCAGCCTTGCTGCTATTGATTGTGCTGTTTGGTTGCCGGTTGCTGCTTGTGTCTTGTATTTTCTGCTTCTGCACCCCTGTATCAGTTCCAATCAGCTCTGTGATTAGGGGCTTCGTTGCGTTCTGTGTTTCTATGGGTTTCTGCAACTGGTGGGATCTTTCACTCGTGAAGACTTTTTTATTTTAAATATACATCTTACTTACCGAAAATAAATACAACACAGAAGGCAAATGAGGAAAAAAATATTTGTTTATGCTATCATACCAGCCTCGAAATTTCTATCCCATGTAGGACTGGGACTATAAAACGTCTGATCCTTAGAGTCTTTGGGATTTTAAGGATCCACAGAATGAAGACACAGATGAAGCCCAGCCGTTAAAGATTGGACTGGATGGATTGAAGCTTCATATAATACCACAATAAGTTTGTTATTCTTAATTAACGATCATGGCAGACATACACTTACCTTACTCGTTTGTGTTCAAAAATTTTACCCCCTCTAAAATTTTAACACAATTAAATATTACAATATAATATCTCTCTCCCCCATCAAATCATTACTTTTCACTACAAAAAATATAAAAAAATTATTTCTCTCTTTACTTTTTCACTAAACTCAATACCTAAAATTTTAACAACACTAAAATTTTACAAAACAAACCCACTAATTCATCCTCTATGCCGCTCGATCATGTCAAGCAAAGCCCACACATGACAAACCTTTATCCCAAATCCATTGAAAAAGTGAGTTTCTGAGTTCAGTCACAAACTGCTTCCACCAAGAGTGGCACTTTCTATTAGGGGTGGTTAACTGTAGTGTAGGTGACGGTTTGGTGAAAACCGTCACCGTCACCGCAAGTGAAGAAATCATATAATTGACACCGCTACCGCACCGCTAAGGTACAATAACCGCACTTGCTGGTGACGGTATTAACGGTAACGGTTATACGGTAACCGCTTAAACCGTATAACCGTTTTGCCAAAAAAATGGCTTTCTCTTTGGACTTTTTCATTTTTTTCACTGTTTTGGGCTGTTTAAATTTTCAATATAATATCATAATCAATAATCATATCAAATGGAAAAATATCGTAACATATTCAAACATAATATCATAATCATTAATAATCATAACAAATATAATATCATATTCAAATATAAATACTAAAATCTAATAAAAGTGTCCTACAATATGATATAAATCAACTAACATATTCCAACAAAAGTATGTCACATAATCAATAATCATTTCAAGTCTCAACTTAGGGTGGTTAACGGTAGTGTAGGTGACGGTTTGGCGAAAACCGTCACCGTCACCGCAATTGACGGAATCACATATTTAACACCGACACCGCCACCGCTAAGACACAATAACCGTCCTTATAGGTAACGGTGACGGTTTTAGCAGTTAAAATGGTCACCACCGGTGCTCCTATATATCAGTTTACATTTCAAGAATTTGCTCAGCACTAGCATTGCCGTATCCACAAATAAAGAAGCGTGTCATTAGTAGCTAATCTATTAGTCCGGGGATGATCAGCTTGTATATTTTCAGTTCTATTTTTCCTTTCCGTCATGGGGAATGCCAGGTTTGGGAAAGAAGACATCAAGGACATGATGGCATTACATGGCACCTAAAGGTGAAGAAATTTCCTGTTTCTGTACAGCTCTTTTTGTACATCCCCATAGAGATTCAGAAAGAAAACTTCGCGTTTCTTGTACATTTTGACAGGTGTATCAAATGTTCTGCTAATCAGTACTCATTATCTAAATTGGCGGATCAAGGGAAAAGGGTAAGAATAAATAACCAACAGTTTTACGATTCCTACCATATGTCCTTTTCGGTATTTATCACTCACGCGGGATTCTGACTAGGAGAATTTGTGAGGCCGCGATTGCGTTAGTGTTGCATACAGAAGGTTTCGAGCTGACCTTTACAAAAAATATCTCCCAAGTGCAAGTTGTTTCCTGGGACATGAAGTGGTATTTGAACCAGTCCCCAGACCACGGTAATCCGTAGTTTTGTCATTGATGAGATTGGTGAAAATTTAGGAATCAGGATACACAAAGTGCCCAAAGATTGCTTCTTCGATCCATAGACCTTAAAAAAAACAAAAAAACTTAAAACTCCGAACAGGCGCTTTATCCGAACTCATGCAGGAAGGCCTATCATTCTAGGAAGCGGAAAAACCCTGGATTTTACGGACCTAAAATATTCTCCCTGCCCGTAATCTCTCATCCAAGTCTACGAAATGTCATCACTCATGGCAATTCACCCTGGTGCTGACTCTGCTTTCTTTTGTCTTTCACTCTCTTCTCAGATACCCAGATTCAGACGCTTCAAAACCTCACCTTTCACAATGCCTAGAGCGTTCTGTCTACATTCATTTCCTATCCTTGACCAAAGAAACAAGCCCATGAGAAGAAAGCAAAAAAGGCAGTGTTTCAGCAGCCACAGAAGCACGCACAGCTGAAACACCCTCTTTTTTTTTAATCATAATAGCAAACACCTTTCATTAATAAAATTATGGAGGTTGAAAAACCTCAAGAACACACTCTAAAGGGCGAACCAGACACTCCGAAGAGTTGGCGGGCCAACGAGCAGGGTGACCAAAAGGTCATACAAAGACCCACAAGGGGCAGAAAAACCTTATCAGGCAGCAAACGAGAGTTCAGCCTCTGAAGAACCTAAAACCTCCCAGAGAATTGAGTTCTAACTCCTCTCTCTTCCTTCAAGAGCGTATAGTATGTGTGCGTGGGTGATGGGCTTGAGTACGAATTATTGTTTTATTCTTGTGGGTTCTTGAACTTGTAGAAGGCTGAAGTGGTGGTGAAGCCAATGATGCCAAGCCTGGTGCTGAAGTTCATACGGATGGACAAGAATATCGGTCTTGCTCTTGATCAGGTTATACCTGGGCAGGGCACAATTCCCTTGAGTCCGTACTATTTTTGGCCGAGGAAGGATGCTTGCGAGGAGCTGAAAGCCACTTTAGAGAGCAAACCATGGATACCCCAGAGCAAATCATATTGCCGGTCTTTGTTGATTTATCTTGGGTACAATCGTATGATCAGTTATTTCTTTGCAATGTCTGTGATTTTCGTTTTTCAAGCTGCATCAATGGTATAAGTTTTCCAATTCCGAACAGCAAATGGATCCACGTAAAAGTGATGCTCTTTTACGCCTAATAATAACCAATCATACATCTAAACAAATATCTCAGTCAAGGAACTGAGTAAGAATGGAATTAGGGCGAATGCAATTTCATGATGCTTTAAGGAAGCAGTAATACTGTTCGACATAGTAAACGAGATTACAGTGGGGTTTACCACCTGTATATATACCTCACTGATGTACAAACAAATTGGCTTTTCTCTTCTTTTTTGGGCAAGTACATAATATGAGGCACAGAGGCATACGACTAAAATTCAAATTGACCTGATACTACATGTAGCTAAAATTCGTCATCAAGATCCAAGAAGAGAAGGTAAGCTACTAAGCCAACCACGGGGACATATTTGAGATAGTTCACTAAACCAGCCTTGCTTCTCTGAACGTTGCCAAGGTTGTCACCTATCAACCAAGGTTGGAAAATCGTGTAAAGACATATATCCCAAATGAAGGCGTAAGCCAATCTCTCCGAAGCCAGATAACTGATCAAGAATTCCCATCTGTCTCCTATGCTTCCAAAATTAGCGTCCATTCGACCAAATAGTGCCCAAAGAGCAGATATAAGACACATGGCCCCACCTATTAGTCCAACAATAGATGCACCGTTTGTTATCACAGAGCCCAGCTGCGAGGCCTTGCTTGGAGTGTAGTCTGCATCAGCCTCATTCAGCCGGATAGCCATGTAAGGTATTAAGAATGCTGCAATAGGAACAATTGTAATACATTGGTTGATCAAAACCTTAATTTCATGCCCTTGGGTTTGTTTCAAAAATAACTAGTAAATAAAGGGACAAAAAAAGAAGAGAGAAACAGAGAGAGAGAGAGAGACAGATAAAACAAGAACCAAAGCAAATAAAGGAAGCACGGATTTCTTCAGGGTGCACTTCTCAACCAGAACCTGTGTACTGAAACCTTTTAACAATTGTCGCCAACAGGCTGCTCAAAGGAAGATGTAAGGACCTTAAGAAGTATGATTGGCCCAAGCCTGGAACCCACTGGCTCAAAATTAAGCAAATGGCGAAGGTTGCTTGTAATCTACACAGTTAACCTTTTTTACTGCTCATTCACTATGAGAGTTTGCAAAAGAACATACTATTTGTAAGGAACATCTGCAGACCCCATAGAACATCTAGAGACCCCTTGTATCTGTCCCTCTTCTGATCCGTGAACAGCAAAGGAGCAAACATGAACGTCCACCCAATAACGAAATTGAACAATCCTTCAGAAACCTGATGAACAAGAATGGCCCAAAGCCTAATGAATGTTTACATAAATAAGGTGGTGGAAAATGGAGTACCAAAAGAAGTTACTTCATACTATAATTCTTACCGGGTGAAGAACGGGGGCATCTATTATACGAATGCCAACTACTCTGCCAAAAAGTTAGATACAGAAATTATCGGATCAAATATAAAAAGATTTGTTCCATCAACCAGAAATCAAGGTATCCAACAGGCACACATACTACAACTAGACATTAATCATCTTTCAGTATCATGGTTGGCATTTGAAAAAGATGATTAAATGTGTAAGTTCTTCTATCAAGTTACCAAAACAGTCACCAAAGAACAAATTTCGATATTCCCATTTGAGCCAGTCCTGTGAATAATTCCATTTCTTTTGCACATTATGAGAACATGAATCTCTTTTCAACATACGGGAGCATTCAGATGTCTGAAGTCCTACGTTACAAAAATGGGGCTACAACAACCTTCATCCTCCCCTTCTCCCCTCCCTCTTTTTCCCCTACCACACGAACAAAAACGGAAATGGAGATATCATCTCAATTGAAGACAAAAAAAGTTAATAGTTGTTGATACCCAAATGATATAAACAAGCAGGGTAGGATCGATTAAATCCATGCATGAAAAAGGATCAAATGAACTAATTGAACTAATGGAATAAGTTGTGTGAAAGCAGGGAATGTGTTATCTCGAAACAATGGATCTGATCTGCACAATGTGGTTTTATATTCTAGCATAACAAAAGAACCCACAATAGAAGCATCAGGAATCCATCAGAATTGAGAGAAACACCTACAAACTGAGAAGATTGACAGAACCAAATCGATATAACCAACAATAGTTGTACATACCAGAGTTCATAAGTGGCAAAATAAAGAAAAAATTGAGAGAAAGGCCCAGAAGAGAGTTTATTGTGTCTGAACTGATGACCCACACTGGATCTCCCTGTCATAAAACGAGCAGAACTCGAGTCAAATTCAAAGTTTGACCTATCTCTCTTTGGGTGATAACTTGCTGTGAATGAGGTGTTATGAGTGACAACATTTTCCTTAAAAACAAAGTAGAAAGGAAACCAGAAAGAAAGCGAGTTGTCAGATAACTCCGCTAGGTCAATATTATTAACCACATGAGAATTTTTTGAAAGATCTCCTGTACAATTAGGCAATCTGAAGTTAAAGAGTTAACAGTTAACAGTTAAGTTTTCATGTGCACAAGCCTATAAGCAGCTTTACTGTCCAAAGAAGAAAACAAAAAATTTCATCCATTTGATAGAAGCTGCAACAGAAGAATTGCTTTCACCTGATTTTAAATTCCGGGTATTTGGAATCATTATTACTTGGCTTCCTGGTTATATTTTGAACAGGATCCTGAACTCTCATCAATTCAACAGCATGCATGTCGGCCACATTGACGTACAGTTTTTCAAAAAAAATGTATATAAGGAAAAACTTGTGGATTAATTAGCATGAGCTGGGCAGACCATTTCTGCTGCAAGTATGAACTTCAGAGTTCGATGCAATAGAAACATGTGCTAAATTTAGTTGTAGCAGCTATGACGGAATGAAGTGTTGCTTTTGAAAATACAAATATATATAAACCCTCGAGTATTTGTATTGGTTCACTGCCTCATTGAGTCCCACTAGCATCGCCGTTATAAGCCAATTATTGATTTTGTTGGTGGTTTACGCTTTATTCTGAGTCCTAGCACATTGTTGTGATTGCCACTAACATCAAGCATTTGGATGCGTCATTTCTGTTGTTTGCACAAAAATAAAAACAAAACCGAACAAGGAGCACCAAAACAAAATCGAAAAGTAGGACACACGAATTCACAGTGATCCACAAAACTTCCCCATGTGCAGCCTCCGTGTAAGGCCGTGACACGTTAAGAGCATTGAGCAACACTTCAAACAATTTCAAACTCCAAGCAGCAGTAGCAAAATGCTTGACACGCAATAGGTTGCAGAAGACTATATAAAGGGAAAGCGGCTTACTGGGGCATAAGGAAGCAAGAAGAGCCACAAAACGTAAACTGCCTCGGCAACCCACAGAATTATTTGCAAGACTCGCCGTGTGTTATTGTCCCCCTCTTGGGCGGACGACGCGAAGGAGACAGTAGGCTTGTTGCGGCGAGCCGCGTGGCACACTCGCGCCCTTGTATGGTTGGAGATGAGCGGCAGTGGCGTCGTAGTTGGCCACGTGTTAGCCTTCCAGGATGCCGGTAACCGTCTTGGTTTTGGCAATTGTTGTCGCGTAAGTGAAGGTTTCGAGCTAAAGAAAGAGCATTTGTTGCAGAGGAAAGCTTGAGACGTCGTCGTTACGGTCGTCATGATTTCTGAGAGTGGGAGAAAACATTCTGCGTGGTTCAGCTACGAACACCCAAATCAAGATTGGAAGCAAAGAGTGAGGAGTTCTGTTTTCGTAGTTCTGAGGTTGACGCAGGGGTTAAATTGTACTTGTGTTAATTTAATACGATGTCGTTCACGCGCCAGCATTTTCCTTTCCCGGCAAGTTTCGACTTCGTCCTCGCCAAACCTCACTTCAGTCTTTCCTGCTGCTTTTATTTGGGTGAAGCAAAATTAAAAAGAGAGAAAGTTTCAGAAATTTTCCCGCCTATTTTTCTTTCACTCTCCGATCAATGGCTCCAAAGTCCGATAGCGCTGAAAGTACCTCAGAGCCCCCTTTCTCCTGCTTATTTGTTTTGCAACTTCTTTGCTGCTTTTCTCAATTTCTGGTTTTTCTTTTGCAGCAATTGTTCTCAACTTTGTGAACGAGGTAAGGCACTATCAGCAATCTAGAAAGAAAAAAACTGCGTTTAGGCCTCATTACTTGGTTGCCTTCTCTGATTGAATTACTTGGTTGCCTCTCTACTTCGAGAAGACAAAACGAAAACCTCAAGTTCCGAATGTCATTTTCTTTTCCTGGGAGTTTCGCTTCTAAAGATTCTTTTACGGCTGAGGAAGGTTGAATCTGGGAATGCCATTTAGCCACTCATATTAATCAGATGCCAAGTTTGCCTGGCAGAAAATTTATCCCCTGAAATCTTTTATTAGATTTGCTTGCTTTTCACATATGTATATACACTATACACATATACGTAGTTATGTCATTTGTTCTTGTGAGTCGAAGAGCATGCATATCACGTATTCAAGCTTTCATTGGTCTGGCTCAAGCTTTTTTTTTTTCTCTCTTTTTCGTTTCCCTTTTAATTCTCGGCCCAGCAAAATAGACCCTTGAATACTCAAAATGTGGCTGATGCGTTGCAAAAGTTCAATCTCAAGAAGGCGGCAATTCAGAAGGCACTGGATGCTCTGGCTGATAACGGGCGAATTTCGTTCAAGGAGTATGGTAAGCAAAAGATATACGTGGTCCGGCAAGACCAATTCGACATTCCAAACAACGAAGAGCTTAATCGGATGAAGGAAGAAAATGCCAACCTTCAGCAACATCTCCAAGAACAAAGGAGAGCGATCAGTGAGGTCGAGGGAGGTACACTGTGCACTCCTTTTTTATACGTTCTGCAAAAGGTGATCTGGATGATAGTTTTCTTCATCATTTCAAATCATTAGCTTTGAATTGCACATCTTGGTAGCTTTCTTGAACTTTGTGGATAAAAAGGAGATATTGCTGGTCTTTGGTTGCAATTTCATGTTATCTGATCATGGAAATATGACAATGTTGCAGAGAATAAAACTTTGCAATCAAATTTGACACTGGAACAGATTCACGACAGAGAAGACAAACTGAGAAAGGAGGTAATTCACTTACAGTATTTTGGAACTGTAGTTCAGGTATGACTTTGTAAGATATGAGTTTGGAACATATTTACGGACTTCTACTTCTGTGTCAGGTTAAGGAGATGGAGGACAAACTAGAAAAATTGCGAGGAGTTACCCTGGTGAGACCTGAAGATCGGAAGGCAGTTCAGGACACGTGCTTGGAGACACTAAGTCAGTGGAGAAGACGTAAAAGGATGTTCAAAGATCTATGGGATGCCATTACTGAGAACTCATCGAAGGATCTCAAGGAGTTCAAGGTTTCGTACTTAGTTTACGCCTCGCAAGCATACAAATTTGGAGTTGCTAATAATTTTGTGCTTTTGTTCAGGAGGAACTTGGAATTGAATATGATGAAGATGTTGGTGTGAGTTTGCAGTCATACAGCGACCTGCTGCAACATGGTAAGAAGCGTCCTAGAGGCCAGTGATTTTGTTGAGGTGTTGCATCCTCAGAGAAGGATTTTAAGTATATAAGATGATGTTTTCCGAGAGGTTATCTGTTGCAGAGGGAAAACACATGTAAATTCTGCAGGCTTTTAAGATGTAGATTTGCCATAGGCATTACGTGCTAAATGGTTACTTCACAATTATGCATGACACGACAGTTTGTATTGTTAAGAAGAGCACAGACACAACTCACGTTTGAAGATAGGACAATGATGTACTTTAGTGAAGGAATATGATCAATTATGAGCGATTCCCTTGAATTTCAGTCGGTAATGACTAGTTCTGTGTTTGATTATGCTAGAACTGAACCTCAGCATGGAGTAAATAATTAGAAGGTTGAGGATCGTTTTTTCATTACACAAATTAGATGTTGTATACTGATTTATAGCACTGTTGGTTGGCTCTAATTTCCACCTGATTTGTAAAGGTCTGAGACCTATGTAAGAGGACCTCCCTGTGTTTTTGTTCATATCAATACAAAAAATACTTACCCAAAAAAAACAAAATGCCGAGTACATACAAATAGTAAGGAAAAAAAAGAACTTACAACCTCAAACTATTTGCATTAGAAATTTTGCAACTCACTGTACCGTACAAAAAGATAGATTAACAGCACTCAGTCCAAATGATAACACTGGTTTACATTGATGGAAGATAAATTCAAGAGAAATAATGGAAGAAAGCTCAAACCCACGAAACTTGCAAAGAATATATCTATCAGTCGTATAGCAGCCTCAAACGAATGGCTATATGCCAACGACCCCAAAGATCCAACTCAGTATCCGCGAACTTGTCTAGTCCTGGCAGATATTGGTCTCTTCTCTATGTTTAATCGTTGTGCACTTGGCATCCCAGAAGCTTCTGCAACATGCCCTAATGGGTGTCCGAGGACTGATTCCACCTTCAGGCCAGCTTGAAACCCTGAAGGAATTTGCTTGTGAGAGGGCATTCTGCTTTGCTCTTGCCCAGTACTCTCAATATCACTCTCATCAAAATGCAGTGACTTTTCGAAAGGATCAACCTGATCTGTTAAATCCGATGATATTGTGCTAATATACACTATGTCTTCTGCTGAATCTGAACTGGAAATGGAAATGGACCTCTTGAATTCTGCCTCAACATTTTTCTGTTTCATTTCGCCAGCTTGATTCTCATTGACATTGAGGGTTTCACCATTTACCGACTTAGAGTTGGCTCTCCCGATTTCTTGACTCTTTCCTTTGCCTCCTCCAAATTTTGGACTATCGTGATCACCAGGAGTATGAGGCTCAGATCGAGAGAGTTCCACTGCTGCTCTTGCAGCTGCTGCTGCACAAGCTGCAGACTCAAAAGCTGCTTGAGCTGCGTCAGCTACATCCTTGTACTTTCTTCTAGCCTTGAACCCATCATCCAGCTTTTCTTTCTCTTCACACGAAATTCCCAAATTATCTCCATGCTTGTTGCTGCCTGAACAGGCAGATGGGCCTGGCTCAGTCTGGTTTTGCTTCTTGTTCACGTCCGAATTTTCCTGCATACATTACATAGCAAGCCACACAGCACAGAAACAACAGTCAACAATTTGGAGCTCTTATGGTATCATTTTCATTGCAATTCCTGTTTCTCCTTATACATGCATATATACCTCAGCGGAAATAGAATCAGGTTCCTCGAGTCGCAGAACGATATTGTTCTCGGACGCGATTTCTTTGAGCACTTTCATTCTGCTCTCCAAGCCTGGTTGCTTAGTTGATAGTTTTTGTATCATCTACAGGAAGCCAACAAAAACCCAAATGCATCCAAACATCCCACAAAACAGTGATAACCATGCCTAATTCAATTATCCAAAACGGGAGAATTTCCTCTCATGCTCATGGTTCTTTTGATATACCAAATCCCCATCGTCGTTAGTGATTTTGATGTAAAAAAAAAAGGTTTTTTGGTTGTCTTTTGACTTTTGGTCCTTCTTATGGGTCCTTTAGAATGATGATCCTATTCTAATGATGCCCATCTCGACACAGAAGCAAATTTTAACCATGTTGGCCAAGTAGAGATTCTTTCCTTCAAATCTTGCAAAATTCCAGATCAAAATATATACCTTATGATTCACTCCACAATCGTTGCGCAATTCAATAGCCCGAGCAGCAAACTCTTTGCCAAAACGAGATGTCAAAACATTACGAATCTCTTGAAGCTCTGGAAACTCCCCGCATCTCGAAGACGCGTAGATCATGCTTGATATCGCCTCCTTCAGTTCAACGGGGCACTCTCTATAATAAGAAAGAAACACATGACCATCAGTAACTCGATCAGCAGACAGAAAACAAAACGCAAAAAGAGATCAAGAAAAACCAATGCAAATCTCAACATATCAGAATTGAAAAACAGCTGGCCAACCTTTCTTGCTCAATAAGGTTGACCCTCTCTATCAAAATATTGCAATAGCTCTCCATCATAACGAACACATCGAACATATTCTGTTCCTTGATCACATGCTCAACCTGTCAAACAAACAATCAAAAGCCTATATATAGTCCCCGAATGAAGAACCGGATAAACGAAGATAGGTTACACCCTCTTCAACATGTAAACCAAAAGCACGGTTTAATTAAGATCAAGTTAAACAAATCTGTACACGAAGGAGAGCACGTTCATGGTGACCAAGCTCAAGGAGCTGAACGACATCAGACATGGCAACGGAACGCCGGGTTAGGCGCTGGTTCTTGAGGACAGCGAGGCGGGAGATAGAAAGATTGACAAGAGGATTGAATTTGGAGGTCTTGAAGGCACTTCTACCAAAGAAAGCATCAAGCTTCTTTCCCATGCCTGCTCTAAACCGGAGTTCGATCACAACAGCACAACTCAACGAGGCAAAGAGAAAGCACTGTTGGCAGGCAGGCAGGCAGGCAGGCACAAGGAACTAACAACAGACTCGGTCTGAGCTTTGAAAGTGAGCACAGAAGACAAACGAGAATTGGCTCGTTTGCCCTTTATGAGATGACGAGGGGAAGAGAGAAATTGTGTGGACTGGTTCGTAATTTTCTTATGTGTTAATAAGAAGGCTTTTCCTTACTGGCGAAGACTTTCCTTAGGGAGGAGATAAATGGGGAGACGGAGGAGGTCTTAACACCAACGCGGTTGGTACTTCCAATTTCGAGGAAGAAATAGAATGCCAATAGTGGCCCCCCTGAATCTCCGGTCGCACGCGTTTGCTTGCCCATTCGCTGGATAATCATATGGGTCATGATCAAACTTTTCTTTTTTTCTGAAAAAACAAAATGGAAAAGAATTTCCTTTCCACTTTTGCTTATAATCCAGCTACCAAATAATATCACACTATCTATATACTAAAGAATTGGCTAAAGGAATTGAGTGACCAGATTAATCTCAGTACCTCCTTGGGTAGCCTCTCAGAGACAAATTTTCTCACTATTTTAGTTTAGAATTTTTTTTTGGAAAAATCCCTCTCCAATGTCCTTTCCTTTTTTTGTTTTTTTGTATATATTTTTTTATGGGTTGGAAGTTGGAACTAGTCCCAAAAGTATTGAATAAGGACTATGTAATAGCTCAACACTCTTACAATATATCCCTCAGGGTAATTTACTATATATATAGATTCACATACCATATCTTATTTAAGGAAAACGCAAGAAAACGAGACCATCAAAATCGAGGATAATCTATCCATTTCCAACACCTCAAACTGAAACCGACAAGCCGCTGGCTAATTTACCTGGTCTGATCCTAATAATAAGCGCTATCCGGCTATCTTCTGTCCATTGAACCTCTATATGGGGAAATTTCTTCTAGCTTCTATATCCAACTTCACAAGAAAATCCAATAATAAAAACAACAAGACCTTTAGTCAAAACATTACTCCTTCCAAACTTGGACAAAAAAATTATCTACTAAAGTGGTGGACCTGAAGTTTCATAGTAGTTTCCTTGTTTCACATATTAATGTAATATAAAATCTCGAATCAAACAGATCGCCGACTAGGTAGCATGGGCCCTTAATGGGGAAGTTTAATGTAATTGCTTTGCACAAGAAACTTCAACTCGCCTCTGCTTTCAATTCTATACGAAAAACATTGAGACAGTGAAGTGTGAATACGACCCCCGACCTCAACCATGGTATTACCCAAATTATTAGTTCTTCATTAATAATGATTACTACTTGTGAATGGTAGGTTTGGTAGTAAACCATGAAACGAGTGAAGTCTTTTTCTTGCACTGCTGACTGCACAAATTAACAATCTTATCATCATAAGTTTCGTAATAAGGTGTTTTTTCACACGCACAAATAGTAACTCCTGGAGTACAAGTTTCACCATGCCCGAAAGCAAAATTCTTGACCCTTTACAGTGCCAGCTTCTTGAGACTTGCATTGCAAGTATGTCTGCCATTCTGCCCAACCCAAAAAAGCACACTTATATTCACTCATTCGACTTTAGATGAAGATTAGCTCGTGCATCACATCATTGCTGTAGGAGCAGCGATTACATATTCTACGTACTTACAAACCGACTCAGACTATGGACCCAACAATGGAGTGCTGAGACTTGGATCAAATTACTATAATAGCTAACGTGCTGTTTGCCAATGCAAGCAAACGGAGAATGCTCGAGAATCTACGTTAGATTACATCGACCTTTACAATTCACACCAACATATTTCACTCCAAACTACAAAAAAGTAAAATTTGACAGTAAAGAGTGTATCATTGTGGACCATTTTCCAATGATTCTAGAAGTACGATCTTGACAAGAGAACTCAGTCCAAAACTATAGATAATGTAGGGTAAAATGTTTCGAGCATGGTAATTTACAGTATAAATTGAAAAAATTACGAGACTTAGTACAAAGTTTATTCTCGACTCGCAGTTCACTCACCTCTTCTGTGAGGTAAAAGGACAAGTCACTTCCAACAAGTACCCATTCAATTTATTGACTCATCTCAAAAGTGCTTTAGGAGGTGTATGTTTGAACAAATAGCCTGCATTGATATTTCATTATCATTATACAATTGAGTCAATATTCCTCTATTATAATAATTCTTTCCAATGCACGGGTGGAAAAAAATTGATTGCAGGAGTCCTTGGAGGGAGGAATAATAGTGACCAGACTTTTACCTCTCTTACAATCACAACTGGTACACCAAGATGACCAATTTCAACAACATAAGCACAAACACAATGGATGAACCTTCAATATGAATTCTTTGACCCAATTTTCCAACCAGTTTTCGATACAATGAACTAAACTTTGCCCCACTATCATTGCCAACATCACTAACATTTTCCGAACGTCTACAGTTGAAAGTCAATTACATCAAAATCCATTGTCAGTTTCGTTGACTGCGAACTTACAATTGAGAGGGGGGGGGGGGAGCATCAGAAAATGGATTCTGTGAAATGATTAGGGAGTACTCAACCAGAGAAAGCAGAAAAAAGAGATCAACCTCACAACTAGTGCCCACATGATCATTGCAGCAAGAACAGGCAGCTGGGCATTGAGAATCCTTTGTTGCAACATACCTACCTGAATTTCTGGCTGGGACAGACATTATGAAACTCACGCACACGGGACCTCTCTTTCCCTCTCTCTCTAACAGATAAAATACGGGAGAGATGAGCAGGAAATAACATATATCCAGCTTCATAGTTGGCACAATATTCGGAAGTCAATTCTCAAGCACAGGGATATACACCACAGACGTCACAAATCCCAGTCAATCAGACAATAAGCTGGGGTAATTCTTGATCCATTTCTTGTTAGAAACAAGAAAATATTTGATCGCCAGGCATAAATGAACCAACCAAAGTCCAAACCCATTGACAACATTTTCGACGAAGGGTAACGATCATTAACTACTAAATGACAATACAGGCGCTGGCATACACAGAAACTGATGATTATTAGGAAAAAAAAACTCCGTGCATCGGGAGGCAACAAATTTCAAATTATAGAACATGGAACATGGAATTTTCCACAGAAAACTGGGAAGCAAAACCCAAATTCTAGCGGGACCAAGAGAATACCATTGTGGAAACATTTCCCTTTTTTGGTAAGTGATCAGAATTTAGGGGGGAAATAATAAAACGAATGTGTTGGTACACAAAGACTTATCCCATTACAGATGTACTTCAGCCACAAAGAGCCTAGGTTCAAAATAAGCACAACATTCTTTAGGGTTCATACAAAAATGTATCAAACAAAATGAAATCAACCCACTAAACCATTATGAATAACATCACCAGGAATTCTCCCCACATTTTCAGTCATACAAATCTCTCAGTACAACAGTATGCATGTTACCCAGGGGTTAACATCAGTAAATCCAAAATTACGCATTATTTGACAGCCAGCTATTGTAGGATAGAGGACGAAGAAGAGTTCATCAACTTTGTTTACAAGTTCTCTAACATACACCTTCAAACTCGTGGAGCACATATCTTTAAAGAAATTTTAAAAAAAAAAATAACAGGCTGTATGATTTGAGATGTGAGTTAGGTTAGCCACAAAAATCTCTGAAAAAGGCGAGAGAATTTCCACACAAAATTTGGCTGTCCACGTAGAACCAAAAAGAACGCCTTAATACTAAATTACAATCATACATAGCCAAATATGCAAGTTATAAGAAAAAAAGCCAAAAACTTAATTGTTATCAGTGTTACTGGCCGCCCTGTGTCGGAGCTTTTATTGTGTTATTCGCATGGAATAATCCAATTGTGACGTTTTTTTAAACATCCCCATGTTTAATTTGGTCATCCATGTCACATTCCACGTTAACAAGAATCCTCCTAATGTCTCGTGATGCCAAGTCCTAAAAAATTGGGTTTCACAGAAATTCATTTACCATCCTAGCTGGACAAGCCTTTTCTTCTTCATAGTAATTTATCTTTAACAATTTCATGTTCCCGAAAGGCAAGGAATTTCACTCCAAATTAGCATTAATGTTTTGAAACATCTTTTATTTTGCATAAAGATCTGCCATGTCCACCCAATGGTGGTGTCACTTTCTAAGACTTACGATAAACATGTGCCCCTGCCATGCGCGACATCCATGTCCTTCATTCCTGTTTCATATCCTGTCCTAGTAAACTATCATTCTCTGATATATACAAATCTCAGATGTCTGTTCAAGTGCCACAAGGCCTACCAGACCCTTAAACTTGCCCTTCTCTAACCTCTTTTAGCACCAAACCATTTCATGTTTCACATCCCTTTCAAACCTTCAAACCAGAATTTCTCCCAACAGTTTCTCCAATAAGCATTAAACCTGGCATTTTAAAGTTTATTGTACAGCTTTTCCAGCTTCCGCCAGTGCAATAAACCCTCAAATAACATGCTCTTAAAACTCCAAAGGTCGAGCGAAGCGGGTTTTCAAATCTTTCCAAAATCAATGGTCTGCATCTGACAATGTCACTTTGTGCATACCAGGTTGGTTTTAGTGCAATAGATAAAGCATTAATAGGTTAATTGTGTTCAGCTAGGTAATCCCCTCAATTTAGTCAAAGACAAGCGCACAAAATAACATTCTCATAGACAACTATTAAAGAAAAAATAGAAGCTGAAAAAGATAATACTGGTCACTCGAAGGGAGGGGACGGTAGCTACCTCCATAGTTCAGCAATGCTTGGCAAATTCAACCCCCGGTGCAAAGGAGAACCACACGAGGGGAAAAAACACAGAAAATAATACAAAAACTGGTTTGCAACTTAAGCAAACCTACTCTAAGAACATATGAAACAAAGTGATAGCAACCACAAGATGGTCATTCAGCTGTCTACACAAATAGGTGAAGGAAAAATATATCACGAACACTTGCTAATCTTTGCAACCAGAAGATTTACTCCTTTAAAATCACATCTTTTGCCACAGATGAATCATGTCTTCATGATATTAACTATTAGTTGAGTCTAATTCAGCAGACATACAATCATGTAACTTGGGTAGCAAATCTAGCATTTCCTTTTTATCACTGATGATGGACTGATATTTTAAACCAACTCAGTTCCACATAGTGGTTATGATACAAACAAATAACATTTCAACTCTAAGCTAATTCCATTCTGGGACATGGTTCTTGTACCAAAAAAAACTTGTCAACCTTTATCTCAATCATAAAAAAAAAAAAAATAAGTTCTACAAACAGAACAAATTATTAACAAGGCAATATTATCATATGAACCAGTATAGAAAAAATAAATCTTTCTACTACAATTTTTTTTTTTTGATAAGTAAGCCAATCTTATTAAATGGGAGACAAAGAATTGAAGCAATTGTTTCTTACTACAAATTTTTAACCAGCAATCGAGGGTGTAGCTAATATTAGTGTTCATGACACTGAAGCCTATAACATATTTGTGATGGGATACGCTTACAGACTTTCACAAAGTCTTGGACAAGGTTGTCAAGGTGAAAATTTATCGGAAAACGTTTGTATGAATCTGAGATAGCTTGTTTTATCACTCTCCTTACAATTTTCACTAGTATGTATTTTACCCATTAATCAAGAACCAAAACAGGTTGCACCTTGTACTGTAGAGATTATCCCTTGCCTCACGATGGGCAATCATCACACCTTACACTCTACAAGGCACTGGTTAAAATTCAGGGTAAACAAATTATCCCATAGGTAGCAATCCCTGGATGTCACTAAATACCTAGAAGGAAAAAGTTTTTTTTTTTTGATAAATACCTAGAAGGAAAAAAGCTGCATGAATGAAAGGGAAATTTATATTTACTCACTGGGTTTTGATGCGATTTTGAAACTCACTGGATTTCTAAAAAAACTTTAAACTCACTAGGTTTTAGCTGTTAGTACAATAGGTCACTTAGGTTGTGTTTGAGTGTTAAAATTGTAGGGAGGTTAAAATTTTAGGGTATTGAAATTGGTGAAAAAGTGAAGAGAGATGATTTAAATGAATTTTTTATATTTATCATAGTAAAAAGTAATGATTTGATGGGGAGACAGATTATATTGTAATTATTTTATTATGTTAAAATTTTGAAAGGTTAGAATTTTTGTAAACAAACGTAGCCTAAGCTCAACTAAGGTAATTTAACGGAATTTTTTTTCCGCCCAATCACAACTCACTACATGTCATAAAAACAAAAACAAAATAAAAAAGTTATCAATTAAATTCTAAACCCTTAATTAATTTTCATGACACGTGGCAAGTTGTGATTGGGTAAAAAAAATTCCGTAAAATCACCTTAATGGAGTTGGACCGAGTGATCTATTATACTAACGACCAAAACCTAGTGAGTTTTAAGATTTATTTTGAAACCCTAAATGAAAATTGCCACTCATATGAAACATAAAATCAGTGCCAACGATGTTATAAATGAACAAACAAAAACAAGAAAATGAAAAATGAAGCTACTTACAACGATTGCAGGATCATGGGGGTCATAGCCTGAAAATACAAGAAGTAAAATCAAGACCTTCAATCTAGTCAACAAAATACAACAGCAGATTGCCTTTAAATTATTGTACAAAGAGCACAGCAGAAAAGTATAAACTGCACTACTTACCGCTGATTTGTTTCCATGAAGACTGCAGCCATAGACCTCCCATGCAAGTGCCTCCAGAATGACCAGACCATGGATCAGATGTATGCAATTTCATTAAAATATGCATATCGATAAATTGTAGGCAACCAATAAAAATTAACATTAGACGTGCTGAACACGGTGGTTCCACAAACATAGCAACCTCCATAGAAAACTACAACATATCAAATTTCCAAACGTCACACTACTGAGAACTACTAGTATGAAAGACACGAGTTTTGGTACCAAAGCAGCAATAGCAAATTTCAACATACAGAGCTTTTACATCAGATTGCTTGCTTTTTTCAGATGACTGACACAATTTAGTCTGTTAGACCCATCAAGCACAAATAGATGTCTCACATGCGGTCCATCACAGGCAAATGAACGAAACACAAAGCAATCAAATGATGTTTCTCATCAATTTCCACTTAAATCCACTAACTATTACTACATAGGAAGACAATCTATCACACAATTCAAGATATCGATTTCTAGTACTGTCACAATAATTACCCATAAACAAACCAAGGTACCTTCTCCTGGGTGCCTTTTAAGCATCTAAGCACTGGAGGGTTGCCTCAAAGCAGTGGCAGACATCCTGAATGAAAAACTAAATCAGACTCCCAGAACCCAGATAACTCAAATAACAAGAGAAAATACACAAAGAAAAATAGAAGGAAAGAATATACAGCAAGCCCCAAAATTATAGAAATTATATCCACAATAAGAGCAAATTAGGCAAGGAAATTGGAAAATTTATTGAAAGAGAGTGAGAGTGAGAGAGAGACACTATTTCAACTGGAGAAGTACAATCTCCCAACTCATAGGAAATTGATATATGTATGTCCTTATTAATTTTCCCTAAATTCAGTAGCAACGGTCAAGTTTGAAGTACAAATCTATCCATTAGAGCACAAATAAATAGATAAATGAGTTTTCACAATGGCCATAATCAAGGATGATTACAAGGGAAAAAACGCCTTCGGCAAGTTGTCTTACGATAGAAACAATGGCTTTACAGTACAAGCCACGAAAGAACCCGCCAGCAAAGAGTACTCCAGACCAAACATCACCCAATTCTGACTTCAACCACGCCAAAACAGTGTTGAAATTCTTCGGCCATCACAGAGAAGACAGATAATGCCCAGTAATTAGAAACTGAAAATGGATTAAGTCAATGTACAATTATCTAGCGGAACAGCATTTCCGGAGTCATAAATTCAGCAACATGGTTCACTTGCCCGTAATGAAGGGATGGGTCAGTGCTTGTGCCACAGTCATCCTCTTGTCCGGATCCAAAACAAAAATCTTTTCTAGAAGATCCTTAAAATTGGCTAACATCTTTGGATCCTCACCAGAAAAACCTGTAATAATTGATGAGATATCTTTTGGCTTTATGTTGAGAATCATCCGCTTTATAGTCTGCAAAGAGAGGAATTAAAAGTTGAGTTACGTGAAAGGTAAACATTAATCTGGACAAACAGAGGCATTATGAATGAAGTAGATAGATAAATAGATGCAGGAAATGCAACACAAACCTTTTTTGTGACAGGGTCATCTTCTGTTGCAAGAAAATTCAGGTCCTGATCAAAATGCTGATCAGTAAATGCTCCCTGCATGAAGCAAGCCAACATGACGATATCAGCACCACGAAAATTAAACTGCCAAGGTATAGATCTAAAACATATATATGAAAAAAACTCGTGCAACTATATCCTGCACAGGCAGTAAGAGGAGATAAATAAGATGCGATAAAAATTAATAACAAAACAAAAAATTTCAAACTCCGAAAAGAACATGTGGGACCTATATCTATGACAAACAAATCAAATGCTTGCCTTCCGGAGCATCTTCTTAGGGAAAGGACCCTTCAATTCCATGTGAAGACGTAGCATGTCATTATTTGTACCGCCTGGAAAGAGCACCTTTCCAGTATAAAGCTCGTACAAGCAGCAACCGACTGACCAAATATCCAAAGGGTGATCATAAGGCAAGCCAAGAACTGCAATGGAAACATACCACATTCACATTACCAGCTTCAGTCAGTTATAAACAGCAACTAAGGACAACATATTTCAACAACCATTAACAGCCCTTTCTCAACTACCAACTCTAAACTATGGCCCATTTAGGTGGTGTTTGATTGTTAAAATTTTAGGGTGGTAAAAAATTTGGGGTGTTGGAGTTGGTGAAAAAGTGAAGAGATGATTTGAATGAATTTTTTGTTTATTTGGAGTGAAAAATGATGATTTGATGGGGAGAGAATTTTATGTAGTTATTTAATTGGCGCCAAAATTTTGGCTCCCAAACATCTTAAAACCTCCCACCCAACAACCTCCCAGGGCAGAAAAAGAAAAATTAATTCACTCAACCCACTCAAATTGATCAATTGCAATATCCCTCCACTTTCAAAATTTGTCTCAAACCCAACAGATGCCTTAGTATGCTATGCACTAGTCTGTCGAAAGCAATGTCCACTCCCATTCCCCTAGAATCTTTGTTTCAACACTGACTTGGATGGTAGGAGGGAATTGCATAGTTATCTTGAAGTAGGCTAATTATTGCAAATATACAGTTCAGGGTACATTTCAACAAACCTATTGTCTAAAAATGAAGATTTACAATTAACCAAAATAAATCATAATAGCTGATGCATAGGACTTACTTATTTCAGGGGCACGATAAAAGCGGCTTACAAGATATGGAGTAATTTCATTTTTACCGGCAAACATGGCATTGCCAAAGTCACAAAGCTTCAGCACATTTTTCGCCTCATTTACCTGGAAACAGAGACAAAGAAATGGTAAGAAACATAAATAACCTTAAAACCAGGCAAATCATGAAAAGTTGCTAAAATCCTACCAGCATGTTATCTGGCTTTATATCACAGTGAAGAACACCACAATTTCTAAGATGCTTCAGGGCAATAAAAAGTTGCTTTGAATATGCTCTCACAGCAGTTAGCTTAAGGCCAATATTTCGCCCAAACTTCTTTAAGACTTCACGCAGATTCATATGGAGAGATTCAAAAACTAAACAAAGATGATTCCGGTACTTGAAACTTGAAAGAAATCGAACACAATGGCGCTTGTCATCTGGATCTGCACCGACTAGTTTCTTTAGTACAACCAGCTCCTCCAAACCAGCCTTATACCTATGTCACATGAACAGGGGCAACAGTAAGCATTGAGACAACAAGTCCCAATAACAGCTAACTATAACGAGAATAATCCACATTAGCACCCAGGCAAGTGTGCGGGACACTAGAAACTCACATTGTGTCATTACTGCGTATCATTTTTATTGCCACTTCCTCCAGTTCACCATTACCAGCCTTCAGATTTTTTGCACGAACTACCATAGAAAATACACCTTTCCCATGAGCAGCAGTAACTTCATATCGGCCATCAAGAATTTCACCAAAACGGTAGCCTGCAAGTGAATACCAGGATTACATGAGAAAAGCAATTGCAGATAACATATGAAGGGGGGGACAAAGCAAGATCAGTATCAATATGTAAACCCGGAAAAAATAGATCATTTACAAGGATTATGGAAGGTTTTGCTCTAAGACAGATAATTAGAGACACTGATATCTTAATTAGATCCATGACCAACATGTTGCTCACTGTGGAGGATAAACTGATGACAGTTCCTCAGATAACGATGGAATAGGAGTACTGCTTTTCAAGACATTCGAACTCAGAAAAAAGGGTAGAATCTGTCTGCAATTGACAAGTTCTTCTTGATGGGGCAACAGATCAAGCTCAGTACATTAAACCAGCAAATACTCATTACAATGATACGAGATACCAGTGGCTTAGAGTGTCAAGTTGAAGCGCTGTTTCCTTATTATGGCCAAAGAAACAATAGAAGAGAAACTGTTGGGGAGCAGTTACACAAGTGAAGTGATCTTTCCTTCCACCAGCATGAATACAAGGAATATAAGAGCCAGGTAGGACAAGTACGGGACCCAAAATTTACAAAGAATTAAACAATTTCAGAAAAGGGAAAAGCACAAAATGCTTCTCGAATGGGCCCGCACAAGGAAACAACAATGCACAAAGTCACGGGCACAAATAAAATAATGGAAAGGAGGACAGATGACCAAATGTAGCCACAACTTACTATAATACCCCTCTGCATCATCCCAGTTGTCATGAAGACCATTCCTTTCAAGTCGTAAACCATCATCTTTGCCCTGCATAGAATACAACATACAGAAACTTAGTCTGAATGACAAAAAGAAACCACTTGTGTTATAAGGTCTGAGAAAGTAATATATTACAAATAAGTACCATTCACGCTGGATGACATGACAGAGCAAGATCAAACAGGTAAGGAAATAACCAAATCCTTGGAAAAAGAATTTGATATGAACCAATGAAATTCATATGGTTAACAAACTGCCACATAAGGATTATTTGTTATCTTTTACGCAGACCACAATATTCTCCTAGGCTTCTAACAGCCATCGGAACCAGCAACATGCGTGTGTAATCAAGGAAAACAATATTGACGGTCATGGGGAGAGGAACACAACGTCAGTGAACTCACAACTAAATGTCATACCAAATTATTTCCACCAACTGAACCCTTACAGGGGACACTGTCATATAAATAAGGGGCAAATAACAGCTTAGAAAAAAGGGGGGGCAAATAACTGAAACATACTGATTTGCGGACTCCTGTTGGTGTCTCTCCAAAAATATCATCACAAAACTTGTCATCTGACCTCTCACTCTGCATACAAAATAATGAAATAACATCATTTAATTCACCCAGCCCCCAATGACAGGAAATCCAAATGTTTGATTTCTAAGAATGCAAGTAAAAATTTACAAAAGCACATAACATTTTCCAAAGATATTAATACCATGGTAAGAATATTTCATAGGCAAGATACCTAAAAAGGATGAGTGCAAGTATTTTATTTATTTTCCACATGAAGATCAAATATTCAGAGAAAATGAAGACACCTTAGGAGTACCCTCTCCAAGCCCCCCAACACTGGAAGTCTTCTCCAAAGCAGCAACTCCATTTTGTGGAGGTGATTTCCCCACAGAAAATGATGGTTCAGCAACATACACTTCTAAACCATCATTCCTACCATCAACAACTTCGGACACAATATCTGCAGCGCCTGCTGATTCATCAAGAACAGGTGCAGGCTTCTTGTCTAGCAAACAAAAACAACTTGTGCAATCAGGACGTGATGAAAACCATATCTACAGACTCTACACAACAATCAAGTTCTGGTGAGCGATTTAATTAAGAAGCCAAACTTTGCTCGAGCTCAGTACTCTAAACAGGAAGGTTTACCAACATAGTTTTATGTAATCCTGGATCCAATAACCATAATCGTAGGGTGAGGACCAAGATTACAGCCCAACACAAAACACCGTGGAAATAACAAGAGTGTTAAGACCACAAGTTTCTTGTACAGACCGCGAATTAATGCCAATTGCTTCTGGTAGTATATGTCTAATGTCCAAGTGCAGTACCCCCCCCCTCCCCCGCCTAAAAAAAAACCCACACCACCAATTGTGGTCGTTAAACACACATACTGGTAATCCTACTCATGAAGTCCCATTGAAATGCAATCCAACTTATTACAAGTTGAATTTATTAAACAAGGCGTCAAACAAGCAGTTCACAACCAAATTAGTCAGATTCATTTAGCTAATCAGCTTAAATGCAATTATACATGACTCGAAACTTATATTGACTGCATATGGAGAGCTCTCATGACTTGTTAATTTCCTGTATCCGCCTCAAACCAAACACTGAGTTTTCAGTATGTCCCAAAAATGCAATTCAAATTTACCTTTTTCTATCTCCTCTGATAGTTGCTCATTTCGTTGCTGTAACTGCTGACTCTTGTATTTTTCAAGGATCGCTTGCCTTCGCCTTCTACTCTCCTCCTTGATTCTGTTGAGATCTTCCTCTTCCTGCTCAGCAAACTGCAATGTGTTCCCTTCATCGTAGTCTCCTTGTTCATCATCATATCTGCATCCAATACTAAACAAATGTATCAACAAGATAAAGCACATCATGGGGGTGGAGAAGACTCCAGAAGAGCCTGTTTTCAAGACAGAAAAATTACCTTTTTGATTTGTCTCTATTTCCTTCCAATGAGTCATTCCTACTACTAGGAAGCTTGGCTGAATCAGTAGTTCTTTTTCTGTCCGGGTTGTGTTCCTTTTCATCATGTCTTGAGCTTCTAGAATGTTTATATATATCTCCATTGTCATAGGCACCCGTAACACGTTCATACTTCTCCCTATCAGCCCTATCTTTATTCCTATTTCTATCATCTCGCCTCTCCCTCTCCCTCTCCCCCCTAATCATGTGTCTATCCTTCTCTCTTTCTCTATAACTATCTCTGTCTCTTTCATTGGCCCTCCTCCTGTCCATTTCCTTCTCCCTTTTCCAATCCCTATCCACTTCTGTGCCCTTGATCCTATCTCTTTCCTGCTCCCTTCTCCTGTCCCTGTCCATCTCTCTTTCCCTGCTTCTATCTTGTTCTAAATCCCTTTTCGTGTCCCTCTCCCTCTCCCTGCTCCTTTCTCGTTCTTTCTCCCTTCTGTGAGCCCTGTCCATCTCGCTGTCCCTGATCCTTTCCCTCTCCTTCTCCCTCCTCACGTCCATATCCATTTCCCTGTCCCTGCTCCTTTCCCTCTCCTGTGTATCCCGGCTTCGAGGCCTGTCCTCTCTATGAGATCTCCTACAACTCGTACTGCGTTCCCTTTCCTCATCCCTCATCAAATCTCTACTACAACGCCGCCCATCCCAACTCCGTCGAACTATTCTTTCATCTTCAGAGTCATACATAGACTTGCTTTTATCAGCATCTAATGAGGCATCGCAACCATAAAAGTGTCCTTTCTTTGAATGGACCTCCTCTTCTCTTATGCTCTGGGAACGAGATCTTGCCCTAGCACGATCAACGGACCTAGATCTGCTCCTTATATGAAATTCCTCATGGCCCCCCGTGCTTTGAGATGACGAATTTCCCAGATGGCTTAACTTGCTTCCATCAAACTGCACCGTTTCATCATCATGATAACTGTTTCGCTTGCCAACTCCTTTGAAAGGGGACCCAGATTCCCGTGGCCACCTCTTCCCCTCTTGGAGAGATTCATGACCCAAATGCCTGTTGACATGATCCTCTAAGCTAACTCTAGAAACTAATCCATCTTGAGACTCAACACTTGAATTTCTTGGAAAGCCAACCTCATCACGAATCTTAGAACCAAGACGACTCAATTGGTACTCTTTGTCTACCTTATCTGATTTCAAATCGGTCAACAAATCATCTTCGCTCCTGTCCTCCCCCAATGAATTTGAATTTCTACCTTCGTTACCTATACCCTCTTCCATACGAATACTAGATCCACGATCAGATGAGAGAAGCTCCGCACAATTTCCCTGACAATAATTCAAAGGATAAATTAAGTGCACAAACTAGAAGGAAATATCAACCAAATAACCCAACAATAAAAAATCAAAGTTAGACGATAGACAATACAAATAAAAACATGTAACCAGCTCTTACAAATTCACATGAAATCCATTAGTCTCCACTGAAACGCCTAGCGGAAACTTCTTATGCAATTCACTCATGTTCGTCTAGAGCAAGCAGGTGCTTTACATAATGTATGAGACAATGACTCGGCCACTCTAATAAGCTCACACAAAACAAATCTATTACGAAGTAGAAAAATTAAAACATGAACTCCTGTTTGGTCACTGAGAAGAGGTAGAGACATTTATTGAGTTCGAAAGGAAACAGTTTTTGTGTTCCAAATTCCACTCTGAAATGAATCAAACAGCTCAAAGGCGACTTTCTTCTCATAAATCTCAATTTTTACTAATTGAAAACAAAACAGAAGTAATTTGAAACTCAACTTCCTCGACTTTCTCAGCAACCAAACAGAAACCAAACCATAATCAAAGAGAGAACAAAATTAGGAATTAGGGCAATCAGAACACACCAGATTTCCCCGATCAGATCCACGAACACCGAAGGCCTCGATTTCCCCAGACTCGTCACCCGACGCAGATTTCTTATCCGCAATCTCGTGCTCGCCACCACTGAAACTGAAACCCTCCTCTTCGAGAATCTCACCTTCCTCGACGTCGTCATCGAGCCGAGAATTATGAATAGCCATAGGAGGAGGAGCAGGAAGAGTATTAACATCATCACCCTCTCGTTTGCGTTCTTCTTCGTTTTTCTTGCTGCGGTGGCGGTGGTGGTGGCGATGCTTGTGTCGCTTCGAAGACCTCTCAGCCTCGTCGTCCGACGATAACGACCGCAGGTGCTTGCGACGTGAGTCATGTGATTCGCTGGCCATTGAGGTCGTGAAGCAACTCTAGGGTTAGGGTTTCTTTTCTATTTTTGGACACCTTTTTTGGCTTGCCTTTCTGAAGAGATGACGAACTGAGAAACGATGCGAATCCTGACGGGGTTGATATTTCCGAGCGGAATATTAACAAAATAAAGAACTCCTACCGGTTCAGGTTCGGCCGTGCGGGGCTAGATTTTCTAACTCGGGTCGGACAAGCCTTATGAAGCGAGGGGTTGGTAAGACGAAGAACTAGGCTCTAGATCAAAAGAGATGTCTTGTAGTTAGAGTTATTCTAGTCTTTTTATTAAGCATTTTAATTAGATTCTTCTAAGTAATTAAATTCTCTATCCTCGAAGACCTCGTCGTTTGCGTCTCTCACATGGCCTTTTTAGGGGGCTTTCACCAGACTTGGGTCTATCTTGACCCGTACCGGATCTATAGGGCCGAAAAAAATTGGTTCATGCAAGTCACCACACGACTTAAGAAAGACGTATGGCCCACCAATTGATGAGGATCTGGGCTCTAGACCGAAAGACATGTATTGCCGTTAGAGTTATCCAAGCCCTCTTATTAATTATTCTAATTAGGTTCTCCTAAACAATATGAGATCTTGATACCCCTCTTATTAAGTATTCTAATTAGGTTCTCTTAAACAATATGGGATCTCAACATGGTTTCCTTGATAACGCTTGTACTTAATCGCTCTAAAAAAAAAAACAGTTCTACTTCATCACATAGCATTTAGTGGATTGAAGAGAGAAAAGACCCGGAACCAAAATAAAAAGACGTTTTTGTTCGTGTTATTTTTCACATAAAATTTTTTAATGCGAAAAAATCCTGTGGAGTAAAAAGCGGTTTAAAAAAAATTAAAAACATTAAACAAACATAGTTACTTTTTATATGCATAATAATATATGGTTTTTCCATAAATTTATACTCCTATCTTGACCTAAAATGTATCATATCACTGTTTGATATAGCTGAAAACCATTAGGGATAAGATAAATTTGAAAGCAATGGTATCCAGCGAGCTGCTATCAAAAGTATAAAACTGTACATTCTATAGTAATTATGGCTCAAACTGAACCTTTTGCAATGAGATGCTCCTGTGGTTACACCTAGAGATAGTTGTTACGCGGGTTGTCCCTTCCTTGGAGATCACAAAAAAGTAAACCATTTACGTCCAAGTTTTTTCCTCTCAAAGCCCTCTTGGGAAGGAAACAAAGAAGAATAGACATTTTATTTACCACATAGAAGAGCTGCAGAATAAAGACATTAGAAAATGCACTGTTCATGTAAGATGTAAATGTTTAGTACAGCTGACATCTCTATTGCTCATCTGACTTCCCCTTTCATATGTACTACTAGGATTGGGCTACAGGGATCTCTCAGTGTCCTACGAAACCCAGGCTTGATAATTACCCAGCTGGCCCGGGATTTTGTTCTGCAGTTTGCTCAGCAGCGCCGTCGCTGTCTTGAATTTCCAGGATTTCGACTCTGCGCTTCATCTTCTTTCTTATCTTGATTGCCACATCCGATGGCCTAAATACCCCACACACACATACCCTGCACTCCTGCTTCTCGATCAAATGTGACTCTATTTCTTCAACATGAAAATGGAAGATATGTTAAAACTAAACTCGGGTTTTATTCAGAGGAACTTACATTTTCATCAAAGAGAGACTCACCTTTCATATTTAAAATGATTCTCCTTAATTTCTTGCAGCATGCATTGCAGTCAATATTGATCTTCAGCAGCATGCAATAGTACTGCAATTGTAAGAAGAGGCTTTATTAGGATCTTATTCTTTATTCTTTTTCTTTTTGCTCTTGGATTTAACGTCGATCTAAGCTTGAGATAAGAAACAGGGAGTTTATGAAAATGCTACAAACTTGCCTTTCCTGGCATGAAGATGGAACTGACAGGATTTGATACCATAATAACTTGATCAATTTTAGGACTGCAAAAAGTGGAGGGAGAGAAGAATTGATGAAATTTGTGAATATGGAAGACCATCATGGACCAACTGCTCATATAACTACTCTTGGATTGTCTGCTGCAACTTCTTTCCCCTCATTTTGGAATCTGATTCTGTGTAGGTGGAGGAAGAGAGTTTTGTCTATTAACACTGCTAGCCTATTATCCCTAACTTCATGTTGAACCCTTATTCATTTCCTAACATAGTGACCAGGGCAAGCATTACTTCCTTCATCTGCAATGGTTTTCGTATTATCTCATGCATTACAATGAAGCATCTCTTCCTCTGTTCCTTGTTTCTAAAGGTTGTGTTGCAAAAAAATCAACGCATCTCTTTTTGTCTCTCTCCTCTGAAGGCAAGCAAACTCAGAAACCAATCACTCAATTGGTTTGCTCAACCAAAACTTTATTCATCTTTCTAAATGAGAAATACACACATGGGCTGCTTAAGTTTCAGTGCAGTAATTTTGAAATTCAAATCTTCGCTTTCGGTTTTTTTCTGATTTGTAATCACCGGCGGCGAGAAGAGCCGAATATCTGTTTGATCATGGCAACTTTGCCGAGAGGATTCTTGCGTATACCAACATTTGCATATCTACCAGTTAATGTCACCTTCTTCTCCAGTAAATTCACCTCCATTGACTCTATCTCTGCCAAAAGGATGAGCACATGAGAATCACTGCTAATACCACTGAAGAAACAATTGATATCTTAACCAAATTCGTCTCTGGATACGTGAATTAAAACTTTATGCTATTCCACCCCCATCGAATTTGCACGATTCTTAGTAAATACAATTTTGCATTAACAACCTTTCCCTGTTTTGGGGAAAATATCCGCTAACCAAAAATTGAGAACAGCAAGCATGTATGTGTGAGGATGTGCCTGGAACCAAATTCCAAGAAGCGGGATAATCGACCAAATTTAGCAGATGTTTTCTGTAGAACGGATCTTGGTTCCTCCTACTTCAAGCAAAATCACAAGCTATTTCTATTTAAGGCTACTAAAGTAAGGAATAAGACCACCTACCGTTTATGCTTCTTCTTTTTTTCTTTTTTCTTTTTTGTCTAGACGACCACTTACTGTTTCTGATAGAAAAGAAAAGGCTACTTTATGTTTCAAAAGACAGACAACATATCTTTTTCTTTTCTTCTTTGGCACAACTGGCAACATATCTAAACATGAACTTTTGCCTCCTGGTGTTTCCCCGCACAAAACCAGAATGCAAGAGAAGCAGAAAAAAAAAAACCCCTCTTAAGATGTTTGCCAAGGCACTCCAGTAGACAAGATGAACAGCAATATCTCAACCCAAGGCTTGAAATCTTACCATCCATTCTCGCCATTACATCAGCTACTCGCTTTTGACATTCGGCACATCGAATATCTGCTGAGAGAACAACTTCTTGGATCTGTTCTGAACAAAATTATCTAACATAAGACCCTTAACGAGTAAAACTTACATAAACAAATGAGAAAGAAAGAAAGAGGAGAAAAAGTACAAACAATAGGCATGGATAAGGATTCAACGGACGCAAGGCTGGTTCCAGAAAGTACTAAGCTCTTTAACTTTGTGTGTCTGTTTCTGGCAAGCTCTTTCTTAGGCCGATCAACAAGAGCCATGCCTTTGTTATCGAATTATGCGAACAGAAGAGGGACTTCATATACAGCAATAAGGTAACAAGTTCAATCCTAACTGCAGAGAGCAAGACAGAGAGATGTTGAAAAGGATCTAGGAACAACTCCAGCTGCACGGATAGAGCAACACCATCTATAGATGCTTCAGCCTTCAGTAGTTGGCCTAGGACAACAAGAAAATGGAGATGAACGTGAAGAAAACAGAACTGTGAAGTGAAAAAGGTCTTATGCCTAGTTGACAAAAAAAGATGCCTCACTCACAGAAGGGCAGGCCCCACCTTGTGTTAGGTAATTATACCCTCTAGAATTTTTCGGTTCGAGATTGCTTGTGAGACCAAATTCTTTCTGGATTTCACATCAACTTTGTTGAGTTCAACACATCAATCATGTCACCGAGCGTTGGAACAAGTCGCGGGGAGCCAAACATTCGGACTTGGAACGGATTTTGGCCAACTCTGATTGGCTGTCGCTTGGATCTGTCCTTGCTGCGCTAGTGAAAACAATTCGGGTCAAAACATGTTTCGACAAAGTTACCGTTAATCAGCACCCCTCAGGTCGTGAACAAATGAAAAGTCGAGCAACTTTTAACTCTCTCAAAAGTTCCAAGGCACCCATCGGATCCCTCTTTCTACTTTCTTTCTTTTTCTTTTTCTAGGCCCATTGGATCCCGGCCCGAATTTCTCCGCATGAATTTCCAATAAAGAAATGTTATTCAGAGTTATAATCGTACGCATGTTTTTCAATCAGTGGTTTTCGGTGTGCGTATGCTCGAGCCACTAGGCATACGCCGCCGCCCTACAATATGCCCGATCTTAGTGCTAAAGAAAGTTGAACCTACCCGGATCATATAGAGAAATCACCTCCAAATTAATTGAAACGAGTTCAAGCCCAACACGACACATTATATTATAAACTAATCCTCCAAATGGACAAGTTGAAAAATACCATTCCCGTATGCTGATGATGATTCTTAAGCCATACAAATATGTTATCCCGATCGTCTCAACTAATAGCGGTACGAGATTGCTCAGTTACTAGATCTTCAAGGAGGGAAGCAATCCACTATTTCACGCAATGGACGATTGGACATGGACGCTGAAGAATCATATTCTGATCTAAAGACCCGTATAGCCGGGGCAGAGTTTGGCACCTGCTCCTAGAACCCCCCAAGGTACCATTAAAAAATAAAAAAAATATATAAGACGAATCCACGTGAAACAGCAAACTTAGAACTTTTTTGTATTTTAAAAATGTTTAAATGATATTAGTCTTTATTGATATGCGTGCAGTAGTTATTTTTAAGTGATATTAGAAACATGTTCGGTTTGTATATTCTCAGAATTCAAAAAATCCTGAAAATTCAAATAAACCGAACAAGCCCTTAAAAAGCCAAAGTTTTCAAGATGAATGAAAGTACAACTTTATTATACCAATAAATTTGTACAAGTTACAGCTGATACTCTCAAGGAAAACGAACAACTTATTCAATGAAAATTAGAGCGCTACAAGGTTATTCTACTGCACCCAAAATTTCTGCAAGAAACAGACAGGGATTTATCATTTATGCGCCCCCTACAGGTTATTGTTACGCACAAACACAAAAACCAAGTGGAACTCGCATGCCATGACCCATAAAACTTCCCAAGGCATGATTGCCAAGCGAACAACAAGGCCATAAGAGAGACTAGGCATCGAATAGATGCACAAAGGGGCGATTATATACCTTTTCAAAGACAAAAATAATTAGTGGACAACTAGACTAACTAAAAAAATGCAACCATTCACCTCGACATAACCAAGCTTGTTAGAGGTGACACAACTGCAGTGCCTAAACGAGAATCTCTTATGTACTTGCAGTTCTCATGGTCAACCTTCAAGGATGTGGGAATTAAAAATCTCTCACAAGCCACTCGGGATCTAACATTAGCATTGCTTTTACTATCACTATCATTGCCGTGCAGCTTCAGGATAGAGATTCCACCACCACGTCTTCTCTTCCTTGATGCCTTCCATCTTAACTGGGCAAGCAAATCATCCTTCGACAGATCTGGAACCACTTCTAATTGTTTCTCCTTATCATTTCCAGACGCCAAAAGGCAATCAACAGGCCCAGTTTTACCTTGGCTCGATTGTCTGCCACCATTAAGAGCTACTTCAGCTGATTTTCCATCAGGTCTCTCTGCAACTGGCATTGTTTCGATGCAAGATAATATTTCGTTAACAAGCTCTGGCCTGTCCTTTACATGTCTCCACCCACTTCCCAACCATTCTTGAGAATGTCTTAAGTCACCACAGCCAAAGATTAATTCCCGCCTTTCTCCTGCACACACAGTAAACAATCAACAATCAGAATATTAAGAGAGAAAAGTGCTATGCAATTACTTGATATGTTTTTGCATGGTATACTTAACAAAAGAATTACCCAAACCTCACCCCAAGGCCTTTGGTTTTGAAAGAGGGGGGAGGGGTGTTGGTTAGAGAAACAGATCCCAAGGAAAGAAATTTTGGTTCAAACCTGGAAAATAAACATTGAATTTATCTTCAGAATCCTTCTGAAATACAATTCCTTCCCACCACCCATCATGCCTCCACACATCCACAACAGCCCCAACATCAACAGCCCGTGAAACTCTGCCTTTATTAGACTGTGGAGGAGGCCGAACAGTTGGCCTACCAGAGCTGTGCATGCCCAAATGATCATGAGCTGCAGTCTTGAATGCCAAAATCCATTCCTTCAACATAAAGTCAGAAATTTGTTAGCTGTTTTCAGGTTGGATGGGAAAACATTGTCATTATTTCTTTTAAGTGAAGACAAAGACGACAACTTAGAGCGTAATAACAATTGATACCTCGAGCATTTTGGCTTCATCGGCAGCATCCCTTATGTCTTGATATTGCACCTTCACCTTATCTTTGTGCTTCTTAATGATTAAAGCTCTAAACCAACACCCTCTAATACCACTGTCTTGAGAGAGGACTTCCACTTGAGAACCTACAGTTAAATACACCAGAGGGTCCTGCCTTGCATCTTTTCCAGACAAAAAGCCAGCAGAACCAGCTCCTTTCATGCTGTAGATTTCAGTTCCACCTTTACACCCAAGAACAATGTTGCCAAAATTCTGCACATCCACAGTCGTTGCATTCACTGGCTCTAACGTGTTAGTGCATGGTAAGTGCACACCATCAGCTTTTGACCAACAAAACCTCTTTTTAGGTCTCATCCCAACCGCATCATTGACATCTTCTACAGCTTTCATACCATGAAATTGCTGAGAAATCCCATAAACATTTGAAGGAGAAAGGACATTCATATATCTAAGTATTTCTTGTTTCCAGTAACCTATAACTTGTGTTATGTCAAAGGGCTTGACATCATCGTTTTCAAACTGATTGTGGCAGACAAATGGTTCTAATCCCATATGCGTAGCCTCATTCAGATATTTCTCAAAATGCTTGGGACTGAGCACGGAAGCCAATCCATCCATGCATTCAATACTGAGATCTTGAAGACAAAGAGAAAAGAAAATCTCTCTGTCATTAAAACCATGAGGTAAAACAATTCCAACCTCATCATATTTATGGAACCAACGTACCACAACCATCTTGTTGCCACGAGAGTCCTCATACATGTCTTCTATGTAAGCTACAAGACGTTTATCCTCCTCAGCTAAAACATGTACAAAGTCATGAACCTAACAAAAGATTGAAGAGTATGAGATTAGTAAAATGAAAGAGGAACTATAAATGAAGAAACAAAATCCTACGAGTGGTCTGCACACATCACATACTTGTATATCTATTATTCTAAAGAAACAAAATAAAGAGGAACAAAAGAACACTCACAGAGATTTTAACCCCATTCCTGCGAAAAGACTGATAATGCTTCCGTCTTTTCCTACAAGTCCATGGAGAACCTAACCATAGAAATTCTTTCGTATAATGGCCCAGCTTCTTCAAATGGGTGTCCTGGAATTTAAATTACAGAGAAAAAAAAAGGAAAATGTAAAAATAATCTTAAAAATCAAAAGAAAATCAACTCTCATATAGACAGGAAATTCGACCAATCAGTCAGCATCATAAATACCTTCAGGGCTGCAATATCCCACTCACAAACTTCTTCTCCATCCAAAAATAAACCAGCATGATGGGTTGATTCTTGAGATTGAGGACGTGCTGAATCTGAAAGATAAACAAAAATAAATACCTTTAAAAATACACAGAAAAATGGGTCCTCTGGAAGATAACCACTATGGAATGACTGCTAAGAACTACTCTTCTTTCCTGGAAGAAAATCCTTAAGGCTTTATCAGATCCTAAATCTAAAGCTATATATAGAAAAATAGGCGACCAAAGAATTTCATAGGGCAAAAGCAAGAGCCTTTAAGCTTCACGAGGAAATGAGAAAATTTGACTATTACGATCTAAACCTATAGTTTTTTAGAGGATAAGGTCCGAGGCTCTCAACCAGCGCTTTAAAAAATGAGTTAGTATTCCTGCAGCCCAGATCATAGTCAGTGGACAGAAACATAACATCCAGTAGATCATTAGCTCATGGTCACGGTAGAGAACACGAAGCTCAAGCTTACAAGTCCATGAAATATCTTATGGGCTCGAAGATAATGGCGTGCTCCCAGCAGAAAACGGAATACTCTAGCCTACAGTTCCGTGAAAATTCAAATGGGTTCCAAGTATTCAATCCTCTGATTCAAAAGGCAGGTGACGACAAGAGAAAAATAAAAAAATAATGGATGTTTTATATTTTGTCCAAAAAACAGAGCCCAATAAATTTTCCGCAGCTCCGGCCAGACATGGAGGAACCCATAGAGCCGTATGATGTCCTCAACAATAGGTGGCCCCAAACAATAGTTCATAGAAAAACTAGTTTCTTCAGAAATATAATTGCCTATTAAGTGTGGTCAACCTGAACGCCGGTCGCGGTTTCCTAGAGAAGGTTGAATTGAGCAGAATTACGATAAAAATTTGACACAAGAAAATTCCGAATAAAACCCGGGAAAAAAACCCCGTATAATCCTCTACGCCCTTTCATATATTCACCCAGATCTCTGCTAATATGCTCCAAACCAAGACCCGCAAAGATACAAACCAAATTTCTGACGGGGACGCCCGAAAGCAGCGCCAAAACTCTACTTTCTGAATAAAGCAAATCTCAGAAACCCCCCCTCAAAAAAACTACAGAACCAGAAAAGGCAAAACTTCGGGGAATTTTCAAGCGAGTGAAAGGGAACGGAGGTGATTATGGCTAATTACCTGAAACGACAGAGTTAAGCCAATCAACGACCTCTCTGCGAGACTTGAGCTTCAGGAGCAACAGAGAAGACGAAGATGAGGATGCCAAGGGAATACGAACCCGATCCCCAATAGCGTAATGATACGACATGTGCCTCAGGCTCTTCTCCTTCCCTACCACGGCCAGATCTGAGGTGCCATCCCTTTTCTTCAGAAAGTAATGGATCTCTCTCCTCCCTCTGTCCGTAGACACGAAAACTTCCTCCCAGCTCACGTATCCCGTCAACGACGACGTCGTGTCTGCCGCCGCCACTAACCTCTCCATCCACGAAGTTAACCAAATGCTTCAAAACTCACCAAAACCTCCCCTTCGCTCTCGTTCGCCCTCTCTTTCTCTCTCTGCCTTTGCGTTCTCGTTCCCTCTCGCTCTCTCTCTCACCGTCATAATTTAAGGAGCGGGGGAGGGGGCAGATTTGAATGGAAAATACAAAAAATGATTAGGGCTTCGAGATTGAGATTGGGTTTGGGTTTGGGCTGCGAATGGACGGCTGAGATTCGGTCCGCGAGGGTGACACGAAAGGAAGGCTGCGTTTGTTACTAAAATTTTACCCAAAATTTTATCTCTCTCATAATAAATTACTCCAATATAATCTCTCTCTCTTCCATCAAAAAATATAAAAAATTACAAAAACTATAAAATATTACATCTCTCTTTACTTTTTCACTAAACCCAATACCAACACTAAATCCAATACCAAAAATTTTATCACACAAACCCACCCGAAGACGTAGGAAATTGCGGGGATGACTATTACAGGTCAGTCCTTCTTTTCCATCAATTTATATTTCCCAAAATACCCCTAATTCGGTTTAGTATTTGCTGAATGCTGGATGTACCTTACTGTCCATCACGTTTGGATATCATGCGCCTTTAACAGGGAGGGGATTTAAGGCTGTGTTTGCAAACTCAATTATCCCCAACATTTTATCTCTCTTAATAAAATTCTTTGATATAATCTATTTCTTCCATAAAAAAATATAAAAAATTACCTCTCTCTTCACCTTTTCACTAAAACCAATACCAACACATATTCTCATACCTAATATTTTACAACACAAACACAACCTAAGTACAAGTTGAGGAGAGAGAGCGGGGGTGGTGCCCGCTATTGCCGGTTTGCGACTCCCTCGTTTGATTGCCAGCTGTCACTGTAAGCGTGTTTCCTCTATAGTTTCCATATATTTCTTCTCTGTTTTAACACGGATAAAATATGCGGACATCTACTGATAATGGCTTTGCCTATAATTATTAATTAGCACTATACATGACAAATATATATATATATATATATATATATATATCAATTCATCAAAATAGCATAATTAGATGGAAAATAGTAAAAACTCTAATGATTTACGTTGATATATCATATTATTTATTTTTTCAATAAATTAATTTAGTGATAGGCAGGGAGATTCAATAGGTTAAAAAGGCATGTCTATAATTAATTTATGGACTGCTTAAGTTGGACATGGCAATGATCACATACCATTGTGTTGCGACCTACTTTAATAATTCGGAACTAGTTATATTTTTTTTTCAGATTAACTTGTTTACTCTCCCATAAAGTATAGTAGGGTTCGTGATCATCAACTCCTCCGATATAAGCAATCAGATTATGTTCGAGTTCAACACTTCTGCTAATCAACTTGTTGCAAAAATTAAGAATATATAAAAGTATAAAACTAGTCCCTCTGGTCTCACTTCGATTTACAGTTGGTCCCTCCACTAGAGTCTGATTTTATGTTTAGTAAGATTATAAAGACTAATTTTATGTGTACGTTATCACAACAATTAGTGAAAAAGCTTTTTTTTTTGTTTTTTCCAGATTTTCTTCTGAGATTTATGTTGTTTCTCTTGTTTCTTGGAGTTGGACTGTGGGGGGGGGGGGGATCGTGTGTACGGACAGGTAATTTTGTGTTATGTTGTAATGGAAATTTATTTAAAAATAAGGTAAATTGGCAATATGGTCACTTAGTTTATACCATGCTGACAATTTAGTTACTATATTTCATTTTTTTTACTATACAGTCACTCAGTCCATACCCTTGTGACGATTTAGTCCTGCCGCTAAACTTCCATCAATCAATCTAACAGAATGCCCTGCCACGTTAGTTTTCTAACACGTGAGCGCCACACGTCAGCCATAATCGTTAAGCAAAACGTTGCATTTAGTTATGTAAATTAAAGGAAAATTGACAATATGGTTACTAGATTTATACCATGCTGACGATTTAATCATTATGTTTCTTTTTTTACTATATGGTCACTCAGGTCATACATGTGTGACGATTTAGTCATTACGTCGATATTTTGTCAATCCTTTTAACGGAATCTAATGTCACATCAGCCTTAAACATGTCACCAAAACACGTCATACAGATTAACCACGAGATAAAAATATCGTTTTACATATAAAAAATACTACTTTTCGATTAAATTGACGAAATTGTTTAGATGAAACTACGAAATATCTGAAATCAATGGTTGTTAAGTAAAATGTGACAAAAATCATACTTGAAAGTCAAAGTAAAGAGTGTCAATATTAAAAATAATTTAAATGTGGTAAGTGTATATATAATTTAATAAAATGATAACATTCTATAAGTGAAATTTCATACATTGGCTCATGTCTATGTGACATCAAAAACCGTCAATATTCAAACAAAGCTCAATTAATATTAGTCCGAAAAAAATTATTATAACCCACTACGATAGTGGCAGAGCCCTGAAAAGAAATATATATATATATATATATATATATATATATATATATATATATATATATATCATGATTTCCTTTCGCGCAATACATGAATGAGAGGAAATATCTGAAGAATTATTCCTTATGGGCATTAGTAGATTCTAAAGATGGTCAGTTGTCTCATCTCTTATCATCTTTTACATACCTCGTAATCTAATTAATTTTGTGCTTTAGTGGGTTATGATCTACAGAATAAACTCAACCTCATCATCAGTCATGCTACCTTTGCTGGTCCACTTGCAACAACTACCACATGATAATATCACTTATTTTCAAGCAAGTGAATATAAATTTTCATGAAGTACAAATTAGGGCTGAAAAACCGGAATGCGGTCCGGACCGCATTCCGATCCTAGTATACCGGACCAGACCACTTATAAGTGGTCCTGTCCGGTCCGGTTTTACTAAATGCGGTTCAGACCGGTTTTAATTTTTTTAATTTTAAAAAAAAAATTATGTTAATTTCAAAGTGGGAAGTGCATATAAAAATGTTTAGTTTTAGTTTAGATTAAAATTAAACGTTTTAAGTTTATAATTTGTATTAAAAATTATAATAAAAAAATATTTTATTTTTATTTTTTAAGGACCGGACCGGACTGGACTGCAAATTCGGTCCGGTTCGGTTCGCGGTCCGGTTGTGTTCACCCCTAGTACAAATATATATTTACATTAGAGATAAAGCTAATGTCAATGGATTTATAGTATAAGCATAATGGAAGTTGGAGTCACTTGTGTTTCTGAATCAAAATTTTGGTTTATAAAATAATATTTAATTTTCTATTAAATTGTTTTTTTATTACAATAAATATAAAAATTCACTCATCATTTTTTAGATGTAGTGACGGAATATAGATAGAATGATCATATCGTCATACAGATATGGACTCAGTGATCAAAATATAAAAAAGTAAACATAGTTACTATTTCGGCAGCGGGGTATAAACCTAGTGACCGAATTGTCAATTTTCCTTAAATGACAAAGCACAATGTTTTATTTAATGATGATTTGATGTGGTTAATCTAGCTGACGTGTGACGCTGACGTGTTAAAAAATTGACGTGTCAAAACATTCTGTTAAATGGATTGACCAAAGTTTGACGGCATGACTAAATCGTCACGAGGGTATGGACTGAGTGACCATATAGTAAAAAAATGAAACATAGTGACTAAATCGTCAGCGTGGTATAAACTTAGTGATTATATTGTCAATTTCCCTAAAAATAAATAATTCAAGATATTCTCTTTATTTTAGATGTTGAACTTGAAAATTTGCAAGCACGGAGACTAGGAGGATGAACTTTAAAAGAAAAAAGATATGTTTAGCCTACTAGCTCACCCAATCGTGAACACTTAACCAATTTAGAGTTTTGTTGTTTGTTTCTATTCGTTTGAAGTAAAACGATGTGTTTTCGTTTCCAAATAAGTAAAACGATGTGCCTCAACAATTTCATTTCCACTCAATGAGCTGTGTGTCGTTTAAGATTTACGTTTTAATTTTTTAAAACGGTAAATGCAGCGTTTTGCTTGTGTGACGCTGACGTGTTAAGAATATGATGTGACATTTTATTCCGTTAGAAATTAGACAGAGCATGGACGGCAGGACCATATCATCACGAGGGTATGAACTGAGTGATCATATAGTAAGAAAAATAAAACTTAGTGACTAAATCGTCAGCGTGGTATAAACTTAGTGACTATATTGCTATTTTTCCTTGAATTTATAATAAGAAAATGACGTGGCATTTTATTCCGTTAGAAATTAGACGGAGCATGAACAGCAGAACCATATCGTCACTAGGGTATGGACTGAGTGACCATATAGTAAAAAAATGAAACTTAGTGACTAAATCGTCAGCATAGTATAAACTTAGTGACTACATAGTTATTTTCCCTTGAATTTATAATAAGAAAATTTCATTTCCTTTCTCAAAACATAAGAATAATATTTATAAAAAATAAAAATTCAAAAAATCCTAACAGAGTACTCCAACCTTCTCGATCGAACAACACAAAATAGCTTTTTGATCCGTTCTGGATTTTGCTGATCCATGAAATTCCTCAATGCCATTGCCAATCAAACTTTCCTTAAGCAAATTCATAAATGTCGAAGTTAAGAGTGGGTATTGTTGTTTTTGCCGATTGGCACATTTCCACTACAAAATCACTAAGCTTAACCGAAATAGAGGAAATCATACTTCTGGGATGAAGAAAATAGATTATTCAGGTTAGTAAAGAATTAGACAACCATAGAATCAATCCGATCACTTATAAACAAGAAGAAATTAGATCTGTCTGAGATCTCAAACCTGTTCGCACAAAAATTAACGTTCAAAAGAAGAAACTCGAACAACGATAATCGAAAAAACTATAATCTTCAAAATCACGAACCAAAGCGCTATGATAAATGAGAATAAATCGAAGTACTCAGAGCAAATCCACGTTAGAGCGGCATCATATATGTTTGTGTTTAACGACTGTGTGAATTTCTATAGAAGAAAAGGGAAATTGACATTTTAGTCCTTAGGTCGTGTTTTAAATTTAAAATTTGAAACCTAAAGATTAAAACATAAAAGGGTGTAAAATTTAAGGACTAAAATGTCAATTTTAAAAAAAAAACAAAAAACTCCTAGAAAAATGTGAAGGTTGTCGCCGTTAGCTTGTCCGTTAGGTGACCTTTCATTTTTTTTTTTTAACATTAATCATTCAGAGGATGTTCGTTTACCATGAATCTTAAGGATTTTTTTGAATTCTCAGGATTTTACAACCAAATATCATTTTTCACACCACATAAATATAACTACATCACGCATACTAATAAAGTTAACATCACATAGAAATTCTCAAAACACAAAAAATCCTCACAAAATACCTTAACCGAACACACTCTTATAGGTTGTTCGGTGATGTAGTATTTTGAGAATATTTAGGTGATGTTAACTTTATTGGCATGCGTGCAGTAGTTATTTTTAAGTGATGTTAAAAAGCATGTTCGGTTTGTGTATTCTTAGAATTCAAAAAATCCTGAGAATTTTAAAAAACCGAAGAAGCCCTTAATCTTGAGTTTGACACGAATCGATGATGTGTAAGTATCTTAGCCCTATATTTTGAAGCAAAGGTCAGGATTAAAGGAATTGCTCCCGTGCAATCCCTAGTATTGAGGAGGAGCTCGGTCCCCGTCACGCTCATACAGCGTGGAAACATCTTGTGGTTTGCCGACAAGAAAAATATCTGTGGCCATTAAAGTAGTACGTATAATAAGAACAAAAAAAAGGGTGGGTCAGGATACGGAAATAAAAAGGCAAAACAGGTGACGTAACGCATACGAAATGAAAATAGATCCAAAAAGACAGCTAAGGCGGCCATCACATCCGACAAGAATTTGAAGGCGGGATACCCAGACCGACGGCATCGTTACTCATGCAATGCGAATCTGCCTCGCCTAAAGGAAAACTGTCACCGGCTTTTCCCGGTGACCGCGATAAACCTGACCGATTTGGCTCTATGCATCAGCCTTACGATATGCACGTGACTTATAACCTGCCTCAGTTTGTACCTGTCAGTTCTTTATTGCCAATAAGGATAAGAAGAGGGGCCTTACGCGCTTACCATGGGCTTGGGCCCCAATTAAACCCAATTCGTAGAATATTCAATAATTAATTACATAGATTTCTGCAAGTCAATTATTGGAAGTTAATATATTTGATTGTAGTGGCCACGTCAAATTTGAGTGGTTCTATCTTCCTACTACGTGTGGACTGAACTCTAACGAATCTACAAGATTCCTGAAAAATTTCAACGGTCAATTATTTTTAGACTTAAATGTATTGTAGGTTCTCGTAGTATCATTTTTTTATAAATTGATCCCTGTGATATGACTTTGTACTGACTAGTGTCTGAGATAATTATCTTGTAACAAATTGGTCCTCCCGTTAGATTTTCGTCGACCCACTTAACGTCCGAAGATGACGTATCATAAAATATGACGTTATCAGCGAATGGAGTGATGTCGCATGTCGAGAGGCTCGAGCAGACCGAGTTGCTTGTGCTCAGGATGCTCGGGCTGTCCTCTGTTGATGTTCTTTCATTGGTGCATATGATGCTGCATGTACCCGTATCCCGAGCAGGTCGGGCTGCTTGTGCTCGAGATACTCGAATTGGTGCTGCTCACTACTCGGGATGCCCGGGCTCGGTCTCTGCTCGGGATGTCCTTTGTTGGTGCTCTTTCATTGGTGCATACACGAAAAATAATATACATCAGCTTCGACCGTTAAGTGGATCAATGGAAATCTAACGGGCACAGGCGGATCCAGGGGGGTGCGGCCCTGGGCGGCTGCCCCCCATTGGATCTGCCAAAAAAATTTATTATAGGTAAAAAAAAATTTATTTTATTTTTTATTATAAGTTGGTATGGGCCTATGGGAGCCTGATCCCCATAGGCCCAGGCCAACCCTAGTTTTAAGCTTGCAGGGCCTGATTTTAAGTGTGTATTGATTGCCTCTACTTTCAGTAGCCTTGGCCGGTTAAAGGTGACAGAGAAATCGTCAGATGGTTTTTACTTAGCAAATGCAGACCTCCTTTTACGTGGACCTGGACCACCTGGTGCTAGAGAAATCAAGTCTTTTGGGTTTTGTTTTTCCTGGAAATGAGTATACGTGTATCTTAGTTATACATGTTGTCTCTTTATTACTTATTTTTTTTTAGTTTTTAAAGTATATTTTTTTTGGAGTGAAAGATTTGACAATTTGATATTTACATCTTAACTGGACATTGTGAGGCAAATAGTGCTTTTATCAAACCTAATTAATGTATTTGCAATTGAATACTAACGATGGTAAATCCCCTGGTAGCCTATAGGACACTGACAATTTATTGAACAATTTGGGCAATTTATAATTAACAACAAATTCTCCATACTATTATAGGAATTATAATGCAATACTTCTCAGTTATTTTTGTCCATACTATTTTTGTAGTACTTGATACTGAAAATTCTAGTGTATATCCCCCTTAACTTTCAGCTCTCTCTCAATCTCATTATTTAGATTTTTGACGGTTTCAATTTTTGTAGGATACTCGAGATTTTACACTTGAAAATTGTTGGACCTTCGACCCCTAGTATGTCTCTCTATCCAAGATTCTCTCTCTACAATTTAGTAGAAAAATTCATTTATTTAGTATGCTAAAAATGCTTTACGGTTTGAAACTTTGTGAGTTGTGAAATTGTTGGAGGATGAGATTGAATTGGTTTGGATATCTTAGGTCTATAAAGGTTTCTACCTAAAAATTTCTAATTTTTTTAATTTTTTTGAAAATAAATAGAAACACTCATATTTTTGGGTCCCGAATAAATTATTTAGCTGGTTTTTGTTTGTTTAGGATTTTTCATGCCTTTGAATTTCTGTGGAGTTTCTGCTGCTCAAACTATCATTTTCTGATATATATATATATATAAGATGCAAATTAGTAGGATCTAATTGCCACTTTCAATTTAACAAATAGTACGTACTTATATTTTAAAATTTTAAAGGTTTTTAATCCTTAATTTTCGATATTTTAACTAAGACATTTTTTAGATTACGTTGGAAATTTTTTTTTGTCATTTCGCCTTATGTATTCGACCCCCTTCAAATTGGATCCTGGATCCGCCACTGCTAACGGGAGGACCAATTTGTTATAAGATGATTACCTCAGGGACTAGCCAGTACAAACTCATACTATAGGGATCAATTTGTAAAAAGGTGATACTACATAGACCTACAGTGCATTTAAGCCTTATTTTTATTAGTGGAATCTTTTAGATGCTGTTTTAATCTAGATAATTCTAGATGACAACTTTCATGATTTTTATCAAAAAGTTCAAATGTGACGATGGAGGGTGGTGCTACGTTATTTTTGTACACTACCACAATCGACTGATCAAAACAACGTGCGGGGCTTAAATGCAGCCATTGGAGATAACAAGATCCAAAAGACTCCATGATCAATAGTAGTACAACTTGAAGCTCACCCATCAGCCGGCCCTAGATAGTTCAAAATAAGAGGTGGAAGAGAAAGTCAAGTTTGATAGTCCAATTTCAAGAGAGAAAAAAATACGTCACACATTAAAATCAATATGGTAGGATGTCTCAGCCAATTGGTTTAATTTAATTATTGCCATATATTATATAATGAAATTTTTGGAGCATATCTGGGTATATCCGCGGTTGATTATGACGGTAAACTTTATGTCAATCTAATTTAAGACAGGTGGGCCCTTTTTGTGAAGACCATGGGTATATCCCCGGCATCTTAGATCCATTATCCATTGCTCCTCTTTAGCCTTTAGGCCTAAAATATTTCAAGGATTATATCGTCTGATCGGCAGTTACCTTGTAGCTCAGTCTCTTTCTTGTTAGGATGATCAGATCTGGGGTCGAATCTCTCAACCTCCTTTCTCAAGTTACCTAAAAAAAATTATATCGTCTTATCCAATCTGTACGTCTCAGTCACTGTGAAAGGGTTAGATTGGGTTAGATTTGCCTGAATCCGTTGCACAGGAATGCCGCGGATTTAAGGTGTGGGTTTAAGTAAAACTATCGTGGGCCCAGAAACAGGAAAGAAAAATGTGTTTCTCGAACCCAAATTCCGTTGCACACATGGGCCAATCAATTCGGCAGTGGATTGTGGACTTGAGGAATACATGGAAGTCTACACAAAAGACCATTTCCTAAATCACCTCAGAGGCCCATTAATTTGGGCTCTCAAAACCTAACCACTGCAAGGATTGGGGGGTCACGCCCGTCACTGGTTCTCAGGTACAATTTAAAAGTACAAGGGAGTTCAGTGACAAAAATCAGGAGCTCCGCATAGGGAAGAATTCTTATAACGAACTTCGACGGCCCCGCAACAGCGGAAATAAGAAAATGGATTGGGCGATGAACACACTGAAGGTAGCTCCAGCTCTCCTCCAACATCCCAACTAACTCCCACCTCGGCTTCTCCGCCCCTCTCCTCCCTTCCTCTTATTTCACTTCCCTCTCACCCACAGAAACACAAACTCAAACAAAACGCGTACGATCTCTGCTCCTCCTCTTGCAGCAATGGCCTCCTCTTTCGTCTCAAGGGCTGTTCTCTCCAGCACCTCCCTCTCCTTCTCCTCCTCCCTCCCACCGCACATTCGTTCTTCCTCTTCATTTCCCGCCAAGAGTCCGAGGCGGAAGGTCCTGTCCGTCCGATCCAAGATCAGGGAGATCTTCATGCCGGCCCTCAGCTCCACCATGACCGAGGGCAAGATCGTCTCCTGGATCAAGTCCGAGGGCGATATTCTCTCCAAGGGCGAGAGCGTCGTCGTCGTCGAGTCCGACAAGGCTGACATGGACGTCGAGACCTTCTACGATGGCATCCTCGCCGCCATCGTCGTCCCCGAGGGCGAGTCAGCCCCCGTAGGCGCCCCCATTGGCCTGTTGGCCGAGACCGAGGTGGAAGTTGCCGAGGCCAGAGCTAAGGCCGCTTCCAAATCCGCTCCATCCACTCCCGCAAGCGTTACTCCTTCTCCACCCCCCGCTACTTCCACTACTGCTCCTGCAATTGCTCAAACTCCTCCTCCTCCAGCTCAGCCAGTTTCGGACGGGCCGAGGAAGATCGTGGCAACGCCATCCGCGAAGAAGCTCGCTAAGCAGCACAAGGTCGATATCGAATCAGTGGTTGGAACCGGACCATTTGGCAGAATCACACCGGGCGATGTGGAGGCTGCAGCCGGAATTACTCCTTCGAAGAGTGTTGGAACGAATGTTGGTTTGAACGTCGCCGCCGAGCCTGCTCCAACGAAACTTGCCACTCCGGCGGCCGCTCCACCTCCAATTCCGGGCTCTACGGTCGTGCCCTTCACGACAATGCAAGCCGCAGTGTCGAAGAACATGTTGGACAGCCTTTCGGTGCCAACTTTCCGTGTCGGTTATCCAGTGATCACTGATGCTTTTGACGCGTTGTATGAGAAGGTACATTGGGTCCCAGTCCCTTTTTTAAAGTAATCGATGTTTGGAAATATAATTTCGTAATGAGAGCATGGGGATCAATTTTCAGGTGAAACCAAAGGGTGTGACCATGACTGCACTGTTAGCCAAGGCCGCAGCGATGGCACTTGTTCAGCACCCAGTTGTCAATGCGGCCTGTAAAGATGGAAAGAATTTTACGTACAGTAGTAGCGTAAACATTGCTGTTGCTGTGGCTATCGATGGAGGGTTGATAACTCCTGTTCTTCAGGACGCAGATAAGGTACGTGATAGGTGAATTTAGCCTTTGATAATTGCAATTAAGCTTAATTGCTATCGGGTTTGTGCTTTGACAACTTGAGCAGTGTTTTAGTTGATTACCTTTGTTTGATGGGGCAGTTGGATTTGTACCTGTTATCTGAGAAATGGAAAGAGCTTGTGAAGAAGGCCCGAGCGAAGCAACTTCAGCCTAATGAGTACAATTCAGGTTATTATTGTCATTTTCTTTGTTCTCAAAGAGCTTGAGTTAGGTTTTGCTTAATTCGCTTTTGGGAGCAAATAAACACTAAGATGTGCCCACATGTTTTGCAGGGACTTTCACTCTATCCAATTTGGGCATGTTTGGAGTGGACAGGTTTGATGCTATTCTTCCTCCTGGACAGGTGGGTGATAACAAATAGGAGCTAGGATTTTGACTTGATGAAATTGTTATGTGTATTAAATTATTAAGCCATTTTTTGCTCCATATTCGGAATGATGTTCAGGGGGCTATCATGGCTGTTGGAGCGTCAAAGCCAACTGTTGTGACTGATGCAGAGGGATTTTTCAGTGTGAAAAGTAAAATGCTGGTGAGTTTAATTCCCATTTCTTTATGATGTAGAAAATAATATGTTTCATGTTCACAAGCTATTAATTGGAAGGCTGCGGGCATCAATATGCCACTTAACCATCTACAGTTGTAGTCTAACATATTAGTAATTGCAGGCATAAAAGAAGATAAACTATGACGCCACTATCTTTTACTAATTTTCTTAAATGTTCTGTAGTTCTGAGCATCATCAGCAATCTGGTGGATCCTTCATAATTGCACTAAACTTTTTTAAATGAATCAATTGGGAAGCTTGGTGAGGCTAAAATGCCCCTAGAAGCAAAAAGACTGATAGTATTGGCACCCATTATTTTTGAAGTTCAGTTCAAGAGGCAGCCCTTAGGCCTTGGCTCAAGTGGTAAAGGGTAGGCCTGCTGGGGCTTTGGTTCAAACCTTACCAATACGGAAAAATGCTCAATGTAGGAAACAATGTGTGTGCCACCGGGATTGTAAAGGTGAAATATGTCAAACTGGTCATTATAAGTGCTTCTTTGGGCCTATTTCCAATAATTTCTACCATGACAAGATATTAAGTGAGGAAAACCTGTGCCTGGGACGAAAGCCTTTTGGTGGTAGGTTATGAGGGTTCAGGTACCAGAAACAGTATCTAGGTCAATGGTGAGAATAATAGGAGTAATGGAGATATGTCTTTGCATGTTCGTTTCTGGTTACTGTTTGTAGTGATTTCTGTCTAATTGCCATCCATTTCCTGAAATCCTGCAAATCTAGCATGTCCATCTTGTGTCCTGTCTTGACTGGAAGAAAGGGTTCTTGAGAATGTGTCATGTCCATTTCCCATGTTTCAGAGATGTATTTTCTGAGGTGAGTTTTTTTCTTAAATCCTTGATCGTGTTCCAAAAGTGAAAAATGGACAGCTGAATGATGACCATCTTGCTTTGTAACCTTAAAGATATAAGAAGTAGCTTATACCTCATTCTTTTGGAGCATATCGTTAATATGCTCATCAGTATCAGCTGTTGACCAAAATAAACCTTTCAGAGTGAGGATTTCTCCTTACCCACAAGTTTTTTTTTTTTTGATAAGTAAGACAATCTTATTAAAGAGAAAAAACAAAAGCACAAAACAGAGGGATCAACAGTACAAGGGACTATACTGAAAATCCAAACCCAAACCCCACAACAAAAGACCTCCCAAGGCAATACAACCCAAAGCCAATACAATCCAAAGCCACCACTTCCCCACAACAAAAAACTAACCCAACAAACGAAAGCCCCACCCTCAAAAGAAACCCCACCCTATTACACAATCAAAGCCAAAGTCTGCCCTTTGTTTTTGGTCTGCCTAGCGGTCGAAGAAGACCCTTCATAATTAATCGATGAATGCAATCCCTTTAACTCCCGAATCATCCGTCCCCCTGATTTGTTGGATTTTTTTGAGCGAAGCGGTACCCGATTGCGTTCCAAAGCAACGAAGAGATTCCTCAACTCCTCCTCGTGACCATCACTCGACACTCCAACCAAATGTCCTACAGAGGAAACCATATCTAATACCCAATCTGGAGATTTCCCCTCCAAACCATCTCTAGGAAAACTGACCGCCAATGGGTCAACATGCACCAGTTCCTCCACGGGATCACGTAGAGGCTCGCTTACCTCTCTAACCTCTATCTCTAGAGAATGTGCCCCAAGAGAGGAACTGGTGTCACCTCCAGAGAGGGTCCCCCGAAAGGCCTCCCCCACCTCCAGACCACCGAATGGAGCCCCAGAAGACAGATCCTGAAAAGTATCCCCCGACAGCCCTCCCCCACCTCCAGACCTCCTATGGAGCATCCCATCCTGAAGATCGGCTGTGTCTGGCGTCGAAAAGCTGAATCCCGACGTCTCCGGCGCTGCCCACAAGAATTTTGTGGAGGTTTGTGGTCATAGTTCAAAGACCCATTAGGCATGTGTATAACTTGGCCCTAAATAAGAGGAGTGTAGACAGGTCAGATATCTTATGGCTATCTTTTGTTTTGTTTCTTCCTTTTTGTTCAAGGTTCTTCCATGACTTAGCTTTTGCCATCTGTCGTTTTGTTTGGTTTCCAATGCACAATAAGCGGATATAATAGGAGCTATTAACTGCTTGAGATTTAAGGAAGATCCAGAACATCTCTGCACTGGGCAATGTTGTGGCAAGGTTATACCCGATGTGGCTTAAGGGGTGAATTATGAACCTCCCCCTCCACTACCCTTTGCAGTTGCTCTGTCTATGTGTTCAGTTGGGCTTTTCGGGTGGGTTATAGAGGCAGGCATAAGGTTTCAAGTCATCTGTGAATTTTTATTTTTTGGGCTTCTGTCATCTATGAACTTTGCATCGTTTTCAAGTCACGCATTGATTCTGTTATTCTACTTTGTATGACTTGGCATGTCATTCTGAAAGTAGCTACTGTTTGTGAGGGTTAAAATTCTTTCTCAACTTATCCCTCTAGGCTAGACAATCATACGGGATAGAACATCTGAAAGGGCAGAAACGAAATGCTGCATCTTTGAAATGACAACGCTCACTCTGCATTTACCCCAGAACTCAAATGAGTTGGTTCGTGAATCTGTTTGCAGGTGAATGTAACAGCTGATCACCGGGTTATTTATGGTGCTGACTTGGCTGCCTTTCTTCAGACGTTTGCAAAGATTGTCAAGAACCCAGAAAGCCTGACATTGTAGATGACGTATCAGGTTTATAAAGATGAAATCTGTTGACTTGTCAGTGTCCAATTCTTTCGTTGGGAGAGCGGGTGATATTGTTGTGCTACTGGACAGTGCCCAACCTTAGTTATGCGACGGTCCCTAGCAATCTCGTGCTTGTGTTGTATTTTTCATTTGTTGGCTTCTTAAAGTTTTCCGGTACTGTTTCAGATACAGATACTGTTGAGAGGGTAATCACTTCGAAGTCTTCTGATATGACTAAGGCTTGTTTTGTAGGAAGTGGGTGGTCTTCTTAGTTCATTTTCACTGAACTTGATATGTCGTAAAATTTTACGTGCATTGGCAGTTGTTACATTGATCCACTTGATTCTGAAGCAAATATAATTTTTTTGTTTTTTAATTCAACTAGTGGCAGCCTCTAGCTGTTTAGCAGGCTTCAATTATCAAGTATGATGTGATCTGCATTTGTCATCGTACTTTTACTGGAGGAGAGAACAAATCGTTTGGTTGATACTAATTATTAGGCAAAATTTCTTGGCATCTTTCGGCGAATTTGAAAGGTAAAGTCAAGTCTGGTAAATTGGGATTTTCCCACTTGCTATTGCAGCAGGGGTATAGAGAAGACCTGTAATTGGTTAAAGATTTTGATAACTCACTGGCTTAACGATCATTTAATTTGCTAGATGATAATCATCGTTGTTATAGTAGGCTCCTCTGCATATCCAAATTTTGAGCATTCAATCAATTTGACAAAAAAAAAATAGTTCCATGTATTTTATCCATGCTCGGAGACAACGTGTAACCCACAGATCAACAGGTTTCATAATCTGTGAATAAACGCTGTTGGGTAGAACTCTTCAAACTTCAGAGTGCTTGCCAACAACTAAAGCAAACCCTGATAAAAACTAATTCATGGGGACAGATTTGAAAAAAGGAGAATCAGAAGTGTTTTTTTTTTTCATTTTCTTAAGAAGAAAGCTTCAAAGAGGCAGAGGCTCCAGTAATCTTTTTTCTCTTATACGATCTTCAAACAGCAAGATGCATGAAAGACTTCCTTTCCCCTTGACCAAGAGTTCACTGAATTTATGATGTATCAGCCAATTTGAAGTCACCAGTCCAAGCTGATATTCTTGGAAAGGTACAGGTTGTCAATGTACTCTATTACTGTATCCGCAGCACTGATATACCTTCTCATTTTCTTCTCTGTTGATGAATCTGCGTGAACGATGATGGTAAAGGTTGAGGTCTATTGTGAAGCTACATTTCGGATATAAAATTGGAGGAGATTATAAAACATACAATGTCATGCTCATCTAGTGATGAATCGAAAATATATGATTATCAGTGCACTATTAGATCTGCCTGAAAATAGCAGAACAGGATGCAATACTACAAACCTTTCATAACAAGCTTCAAAAACAGAAGTCAATGAAAGAAAGAAGATTAAGGGCAAAATATGATTTATATTGTGCCAAGTTGTGAAAACAGAGAACCTCCTTCTAACAATTCACACTTCAAACCTCTCAGGATCGTATTCTGAAGTGTAAAAATCAGTAGGTAAGCTCGATCTTACTTCCTAAGTAGAAAACACCATGTTATTCTTTTACAACTTTTCTTCTCCAACAATAATTCCTTAAACTAACTAAAAAACTGATCTTTTGTTTTCGGGACAATGTTTATTTTCATCATATGGCTCTGCAAGATGATACCATGGTAAAGTTGTACAGTCAACTCATCATATCAGGTTGGCTATGAATAGGAAAAAACTTGTTTTCTTCATATTTTAAACTCACCACAATGTATGCTGCAAATTAAACTTCTGGGAGATTAGGTTATTTTACGACCTAACCACAAGGGAATAAGATGTAACCTTTCCACTATAAATATATTCCTAATCATGTTACATTCATTTCTTATGGTTCAGAAGCATTTGTCCTGTTTATGGGCATTATCAGTGTTCTCTGGTGTTTCTACTTCCTGGGGCTACCTTTACCACTAGCAGTCTACAATGCAAAATACTGTCCACAGGTCACCAACATAAATTTCAAGGTTCAAACTTTGGTCATCAAAGATGCAACTTGATTGAAACTCACCAGTTTCCTTGAGCTTGAGCAGAAGTTTTTCCCTTGCTGGAAGAGTACACATTCCAGCGGCAACCGCTGTCCTGACTGACCAACAGTGGTATGGTGCACAAGCTTGCCGATAAGCTCTTGAAGCTGCTTCCTTTAAAGAGTGTTCTCTACACGTCACAAACAAAAAATTAGAAGGTGCTACCAGAAAAGAACACAACAGTGACTTAAATCTCAGGACCAGTGAAATAGTATGATTTTGTTATGGCCCACGGCTTTACTACTAGGGAAATTTCGACTAAACTGAGGATCTGCCGGTATAAACACTATAATGGGCTTTGAGTTAATGTCAAGTATTGTCATTTACCTGTAGTTAAACTAAGAATAGTTGCATAGAGACAGGAGCAATCTAATCCCATGCCCATGTAGGAGAGTTTTATTTTGTACGATGATGTTAATGTCTACCTCTAGGTCACGTCGAATAACCTGGTATTCTGGCTAGTTCACTTGAATGAATCTATACAAAACCACTAAAGAAAAATATGTGTACCATCTTTTTTTTTTAATCGAACCTTTTCTTTTTCCTGTTCTAACCCATATTTTCCCAAATTTGATTCATGTGGAAATCTTCACAAAACCAGATAGGCTCTGTCAACCTTTCTGTTCAAATGAATGTAAAAACCGACAGTAGATAGAGATCTATACCCAAACAAAATCTAATAAACAGATTCGAACAAAGCATATTTTAACATTGAAAAACTAGATGCTGTAGCTTTTAATTCAAACTGCAGGACGTACAAAACACAAAAATAAGATAAAGGGATGAAATTGTGAAGGAAGGGGAACATACTCAGTTGATGGGAATTGTTCAAATAAAATTCTGATGAGGTCAAGGCCCTGTCTAACTCGTCGTAAATTACGCGAATGGCTTCCTTGTGTCTTTACTCTTTTGTTTGCAACATCGGCATTGATTATATCTTGTAAAGTGTTGTACGTCTTTGATCCTTCCTCAAGATCACGTATCTGAATGTACCAAAAAGAGGGTTAGATTCAGGAAGCCAATCACAAGGCTACCATGAAGAATATACACGAACGAATGAGAAGGTATATAAGGAGGAGAAAAACAGAAGGAAAAAGAATTGAGATAGGGGGTGGTGACGAAAAAAAAAGGGTACCTTTGAGAGATATTCAGACTCGACGAACTTGAAAGCAAGACCGAGGCATCCAAAAAGGACGGAGACCAAAGAGCAGGCCTCGCAGAAGGTGTCCAGGCGGAGCTGCTGATCTTCCTTCCTCGATTTCAAGAGCTTGGCCATCTCCTCGAAGGCCTCAGCCACGGCCGAGAGTGGCGTCATTGTAGCGTCCTTCAGATTTTTCCCTTCCATATCTTTTGATCGTTTTGGCTCTGGTCCTTAAAGGCCTATATAGTGATGTTTCCATTTGACTCTGATTCATTTCCATCTCACCCAAACCACTACAGTTACCACCATGTTTGAACGAATCTGGCGATTTCTTAATACTTGAAACCGTTAAATTCTCGTTGAAAAGAGACAGGGGGGATCATATTTAGTTATGCGGTCCCATGCGCAAGAATTTCCTTGTTGGAAAGACGTGCGAGGTGTGTATAGGAGAAACGTGAGCAGGTTCGAAGGCTCGCTACAGATGCGCTGTGCCCAAGACCCAACCGTAGAACAGACTACAGAGAGAGACGGGGACCGAGAGAGACAGATTAGAGGAAAAGTCAAATCTACTCTCCATGCTGTCTATGTGGGCTTTCGTACGCAACCTTAAGCCCAATTGAGAATGTTTTGCTTATTAAGAAAAACTTAAAATCAAATTGAAAAAAAGGATTATCTCTACAATTATTTACCCCAATTCTGTATCTCTCCGAATTATATATAGTGAAATTTAGATAAAAGAAATTGTATAGGAAGATGCTATAAATTTTTCCTTATTTCTATATATACGTCTTTGCCTAACTATGTAAGAATATCTATAAAAGGGCAGATAACCCACAAAGGATAGCGAGTGGTCACGTCCAACGAAAAAAAAAAGGTGACAATAGAAGGAGGCGTCAAAAGTGAAGAGGGTTTGACGGCACAAGGAGAAAACTATTAAATTTTAAAGTGTATTTTGTAGAGTTTTCTTTTTGAGAATTGTAGTGAGACATTTATGTTTTTGTGTGTTGACCCATTTACTATTGTTGGATAAATTGGTCACTCTCTCACACCCTTCCACCCAACCATTGCAATATTTCACTTCTCCAATACAACCTTTCACTTCTCCTATGCAAGCCTTCATCTCCCCATGTACATTCATCCCACCTTCTTGACTAAACTCGAAATTCCTCCTTGGTCATGTGATAATTCACATTTATCTTCTTGGAATTTCATGAGAAGTATCTAGATCCTCTCCCCAAGTCCTATATATACCCTAGCCTACCTCTCAAGTCATTCATTCCATCATATCCCACCTAAACCCATAAAAGAGAGAGTGTTCCTAGTTTTGTCTCCAACACTTTTCATATATTGTAAGTGTGGTCCTATCCAAGTTGTATTATCTCATTTCTTCAATAAAAAATGTGTTTCTTCTTTTAGTTTGATCTCTTTTATTTTGGTTGTGAGTCCTTGGGCTAGTGTGGCATTGTTACACTATTTGAGAATCGATTGTTCCAGTGGATTTGGGCATCATATTTCACTACAAAAACGACCGTACATATGATATGCAAGTGCGCACGTTCGTGTGTGGGCCCCCATGCACCAGTAACTGACCGGAGCGCCAAAAGACTTGGACACTGGTGAGGTAGAGCGTGTATACTAGAACAGATCGTTGGAGCTCGGATGAAAAGAGAGTGGCCGGGCACGAGATATCAACGCAGCCATCACACGCCTCCCAATTAGCTTCTGTCTTGGATAGAAAGGGACGCCTGTTGATGTAGAACCCTTTCAAGCGAGTCGTATCCTTCATAAACCACTATAAACGTTAGGATCTAGGCTCCAAATCTACAGGACAAACACCCCAAGAAGTGCCAAACTTGGGGTCTTATTAGTCGGTTTGGCCTCTAGGAAGCGAGACGTGAGGAGAAGGGGGATTCTAGACAGCCTCTCTCTCTCTATCACACACGTGACACTAAATCTTTCAAGTGGTCCATAGAAGTCGTCTAAGGTGTGCAGCATGGTTACTTTTGTGCCCATGTTTTTGAGATGTCTTGTACTCGTTGGACTGATATTATATATGTAGAATTTGGGAGGTGAAGTTTGATTGTAAAAATTTTGAAGTGGTAAAAATTTTGTGGGTGTTGGATTTGGTGAAAAAGTAAAGAAATATATGATTTGAATAAATTTTTTATATTAATTTAGAGTGAAAAATGATGATTTGATTAGGAGAAAGAGAATTTTGGAGAGTTATTTTATTAGGGTGAAAATATTGGGACCCAAAATTTCAACTCCAAAACATCTCTAATCTATTTTATCTACTATGATCTTCAATCATTGCATAGCGAAAAAAGAAAAGAACAACTGAAGTTGTGCATTTTGATAAGTGGCATTTCCCTTTACGCAGACCCTCTTCTCCTTCATGAGAAAGTTTATTTTTTTAGCTGGTTTTGCCGTCGATTGCATATCTCCAAGTTACCTTTTAAAACTTCAATCTCTACACCATTTTCATCTAAAATCGTGCTATATTCAAACTCTAGTGAGATTAAAAGATGTATCTCCACTATTCTTCAAGAAACGCCACTCAAAGTTGTATTTTTCCCTCGCTATCTCTCTTTTTCGAAGCGCTCTCTCTATAGCCTTGGAGACTCGAAATTGAGGGGTTGGGTAATCTTGGAAGTAGGTAACGTTGGTTTGATTTTTGGTTGGGGTCGAACTCATTTGGTTTAATTTTGGGTTATTTCATTTTGTAGATAACATTGGAAGACCAATCCCTTGATATTAAGGGGTTCTCTGTTGATCTCGCCGATGCTTTTGGTGAGTATTTTTATCTTCTTCAAGTCTCTATCTCTAAGGAAGTTTGAATTCAGGATTTCGAGATTTTCAAATTTATTTTGGGTTGCTGTAGGGTGATAATAGGTGGGATTTGGGGAGATTTCTTGTTTGATAGAGATGAGTGTTGCTGGAATTTTACCATTTAGTTTATAATGGAGATATGTGTGGATTAAGATGCAAAGATGATGTATTAAGGGCTGTCCAGATTTTTCAATGGGGATTATGTGATTGTTTCTAGGGCTAATAGCGTTCCTAAGGAGATACTTTAGCTAGCGTAGTAGTTTTATTATTTTGGAATCGTATAGAATGATTTGAACTCCATGTTGATATTTATGAATGATATTTAAATTTATTTAGGTTCGGATTGATTATTCAGCAATCTTTTGATGAATTTTAAGCTTCGGGTTAAGTGTTTGAGGTAAGTGGTCTTTCCATGTGATTTTTAGAAAACTCTTATGTTGTGGAAAATAAGTGTACAATTGTTGAATATTTCTTTTACAAATCGAAACTGATTTGGATGAGTTATTGTGAATTCTTTGATTTTGGGAATGTTGGATTTTAAACGTGCACTGTATTTTAAACCACTAAAAAAACTAATCTTTAGCAGCGGTCGCTAAAAATGCCTCTAAAAAATACTATGTAGCGAAAAGATTGCCTCTAAATACACCATATAGCGGTGTTTTACCACAAACACCACTAAAGCTCTAACTTTTAGTAGCGTTTTCAAAAAATGCCGCCAACAGTTTGACTTCTAGCAGTGTTTTGCAATAAACACCGCTAAAAGTTCAATCCTTAGCGACACTTTTTGAAAACACTACTAAAAGTTAGATCTTTAGCGGCGTTTGTAAAAAAAGGCTGCTACAAGTCTGATTTTTACCGGCGTTTTTCCACAAATGCCGCTAAAAGTCAAACTTATAGCAGCATTTGTGCACAAAACACCGCTATAGGTTGTAAGCTTTAGCTCAAACGCTGCTATATTTTAGGTATCTATAGTGCCGCTAAATAATCCACCTTTAGCAACGTTTATTTTAAAAAACGCTGCTTTAGGTATAAGTACAAATAATATTTTAATTTATTAATTTATAATATATTTAATGTTAATAATTATTTTATATATTATTATGTTCCTTTTACTAAATAATTTTATTTTGTCATGTATTTGGAAAATTTTATTTTAAAAGACTTAATAAAATATGGAATTAGAGGGAGTGTTATGAAAATTGGAGTTGTTATATTATATATTTTAAATTATACCTATGGTTGTTATGGTAATTGTATATTTATTGACTAAATCTAAATAGTTTAGAAAACATCTATTATCATACTTATAATGAGCATATATATATTTTGAATAATTAGTAATATAATACTATTTAATTAGGATATATTATTTAATTTCAAACAAAAATATATTGTGAAATTAGCTTATGCAATTAAAGTACATAACTTAATATATAGTCTTAGAGACTATGATTTAGTCATTAGGTATATAAGTACATACATATAAAGTACTTAGGTTAATTAACACATATCATGTATATGATAAATACATATAATAAATCATGCAATGTTATATAGAAGACATTATACTTTTAAATTATAAATATTATATATTATTACTGTCAACCTATTGTAATTAAGATTATTATACTAGTTATAAAAAGAGTGTAAAATAATATGCTATATATTTAATACTAAGTATAAAGATTTTTAAATACTATTACAAATTACAACTGGTTTTTATTTACTAAAAACACATAACATGTATATAGCTTATTATTAAAAAAACTGAAAAACTACAAATTAAAAAAAATGCTAAAAACGGTGAGTTTTGACTTGTCTTAAAAAATGTCAAAACTTACCATTTCTCTCCCTTTGAACTAAACCCTTCCTGAACGCCCCCCCCCCACTTTTGAAAAATCTAAGTCTCTAGCCCCTTTCACGAACTCACTTGAAATGGTTGGCCAATTTTGTGAAATTTGTGTTGTGAGCATACTATCAAGCTATCCTCGTGCTTGTGACTATTGAGGTCTTTGTGACTATTGGGGTCTTTGTGACCATTGAGGTTTGTGTGACCATTAAGGTTTTCGTGACCATTGGGGTCTGTAGGACCATTGATAATTTCTCTATGTTGCTTGGCCTGTGATAGTTTGTTATAAATTATGTTATAAATTTGGTATTGCTCACTACATTTTCTTAATCTTGGTTATGTTTATAAAACTGTAATTTCCTTTACCCCATTGAGTGCTATTTATTGAGATAGTTGTAGCTCACCACTTATTTCCTATCTTTCAGATTTAGTTATCGGTGATAGCGAGTAGTAGGAGATCTTGAGTGGTAGTTTTTGAGAAAGTCGCAAGTTGCAGGGTTATTGAATATAGAGTCCTCTAGAGACTTTTGTAGTGATTGCGTTAATTTGGAGACTTTAGTAATTTTATTTCATTTGGGAAAACTATTTATTTGGATCTATTGTTAATTGTGAGATTTGAGGATTTTGGAGTAGTGCTTAGATTAAACTCTTTAGAATCATAGTTATTATTATGTTTTGGTTGGATTATTAGTTGGATTATTATATTTGAGAGATGAAATAATTTAGACTTTCAATTACCAACAGAAGATTAATGCGCAGTTCTTATATAGCCATACTAAGAGTGTCATTCTGTCTTTCCTTTACACAGTAACACAAACATTGTTCAAAGTACATATTCCCCTCATTTTCTCTACAAAGCTAGAATTATCATTTCAAAGAAAGTTGAACTACAAAATACAGGCAGTTTAAATTGTTATCGACCCAACCATCCCTAAAACTGCAACTAAACCCGGTTTGCAAGCTCCACTCCATCTTCGTCAGAGCTACCCTTTTCCTTGTTGTGGATCTGAACAGGCTTCAATGTATACATTTTCGCGCAGCATAAGTAGTAGATAAGATTGACGACTTGCAACAACGTGAGCAACCAGTAAAAGTACTCCAACTTGCCCTTATTCATATTGTCATTTCTCAGCCAGTTTGATCCTTTTGGCCCTGCACTAAACTTGTGCACTAAGGAAACCAATAGCGTGCTGAAATAGTTCCCGAATGAAATTGACAGCCAAAACAGCGCCGCAGCTGTGCTCTTCATGCTTTCTGGAGCCTGGTCGTAGAAAAACTCGAGATGTCCAATAGACATGAAAGCTTCAGCCATACCATGGAGGCTATACTGTGGAACTAGCCAAAGGACTGATATGGGGATAGTGGAATGTGGCCGATCAATGAGCCCATGTGCTAAAGCCGCATTTTTGCGCTTCACTTCGATGAACCCGGCAGCTAGAGTGGCCACTATGGAGATGGCAAATCCAATTCCCATTCGGTGCAAGAAGGTGATGCCTCGGTCAAGTCCAGAGAACCGGCGGGCTATGGGAACGAAAATACGGTCATAGATTGCTATTGTGGCGAGCATGGTGACATAGGTGAACACAGTCATAGAGCCCGCAGGGATTTGGAAGGACTTTGTGAGGTGCCTGTCCATGGATTTGGCTTGCAGCAGCGAGAATGTGTTTTGTTGTGCATAGGCTGTGATGAGAAGGATACCCGCAGCCCATATTGGCCCCATTCGAATAATTGATTTTAGTTCTTCCACTCTATGAACAGTGTTCAGCCTCCATAGGTTGGGTGGCTCCCCGGATTTTAGGTGTTTGTCTTCTTCGGTCACAATGGCTGCCTTGTCAAGAAACCTGCGCTTGTTTTTTCACATATCAGTTCTGTTTGTTGTCACCTAGCCTTGGGCCAAATTATGACCCAAAAGCAAGCCCATTGGGCCATTAAAGCTAAAAGGCAATCTGCAGGCTATGTTAGATTCATAAATAGCCTGCGGCTGCAAGTCAATTAAGACAGAAGAAAAAAGTACATACAAAATACAGAACGAGGAGACAAATAACTTGTTCGGTTGTCATGAATCACAGGCAAGTGGGGGATCATTGACCAGGATCCACAGACTAGAGGACACCAGTTTTTTGGTGCTAATTAGCGAAAAGGTTAGCATAGGTGATTGTAACACATCTGTGGTGCTGATCAACAAGCTCTGAGACTGTGGGTCCCTAAACTCATATGTATACAAGGACAATGATAAGTCAACTGTGCCCTTCCAACTAATGACAACCATCCGCAATAGATGATGATAATGCGACGACAATCAACTTGATGATCTCTAGATTCCAGTAATAACAGGCCGACAAAGGGAACGGAAAAGATAAGAAGAGACTAACAACTAATGATAAGTTTAGCGCTTAAGCTTGAAGTTCCTCTAGAGGCTGGTTCAAGCACTTTAGTAGTAATTGCATGCATGAAACTTCCAAATTAATGACATGTTTCTCTGCGATGCAACTAGTAAGTGAAAGATGGACAGTACTTACTTCATTTGTTTGGCGTGAAGAAGCTTCCCACCCATGGAAATGGAGGCATCAAGCTCGTCATTTTGGTACAATAGTTTAGGATCAGAAACCATAGGCAACTTTCTCTTCCTGTAAGCAGCCACCATCACTTGTAACAACCGGGTAAACGGACTCCCAGCTGGATCCAAGTTGCGGTAACGTGGGTACCCGATGATAAAAACAACAATTGAAATAAACATAGCAATGGTTGGAACTCCAAGACCCCAACCCCATCCAACAGTATCCTGAATATAAACAATCACTGTCACAGCCACTAATATGGATACCCCCATGACAAAATAATACCAGTTGAAATAGGTCCATGTCTTGGTGGTTTGCTTAGGATCCGTCTCATCAAACTGGTCCGCCCCGAATGCCACGACGCAGGGCCGGATCCCGCCCGATCCTAAGGCTGTTAGTAAGAGAGATATGTAGAGGATTGCCACTTGTCCTGCATCAGCTTCTTGACATACTTGACCACCATCACACGGGGGTGGCCTTAGTTGTGGGAGTACTGCTGAGAGTGTCAAGCTAATCATCCCCTGTATAAAATTTATTATTTATCAAAACAAGAAAAAAGTCCCATGATTACGCGAACAGAGAATACAAAAAGAGGAACAAAAAGGAATGATTAGTACATGAGACACCTTTTAAATTAAACATTTATTTGTTAAATACCATCTTAAACGTCATCATTCGTACTAGAGATTAGAGATTGTGATGGATTAACTATCTATATTGTCATCTATTTTGGTCGTTGTTTGGACGATCCTTTAGGGATGCCATTTAAGTTGCTTCGATGGAACTAGCTATTCTTAATTTGTCTGTTCTTCTTAATGACTTATCCCAAAAATCGAACGATATCACTCTCAATTGTCACAAGGGTATTCTTGATAGCTTGTATACAGATTCATCTTTTGCAGAGTGTCTGAGAGAGAGAGAGAGAGATGCTTAACTATTTGGTATATGATGGAAGCAGCCGTTATGGTCCAGAACCGACCAGCATATGCATCAGCGAGGAAGGCCCCGAGCAACGGTGTCAAGCTTGCCGTCCCTCCAAAGTTGGTGAGGGTGTTAGCTGCCTTGGTTAATGGCATATGCAGCTGAGATGTTAAGTAGCTAATCATATTGGTATTAAATCCGACCACCGCCAACTTCTCACAAACTTCATTTGCTACACATCAGAAACATTAACAAGAGTAGAAGATCATCAGCAGCAAACAAAAAAAAAATCCTCATGAACTAAAAGAACAAAAAAGGAAGAAGAAGAAGTTCGTTGATCTCCAACAGCAGTGCCAAAGTTTACCAAAAATGAAGGGCATTGTGACCAACCCTCCCTTTTTCCTTGGGCCGCCATGGCTCCTTCTCTCCTCCATCTTCTTAGTTTGTCTAGTGCTTCCCAAACCCCTATTTATAGCCTCTGTGGCCTGTGAATAAATCGAGTTCTAACTGGACGCAGTAACAATCAATTAAGTAGTGGATGCAACTCGTCTGGGTAATGATAGGCACGATCTTTTCCGCATAGGGTCACATTACTTGATTGACATCTTTTGTCATTTTTTTGATTGACAGTAATCTTTGATTGAAAATTAAACCATAGACAAAGGTAGATGAGTACTGGCTTTGACAGGCAAATGATTGCTGGTCTGGATCAGCATGAACACGTACAAAACTCGACAGTGTATTGCTGGTCTGGATCAGCATGAACACGTACAAAACTCCAAGAACACTACAACCCCAATGATAGGAGGTCCACTAGTGCATGCTGCATCTGATAACCTTTTTCTGTGGGATTGAATCATTGACGTTAGAGATGATGCAAGCAAAAAGTTTTGAGTGGTGGAAGTTAACGCACAATCCCAATAGTTAAAGACCGAGGGATCTTTGGTGGATCAGCCTGCGCCCAGAATGTAAATTGTCTTCTTCTAGCTCTAAGGGTACTACACTACCTTCCATTGCAGAAGCGCTGGCGAATTTTGGGCCCAACCACGTGTCTCAGCTTTTAATATAGTTAGTGTTAAATGATTTGAATCAGATGGTGCGTTTGCACCAAAAATATCATAATATTTTTCACCAACTCACAATAAAATATTATAATATAATATCTTTTTTTTATATATAAAAATATAAAAAATTACAAAAAATATAAAAAATTACCTCTCTTCACTTTTTCACTAAACCCAATACTAAAATTTTTTAACACAAACACAACCTATGACTCGTAAGTGAATGCGAGTAGTACGATCTCTGGTCGCCCACGGGTTGATTGCGACTCTTTTGGTCGCTCTCTGATCCTCTAGCTCAATCCTCTTTTGCAGAACGTCTTCATGCAAAAGACAATAGGGTGGGCTAAGTGGGTCCAGGGAAGGGAGGACGTAGAAAAAGAGGAGATAGTGGTCCTTGAATTTGAAAAATGATCAATAGATCGCGACGAACCCACGACTTGTCAATACTACCCGGGGCCGGAATTAGTTAGATTGCTTCTATCGACCTTTCAAGTTTCAAATTAAGTACATTTATTTTTCACATTTGAATGGCACTTACATTTCGAGGATCCAATGGATAGGTATAGTCAGAGGTCCCATCTCGCTAGATAATGATTTTGGGCAAGACTTGTTTAGTTGTTTGTATAATCAAGATTTTGAAGATAAACCCGGCACTAAGTTTTTATTTTTTATTTTTTTGGATAGTGATAAATTGTTAATTCTCAAAAGGTTTAGGTTATGTTTGTTTAAGTTCTCAAAAAAATTTCAAAAATTTCTCACTCACTTTTTCATCAATTCCAATAATTTTTTCATCAATTTATATACCTTTTCACCAATCCCAATACATTTTTACAAATTTCAACTAACTTTTCACCAATCCTCAGAAAATCTACACTACTTCCAAAAAAAAAAACTGTTTTGAGAACTAAACCAAACATAGCCTTAAATTTTACAATGAAGCGCAATACAAAGTCTACAGACAGATAGGTAAGCAAATAGGCACAGCCAGCTCTAAAAATCGAAAAGCACAAAGAAAGCAACGTAGATTATACAAAAGTAATCAACATCGCATGAAAACCCACCCAACCTCCGCAACAGGCGTAATGATGATTCCATCTCTCATGACTAGTAGTTTGGACATTCTTCCTCTGTCTCCTGTTTATCCAGCACGCAGGCACGGTGTTGTGGGTGTTCTAGAAAGAGGGAGAGCCTCTCTCTCTCTCTAGACGATATGCAGACGTTCCTTCGGTCGGGATTCAGTCCAGACCGTACGGGTCCAGACTTGTCCAGATTTACGGTCTGGATTGAATCTCGACCCGATCAGACAGCTCACAGGGCGAGTTTAGTTTTAGTGGTCGGAACATAGTGGTCGAACCACTACAGCTCAACGAGCGCACATGAGCTGTTTGATCGGGTCGGGATTCAATCCAAACTGTGGGTCCGGACAGGTTTGAACTCGTACAGTCTGGACTGAATCCAGACCCCCTTCCTTCATCTAGTTGGGCAAAAATTATTGTGTAATTGAGGTTATTGTGTGAGTGTGTGAGTAGATGGGTAAGATTAGAAGTTGAGAAATCTAATGGCTGAAAAAATGTGACGTCATTTAATGAACCCGACCCGCAAAACCGACTCAGTTTCATTAAATGACGTGACCTTTTTTCGGCCATTAGATTTCTCAACTTCTAATCTCACCCGTCCACTCACACAATAATCGGTGTCCATCTAATTGTTGTGGTAAACCAGCACTATGTCCTTTTCCGAAACAATGTGCTCTTTGATGTGAAATCCCGGTGGATGCATGGCGTTATTTCAAGGTTTTAATGAACTTTTCAGAATTGATATACATCCTACGGTACGGAAGTTAATGGAAAAAGAAAGACCTAACATATAATTTTGGTAACTACCTAAATCTTGCTTGGACTAGTACAGCTAGAAAAAAGAAAAAAAGCAGCTTGGACGGTGGATGCTTGACCGGCATCATGCAATGTGTTAGGCTCAAAAAGGGAAGGGAATGGAGAGTTTCAACTCCGATTAAACAATATCCTACGCCCTTCTCAGAATGTATTCATGAGCTCAGTGGCGGAACCGTGACCAAAATTTAGGGGGGTCGAATTCTAAAGACGAAATGACAAAATTTTTTTTTCCTTTATAATGCTAAAAATTGTCTTACAATTACAATATCAAAAATTAAAAACTAAAAGCATTAAAAATATTAAAAATATTACAATACATGTACTGTGCTATGTACTGCGACTGAGATGTGACAATTGCATCCTACGATTTTGCATCTTTTGAAAATGTTACAAAATGACTTCGTTCTCTTGTGACAAACTTATTCATTATCTAAATAAAATAAAATAAAGTGAATGTATCAATATATTATATTCCAGAGACTAAAAGCCATGTGGAGATGCAAATACATGTGGAGATGCAAAGTGAAGTCTCCTGTTCATAAACACATGTGGAGATGCAAATAAACAGTGAAAAATAGATGGCAGTCAATTCCACAAAAGCAAAACAGTACAACAATTACCAATTTCACAAGGAACCTTTCATGAAAAATTCAACAACATATCCCACTATCCCAGCACTTCCAACAACCCACAAAATTCACACATTTCTAATTCACAAAATTTATAAAATCTCTAATTCACAAAACTCATCAAATCTCTAATTCACATATTCCTAATTCAAAAAATTCATCAAATTCCTATTTCAAAAATCCATAATTCATAAAATTCATCAAAAAATCACAACAAAAATTTAATTTGTAAATATAATTAAATCATGGCTGAGTGCCCAGACCTGCGGCGGTGGCTAGTGCGGTAGTGGCTGAGTGAGAGAGTGAAAGGTGTGAGAAACAGAAAAGAGAAAGGTAGGAGGCAGTGGCGGAAGGAAGGGGCAGCGACCCTGCATTTGTTCTGCAAATTTTGGCAATCAACTTTTTCTTCGTTGTTTTTTTCTTTCATTCTTTGACTAAGTTAACGTTCATACATAGTGGAGATCTAAGTCCACATACTATTGTACCTCTGAATAGAGGAAACAACACCTGGCCCTTATGATCAGACATCGAGACTTTCACAAACACCCAGCGAGGGTATGCCCAGGGAAGGAAAAAAGTGGGTCGCCGGAACAACCTGCAACCGTACTATCCAAATAATTGAACAATATTTTTTTTTTTGCAAAAAATTACGTGGAAAAATGCAAAAAGTTACAATCGGAGCTTTTAAGTTTTTTTTAATATAATATGCAAAAATAAGGGAAAAAAGCGAAAAATGAGAGAGTGAGAGGAGTGAGGACCGATGGTGTCAGTTTAGCTCATTTCTGCTGTGTGGACTGATAGAAAATGTCAGACGATGTTATTGCAGTTTTCCTGGGTCAGGGGTATCGGGCTAAGCTTTATGTGTAAAACATATGTATAGTTGGTCTGTGCCTGAGCTTCAGGGGTATCGGGCCCAGGCCAACTTAATTTTTTTTTTTAAAAAGTAATGAAATTTTTTTTTGGGTGGCTTGAGGGGTAGCGGCCGCCCAGGGTCGCTACCCCTTCCTTTCGCCTCTGCATGAGCTTGGCTTCCACTCGGATTTAGTTCGAACAGTCTTTAATTATTAAGTACTGCTCATTCCGAGTCATATTTCTCTCAGACCATGGTGATCTGCATAAGGTTCTGTAACGAATTCTACATCATCGGCCGATCAAACCAGAAGAACATCATTAACACTGCTCTAGCTAGCTCATCATTTTTTCCCTCGAAATCAACCAAATCTCACGAGGAATATTGAATCTTACACCTTACACATACTAGGGACCAAATTACGTACTAGCTCATCATAAGGTTATGTTAGGGGATTCGAAGTTCTATCTCCCTTTCTTTAATTTATGGATCTAAGCAAGAGACCGTCGTAACGGTAGTATATAAGATGACGAAAATCATATTTATGAGAAAATAGATGGCGATGATCTCGTTGTAAAGATAGCTAGGGACTTGATGAACTTGCTGAGTCACTTGAATGCACTTTGCAACTCCCATGCAAATTATTTATTCTAATTATTGCAGATGTATATATAACGTCGCAACAACCTGCATTATTGCATAATATGTACAAACATCATTACATAATAATTAAGACACGTAGCTTTCTAGTGGCCGGTCTCGTCTAATTTTCCACGAGACCCTTATTTTAGTTATATAATAAATCAGCATGCATTCATGACGAGGTTTTCCATAGTCAAATGAAGTTTGTGCATGGCAATGTGCATGCGCGCAGTCCACGCTTTGCCGCGGTGGAGTATTGGTGAAGCTTGATGGGTTTTACACAGGATTAGGCACCCATTGCCCAATGAAAGCTAGCAGGATTAATAACAACAATATATATCTCATCCAGCGGATTGGTTGAAGTCATGTGTTAATCAACAATATTGAATTTCTTTTCCATTTTCCTTGAACAAGGTCCCGGAAGTTAGAGTGTGTATATATGAACCAACTGTTTTAGACCCAAATAATCTAGAGAGAGCGAATAGATATTTAAAAATAAATGCACAATTTAATACGATGAATGTATCACAAATAATGCACTTTAAAACCTATAATCAAATCTGCAATTTTATAGAATTTTAAAAATCAATATTCAAATTGAAACTATGAAATTAAGCGTTTTCTACTAACACGTTCAGATACTCTCCAATGAATAGAAAACAACTTAAACACATTATTCTTTGAATAAAACTCTGCTGTAAATGTTTTACTACTATGCGGAAAACTACTCTAACATTCAGCAATAGACTACTAACAGGCAGATTTGATATAATGCAATATATGACTGTTTTCACTTATATGAAACCATCAATATAACATGTAAAGTTAATGCAATTTACAGATCTATTATTTACCTGAAACCGTCTTGCGAAATGATAAATATTTCACTCGATAGTGAATCTTGAAACACTTTCACACAAGATTTGTTAGCGATTAACAACGTAATAGACAAATCACAGAATAATAGACGATAATCATACACACAAGTTGACGAAGAGAAACTCTCAAATAGAAACCTATTTGAGAGAAAAAAAAACTCTCCGGGACCTCGTCCAGAACGGAACTTCACTAGGGATATGACCTCAGTTACAGCGTGATCTTATAGATCTAACAAACTAGTTAATCTACAATACACGCAACCTTACTCAAGATACCTTCTTGAATCTACCTCTACAGGGGATGAATACCATTGATCCCAGCCACTCCCAAGTTACTCTTTGCAGCAAATCCACTTGAACCACTCAAGCTACCACGATTCCGTCCAAGAACGCCCAAACGTCCGGTGTTCGAAATTCCTCAATTACAAATGAGGACAAGTGATCAACAACCAAGGATTCTTCAGATCTGGAGTATTCTTCAAGATGAATCCTCACAACACGAAAGATCAAAGGCTAGAAGTATCAAGATCTAGGGTTTTGCTCTCTTGGATCTCCTTTGCGCAAATCTTGATTTCTTTTCTCTTTTGTTTCTCTAGCTTCTTTTAGTCAGGTATGTACTGTCTCTTTTATCCCATTTTTCACTTTTTCCCGAGCCTCCAAGCCCTTTCTTTTGTTTTACACGTGAGACGCCTTTTCATTTAAAATAGACTTGTTGTTTCTACGCTCCAGGTAAACTACTACGAACTACAGGTGAACTCTGAGGCAGACTACTCATTTAAGAAGCTTCTCCTTTGACCTTAATTTTCCATACTCTCAAAATATTTATAAGTAAACCTTTGTCACAATATCATGTCAATCCAAATGGTTTCTACAGTATATATATATGAGGCACATGATGAGATTAAGGGCAACTATTTTCTAAAACGAAAACCTCACCGAATCTTTATTAATGATGATCTACTTACACCAGACAACATCATAAATGGAGCAAAAGCAGAATAATAAGATGTGGAATTATATTTTTAAGGAATCCTAGTTAGAATCTCATTGTAAAGAAGATATATATATATATATATATATATATATATATATATATATATAGGGACATGATAAACTTGCCGATCGAGTCACTTGAATGCAGGTAACTGTGCAAGTCCCATGCAAATTATTGCAGATAATGATGTGTGATTACAACAACGTCCACTATTATTGCAGAATCAGTATCCAGGGCCGGCTCAAGGGTAAGGCAGCTTAGGCGGTGGCATGAGGTTTCACTCTGAGCAAGGCCCCATAAAGACTAAAAATAATTATTTATTTATTTATTTTTTGTGTCGTAGTTGACCTAAAAATAAAAAGACAACTGTGTTAAGAATAAAATAGCAAGATGCAATATTTTCATATATTTTTTTTATTATGAGTGGACTAATATATTTCTTTCAGGCCTCCAAATCTATTTTTAGAAATTTCTAAATTTTGCTCAAAGAAAAAAAATACCTTATAAATTTCTTAATTGTTCTAGTCATGGGGCCTTGATATCATGTAGTAGGACCTCATAAAAAAATAATTAATGAGGCCTTTGAGTATTTTATATTAAATTTAATAATTTTCAAATATTTTTAATTAAATTTTATATTTAAAAAAGTATAATAAATTATTTTGCCTTAGGCGCCATTTTGTTTGAGCCGGCCCTGTCAGTATCCATCGATATCGTTAAATGGGACACTAATTTTCTAGTCAATATTTATTTTCCATGATACCCTTGCGTTAATCAGCCGTTTACGAGGTCTTATAAAGAATGTTTCTGACTATGTGGTCCACGCATGCATTTGCCCCGGCGCTAACTATTAATGAAGCTTCTTGGAAATATGTTTCAGATATCGGGTTTTGCATCTGGACCCGATGAAATGCTGTGGACTAGTCCTTCAGACTATTTATAAGCCAGGGTGTTAAGGGCAAGGATTTTCTTAAACGATAATCTCACCTACCTAGTCTTCTTTCTTTGTACGTACTATATACGTCCACATGTGTATATCTTATATTCTTTTGGACATGATCATCACTCGTCTTGCCGATATATAATATTTTACACCGTGGAGCATAGCTGTGGAATAAAGATATATAACAACGATCTGATCTCTGATGTTCTGAGTTATTCCCGGATCAAGTAAATCTGCTCGATCGTGAATATATTGGGTCTGGATTCAGTCCAGACCGTACGAGTCCAGACTGATCCAGATCCACGGTCTGGATTAAATCCAGACCCAATTGACGGCAGAGAGGGCTGCCGCGTCATTTAATGAGTCTTCCCTTCTGTCGGCTCGGCTTGTCTTGTCTCACACGCGACTTTTTGGCTCCAGATCTGTAGTGGTCGGATCACTATATTTTAGATCGGACCACAACTGCGACCACTATGACTCTTCTATTCTAACACGCGTGTTTTTGGCTCCAGATCTATAATGGTCGGACCACTATAAGTTAGATCCGACCTCTACGCCCCGAACACGCGTTTTAACCCTTTTATTCCCAAATCTCATTTCAACTTTTACTCCTCCTTTTAGTTCTCCATTTTGCCTTAAAATGACATACATCCAAATTTCTTCATCTTTTGTTATCCTTAGTCAGAAAAAAAAAACATTAGAATCCTAAAATCATAGGACCACCACTGATAGCTTTACACTGAATCCATTTCCAATTTTCCTTGAAAAATCAATAAATTCGCTAATATTTGCACGTACGTTACTAAATGAAAAAACGAATATGGAAAAACGAAAATGACATATGGGGATTCACAACACCAATTAGAGAGAGCCGTCGTGGAGAGTGACTGAGAGCTTTCGAAATGAGAGGGAGGATTTGAGGCATTTTGAAAAGGAGAGATTTGAGGGATTTCATAATGGGAGAGATTTTGTGGGTGAAGAAGTTAAGGGATTTGAGGGATTTCAAAATAAGGGAGATTTTGTAGGCGAAGAAGTTAAGAGATTTGAGGGATTTGGGAAGAAGATGGGTGAAAAACTCTCTGGAACGTCGAAGGAGAAAATGAAGGAGATTTTTTGGTCTGAATGAGACATAGTGGTCGCAGGTGTGGTCGGACCTAAAATATAGTGGTCCGACCACTACAGATATGGAGCCAAAAAGCGGCGTGTGAGATGAGCCGAGCCGAGCCGACGGAAGGGAGGGCTCATTAAATGACGTGGCAGCCCTCCCTACCGTCCATTGGGTCTGGATTTAATGTAGACCGTGGGTCTGGATCAGTCTGAATAAATTGCCGCCAACATGCACGCCATCTCTCTCCCAATACAATTAGTTTCTCTCCCATTTTTCTATGAAGCAGAATACGATGTGAACGTCTAATTACAACTAGGTTTCGTCTTCGACTGAGACAATTACATCACTTTTGTTTGCGAACGAGGAAACCTTTAGGGACTTTCGAATCCATTTGGTTCACGAGGGAGGAAACTATAGGTAATGCAATTATATATATAGACCTCAGTCATACATTTTTTTTTAAAAAAACTCTCCGTGTTTCTAGAGAGAGAGCGTCTGCCCTTTCTCTAGAAACTTTTTCTCCCCCCTCTGTCTGCCCTCTCCTAACCAGATCTGTCTTCAGAGGCGGGAGGGGCAATAGCCCTTCCCGTCTCCCTCTTCTTTTCTTCTCTTCTCCCCTGCCCTTTCTCCGTTGGTTGAGCTTTACCCTTCTCCCTCTATTTTCGTCTTCTTTTGGACGTATTTTGTGGCGCTTTTCACTGTTAGATCTAGACTTTTTGGAGGATTTTTGGGCAACACACAGCACAGGGACGAGCCCAGCACCTTCAGGCGTTCATCTTTGCCCTCTACCGGCGGCGGCTGGCAAGTGCGTGATGCTCCACTTGTGTCCACACATGTGCGTGGATCTCCAACCCTTTTATGCTCCTTTTGGGTTGCTCGGGGTGGTCTTCTCCGGCCATGCTTTCTGCCCAGCCACTATTCGGTCCAAGGAGTTTCAGTTTTGTGTTCTGTTATCTTCCTTTTTTATCTAAGCATTTCATTTCAGTTGGTTTTTGTTAGGAGGTTCTTGTTGTGCCCCAGCGCGATTTGACCATGTTCAGTGGCCCTGAAGCTTCATTGGTGTGGCTAGCCAGCAGTGCTCTCTCAGTTGTGTTGTTGATGACGAGTCTTTGGTGGGAGCGCAGTGTTCCACCACCCCCTTTGGCAATCGTCTTTTTTGGCGGTGTTATCTGTGGGTCTTCAGACTCGGTTCAAAATTATGGGTCTCTTGACCCATCTGTTTGAGGCTTGCATGGCCAGTAGTTGTACCGCCCTTTGGGCTCTAGGAATTGCTATATTGGACTTTATGCCCCTGCTCTTTGTAACCGGCTTTGTTGGCCTGTCTGTATGCAGCACTGATGTACGCCCATTGTGAAATGTATTTCACATTTGCTTACAAAAAAAATATAGACCTCAACAGTGACTGGGATAGAGAGATTCCCCCACTACTCTCGGCTCCCTTGCACAGGTCCAACTGATGGAGACACTGACTAGATGCTCACCGCAATGACCACGACGAACGGTCCCTTCCTCTCTACATATATAATGGAGATTTGGTACAAATATTCTTCGTTTTAATCGATGATATGCAGAAGAGAACAAAAGGGATAGAAAAATGGGCTATTATATATCAAAAGACCCTGTGGACTTGGATTAACACTCCAATAAGTGGAGTGTCCTCAGATGGGGGAACTGCCCTAGGTCTCACCCATCGAAATGCTTTTCCCTTGTGCCACACTTTCGAAATGGGATGCAATTTTTTTTTTTTTATGGGCAAGTGGATGCCAGAAGCTCATCTGTATATCCACTCATATTCCACCCGACCAAAAAGAGAGGCAACAAGGAAGCAACATAAAATTCCTTTACTGCTGGCTTGGACATTCATTTAAAAACTTAAAAATATATATATATATATGCTAGATCAGATCATCGGACCAGAAACATTCATTGATCCACGTGGTGCACATCACCAGTCCAGAGCAAAGTGTGAATTATACACAACGAAAACAGATACCAAGGCAAGCGACTATGTATACTAAGATTTTAAAGAATCCTAAGACGGGAGAGGAAAGCAAGTAACCTAAACGCTCCTTGTCCTTGTCCACTTCAGACACCCCACATCATATAAGCTCCAAACTGAAGGGTTGAAAGGTGAAACAGATGCGTTTAAGAAAGTGGTGGGAAACAAAAGACTTTTGGGATGGGAGGGTACTTTAAACGTTTTTTTTTTCCTTGAATGGACAATGCGGGTGAGCACAAGAAGAACATAGACCGTAGATCTTCCTTGAGTCAATCTTCGAACTCATGCATGTGATCAAGAAGGTAGTTCGCAGCCAGCTCCTCATTTTTGTTGCAGGCAAAGAACACCTCCAATACGGTTGCTCGATCAAATCCCATTGCTTCAAGCTTGTGGGAAAAAACAAGTATAAAGAAAATACTGTCATGTCCTAAAACAAACCAAACATATCTAGGTAAGAGAATATAACTACACCAGACTATTTATATATCCTGAATGCCAAACAGAAACTTCCAAATGTGTGCAGGAAAAACATATCCTATATGTCAGAAAAATTTCTGAAAATAACACCATTCACACATCACAATATGTACAAGGTTCAATCTCAAATGGATTCTCATGAAAAGCTGACAGTCATGACATTTTATAAAACCTCCACGAACTTAATCTAAACTGCGACAGAAACATGTACTAATTTAAGATATTAATCATGACCTGGGAATGCAATAGTATCATTCTGTCAAGCCATTGACGCGTGACACGTTAAAAAAGTTGGAATGAGGAACCTAACAATACAGACTGCAACGCAAAACATTTGCACCATATACCTTGGTTTCTATGGGCATGGACAAAACCAGAATCCTTAATTATTAGTTCTTATCAGTATTACTGGGATGCTTCAACTTCAATCAATTCATAAAAAATATAAAAAACACTGAATTCAGTTGAAACAGCTGCTAAGTTAAATTTCCTTATCTTGAGGAAACAACAATGTAATATTGGAAGCCATAATTAGGAGAGGGTTTAAAAATCTTACTCGTTCTATTGCTTCACGCTCCTCGGGTGTGACTGTTACAGCCTGTGGCATTGCTGCTGCCAACTGTCCCAGTATGTTCCTAGAAACATCATTAACAAATGAGTTCCACCAGCCAAAAAACCGAAAAGTCGTTCCAATATACAATAAAAAAAGTAAAGGATTAAGTGACAGATAAATCCCCACCCTTCTCCCCCTTCAACAGGTTCATTGATTAGGCGAAGGAAGTCAGCCTGATGCTCTTGAATTAACCTCAGAAGGTGGGGATTTTGCTTCCCCAGCTCTTGAAGCATAGGCTGCAAGAACAAGTGACTTAAAAATAGCCCTTCAAGCAAAGAAGTAAATAAATCAAAATTGGAAGAAATGGGAAAAGGGGGGAGGGAGGAGAACCTGCAATATTTGCGGATTTGCCTGTACTACAGCTCGCAAGGCTTGGAACTGAAACAATAGTTCCAACACCCAATTTCAAAACCAGTGTATTTACACATAGGAGACATAGACACAAACACACAAAGAATTGAGAGAGAAAGGAAAGAGAGAGAGAGAGAGAGATGACCTGCTGACTATTGCGCAAAAAATCAAGGGTGCCTGCACCTGTACCAGCAGCAGCACCAGCAGCAGCACCAACAGCAGCAGCAGCAGCAGCACCAGCACCAGAGCCCAGGTTGGGAAGGCCCTATAGACAAATCATTTAAGCCCACAATTGCAAGCAATCTCGCCAATAATTGAAAAACGAACACATGACTACCTGGGGAAAGAGGTCCAAAGGATTAGCATTTGGTCCACTTGAAGGAACAGTTGCTGGTTGTGCTGGTTGCAGAGGCTGGGCTGGAGGGTTTGCCGCTGGCCCACTTGCAGGAACTCGAGCTACTGGAGGAACTTCAGCTTGCTCAGGGATACCCTGATATCCATCAACAGAAAAGCTTGTGAGTATTAACATAATACCAAGAAGAAACAGACAAAGTGAGCTGAATTTGAAGAGGAGTGCCACAAAGCAAAAGAAACTAACCAATGCATGCAGTCATTGCCAATTCAAGAACAATATTTTGGAGCTAAACATTGCCAAGTTTACAACTAAAAACATACTACAAAGCCTGAGCTGATCATATGAAATAAAGAAGATGCAAACAAAAGAAAATTCATGGACAGAAGCAACACAGAAATGGTTACAATTATTACTCAAAGACTAGTTCCCGGTAACTGGAAAACAATCCATAAGTTTGAATTACTTTATTGTCCTCCAACTCAAGAACAAAGTCAAATATGCTGATACTTCGAAATTTGTGGAAGGGAGGCTGACGTATTAGCTGAATAGAAAAATTAAAGCGACTTGTGCACAAGTCACCAAACATCTAATCACTTACCGAATATAAATATTCTACAGCTCTCTCGGGGTTGTTGTAAGCAGCACGAAGTGCACGTACAACAGTATCTCTATCCCAAGTCCCTCCACCCATATCCAGAATCTGCTGAATTGTTCCCTCCAAGTTGCTTCCAGCAACCAGATTAGATGCTGCTTCGCCATAAACATCAGATTCAGACCTGCTTCAACAACATATCGAGTTCTTTAAGAAGAAAAATTTCTCACGATTGAAATGATAACTACAAAAGAAGCTGGAATGGAAACCCTTTCAATTTTAAAACATGAAGAAAAGATAGAAAGAATAGAAATACTCACGCATCAGTAGCAGGGACAGGGGCAGGGGCAGGGGCAGGGGCAGATTCACTAACACCGACAGGCCTGCGAATGCAAGAAACTCACAATTTTCTCAAAGGCAGAAGAAATCATAATTGCGTAAGCATCAGTTCCTACAGAACAATGTCATTAATAAATCTCATACTCACGGTTCCAAGGGTGCTACCGGAGCTTCAGGTGCTGTTGTTACTGGGGTTGTAGGAGGTGGGGCACTTGTCTGCTGGCGTGAAAGCCGCACACTCTAAAAGACAGAAAGCAAATAAAAACTCACCAAGGAATAAGGTCCAACAAACCATACCATTACAAAGGGAGCATACGAGATTTAATTAGTGACAAACCAATGAAAGAATTAAAGCACAAGAGTTTGAGAATAGTTAGAGATTTAAGGGAAACCAAAGAGGTAGTGATATGATGGTGTCAGCGAAACACCAAAATCCATTTTGAGCATTTTACAGTCATTCTAGAAAGAGAAATGAATTTTTTGTACATAAAATAAATATTACGGATGGTACAATATATATAACTTAGTCAATACGAAACATAGCATTTCAGATTCGAATACATGAACTTGGGTAACTGTAGCGGTTTAGAACAGAATTGGCCTAACTAAGTGTAGCCATAGGTTGCCAAAGTATAAATAGGCATCAACAAAGACGAAGCTTGATTCCCAAAAATCCCTAGAAGCTGCGAGCATTTAGGCCACCCCATTCATCACTCCACAAAAAGCTTGACATTTTGATGCAAGAGCTTCTCCTTTTTGTTGCCCAGTACCAATCCAGACAGTGTCAACCCCAATTTGAAAAAGAAATCACAGAAGAAATTGAATAGAGAATATTTTTGTTATAACTAGATGGACCAAAAATAAATTATTACTTATCAGCAGAATACTCATTGAGCATGAAAAGGGATTTTTTTTTGACAGGGGAACAGCTGTGGCGAAGAAATCGAGGGGAGATAATTATCACTTGCAATTATGAGTACAGCAATTGGAAACAAAAGAGCTACCGCCACCAAGACTCAAAATAGAAATATCATAATGACAGCTCTCGCACCTTAGCTGTAGCAGCCGTCGATGTGGAAGAAGTCTCACCAGATGAGCTCTTACTCTATGATAGTTTTAAGTAAATGAAGCGATGATCAGTTGAAAGAAAACAATTCCAAAACAAGGCACATAAAAAACCATGAATAAAAGCGCCCATTAAAAGTAAGAATACTAATTAGAGAGCCTTGAACTATTGGTAATGATAGTCCAAAGTAAAACCATAATTCAAAAATGTACTTATAACATTCAACTTCAAAATTTGAAAAAGCCTTTCAGCAAGAACTAGAAACCACCAATCCACCAGCATTTGAAGCCAAGGGGTACTTATCCCCCTCCAAAATAAAGGGGAGAAAATCGGCCCATATGTGTAGGGGTTCTATCACCATTGGATGAAAAGTGAATGACAAATGATATGGACCGTTTGCTTTACAGGTGACAACTTCTATATATTACAAGACACATGTCACTGCTTATTAGTCTGTCCAGCAATAAGCAGGGGTGATCACTTTCCCTTTAACCAATCAAACAAAATTATAAACTAACAATTCAATGAATGATATAGAAGCTCAATACATTCAAATAGAACAAAACATATAACCTTCTTAGGACGATACAGTAGCAGAGCCAAAAAAAAATTTCTTACAGGAGCGGGTTAAAAGAACAATATTAGTATATCTAAACATTCTAAAAATTCAAACAATATATGACATAAAATCCTTGATATATTAATATTATATTAAAAATAAGAACACAAAAGTATATTTTGTCAACATATATATACATACATACATACATACATACATACATATATAAAAGAAAGAACACTAAAAATTTAAGAATTTTCTATTGTAGTGTGATGTAATATAAATCTTGAGCATTTATTGAAAGAATACAAAAGATAATATATTTTTTTATTGGAAAAATAGCACATTATCATCGCATCGTGCTAAATTTATAATTTAAAAACCATAACAAATAAATGCACATAATCAATAAATACGAAGCTCAGATGTAATTTATTTCTTACCAATAAACAAAACACTAGAAACAAACACAGTATTCCATAAAGTCATGCTAGAGGGTGATAAAAAAAACTAAATCATAATCCATAGAGGGTACTAAAAAAACAAACTGTAATTTAATATCATATAACGATACAAAACATGAATGAAGTCACGTGTCACCACTTTATTAAGAGTGTTTTCTTTACTTGTGAATAGTGTCCACTTTTAATGCTTTGGCAATTGTTTTCGGATTTTTTTTTCTTTTAGAAAGTTAATAATTTGGTCATTGAACTTTGATTATATGGTAAGTGGGACTATTTTACGTATCATAAAATTTGATTGTGATTTCATTAGGAGTTGAAGGAAATAATTTTTTTACCTTTCTTAACACTTGAGGAGAGAGATTTTGAAAGATCAAAATTACAATTTCAATTTTGGAAAGGGACATACCATAATGCATACTATTTACAGGGAGGGGCGGAATCAACTCTCTAAGAGTAATTTTTTTCCTTTAGGGGGGGGGGAGCAATATTTAGAGGCAGGGGGCGGGATCAACTCCGACGGAGTAAATTTCTTTCTGTTGGGGGGCAGTGGCCCCCGCCCGCTCCCTTGTCTCCGCCACTGGGAAGATACAAAAGGCAGAAGTAATTCTATGAATGCACAAAAGAAAATCAGTACCACCTTGGTTAGCATGATCACTACAAAACTATTTTCAGCAACATTGTTTTCAGCCAAGGTTGTGCCGTCTTTAAGAACTTTTCCTTGATGGATAAGCATTTGTTGTGCAGCAGGATAGACATCTGAACCTTGAACAGTTTCTATATTCTTCTTTACGCCAGCAACCTGTAAAAAACAGTTTCAGGTTTCAACTAACATAACAGACTAATAGTGCATAAGAATACAGAGTAATAGAGCTTAAAGCATAGAAAAAGCAGTAGCACCACAAAGAAAATCTCTACATTCCATCAGTACAATTTTTTGATTAACAAAATAGTTTACAGATTACGCCACAAAACTTCAAAAAAGTTGGCCACCCACTATTACAAAGATGCTGCAAACGGGCCATTTCCATCCTCATTTATGCACTTGAAACCAGTGCACAACAGGTGTTACCGGTGGTTGATGCAAAATAAACTAATGAAGTACACTTGGAGTTCCTTTGAGCTTATGTTACGTGGAATAAGGTTAACAGGAGGGTCAGAAACATGTATCCCCACAAGCCTGATTGGTCTACACCCAAAACACTGGTTAGATATGGTTCTGCCACAAAGAAGCAGAATAAAAAAACAATCATCAGAAACCCAGCGCAATCCCATCCCTTGTCAGACAGGCCTACCAATCATGCCCAGAAGATAACAACGCATGGTTCAACCACAGAAAGACAGTTGAATCCTGTTGGGCCGAGCACTTCATTTGTGTTATGATTCAGAATTTCTACTTGAACATAGTGCCCAATCATCATCAAATGCTGGCGTTAACTTCACACGTCATTACAGCTACTGGACCCAATTGCCAGAATTTCCCAATAACCAACAGACTTGCCTATGAATGCACGCAATTTCAACCAAAACCTCGTCCACGCCGGAAACAATTCAGAGCCCAAATGAACTTCAGCATCCATCACCCACGAAGCGAACCATGTCAAGGAGCTAAAACCGCAACACTTACTAATGGAAACTGAAAAGTAAGTAACAAAAACAGAATTGCTCATCAATCGAACTCCAGTTACTACAAAACCTCTATCAAACCAAACGAGCAGAATCTGAAAAGTGAAAACGAGTAACGTGATTTAAACCCTAACCATACTAGATTCGGAGAACACACGCGCGAGGAGATCAAAAGCCTTATAATACAAATTCACAACTACAATGGCAATAATGCTCTTACGCATCAAATTCTACGGCGATATCAACAAATTCTACAGGATGCCAAAATCAACTTTCAAGGAAAAAAAAATACGAAGAAGAATAAGAAGGAACCGGACCGTATCTTCAGGCTTCACTTCGATTTCAAAGTGAGTGCCCTTCAGAGTCTTCACGAAAACTTTCATCTTCAACAACTCCAATTCTCCGTCCGTACAGGCTCTGACAGAGAGAAAGAAACCCCAGGCGCAAGTAATAGCTTATAAAGAAATAGGGATAAATTCTTAAATTTGCTTCTTTATATGGGTGGGTGGAAGCTGACACGCGCTAGCGAGCGAGGGCCGAGGGATACGAAGCGCACCCGGGAGATAAGGATCGTAGATGACGGGGATGGATAGATCTGTGCCGTGGCGGGCAGGCACCTGAAAAAACGCTGCAGTATTGTCGTAAATTGGATAAATTAAAATTTTTGGGTTAGTAGAGTTCGACAAGGACTCTCTCTAAAACTCTGTGCTTATTTTAGATCACCACATGATCGGCTCGGTTGTGTACCCGTCACCGCCAATGTGGGACCGTCACAACTAGTAGCTTCCTGATATATAACACTAACTAAAATTTTAGTGTACGTTAAAAAGTGAAGAAAGATAATGAAAAAGTGAAAAAGTTAGTAAAAAGTGTAAAAAAGTTAGATAAAAAGTAAGGAGAGAATAAAAAAGTAAGTAAAAATGTTGGTAAAAAGTAAAAAAGTTAGAGAAAAAGGAAGGAGAGAGAATGAGAATGTAACGATGTTAAAATTTTAGGGTAAAATTTTAGAGCTTCGAACAGTGTTTTGAATTAAAAACTAGTAGAAAATTAAGGATATTATAAATCATGTAAGAACGCGGTAAAAACTTTATTTCATATCTCTAAGTACGCAAATCAATCAGAATCAAAGGTTTTAATGTCACCAAAATAAAAGATGGGTGCAAAGTGTAAAGTCTTAGTACCCATAAACTTGAGGATGTAAAATAATGAGGTTCGAGAAATCACGTAAGCAAGAGAAAAAAAAAACTTTATTTCATATCACTAAAGGCACAAATCAACCCGAATCAAATGTTTCAATGTCACGAAAATAAAATATGAGTGTAAAGTCTTAGTACTCATAAACTTGAGGATAAGTACATTTTTTCAATATTTATTTTTCAAAAAAGTTATTTTTAACTCTAAGACTGTGTTTGTTTGTTTCCTATAAAGGCAAAAATATGTGGTCAACCAAAAATAACATGTTGGTTAACCAAAAAAAAAATTAAACTTTTGGGACATAAAATGAATTTCACTTCTCCAAGGCGAAATATTTGTTTTTTTTTGCATAAATAGCATATGTATAGATTAAATGATTAAGGAGGTTTAAAAACTTCAGAAAGTTCTAAAGGGCGTACCAGACACACCGAAGAGTCGGCTAATAAAAAAAAAGATTGACCAATAATGAGCGCAGATTCACTTATAATTAAGATAGCGACAAAGATAAAATTTCTCAATTTCCTTTCCATAGAAACAAACGAAAAGGAAAATACCTTCCCCTTTCGGCTAAGAAAATGTAACAAACGGAAAGGAAAATACCTTCCTTCGTCCTTTTTATACGAAACCAAATTCCTTCGCCTTTCGGCCGAGAACTTGTAAAGTGGTATCACCACAGGCCCATTATAAATCAAACTGAGGCCCAATACTGAATGAACAAGGGCCTAAATTTAACTGATATTACCGCTTCTAGGCTTGAGCCCATGTCTTTGACAGTTGGGGCTGGCCACAACTTTAGGACGATGTAGCACAAGTTACGAGGAAATATGTCTATCGATATTTCTTCGGTTTGGTGGGCGTTTTTCTAATCCGCGAGCCAGTAACAACAGGGTTTTGGCTGTTTATTGAAAGAAAAATATCCGTGCCTATGAAAAAAAAAAAAAAAATTAGGTTGGGAGTAAAAGTGTCCCGTCATTATCTGGGACAAGGATTCCCTCCTAATAGGAAATTATCTAATGTATCCTAACATGTCATTGGATGGATGACAACATATTAATGAATCCATCCAATAATCTGTATTAATGACAGCACATTAATAAATCAATTAAGAAAGTTTTTTTTTATTTTGTATTTTTTTAATATTTAATATAAACCATCGAATGTATTTATTAATGTGTTGTCATCCATCCAATGACCTGTTACGACACGTTAGATAATTCCCTCTTGGGAGGGAATCATTCTCCCATGATCTGACTGTGTATATAAGGATGAAATTGAATAGAATGAATAAATTAATATATAATAATAATTTAAAATTTAATAACTATTTTTAAAAATTGTATAAAATCCAATTACCAAAATATTCACGAACCCTTAAAGTTATTTTGAGCCCCTAGTAATAGCATTCGGTGGGAAGAGATGACGGCCCATTCCCTCAAAAATAATATATTAAAGTTCCACTCATAAATAGCACGTCTTGTGGTCTTCTTTTGGTGAACCTAGTCAAAGACTTTAACACTATTTAGTTTAATTAGATGTGTGCACCTATAGGCTATGTTTTTAAATTAAGCACAAGGTTTCGACAGTATCCAACCAGATCTAATTTTCGAAGAACCTTTTATGAATTAACTACTACCATTATTTATTGGACCAACTTACACGCATCTAAATTAAGGGTCCTTTGTGCTTGAAATAGTACATATGATCAAGTGGAGAAATTTTGAATGTACCAACAGGGGCATTACAAATAAATGCTTGGAGGGCCCCCCCTAACTTCCCCAAACAGATTGACACTCCCCAAACGGTACTTGGGAGTGAAAATTACTCTAACGTCCACCCTATCTATACGATATTATTACAACGTTGGGTGCATCGATGTCTTTTGACGCATTTAATTATGTGAACTCCCCAGATCTGAAATGCATTGAAGATTTTGGTAGTGTTTGTCTTTCTATTCCCTTGGCCATTTTTACTCGGAACAGATTCTTCCGAAGTGGTACATGGATCCGCCAATCAGAGAACCAGTTTCTCACGAATTAAGGCATTTTTTCATATCATCCTACACCTACATATGTTCCTTTACCATCTTTTAAAGAGAGGGAAAAAAGAAGAAGCAAAAATTTACAACTTCGCCTCGTAGATAATCCGTCAAGAGGGAAACGTTCTTTTTTTTTTTTCCTTTTACTGTTGAGCCGGCAAAGTGCCGTGCCGCCAAGATGGATCCGAAAAATCGGACGAGTCGAAATATAAATCGGAGTACTCGAAGAGCCCATCAAACGCCACGTACTCGCTAGTGTTGTTGTACACATCTCCGGCTCCCGACACGAACGAGTCGTAACACGGGAACTGATCCTCGAAACCCCAAAAGTCGCCAATCTCGGAAGAATCGGAAGAGACCCGGACCAACTCGGTCTCTACGTTCTTCACCTTCTCGCCCGAGTTATTATCAGAGGGAGGCAGACCAAGCTCGTCGTCCGAGGCTTCCAGAAGATAACCGAGTTCCGGCTGAGACTCGCCGGACTCCAACGACAAGTCAACCACCTGCACCGGCGAAGAGGAAGCTGGAGATATTTCTTCCTCGAAGCTCTTCATGACCAAGTCAAGGTCCTGAATCGTCGGATCTGGTTCTGAGTCGTCCAGGAAACCCAGAAGGTCTTCCCTGAGACGTTTCACCTCAGGCAAGTCCAACTCGTATATATCGTCCGAGTCATCTCGGACCCGCTTCTTGTTATTCCGGTCTTCCACAAAGCTAGACATAGAGAGAAAGAGAAAGTTTCCGATATAGATATACGAAATCGTGAGGGAAGTGGTGGTGAGTTGCGGCAAAGCGAAGAGCTGGCTTATATAAGGCGACAGATTAGAGAGAGAGAGCGTGGGGCAATGATGGTGACGCAGGCGCGTGAGGGGAGCGAATACTTAGGCCATCAACGGACGCCTCGCCTTTTTTTCTAATTTCGTGTCGGGATGGTTTCACGTTTTATTAAACTGGTTTGAATTCGGTTTACAAGTCCGGGTTTACAGCGGGCTCCGGACGCCTGCCTAGTGCCTAGTCAATCGCGGCCTAGTCTTTTAGTTTTTTTTAATCACTTTTCTTTTTCTCATCGGCTGTTTCTTTTGGCTCGGCTCGGCTCGGCAGTGGGAGACTTGGGGTTAGGGGCAGTTGGAGTCTTGTTTGTTCGGTGGGAAAATAAATTAGGGGGATGTGGGGGTGTTTTGGTAAAATCCAGCTTGAATGTGACAGGATGGTACGACAACGTTTTTAGAAAGAGGGATTAGGTTGCTGAAAGTTGTAGGTAATTGATTGCGCATTGCCCGGTGATGACGCTTATGGGCCGGCACTAGGGTAATGTTCGTTTTCATACTTTTTTTAGGATTCTAACTATATTCACAAATCTATCACCGAACATGTTTAGAATTCAAACACAAACACCAATACATTTTACACAATCTCCAACAATTTTTTAATTTTTTATTCAACATAAATTTTCTCTCTCTATACTTTTTCACATAACTCTAATACTTTTTTATTAAAAAATTACATCAAATCATTTCTCTCTCCACTTTACACAAACACCAATAAAACATTATTCAACATAAAAATTCACAACTTCTCTAAAATCCTACATTTTTACTCAACACGAAATTATGGTGAGTGAAATCCGTTTCGAATTTGGTGGTAGAATATTTTGTATTCTGAGAATTTAAAAATTTTTTGAAGATTTTTGTATACCGAACAATTTTTTAGAAAAAAAAAATCATCTGAGATATCAGTGACGTGACGATTTTAAAGAAATTTATAAAATTTAGATAAAATTGTAAATATTTAAATAATATTAAAATTGTATTGGCATGTGTGTAAAAATTGTTAAAAATTATTGATATTTATAAAAAATTGTAATAAAGTGTTATATTAAAATACGTTTGTTTTGTAATATTTAACATATAAATATAAAAATAAAATTCAGAACCTAAAAAAAATGTCAACCAAAAATGCCCATTGTATTTATCTTACTATTTCTATAAGCTTTCGGTCAAACAATTTGTAGTATCTTGTGTCTATTTCCCTTTTCTCCTAAAATTTTGGAGGAAAATATTAAAATTAAATTTTTTAATATACTTTTTTCCTGAAAGGCATCGGTCTGTAGGCTATTCGAGTAGGTTTAGCTGTTAACTCATGTACAGCTAAATTAATAAAATCTAAATATTAATGGATAACAAATGTCTGGAGTCGGGTAGGTTTTGGCTCTTAACTCATGTACAGTTCGATTAACAAATTTATGGGGCTGTTCGGTTTGTTTGTATTCTCATAATTTTTTGAATCCTGAGAATACATAAAACGAATATGTTTTTTAACATCACTTAAAAACAACTACACCACGTATATCAATAAAGTTAACATCACCTAAAAATTCTCAAAACACAAAAAATTTTCAAAACACTACAAAACCGATCAGCTCCTAAATAATTAATCGATAATTTTAGAAGGATATATGCTTAATTAATTAGCAGTTTCGCTTTTAACCTTAAGATCTATCGAGATTAGCGGAGAGGATGATAGGCAGTCATAGCACGTGACCTGTAAAGAAATATCATCAGATTTGGAAATCGAAGCGACAGAAGATATCAGAGACAGGCCCACTTGAATCCCTCCTCCAACCAAGTGGATGGTTTTTAAAACTGTTGAAATATTCTAGCTGCGTGGGCGACAACCTGGTCCAAACTTCTCAATATCTGATAGTACTGTACCCATCCATGGTACTCTTTCAACTTTGTCGGAAACCCCAGCGGTACGACACGCCAGACACCGATATATGTATATATATATTAAAAAATATAAAAAAATACCAATCCTATATGACTATATCCCTCAGTTGTGGGGACCAGATCCATCCCATTTCTCTCACTCGTGGTCCGCATGTGAGATATGAATGTAAAGAGCGGCGCGCCGAGCGGGTTCCAGAAGCAACGACCAAACCAAACTACACACATGACACATGGCAAGTCACGAGACCTACCACCAACGTGTTCTCAAATCTAAACGTAGCCAAGCCGACGTGTCAGCTAGTAGGCCATATTCGTATAAAGCCTAATTTGGCAACTGGCCCTCGCCTCCACGTTTACTTTCTATATACTATACGATTTTTTCTTTGTTGGCGTCAAAGCTACTTGTTTTAATTGTTTTTTTATTTTATTTTTTTAGTTTTGATAATAAAAACAAGGGAGATATAGATGGTGTTCGATTGAGTTGTGTTTTGAGAATTTTTAGGTGATGTTAACTTTATTCGTATGCGTGTTATAGTTATTTTTATGTAATGTTAAAAATGATGTTTGGTTGTAAAAAATTTTGTGTTGTGAGAATTCTAAAAAATCTTGAGAAATACTGGTTAAACGAACAGGCTCCTAGAAAAAGGTCGATACGATTTCCAACAGGTGGAAAATTTCAAGAAAATTTTATTCGAAAGTAAGCTCTCTTCCCCGACCTCTCTCGAACCTTCCTTCTCCAGCACTAGCGTCCCCACGTTGTCCCTAGTTTCCCGGCGGCGGGAGGAGCTCCGGCTCCTCCCGTCGTCGGCCCCATCCTCCTTCCCCCTCTCTTCCTTCTCTTCCCCCTCCCTTCTTCTCCTCTGCCCCCCGACCTTTTTCTTCTTCTTCTTCTCTTCCCCATCTCCTTCTCTCTTTTTTGTCCGATTTCTCCCTCCTTTCCCCCTTTCTTCTTTCTCCTTCCCCTTCCCCCTTCCCTTTCCCTCCTTCTCCTCCGCTCCCTCCTCCTTCTTCCTCTTCTTCTCTTCCCTTTTTTGTTCGGAACTTTGACGGTAGATCTCAGGGCTTCTGTGCATCCTCGGTGGCCACAGCTTTGCTCATCGCCGTCTCCTCCTCCAGCCGAGCACAACGGCACCGGTCTGGCTCCCATTGGACGGCGCGTGAGGTCTCACGCGCGCCACGCGCAGCGCGTGGATCTCATGCGCCCGTCCCTGTGCTCCCTGTTCCGGGCGATTGTCGGGGGTTTTGGCCGCCACGAGCCGCATGGTTGGGTCCTGCTCTCCTAGGCGAGCTCAGCGCTCCTCGGTGCTGTTTATGGTGGCGCGTGGTGCACACGCGCCGGGCTTTCTCCTTTCGCAGGCAGTGTCTCGGCCTCTCCGCTTGTTTGGTGCTGGTTCCGTCTATTTTTTGTGTTTTTTTGGTTTTGTTGTGTTGGTATGTTTTTTTTTTGTTTTGGTGTTTTTTGTCCGGCTCCTGCGTGAGCTTTGTCTGATCTTTTGTGGATCTTGTCTGCCCTTGCATGAGTTCTCTGTACCGGGCTGTGGTGCTTTCTTTATTGGCATGTAAAGGTCCCCGTAGATATGTCTACCGTGTTCGGCCGCTGCTCCCACTGCTTTGCATGGAGCATATAACGGTTTTATCCGATCCGTCCTTGGATCCGCCGATGTTTATCGTCTGGTCTTTGTATCGGTTCCTATTTGAGACTTGACCTAGAAAAAAAAAAGATTTCCAACAGGTGGGGCCAGTAGAGTAGTGGTGGATGTTTAAAGCAATCACATGATGCGCCGATGCGGGGGGATGAGTTAGGCCATGTTATCAATGTCGAGTGGGTTTCACAAGGTGCTTGGTGGGATGTGGACCGTATGGGGAGAATAAATCATATCTGCACCTTCCTAAAGCGATACATTCATTTACTCTCTTTTTTTCACAAACTTTTATGAAATATATATATATATTATTAGGCTGAAATAGTACTTGGGGATTAATTAAAATGTGAGGTAATTTTAGATGGTCCACGAGATGGACTTCACGGTCCAGATGAGGCGAATAGAACAGGTTAAATAAGATATTCAAATAAATGTTACAATAATAATCGATATCGCGAAGCGGATGCGATCGGAGAATGGTGCGGTACGTGTATTTCTGAGGGAATTCGGATGACTTCGGAAAGGTTTCGAGGCCTGATTGGTGGGAACGTGTCAAAGGCTGAGATCGGGTATCTCCTCACAACCAGATCAGATGAACCACACAGCTTTGCACGAGTCAAGGGGCACGCCCACTTCTCAGATTGTCAGGTTTTTTTTTGTTGGATCTTTATTCGGTCTGTTTCGGGTCACGAGGCACCCACGTTTTCAGAAGAAACCCACGGTTGCGGAAGAAAAATGAATAAAAAAATAAACCAATATTTTTATATACACGCTTCATTCTTTTGATTGGCCGCTACTGACTACCATTGTCAATGGGTGGCCTGCAAGCCTTCATTTTCTTAGAGGCTGTGGCGTACTACTTCAGCATGAAATGAGATGTTAAACGATCAACGATTCTAAGAATACTTCAGCAGGAATTATAGAATATTGTGAAGGGAGAAAACAAAAGAGAGCTGGCCAGGCCGTCAATGGTGGACCGACGAGAATTAGAATTATTGGACTGAGTAATTATCAAACTACTCATGCTAGTTGAATGGTCCCGTTTGCTTCGTTAGATTAACAAATTGCTCATCTAGATGTAATGAATCATTCAACTCAAACGCCCTTCATGCTACGTAACATTAGTTTCGGCTGTCCAGAAATCCAACTCAAACGCCCATCATGCTACGTAAACGCCTGACTAAATGTTTAAATGAGTCGATTAAAAAGTTTTCTTCAAGAAAAAAGAAAATGCAAAATATACACAAATCTTTAGAGAATATAATTTTGGCCAAGAAAATTACTTTTTCTTGCTAAAATTTGGCGGAATATATACCATATTTCTGGGCAATCATACATTTTTAATTAAGATAAATACACTTTACATTATTCAATTATAAAAATCTTGATACTTTATACCCATAATTATTATTTTTATCACATTACACTCACAATTATTGATTTCAAATAGTTTGTACTTTATGTTAATAAAAAATTACGAAGATAAAATTGTCATATCGCGTACTAAAAAATCATTTTATTTTCAAATTAACGAATTTTTTTAACAAATGGAACTTATTATCTGAAATCAATAGTTGATAAATTTTAATGTGACAAAGATAATAGTTGAATGTGCAAATTAAGTGTCAATAATTTTATAATTAAAGGGTACAAAATGTATTTATTCATTTGTAATTTGAATGATAACGTCATTATTGCTATAAACATGACCACCTCCATTAGTTGAGTTTGTATAGCACGTTAACTTGTTAAGATCTATTGGAAAGAACAATCAGGGTGTTTTCTCACCGATTTCTTTGATAGCCACATGAGTCGGGGAGTTCATCTTTGTACGTCTCGATGCGTGTGGAAAAGAAACATTTAGAGTGGTCCTCCACGATTTAAGGTAGAAAAACAAACAGACAGACTTTGTTTGTTGCTCTATTAGCCAGTTGCCAACATGCTTAGAAGTAGATGTCTACCTAGTGGTCTCTCTAGCTCCACTCCAGCTAGCCACTACGAGAATATACTTCAAACATTGGATTCAAAAGCTTTTACTGAGTGTGTTCGGTTGAGTTGTGGTTTGAGAATTTTTAGGTGATGTTAACTTTATTGGTATGCGTGTTGTAGTTATTTTTATGTAATGTTAAAAATGATGTTTGGTTATAGAATTTTTTGTGTTGTGAGGATTCTAAAAAATCCTGAGAATACTGGTTAAACGAACAGACCCTAAGAGTCAGTAGTCACGTTTGATTGTTAAAATTTTAGGTGTTGAAAATTTTGAATTACTGGAGTCGGTGAAAAAATGAAGAAACAGATGATTTAAATGTTTTTTTTAATATTTATTTGGAGTAAAAAATGATGATCTGATAGAGAGAGAATTTTGTATAATTATTTTATTAGAGCCAAAATTTTGAACTGTCAAAGTTCTTCTCAATTATTCTAGACGGACATCAAAATCAGTTTGGTTAATGCAAAAGCTCTAAAATTCCACACTAAAATCAATTTAATATAATAACCATATAAATAAATTGTATATTTTTTGACTTGTTGAGCCGGCTATAAATAAAACTTAAATGTGAATAAAATACCTTATAAAAAAGAAAACCCTAAAAATGGTTGAAGGTCGACATGTGGGTTTCCATGCAAAGAGCTAGGAAAGTATTTGAAGAAACACGTTCTACACGGGAGGAGGGGATCAAGTGGGAAACAAGATCTTCCAAACGAGATATTGCAGGTTCCAAAATTCCAATTCCTTGTTATGGGGAACACTCTTTGTGTGGTTCCCGTTCTCTCGTGGTCTTTCTTTAAGAAAATTATTTTCCATTAAGACGATGACTTCAGCCCTCACGCATTGACATGATTTCCATCACAAAATTACACCTTCCAAACGGCAAGACTCTTATATTCACATTTTCTGCGTGATTTACTTGGCTTTCAAGGTAATGGGAATCGCATCTAACTTGAGAAGAACAAATAGACAATTATCGAGTACGTGGTGGGTCAGATTTGTGATGGCCGCTCTTCCCCACCAATATCTGAATCAAGAAACTTCCTCGAAAGAACTTCCTACCTATCAATCTTCTTCCAAAGCTGCCTTTTAACTGTTCTCATCCTCTTTTTGAGTGGCTTTACTCTTTTGTCTTCGAGAAAAAAAAATGGATCTCTACCTTCTTTCATTCAATTTCCAAGCAAATTCCTTTCGTTCCAACTACTCTTGTCCTCAACTAGAATTGAATGGAGCACTTGTAAAAATCTTTCATCTAACTGTCAGGTGGGTTTGGCTTTATATAGGTTGAAGTTTTTGGCCAGCCACGATTGATGGGCCTCTTTCTGCTTTTTCTTTGTTTTTCCGTAGATTTTACGTGTTGGAAAAATTTCGGTCTTAAAGTTTTAGTCTAACATGTCATAACAAGGGTTGTAATATCATTGATAGAATTCATTAATGTATTATCAACCTCACAATCCTTATTATGACAGAAACTTTAAGATTGAAACCTTTCTTTACGGTGATAGCAATATTCCTATATCTTAATTAGTAGACAGCTTGTTTCGTTAAGGGCTAGAAATGAAGACTTTGTGGAAATAAATGTGAAACCTAAAAGAAAAAAAGAAACAGGGCCTAACACAATCGAAGTTATAGGGGCTGGAGACATCACCCACTAGCCAGTAAGAAAGGATAAGCCTCAAAGCTTTAAAGATAAAACACGTCATGGGCATCTAAGTCCAAGTCACATGGAGAGAGACAAAAAGTTAGACAGCAAAGGTGTTATCCTTCTTAATTACTTCTTAGGTACCTTAGAATTTAGATGGGGGAATATTAGATATGCACACTGACTTCAAAGTTGTCGGTGTGGCTACTTCCTCCTATGCTTTGTTTTCGCTTCCTCTTCGGTCTAGAGGGGGAGAATTAGCAAGTTAAAGCAACGCATATAAGACATGCCGTAATCTAGTGTGGGCAAAGACTACAATTTTTAACCTCATGAATTGGCTTAGTGATTAAGGTTTAGGTCTAGGTGATTTGTTTATTCTAAAGTTCTAAATTAAAATTCTCAGAGGTAATATTAACCCTTTGGGGTTACCGCCAGATCTTGTAGTTTGGTAATTGACCCGTTTACGTGGAACGAGATGACTACACAAATTCTGAAATTCATCGAGGTGTGCATAAGCTGGTTCCAAGTTAAAAACCTACTACCAACCCCTTAAGATCACCACGTAGTTAGGCTTGTTAATTATCCAGTTTGGATGAGACAAGATGATTACACACATTTTCGAAATTAATCGAAGTGCGCATAAACTAACCGAGACACCCGATTTAAGGAAAACAAAAACAAAAGGATTGCAATTTTTCGTTCTAAACAACTGCAAGAAGAACATGTGTTATCTGTAAATCTCCATCCGTTAAGATAAGTACAAAATGAAGTTTTGCTTGTTTTTTACTGTGGAGAACTGGTCGGAGCTACCTTTCTTGGCAGGGATATTTATAATCATCCGATAGCTTTACACCTAACTAGATCCTCGCTATTCTCGTGACAATTATCCATAGCTCACCCCGGATTGCTGGACTGCGTTGCTGTTACATACTCAGCTTATTGTTAGCTTCTTTTTTTTTTTGGACCACTTATTTCAAAAACTTCAGTTGGATAAGAAGTAGGGGTAGATTTTATGTGACGTGAGGAGTCTCAGGTCTTAAAGAATATTTACACTCGAGTCTTGATGCCATGTGAACCTTGTTCACGGAAGATTTTGCACTTACTATTTTGATTCATAGTGTCTGGTAAGTTCTCAGTTCTCTGATGGAATCAGATGGATATCGAAGAAGGACGAATTTATGTTATGGTATTTTGCACTTACTATTTGAAGTTTGTTTGTAAAATATCGCATCTGTTCCTGCCAAAATACAACAAGAGAAAATTGGGCCCACTATCATCTGTGCCTGCATTTTCATATCCGTGAGACAAGCTACCCAGAGCCCATATTTACGAATATTATTGCCCATTTCCAAGCTTAGAATACTTGGAAGTCGTAGAAGGCCTCTTCAAACTACTGGGCTGGGTCTCTGGAAATTAATAGGGGATAACGAAACCTACTGGATCAGGGCCGAGAGGGAATGTCCATTTCAAAGCCACTTGTCTCACTTTCAACTCTTTTGGTACGCTCTCAAACTAACCAATTTATTTTGTTGCTTTAGTTGTGATAAGATTTTTCTTCCATACCATTTGCAAAAATAAATTTAATCAGATTTTAGTATTGAAATATATTTCGTAACACTTCCTAGTGATCTGACTATCAGACCTGAAAGGAAATAAAGACAGGGGTGGCGTCGGATGTGGAGACTCTGATACCTAAACTAAATCTTAAGAAGAGTTGAGTATTAGAAGAACAATTTAGCTTAAGAAATTATGAAAGAGGGTACTAACTATTTATAAGAGGAGGGGTGCTAGAGTCCTAAAGGGAGTCTAATAGTATGGGCTTCAAGACTCCTTGTCTTACCTCGTGTCCTGAAGACTCTTGAGTCCTTATATTTCCTGGAGTCCTGGAGAGATTAACTTACACGAGTTAATTTATTTTGTTGCTCTAGTTGTGGTAAGATTTTTCTTCCATACCATTTGCAAAAAAAAATTTAATTAGATTTTAGTATTGAAATTATATTTTGTAACACTTCTTGATGATGCCAAAAATCACCAATAGTCGGAGCCAATCAGATTTGAAAGGGAACAAAAAGATGGGTGACGTTGGATGTGGAGACTCCAATGCCTAAATAAGATCTCAAGAAGAGTTAGTATTAGAAGAGCAACTTAGCTTAAGAAAATATGAAAGGGTGTACTAGCTATTTATAGGAGGAGGGGTGCTAGAGTCCTAAAGAGAGTCTAATGGTATGTGTTTCAAGACTCATTGTCTTACCTGGAGTCTTGAAACATCTTGAGTCCTTATGTTTCCCAAACTCCTAGTGAGATTAACTTACACTGGTTGGGGTCTAGAAGGGGCATGTTAATAACACTAGTTGAGTCCTTATGTTATTGTGTAGTCAGACCAATTCTCTGGTGTGGAGGTGCCCTTGGTAATGTCACCTCATGGTGCCTTTGATATTGTATCGTTAAGGGTGCTCTTGGCACTGTAGCTTCATGATGCTCGTAGCATTTTGCAGAGAACGACTAGGTTCCTGAAATATCAAATAAGATAAAGCTAAAAGCTTGACATGTTAGATAAGATATATTGAAATTATCAGGGTAGGTAAAGAGATATTATCAAGAGGATAAATTTAACTTATGCAAGACTTTATCTGTTCCTTGCTCCGAGGTCGGTCTTGTCGAGGGGTGCCGTGTTAGAGTATGAAACGCCGCAACTTTCTTTGTTGGAGTAATTACTCGATCTGTCGCTTGAGCTCATAACATTCTTCTGTGTTGTGCACGTGGTCTCTCTGGTGTCATTTTTAGCTTCGAATGCCATTTTGACACTTTGGGTTTTGTCTTATCTACATCAAGATCTCCCTAAGGGTATTGTCGAGAGCCGTGAAAGTAGTGATGGGGCGTCACTCCAGAGGTGGTTGGTCACGCCGCACTAGTCCTGGTGAGATGTCACTACCGATTTGTCGTCGCTAATTTCTGTAGTGAGAACTGTTAGTTTCGCGGTCTCTTTTGTCCCCTGTTGTTCGGGACGTTTTGAATGAAGACGTGCAACAAACATGTCCTTGAAGTACATGTGTTTCTATTATTTCGTCATAGCATCTGCAAAATTGGTCGGGTCTTTTCGCATGAGGGTTTTGAGGAAGTTGCTCGGCAGTAGGCCTGTGATCAAAGCCATAAGCTTGATCTCGTCAGTGGCCTGGAAGACCGTGACTGTCTCACGATTGAATTGCGCTATGTAACTCGTAAGGTTTCCTTAGGGTTCTGAAGTGGCTTAAGAACTGTGTGTTGAGGGTGTCAAAGTCCTCGATAGTTCCGACTGGTAGACCAGAAAACCATCGTTTTTCTATTCCCTCAAGTGTTAACGAGAACGCCCAATAGAGGATGAGATCTGTATATGATTGGACGTGCATGTGTAGGCGAAAGATCTCCAAATAGTCGCAGGGGTCTCAGAATCATCGAATAGGTTGATCAGAGGTGGTCGAAAGCGCGGGAGCAGTGGGCACGCAAACACTTTTGTTGTAAACGGGGAGCTGTAGACGTTTGCTAAAATGGTGGAATCGCTAGTGTTAGGGTTATGCATCAACTTTTGTTGGAGGAGCCTGATCTGTTTTGTCTACCCGGCTATCTGATCATGGAAGGTGGTCCGCCAACCATCAACTTCGTGTTTTTTGGGGGAAGATTGGTGAGTCGAGTTATTGTCCGCAGTTTTCTTTCTGTGAACGAAATGTATTTGAACGAGGAAGGGACATAGGAGGCTTGACCTGCGGGATCGTGCTGATCTGGTGAACAAGGTTCTCCACAGACTGGACCAAGGTGGCCAGCAATGCGTTGCTGTTGAGGATGAGTTCTGTGTTTGTGATCGGATGTGGCTAGTCACCGTTCGGTATTTCAGTAGTGGAAGTCATTACGTTGAAGGAATGATGCAAAGGGGTGGTTGAAAATTGTTGTGGTGAGCGTAAAAGTGTTTGAAGGTGATTTTTTTTCGACAAATTTCCACAGAAGTTGCTAACTGATAATGTCAAAAATCACCAATAGTCGGAGCCAATCAGACTTGAAAGAGAACAAAGAGAAAGACGACGTCAGATGTGAAGATTCCTGATGACTAAGTTAGATCTCAAGAGGAGTTGAATATTAAAAGAGCAATTCAACTTTAACATTAGCTAATGTTCACAATTTTATGAAAATCCTACATTTTTTTCAAATCGACATCCTTATTTTGATATCATATATATCTGTTATTTATTTGGAAAATTAAAAATGGTGATAAAAAGGCGTAAATTTTATTATTAAAATTATATTTCTTAAGAACAGGTCACATCGAAACTTCAATAACTCGTGAGGCCTTTATTATTTTTTTTTCTAAGGCGTGAGGCCTTTATTATACTTATTGTTCGTACCTGCATTTGAAACACAAAAAAAGTAAAACTTCTGGTTGAAAGATAGCTGGAAAGGGTACGTTGAAAGACAGACAAATTGCACTGGCGGTGGCACCTGACGACCACACTGAGAGAAAGAATAGCTGTTCTTCTACTTTATAACAAAAATTGGTGATTGAAATATGGTGTCCGATCACATCAACAGACCCCGTCGATAAAGGCGATGTTAATTTGTCGAACAGTTGACGGGGCAAGTCAGTCAGGCCCTCGCGGAGCGAAAGTTTGAAATTGCAAAAGCTTCTGACCAACAACGTGGTACGCGTGCTAAACCTCTGTATAGTCGTCCGGAGATAAAGCAAAATATTGTACCAATTCTAGTGTTGACAAAAGTGGGCTTAACAGCCAACCAGAAAAGAGTTAACCAGTCGTTTGCCTATTACAATAAGGGAAATGCTTGGGGTCCCGATGGGATCCCGAGCATTTCCCGATAGACATTTCCAGCCTCTATCAATATCATTTAAAAAAAAATGATAGAGGCTGGAAATGTAATTTTCAGCCTCTATCGGGATGGCATCGGGATCCCATCGGGACCCCAAGCATTTCCCTGTAAGGCTGAAAATTACATTTCCAGCCTTTATCAATATCATTTAAAAAAAAATGATAGAGGCTGGAAATGTAATTTCCAGCCTCTATCGGGATGGCATCGGGATCCAATCGGGATCCCGAGCCTTTCCCTTACAGGGAAATGCTTGGGGTCCCGATGGGATCCCGAGCATTTCCCTTACATGGCTGGAAATTACATTTCCAGCCTCTATCGGGATGGCATCGGGATCCCATCGGGATCCCGAGCCTTTCCCTTACATGGAAATGCTTGGGGTCCCGATGGGATCCCGAGCATTTCTCGATAGAGGCTGGAAATTACATTTCCAGCCTCTATCAATATCATTTAAAAAAGTATAGAGACCGAGAGACGGCTTATGAGGCTTAAGTATCGGATATGTAATTCTTACTATGGACGTAAGATCTTAATAATTTTTATTTTTATTTACAGCATTTAAAAAAAAAGTGTAATTAAGACGGTGAACTTTATTATAAAGTTCATATTATAAATTTTTTTAAGAGAATCTCATTCTAAAATTCATGTTATAAAAAAATAATTTTAATTGTACAAAATTTAAAAGTGTAAGGTCTCAAATATTGTGTCAGATGGTGAAGTGTAGTATCAGTTAAAAAAGTAATAAATAATAATATTTTTTAATTTTTAATTTGACGTTTAACTTAGAGACATGCAAAACTCAATCCCGATCCCAAAACAAGACCATCTATAGGATTTTTTTTTATTATATAAAAGTAACTTATCAGCCTACAAACCTGAAATCCAAGGTTATATTTGTTTTGAGTAAAAATATAGGATTTTAGAGAAGTTGTGAATATTTATGTTGAATAGTATTTTATTGGTGTTTGTGTAAAGTGGAGAGATAAATGATTTGATGTAATTGTTTAATAAAAAAATATTAGAATTATGTGAAAAAGTATAGAGAGAGAAAATTTATGTTGAATAAAAAATTAAAAAATTGTTAGAAATTGTGTAAAATGTATTGGTGTTTGTGTTTGTGTTTGAATTCTGAATATATTAGGTGGTAGTAGTAGTGTGCATATACTTAGAATCTTAAAAAAGTGTGAAAACTAACGTACCCAAGTATATTCGTATATAATGTATTTCATAATATTAAATAAATTTCGGTCAAGAGATTTGTGTGCCATTAGCACTGAAAATTACTTGTTAGTCGCTAATCCCGTTGCTCGGAAACCAAAACATTTGCTAATTTCGTTACAGCCTGAGGAATTGATACTGGAAAGAAGAAAATAGCCCAAGACGTAACACCTACTAGTCCCTTTTGAACTTAACACGCAAGGTAAATAAAGATGGAAAATTTTTCCCAAGCTAAAAGATTAAGCATAATATTATACAGGAAATCACAAGCCAAACGAAACATCCCATACAGAGTTACAGACGATGTTAAACATTGTTTGCCTTAAGATGTTGGGTCAAAGTTCAGGTCCAAACCCGACCTGCCCGCCACACAACCCTCTGTTTTCGCGCCGTCTTCTGTAACTCCGGTCTCTTCCTGAAAATCCTCAGCTCGGAAGACTGGGTTCCATCGATCCTTTGCCCTCGACTCACGCCGTCCTCCATTACGTTTCTCGAAGTACTTGACCGCCACGTGTATCCTCCGCAGTATAGCGAAGAATTCCTCCACCTCGCTGTCGGTCACAGTCTTCCCGGACGCTCCTCCCTTGCCGTCCTCTGGCTTAAGTCTCTTCTCCTTCACGTCCTCCGCCTCACCGCTGTCGTCCCGCTTCCTCTTCTCCGTGTCCATGTTTCCCGGTCACTAATGTGTTAGTAGTTTAACGAGAATCTTGTGGGGGATCGCTGTAGTCTGTTTCTGTTATATAACGCGCTTGATATGGGTATTGTCAACGAGGTTGATGGATTATGACGTCGGAGCAGTGATGTCACTTGGGTAGAGCTTTCCGCGTCACGAAGATGGGAGGGTACGAGATGGCATGTGAGACGCGGAGTGATTAGTTGGAAATCCATTCATTGGTGGTGCGTATGGCCAAAATAGAATTCACGGAGAGTAGAATGGCCGCAAGGTAAAGGAGCTAGAGCCTAGAATTTCAAAGGAGAGATCAGTTTTCAAAAACGAAAAAGAAGGATTTGTGATCGAACAAATGCATTAAAACGACCCATTGCGGACTTACGTACATGTGCGTTAGGTGTATAGCTTTACATGTTTTAATTTTTGAACAAGTATTGAATGAATCTACACTAGTTCTCAGGTTTGGGGACTAGCTCGTTCATTTAAGGTACTGCAAATTAAAAACGTATTACCCCAAAAAAAACAAATTAAAAACGTTTTTGGCATTGAATTAGAAAGCAAATAAGCATGTATTCCAACATTAAGCTAGAGTCCACCAAAGCTTCCTTTCGGATCTCGTTTTCTATTTCTTGTAGGCTTCTAATTCCTTTTGCTAATAAGAATATTTGGGAAAATCTCCCATTTACAACGAGGTTTCCACTATGGACGCAAAAGTCATAGACCACCAACTTTCAGTCCCACCTCTTCACGCTCCTAACCTCTACCCCACGAGAGCCTACTAATTAATAATTACTCCCACCCCCGTAAAGCCTTTCACGAGAGCCGAGACCCAAAACAAAAAGTAAATGGAGGTGGCCGGTGGGTCACATTTGAGCCCCTAAATATGATGCCACAACAATGTTACCCACTGCTTCAATAGAGTACCACGCAATGCAAAATAGAATAAAAGTTGTTACAGCGCATAATCAAATCAAAAAGGAGAGGCTGGAAATCACGACACGTACACACACATCTCGGTTGGAACGAAACCAAAAAACACCGCCACCGGACGGGATCCGTCTAAACCGGGTCATATTCCGGATCAGGATCAGCGTTCAAGTCAAAACCGACATTCTCCTCCACCCCCTCCTCCCTCTTGGCTTCTTCCCCTTTGGTTCCGTTAACTACCTCCTTGCTCTCCCTCTCCAGGATCGCTCTTAACCTCGTTGAGCCTGCTAACTCCTTTACCTTGCGACCATTGTTGTCGGCGTTCTTGAAGTAACTTACGGCCACGTGTATTCGCCTCAGAATCGCAAAGAACTCCTCCACCTCCTCGTCCGTCACGGTATCTTCTCGCGCCTTCTTTTGCTTGCCGGAAAAGACGTCTCCCTCAGCCTGCCTCCTCCTCTCTGTCCCCTTTTCCTTTCTGCCTGCCATCTGTCCCGTCGAGTGCGAATCTGCGCTCTCTGACACGATAGATCCACAAATTCACGTCCGTCGTCCCTCTTTGAACGAAAATTGACCTACCCCAGAGCTAGCTGTGAGGCTAAAGGGCCTATAGAAGATATTTTTAAGCGGGTGGAGGAGAATGCGGTGCATATTCCGTGACGTCAGCAAAGCTCTGTACTTTACTCGATATGAGGTACGTAGAGTGACGTCAGATGTACCTGCTGGGTAATTCTCGTCAAACGGCGAGTAGCTGACTAAGCTGAGTGGGGCCTGTTGGTGGGCCACGCGGTAGCATCAAAGTCCGATTAATTTATTGGGTTGCCGGAAATCTCAGGCCGTACGCAAAACTGTGGGACACGGAAGAAAGAAAGAAAAAAAAAAAGTAAAGTTACGAAAAGGCCCTAGATTTAGTTTATGTTTGGTTCATGGGTTGTTCGGTTGGTTGATATTTTGAAGATTTTTTGTGTTTTAGAAAATTTTTATGTGATGATAATTTTATTGGTATGCGTGTTGTAGTTATTTTTATGTAGTGTTAAAAATGATGTTTGGTTGTAGAATTTTTTGTATTGTGAGAATTCAAAAAAATCCTGAATATTTTTTTATCGAACATCTCCTTAGATTTCAAAACAGTTTTTATTTTTTGCATTTTTTGAAAATAGTGTAGATTCTCTTGAGATTGATGAAAAGTATGTTAAAAGTTGTTGGAATTTATAAAAGTTATTGAGATTGTTGAAAAGTTATTGGAATGGATGAAAAAATTATTATGATTGGTAAAAATGTATTCAAATTGATGAAAAAGTGAGTGAGAAGATTTTGAAATTTTTTTAAGATATGAAACAAGCATAGTCTCTTTGACGAAGTTTAAGAGAAAGGGGGCTAAATTGGTATCTGCAGTCCTAGAAATGCGGCTGGGAATCCTCCTTTGTGCACATGATGCATCTTCGGTAGCCCTTACGCACAATCCGTCTTAAAATCAGTTGTCATTTTCGTTTTAGGAAGATAATGGTAATAAGTCGCACTAGCACGGGCTATATGGGACATGATGTTGAAAACGAGTTTGGAACCTTTCTGGGCCACTTGCTCCTGTTGCGAAGGAATTAATTGCAATGGAGACTAAACGGAACGAATCGTTCCTCAGGGATTGTTTTCTTGGCAGCCATCGAAGCATCTTCGTTGTTTTTATTTGGAATAGGTTCGTCTCCACATGTCTTCTCTCAGGAAAAACTATTCGTGTCTTTGAGAGATTGGGCCAAAAAAATTTTGTCAGCCTCCCCCTATCTTCCCCGACTTGAGAAAATTGATTGGGAGTCCACATCGGAGGCCCGGTGTAAGTTTCTGGACCTCTTGGGCTAGAGCTAGGCACAAAGTTTGGTCCATATTCAGAGCACTAGCAGGCTAGCAACGGCCCGTATTAGCTGACCTAAGGTCCATGAATTTGATCAACTTCGGACTCCTAGATATGACTCATCGTATGAGACTTATTAATAGAGATGATAAGGCTGCATGTTTTTTTTTTCCTCTTAAGCAAAGATGGATTTATGCTCATTACAAAGGTCACGGTGGCTTAAACTGCCACTCACAGTTTAGAACATAACATGCCTACCAAAGGGCAAAAAAACATTGAATATTTATTTGCACTACGTTGGATTCCCTCAGTTTTGTTTTAGTTGGCTTCTGTCAGTTAAAGCATGAAAGGGTAGTGACTCTGATATATGCGATCATAACTCTATGACAGTCCAAATCTCTCTCCCCACGAATTCAGACGTGCCAATATGTCAAAAACAAGTTCGGGACCATTGCGGTCACTTGGCTCTTGTTTGCAATGGAGGGACCAAATCAATCCTTCCTCTCACGGGCACAAAGATGCTTTGCTGTGATCATGTGGATAAGCTCAAGTGACGTGTCTTCTATCTATATGCTCTGAATTTTGTTAAATCTGAAAAGTACTGTACATACCGCGCCCACCACGACGTCACTGAGCTACCAAATTGTCCAGCTTGCCCAGCTTTCCTGCCGTGATACATTGATTAGAGGCCACATCATAAGCCTACGCACCTTGTCGAAGGGTCTGGAGTCTGGACCTCTCTTGGAGCATGTTGGGCCACAGCTGCTTGATAGAAAATTTGGTCCTTCCCCAATAGCACTAGTGAAGGCGTTAACGTATTAGCTGACGTAAAATCCAGGAGCTTAAGCAACTTGGTTCTAGATCCGACGTCTCAGCCAGCCATCAGTGACGGCCCTGAAGTGGAGAGCAATTTCAGAGCCAGAGCAATAAGAGCATCTTTTGGAGGGGGCACAGACAGAGACCGTCCACACAGATGATTGAGGAAAACTCGAACACCGTTTCCATAGATTTTTAATAAAAAGATGATAAGTGTTCATAGAAATGACAAAAACGAGGATCTCCCTCGAGTAATATATGTTGTTCGGTGCCGCAGATTTCGCATCTAAATTGAAAACTGTCTGAATGGGTTCAATTTATTATTCAAGCACCTCTCGATCCATTAATATTATGGAATAGCGTAACACTAGCACGTGGAATCTGCATGATTGCGTTTCAGATTAACCTTGCGTATATCCCGAAGGAAATTTTTGTCCTCCAGTAGTAGTACGGCAGATAAACTTAGAAATATATGGGTTGCTGAATGCTGATCCTGATTCACTAAATCTTAATTCTCCTTTTATATATATATATATATTGTTCTCCGAATAGGACCTCCCGTATCTCGTAAGCAACATCTGCAGCCTTGTACATGGGCCTAGAGGCCACCACCCTTCTCGGAGCAAGAGATCAAACAGCAGTACTCAAGCAGGCACCGAACTCCGAAGCCCAGTCATCCTCGCATTTCCTTTTTTAACCGTGATCATGGGTACGTTCGTTTTCACCATTTTTCAGGATTCTAAGTATATTCACAATTCTACCACCGAACATATTCAGAATTCAAACACAAAAACCAATACATTTTACACAATCTCCAACAACTTTTTAATTTTTTATTCAACATAAATTTTCTCTCTATACTTTTTCACATAACTCAAATACTTTTTTTATTAAACAATTACATCAAATCATTTCTCTCTCCACTTTACACAAACACCAATAAAACACTATTCAACATAAAAATTCACAACCTCTCTAAAATCCTACATTTTTTCTCAAAACGAACATCACACTTGTGTACTGTCCACTACGCTTCAAATAGTAAGAAGATAATACTAACATATTATAAACTAGTCACGAAGACCGAAGCCCGACAAGGCTATCCAAATCAGACAAAATCATCCTCTGCAGTCTGCATTATCCTTTCATATTTCTGTATACCGCTTCTGTGAGCAGCTAATATGATATAACAGATTGCCTATTCTCTTCACTTCGGTGGTTGTCCGCCGACCGGTTAAACGTAGCGTCCACTACAAACGTAAATTTATAAAGGTCTGTGATGAAGAATCCTATTTTGAGATTCCGGTTTTGGCAACTGTTTTTATAAAAAGCCGTTTTTGTTTTGGATGGTTCAAAAGACTTGCAACCCAGAACATATCTGATAAAGTTTCAAAAAACAGAATGACAGACTGTCTAAGACTCCACATTATATCAACGATGTCCTCAAGACCCGAAGACCGATTTCTTACTTCACCCGTTCCTCCTCCCTCATCGTCGCGACCGTCGTAGTTTCTTCATGTGGCTCTTCACGACCATCCCTGACAAGCGCCGCCTAAGGAACACGGTGGCCTGGGATACTGGCATCGGTGTCGTCAGAAAACTCCTCGTCCTCGATTTGGGTAAGACTTAACTGCACATTTTATTTGTGTTTTCTCTTCTCGAGTGATTTTTTTGCCCCCCCACCACCTTAATTAAGCTTTTACCAAAGTGATTTTCATAATTTAGATGTTAGCACCGAAACTCTCGAGGACATGACGATGGAGGTTAATACTCTTGTACACTACTCTACTCGTACATACAAAGGTGTAGTGTATGACTGTTTTTTTTTTTTGGTCGAATGTCAAATTTTTTCTACAATATTGATAAAACTTTACCAATTAATTAGGCTAGCGAACTTTCTTACTTCGTCCTTTCGGGTTTGCATTCATGTCATCCACCGTTATATACCCTTGTAGGAGAATGTTTAACACCGATGTTACTTCGGTGCCATTCCAACCCATTTTTTCCTGGTCCCTCCATTCAACCCATTTGCACAGTGCAAGTGATCAAAAGCTCTTTGGGAGATAAAGCCATGTTTGTTTAATGATTTTAAAAATATTTTTCTATTTTAAAAATGTTTTCTATCTTTTTCACACAAAAAAAAACCGTTCAATCTTAAATAAAATTTGCTATCTATTTATTGGTCTCAAATTTTGTAAAAAATAATACAAAAACTAAAAATAAACTTTCACAAAAATTAATAAAAACTCATCTTAAAAAAAAATCTTCTATCCAAATATATTTTTCGCTTTCCCATTCTTTAAGGGAATACATTTTAAAAAAAAATTTGTCTCCAAACATTATTTCTATGTACCCACAATTCTCACAAATACTTAAAAAAATATATTACAAATTTTTTTCTTAATCATTAAAAACAAGTTTTCTATCTAAATATATTTTTTACTCTCATAATACATTATTTTAAAAATTCTCTTTTCACAAATATCTAAACAAATATATTTAAATTTTTTTCTTAATCATTACTTAAATTTTTTTTTTAAAATAAATTTAAAAAAGTACTCTTTTCAAGCACGACCTCACCAAAGCAGATACCTAAAATAACATATCTAATTTTTTTTCTTAATTATATAAAAAAAACTTTTTGAAAACCAAACCAAACATACCAAAACAGTGTGCCAATCAATCATGGTATCGCGGCTATCGCCGAAGATGCATTAAAGATATTCCATGGTAAAAGGACCCCACGCAGAAGAAGAAAAAACGGTGTCCGTGTGTGGACCGTCTGGCGTCGTATCTGGCCCACTGACCATCATCATCACATGCCAATCGAATGCTTCCTCATCTGCCTCACACGTATCTGATCACTCTCTTGACAACTCCCTTCCTCCTGAGTCGACTTCTCGGCTTTTATATACACATCGAACAAAAACTCAAGCTTCAACAGTTCCCGCCTCTCGGAGTCGCACTCTTTCACTGTCGGTCAAAAGTCTCAATAGTATCCAATGGGTTCTTCTGTCCGATTACGTTCTTCAAGTCTTTCTTTTGTTCTGCTAGTTTTGCTGTTATGTACCGCCGGAGTAAACTCGTCCTCCACCCCACCTACCAAGATCGGCGAAGGCTACCGTCTGGTCTCCCTTGAAGAGACCCCTGATGGTGGCCTCGTGGGCCATCTCCTTGTCAACAAGGAGAACAAAATCTATGGCCTTGATATCCGTCATTTGCAGCTCTATGTCAAGTAAGCACTACTACTTTACTGCTCTCATATTTTGTGGTTCGTGGCCATTGTTTTAAAATGCACCTCGCTCTCAATAACCCTTTTGCTCTGTCTGCTTCGTGATTTTGTACAGGCACGAGACTCAGGATCGATTGAGAGTCCACATCACCGACGCAGAGAAGCAGCGGTGGGAGGTACCCTACAACCTCTTGCCTAGAGAACAACCTCCAAAGCTTGAGCACACCATTGGTAGGTTAAGAAAGAGTACGGTAACTGTGTCTGAGTACTCGGGCTCCGAGCTCATCTTCAGCCTTACCTCGAACCCGTTTGGGTTCGCGGTGAGGAGGAAATCGAATGGCCAAACCCTGTTCAACTCAAGCTCTGATGCATCAGACCCATTCGGTAGCTTGGTGTTTAAGGATCAGTACCTTGAGATTTCTACCAAGTTACCCAAAGACGCCTCTCTGTATGGCCTGGGAGAGAACACTCAACCACATGGGATCAAGCTATATCCAAATGATCCTTACACTTTGTACACCACTGATATATCAGCCATCAATCTTAACGCTGATCTATATGGATCGCACCCTGTGTACATGGATCTTAGGAACGTGGGTGGACAGCCTTATGGACACGCGGTTCTGCTTCTAAACAGCAATGGGATGGATGTTTTTTACCGGGGGACTTCTTTGACGTACAAGGTTATTGGGGGTGTCTTCGATTTTTACTTCTTTGCTGGGCCTACGCCTTTGAATGTGGTGGATCAGTACACTTCGTTGATAGGCAGACCAGCTCCAATGCCTTACTGGGCGCTGGGTATGTTCAACTTCTAATCCTTTTCTCTTTCTTTCACAGCATTTGGATCTGATTAATTATTTCAGCGTTCAAGTCATATGATTGAACTTACTAAAAGAAGTCATAGAATTAGAGGTTTCATTTAGGACATTGTGATAAGAGGGGCCATCTTTTACGTCAACGCGCAATAGCGCCCCTTCCTACATTCATTGGCTTGTGACTTCGGTGTTCTTATAAGTTACTGGTTTTACATTTGCTTTTCGTGAGTAATCATATGAAAGGTTGTTCACTTAAGCAGACCTGTTTTGGTTTCTTTTGAAACTACGTCGTGCATAATCATTCTACAGACAGCATAATACTCTTTATCTTCTCCCTCATTGATGACTTTAGGCTTTCCGCTGGGTATTGTAAGAGCAAAAAGTTAAGTATCTGGGGAATGAATTATAACCGCCTGATTGGTTTGGTCTAATGGTAAGTATTGATCGATGTTTGATCAATAGACTGTACGCACGTTTACATACACGTAAGACTGTTGGACAGGGATGTTTTGTTTTTCTCCCTTGTTAGGTTGAGGCTTGGGACCTGGATGGTTGGTCTCTGTTCTGCTTTGTTGTGATTTTTAAGGCTCTTTTTGATTCTTTACTCTGTTATATTCTCCAGAAGGAACTTTTAGGTCTTCAAGTTTTTTTCTTTTCCTGAAGATATTGCTAAAAAATTATTTCAAGGTCCACATAAAAGATAAAATCCGGCCACACGTAAAGTTAGAACCTCCAGATTATCTCACTTTTTAATTTTTTATCTGCCTTTTGCTTGAACTTTTCAAGGCAAAAATCTTGGCCTACCTTTTCACGTATTTGTTTAAAGCGATTTTTGGACTCCCTAGAAAGCTCTATCATTACTTAAAGCTTTGGATACATTGCATACTAAAATTATCTTTCCCACATGCGGTGGAAATTGAAGGAACATTGTCCAACTTCTCCTACAATGATCATGTGATGCTTTCATTGTAGGCCCCATCTGATGCTAATTCTAGGCGACCATTTCGGTAAGAATTCCTGTAGATGGGCCCATAACCCTGCATCTACAGCTATCGGGTCTTGTGAAGGGACACTGCCCTAGGTTGTGGGGAATTTATACTGAACAGTTGTCGTTCCTCCCATTATAGCTTGTCTCGTGTCTGTGGGAGACTGTCTACGATACTTATTGCATGATAGGGGGGACAAAGGATGAATGACATTTCTGCCATTGCCCCAATACGTTATGTGAGCTGTTAATGTTTGTGGTTATTTGTGCTTTTCTTGGTAATGAAATATCGAAAGAATCTATTTACAAGGGATTGGTCAAGGTGGTAAGGCGTGAGACTTAGGATTTGCTCCCTCTGAAGTTTTATGTTCAAATCATTTCAGATGGAAATAATTTTTTGGAGTCACTCCAGGAAAGTCAGACTAACTTGACTTGTGAGATTTGGAGGCTATACCAGTCCAGAATTTACTGGCTTGTTAGGTAGATCCATTCTAGTGGGCCTGCGGGATTGAGTTTCTCCTCGTTACCCAAAAAATATCTAAAGAATGAACAAATTTTCAGGCAACCTAAGATTAGTGTTTCTTAAGTTCACGCTGGCAAAAGGGTTGCTAGTATCAAAAAATTGGAAACCTTGTCTCAGCTAAGAGTGTATGTTGGTTAAATACTTCAATTGGTTGCCTGTTCCTTTCAAGTATCTTTGGTAATCCACTACACTGCAAGCTAATGTTTTTAGGTTTAGCAAACTATGTTCGAGTTAATTTCTGACCATAAGGGCATGATATGTAAACTCTGTTAGTTTTTAACATCATGGAAAAATGTTGGAGGTATATTTGTTGTGTATAAAGGAACGTGTCAATTTGTTTTGTCTGGTAAATGATTATAATTATAGTCGATTTTTGTTATGATCTGATGAGATTTGTTTTAGTTTGTGTCCGGCTTTGCTTTTGCTTTTGCTTTGTCAAGTGTCTAGCTTTCCTATTCATCGCGCGCAGTTGAACTTGCCTCTTCTCCTACCTACCTTATTTAATGTTATTTATTGAGCGGTTTATTCTACTTCTGTACCATCTTGGCATGCCTAACCTGTACTTGCTTAAAATCTTCCTAAATAAATTCTTCAACTCCCCGTCAAATGCAGAGCCATGGGGGGCTGAGGTAAAAAGGGCAAGGGAATGGCCTCCCGATCTCCGACATTGGAGTCACTTTCCCTGTGACTTTTATGCTACCATTAATCAAGGGAAAAAGGATCACCTTCTAATTCTTAGCATCTTACTTGAGCCTCACTTTCGAAATTTTCTAGATGCTAGATAAACCATTTTATATGTTAAAAGATTTCCAGAGCTCCCAAACATGTATTATATGTTCTCGTATTTAAACTCGTGGGGCATGTACTCCCCAAGAGCTAGATTTTGATTCCCTTCCATCTTTTAAGCCAACTACTTCACTATATCTAAAATAAAGTTGACTCACATGGGTATTCTCATGAACATTTTGCTTTGTTGTCTGTGCAACTCTAACTAACTAGATAGACAGATTTCATACAAACTGAAAACAACTTCACCCTTGAAATAATTTAAAATTGATTGGGAAGGAGACTACTGTCTGGGTTTTAGTTTGTCAGACAAGTTCCTTATTCACCAAACTACCAAACCTTTGCATCATGCCCTGTTGCATTTCCTCTGCTTCTTTTTAATTATAAGAAAATTGTAATACAGGTATTCAGACATGTTTATGCTAAGATTTGAGGATGACTTTTCTGACTTATATTCAATGTTGCAGGATTCCACCAATGCAGATGGGGGTACCATAACCTATCTGTAGTTGAAGATGTCGTTGAGAACTACAACAAGGCTAAAATACCACTTGACGTGATTTGGAATGATGATGATCACATGGATGGACACAAGGACTTCACCCTCAACCCCATCAGCTATCCTCGTCCAAAGCTTTTGGCATTCCTGGACAAAATACATAGTAGGGGTATGAAATACATTGTAATTATTGATCCTGGAATTTCTGTTAATTCCAGTTATGGTGTTCATCAAAGGGGCATTGCTGATGATGTTTTCATCAAGTATGGAGGTGAACCCTACTTAGCTCAAGTTTGGCCAGGGGCTGTAAACTTCCCTGACTTCCTTAACCCAAAAACAGTCTCATGGTGGGGTGATGAAATCCGTCGCTTTCACGAACTTGTCCCTGTTGATGGTCTATGGATTGACATGAACGAGGCTTCAAATTTTTGTTCTGGAATGTGCAAAATCCCTAAAGGCAAGCAGTGTCCAACTGGTACTGGACCTGGTTGGATATGCTGTTTGGACTGCAAGAACATTACGAACACAAGATGGGATGATCCTCCTTACAAGATAAATGCTTCAGGTTTGCAAGTGCCTATAGGATTTAAAACCATAGCCACTAGTGCAGTTCACTACAATGGCGTTCTAGAGTATGATGCTCACAGCCTCTATGGTTTCTCTCAAACCATTGCGACTCACAAAGGCCTTCAAGGACTTGAGGGAAAGCGACCATTCATATTATCTCGTTCAACTTATGTTGGATCAGGCAAATACGCTGCCCATTGGACAGGTGATAATAAGGGCACTTGGGAAGATTTGAGGTACTCAATTTCCACTATGCTCAATTTTGGAATATTTGGCGTGCCAATGGTTGGTTCAGATATATGTGGGTTCTATCCAGCACCTACGGAAGAGCTTTGCAACCGCTGGATTGAAGTTGGTGCTTTCTACCCCTTCTCAAGGGATCATGCCAACTTCTATTCACCAAGACAGGAGCTTTATCAATGGGAGTCAGTTGCCGAGTCTGCTCGCAATGCTTTGGGGATGAGGTATAAGCTCCTGCCTTACCTGTACACCTTGAACTACGAGGCTCACATTAGTGGAGCCCCAATAGCCAGGCCACTCTTCTTCTCATTCCCAACTTACACCGAGTGTTATGGGTTGAGCACTCAATTCTTACTTGGGAGCAGTCTCATGGTATCGCCCGTTCTTGAGCAAGGGAAATCGGAGGTTAAAGCTTTGTTTCCTCCTGGTACTTGGTACAGTTTGTTTGATAGGAGACAAACCATTGCATCAAGAGAGGGGAAATATGTTACACTCGATGCGCCTTTGCATGTAGTCAATGTGCATTTGTATCAGAGTACCATCCTACCAATGCAGCAGGGCGGCATGATTTCAAAGGAAGCTAGGATGACACCTTTTAGCCTGATTGTGACCTTCCCGGCAGGAGCTACTGAAGGAGAAGCTAAGGGAAACCTTTTCCTTGATGACGATGAGCTTCCAGATATGAAACTTGGAAACGGTTATTCCACCTATATTGATTTTTATGCAACTATTAGAAATGGATCTGTGAAGGTGTGGTCTGAAGTCCAGGAGAGCAAGTTTGCTTTAAGTAAGGGCTGGCAAATTGAGAAGATCGCCGTGCTGGGATTGGATGGAAGTGGTGAGGCATCTGCCCTTGAGATTGATGGAAAGTCTGTTACAGATGTTTCAAACATTGAGTTGAATGCAATGGAGCAGAAATTAATCGTGGAGCAGGAAGATGGAGAGGATAAGCAGAAGACTGTGATGGTAGAGATTACAGGTTTGTCACTTTATGTGGGAAAGAACTTTGCCATCTCCTGGAAGATGGGGATCAAAGGTTAAGAATTAATAGATACCTCTGATTTTCTCTACCTGTTTAGTGGTTTTTTTTTTTTGTCTAATTTCTCCTTCCGACTGTTGATTCTTCTCCATTTCTCCATTTCATTTTGCTGGAGAGGAGATGAGCCTAAGAACATGTTCATCCTTTTTCATGCATTTCTGCCGAGAGTGAGGTTTATATTGGCTTCGGCTGCTTATAGGCCCTTCTTTCATGTTGTTGCCTAAATAGCCTCGATGCAAATTTCGTAGTCTTTCTAATTGTCTCTTTCTTGACATTCTCTCCCATGGATTAATTCCTACCCTCCTTCCCTCAAAGATATATGCGTTCTTGATTGCTACTGCATTTTCCGTTGATGTTTTCATTGGGAGAAAGAGAAAACTGTCAAATTAGATTTAATAAAATCAATATTCTCCTGTAAAATTAGATTCGAACTAAAAAGGGTTCTTTTTTTTTTCCCTTTCATTTTTCATTTCTTTCAGGAGTTCCCCGGAGTGGAGAATTAAGCAATATTTTAGTTTTAAATTTGGCAGAAATTAATTGGCCCAAATTATAGCCACATTTCAACTCCGTAATGGTTGTTTTTGTTTTGTTCTGTTCTTAAATCCCCCGCTTGTAGGGTTCTGCTGCAAATTTCAGTGGGAATCTACTAAAAGTTGATTTTTTAAATTATTTAGATTTGGAGGAAGAATTAAATGGTGGGAAAATTTTTTTCCTCTTCTTTTCTTCTGGAAACTGGCCTATCTGTCTATGAGGATGGTTCGTCCTTTTATACAACACTAAATACATACTCTAAAGTGATAGCTGCACAATCAATGGGTGAGTTAAAAAAGCAAATCCCCTAGTGGGAATAGAGCTGTACTCATAATGCTGTATTACTGTGAGTACGTTGTTCTTGATTAGGGAGACAATTAAAATACGAGCATTTAATTTAATCATGTCATATAGTTATTGAAAATCATTACTATTTCTCTTAGATAAATAGTCCAAAGTTTTTTAGTATTACCAACCCAAAGATCTCATCAGTAGATTAAACTCATGTTTCTTCTAACTTCTATTATCTAGTCAATAGAGATTTTTAAGAAGATAAGAAATTAGAACCATAGCCACCAGACTAGACACAACTCGATGAGACTTGGGCAATGTGCTTGTAGTATGGCAGAGTTTGGGACTGATAAAGCTGCATGAACGAATCACGTTTGGCAACTTTCTTTCTTCTTCCTTTCGGGTTCACATTGGTATCATCGACAGTTCTATCCAGGCCAAAACCAATTTGGCTAGCTGTGTGCAAGTCATCAAACGAAAGTCATCAGAAAGTTAATATATATATATATATATATATATATATATATGACAATACGTGTACAACCCAAACTGGGGAAGAAGAAGAAGGATGTCCATGTCTGGGACCCTCTGGAGTATCTGGCCCACTGACCATCATAATTACCTCATTACATGCCAATGGAATGCCTCCTGATCTATGCCTCACAGACTAACGTTCCTCTCGAGTCTTGGTCACTATATACATGTCAAACAAGCCCAGGTTCCAGCACTCTGATCAGACTGATTTCAGTCTTTCCCTTTCACTCTCACTCGGTGTCAGTAGCAACCAATGGGTTCACCTACACCATTACCGTCATCAAGTTTCTCTTCTCTTCTGCTGGTTCTTCTCCTGTGTGCCGCCGGAGTAAACTCGTCCACCTCTCCACCTACCAAAATTGGCGAAGGCTACCGTCTGATCTCCATTGAAGAGACTCGTAACGGGGGCCTTGTGGGCCATCTCTTAGTCAACCAGAAGAACAAAATCTACGGCCCTGATATCCCTCACTTGCAGCTCTTTGTCAAGTATGTACTACTGCTCTTAACCGGCAAGAACGCACGAGGGGCCAGGGGACCCTGACTCCCCAAGACATTGAGAAACGAAGAAAATGTTTGTCGGCTGTCTGTGATTTTCTCAAATGCCCCCCTAAGAAATCAAACTACATCCTTACCTGGCCCCAACATCTCCTCTCAAAGACCATGTTTTTGTCATTTCAAAAATCTTAACAGTCATGTTTAGTTTTTAGTGAGTTGGCACATTCTCCTATCAAAGATTATGTTTAGGGCATTTCAAAGATCTAAATAGGCAAGTCTGGTTTTGTAGTGAATCGGCCATAAGGAGGCGATACAACACTCTTAAAATTGCACATTCAAGAGATAAGTTGTATTCCCATTCAAACTATCCCTTAATAGGTCAAAGTTACCTGAGCTTAGTTTTTGTGTATTTGAAACTCTCCAGCTAGCCTTCAGGCATGTTACAGAGAAAAAGAAAGAATCAAAATAGTCAAGGCAGTGAAAATCTACTTTACTTCCAGAGTATAGGTTGTGGAATTCTACTCTCATTCGTGACTGTTTTGAGGCTGAAGGTGCTTACTGGATTTTACAGTCGTGTATTCCCTAATTTTGTTGATAGACTGATTTGGACTGCCTATTCGAACTTTTGCAATCCGCTCGGTTTATCCTCTGTTGGGTAATGCGGCTAGTTCTACTCTGGGGGATTCCTCTCCTGACATTTGGAAGAAACTGTGGTCGTTCCGATTCAGGATCGACTTAAGCTTCTTCTTTGGAAGGTTGCTTGGAATGCTCTTCCTTGCAAAGCGAACACTCAGCGGATTTCTGGGGGTAATGAGGATAATTTGCACTGCCCTTTTTGCTCGTTCCTCGTTGAGTCTTTGGTGCATTTATTTTTTTGAATGCCCAATTGCCTGCATTCTCTGGTTCGAATCTCCTTGGGTTCTTAATATGCAGGCTCTCCCTCCTTGTAGGATTGAGGATTGGATTCATACTATTTTGTTAGCTCCTTCTTCTTTGCACCTCCCTATCAGTGAGCTTCAGCGTTTTATTTTTTTTACTGCTGTCCTTATGGACTCCATTTGGTTTACTAGGAATCAAATAATCCATAATGGTGTGCATTTTGATCTTTTGACTATTCGTACCCGTGCCATTTTTCTTGAACATTCCTTTGCGTGGAAGGATTGTCTTAGTCCTTCGCCTCTTCAGATTGGTTGGTCTCCTCCCCTGGTTAATTGCTTGAAGATTAATTTCGACGTGACTGTTCTCCCCTCTTTTGTGATGGTGGCAGCGGTCTGTTGAAGTGCCCAAGGTCTTGTGCTCTTTGCATGGGCAAAGCGCCTACCTCCATGCGGCCCACTTGTGGGCGAGGCAAGGGCAATGTTGTTTGCTGCCCAAGAGGCTTCTTTTCTGCTGTGTGATTATATCATCTTTGAAGGGGATTCCAAACCGGAGGTTGACTCTATTAATGACACAGGTCCGGTTGATTTGCAGATCAGCCGATATCCGCAGTTTATGTGGCAATTATTCTTCTTGGTCTTTTTTTTTTTAATGTTCGGCGTACTGCCAATGTATTTGCTCATGAAGTAGCTAAATGGGCTGTGCTTGAGCAATTGGAGGTGGGATGATCCTCCCTGCAACTATCCTTTCCTGTGATAACCCATGGATTCCACCACGAGGTTCTCTGGGCGATTTGGTTTTTATGATATTTACTTAGAAAAAAAAATATCGGCTTCAGTTAGGACATGCACCTTTTTGGGCTTTTTAACTTTATAACGTCTACTATTAATTTTATATTGTTTCCGATGGACTATTTGATCTTCCTAAGTATTAGGATTGCTACCAGATTACACAAGGATACCACAACGGGTACTTGATACTTTCCTTCCTTAGATGACAACGACACTATTCACATTTATTTTGCTTTCCCTCGTTTACTTATTTCATTCTTTACACACAAATCTCGTGGGATTCAATTCCACCAATTGTCTTATATATTCATGTATAGAATACGTTCAATAAACATATAGCATTCTCAAATCTCTCGAATCTCCCTTCTCCAAATATTAACACTAAGAAGGAAATGGAAAAGAAAAACACTAAAACATCCAGAAGAGCAGTTGCAAAGAGAACAAGGAAAAACACTGAAATATCAACTATTCAGAGTTTTTCCCTTTATTTTTAATTTCTTTAGTCCTCACTGAGTCAGCCTTTATTTTTATATGCTGTTTCATTTTTATTTTGACAGACTTCGTTTGAGTAAAATATGTTTCTCTTAAACTATCATTTGCTAGGGAGATTTGCATCAATAGTTTTGGACTTCTCTAAAGTGCTTTCAATCTTTAGAGAGAAGTAGTAGATGAATGTACACTTTGAAGCATACCGAAGGTGTAATCATGATCTATTTTGTTAACAATATGTATTTTCAGATTCGATATTACAGTGATATCTGGCCCCTAAAACAATGTTAGCTTCGTCGTCCCTGGCTCTACTGGGTGCATGCCCAAGTACACCTCGCTCAGAATAACCCTTTTGCTCTTTCTGCTTCGTGTTTTTGTACAGGCATGAGACTCGGGACCGATTGAGGATTCAAATCACCGACGCAGAGAAGCAGAGGTGGGAGGTGCCTTATAATCTCTTGCCCGGAGAATAACCTCTCAAGTTTAAGCAGACCATTGGGAGGTCAAGAGAGAGTCCAATAACTGCTTCAGAGTACTCTGGCTCCGAGCTTATTGTCAGCTTCACGTCGGATCCATTTGGCTTCGCGGTTAGGAGGAAATCAAATGGGCAAACCCTCTTCAACTCAAGCTCTGATGCATCAGACGCATTCGGTAGCTTGGTGTTAAAGGACCAGTACCTCGAGATTTCCACCAAGTTACCTGAAGACGCCTCGCTCTACGGCCTGGGAGAGAACACTCAACCACATGGGATCAAGCTATATCCAAATGAATCTTACACTTTGTACAACATCGATATATCAGCCATCAATCTTAACACTGATCTTTATGGGTCGCACCCTGTGTACATGGATCTTAGAAACGTGGATGGACAGCCTTATGCACACGCGGTTCTGTTGCTAAACAGCAATGGGATGGATGTTTTTTTACCGCGGGACGTCTTTGACATACAAACTTACTGGGGGAGTCTTCGATTTTTACTTCTTTGCTGGGCCTGCTCCTTTGGGTGTTGTCGATCAGTACACTTCCTTCGTAGGCAGACCAGCTCCAATGCCCCTATTGGGCTCTGGGTATGTTTAACTTTTCACATTAGTGGATAAAACAACTCCTTACAATAAATCATGACAATTTGCTATCCATTCAGAATTCTTTATACTGAGAAATTGAGAATATGATTCTTCATGTTGATTTCTCTCACTCATATTTGATGCTTCAGGATTCCATCAATGCAGATGGGGTTACCATAACCTATCCGTAGTTGAAGACGTTGTTGAGAACTATATAAAGGCTAAAATTCCACTTGACGTGATTTGGAATGATGATGATCACATGGATGGAAAAAAGGCCTTCACCCTCAACCCCAAGAACTACCCTCGTCCAAAGCTTTTGGCGTTCCTAGACAAAATACATGGCAGAGGCATGAAATACATTGTCATTAATGATCCTGGGATTGCTGTTAATTCCAGTTACGGCGTCTATCAAAGGGCCATTGCTAACGACGTCTTCATCAAGTATGAAGGAGAACCCTTCATAGGTCAAGCTTGGCCAGGGGCTGTAAACTTCCCTGACTTCCTTAACCCAAAAACCGTCTTATGGTGGTGTGATGAAATCCGACGCTTTCACGAACTTGTCCCTGTTGATGGTCTATGGATTGACATGAACGAACCATCAAATCTTTGTTCTGGCAAGTGCGAAATTCCTAGGAGTAAGCAGTGTCCAACAGGTACAGGACCTGGTTGGGAATGCTGCTTGGACTGCAATAATATTACAAAGTTAAGGTGGGATGATCCTCCTTACAAGATAAAGGCTTCAGGTTTGCAGGTGCCTATAGGATTTAAAACCATAGCCGCCAGTGCAGTTCACTACGATGGTATTTTGGAGTATGATGCTCACAATCTCTATGGTTTCGCTCAGGCCATTGCTACTCACAAAGCCCTTCAAGGACTTGAGGGAAAGCGGCCATTCATATTATCCCGCTGCACTTTCGTTGGATCAGGCAAATATGCTGCCCATTGGACCGGTGATAATAAGGGCACTTGGGAAGATTTGAGGCACTCAATTTCCACTATGCTCAATTTTGGAATATTTGGGGTGCCAATGGTTGGTTCAGATATATGTGGGTTCTATCCAGCACCTACGGAAGAGCTTTGCAACCGCTGGATTGAAGTTGGTGCTTTCTACCCCTTCTCTAGGGATCATGCCAACTTCTATTCACCACGACAGGAGCTTTATCAATGGGAGTCAGTTGCCGAGTCTGCTCGCAATGCTTTGGGGATGAGGTATAAGCTCCTGCCTTACCTGTACACCTTGAACTACGAGGCTCACATTAGTGGAACCCCAATAGCCAGGCCACTGTTCTTCTCATTCCCAGCTTACACCAAGTGTTACGGGTTGAGCACCCAATTCTTACTTGGGAGCAGTCTCATGGTATCACCGGTTCTAGAGCAAGGGAAATCTGAGGTTAAAGCTTTGTTTCCTCCTGGTACTTGGTACAGTTTGTTTGATATGTCACAAACCATGCATTGCATCAAGAGTGGGGCGCTATGTTACACTCGATGCGCCTTTGCATGTAGTGAATGTTCATTTGTATCAGAGTACCATCCTACCAATGCAGCAGGGTGGCATGATTTCAAAGGAAGCTAGGATGACACCTTTTAGCCTGATTGTGACCTTCCCGGCAGGAGCTACTGAAGCAGAAGCCGAGGGAAACCTTTTCCTTAACTACTATGAGCTTCCAGATATGAAACTTGGTAACGGTTATTCCACCTCTATTGATTTCTATGCAACCCTAAGTAAAGGAACTGTAAAGGTGCATTCAGAAGTTCAGGAGAGCAAGTTTGCTTTAGGTAAGGGTTGGCATATTGAGAAGATTAGCGTGTTGGGATTGGATGGAAGTGGTGAGGCATCTGCCCTCGAGATTGATGGAAAGCCCGTGACCGGTGCTTCAAACATAGAGTTGAGAACAACAGAGCAGAAGTTCCTTGTGGAACCTGGAAGTGAAGAAGCTAAGATGAAGACTGCGATGGTGGAGATTAAAGGTTTGTCAATTTCCCTTGGAAAGAACTTCGCCATTTCCTGAACATGGGGATCAGAGGTTGAAGAGGGGACAATAGGAGGCTACTGATATCTTTTGTTCTTTCTTGGAAACTGAGGATGAAAAGGGCTGATGATTGGTTCAGGAAAACGGCATTTCAACTACCGATTTAATTAGGATATCTGCGTTCTTTTCTTTCTCCCTGTTTGTTGTAGCTGGAAAGGAGCTGAGCTGTATGTTCATCTTCTTTCAGGCATACAAGCAGACAGAGTGAGGTTTATATTGCCATTGCCTGCTTAAAGGCCCTTCATCTGCAGATAGCCTGAGAATAAATTTGATGTTTATTTTGGAGCAACCCAAAAACAGTTTCATGGGACTTTAAGATGAACAAAAACATTAACTATGAAAAAAGAGAGTAAATGAAACATCAAATGAACCGGTAATTACCATCAAAACCATTGTCCAATTCATGTTGGTATTAATTAACTGCTAATTAGCATCATACACGTTCATCCCCAAAAAAATAAAGACAATCATACTTTAATGCACCAATGCTATTGGGTATTAATTAACCACTAATTACCATCGAAAACCATGGGTGGTCTTGATGACATTGGCATACAAAATATATAAATTAAAAAAGGCTTAATTACCATACATGTCATTTGATATCCAACTTTTATAAAATAGTCTAGTATTAAGGTGGACACCGAAACGGACGGAACCGGAATGAGCAATTCCGGCTCATTCCGGTTCCAATTCCGGTACCCACCGGAATGACATTTTGCATTCTGGAATGGAACCGGAATTGGAACCGGAAATTCCAGTTCCTTATCTGGACCTAAAAGACCCAGATTTAATTTGGGCTCATTGACCCAAAAATGAATTTTTAAGTTGTGTTTTGTAGGCCAAACAACTCTAAATTAAAATTACAACTAAACAATTAAATTTCAAAACAAAATAAACTTTAAATTAAATTTGTAAAAAACTAGTAAACAAACAATTAACTATACAAATAAGTAAACAACTAAACATTAATCAAATAATCCAAATTGAAAAAAACTAACTCTAAATTAAAATTACAATATTTTTTAAAATTTTAAAAAGTTGTACTGGAACCGAAAATTCCGGTATTTCCGTTGAAATTTCCGATTCCGATTTTTATGAAATATAGGATCTGGTTTCGGTATCGGAAGTGATCGGAACCGATACCGGAACACCGGAAACGGATGTTCCGGTTTAAACCAGAACATTTGCACACCCTTATTTGGTATGATTTTCTATGGTATAGTTTTGAGACAAATTAGTCCTTCTGTCCAACTGTCGTTATTTGTACGCCACGTCAGCACCATTCATGATTTGACACGTATTTTTTGGAAAAAATAATTAAAACATCTCAGATTATACTTATTTTCCACATCTCAGACACTGTATGTAACATGTTATATCTATACAAGAGTAAATGGTGTGGAAAAAAAATATAATCTGAGATGACCTTTTAATTATTTTTTTTCAAAAAACATGTGTCAACATTTGAATGGTGCTGACGTGACATGTACAACACTCTGCTGTTAAGTGGGTAACAACAGTTGGACAGAATGACTAATTTGTCTCAAAACTATACCACATTGATAATTTTGTTGAAAGTCATACCACATAGATTATTTTATAAAAGTTGGATACCACATGAACATGTACGGTAATTAAGCAAAAAAAGATAAAGAAAAGAAACAATGGTCGGTCTTCATTCTTCAAGCGTGGCTCGGCTGGAACTGGGCCAAATTTAAAAAGTATAGTGTAACAACTATAGATAGAACTTTCATTAAAGGGAAAATAATTATGTGTATGAGATGTGTACACTAGCCAGCAGGGCTATAGCTTAGTTGGTACCACCCATTGCTAACTAGCTCCAATGTATGAAGTTTGAGTCAGGACATAAGTCGAAATCATTTGTGAAAATAAAGTCTGACCTTGAGTCTAGTAGATGGACTACGTCTCTCTAGTGGTCTTGCTGGTACTGTGGTGACAGACTTGTTCATTGGGCATAAATTTTGGCTCAAACCCAACATTTCACAGCGAATTGGTTGAGTTAAATCCACGTCACCGCTCTCGACTGCAGCTCCTAAATCTAGAGAAAGGAACAAAGAACGAGAGGAAAAAAAGGGTAATGTGACGCTGGCACTTTCCTCGCAATTAGAATAACAAATACTCCATTTTGCATGGCCCTCGTCATCCTCAACGGCCCAACAGGTGGCAGACACTTGTCACAGTAGAGGACACGTGTCGCTCTTTCCTTCGGAAAAGACCGGAAAATGGGGTGTTTTGGCGGGATAAAGGAAGCGGATGGGTTCCACGTCGGCGGCTTTGGCGGGAAACCGAAGCAACCGTAACGATCCTCTCGGTCCACTCATCTCCATTTGCGTAGCTCACTTGGCTTCATCCCCCTGTATATGTCACCCACCCACCCACGGATTGGGTCAACATGCATGACATCATGACGATGTGCATGCATGACCGTTTGTGCTGCATAGCATATAAGTCATCCAGGCTCCAGCCACGTGACTACCAGGAGATATGTTAAATTAAAATAAATAAATAAATATGGCGAGGATTGGACTTTTTGCGAGCGGGGAGTGTGTTACTTTAGGTGGGGGTTGGCCGTTGGTGGGCCAGTTAGACAATGTCCCAGGGGTCCCCTGCCATGTCCTGGGTCTGGCACTTTATGGGCCGTTGGATGAAAGATTTGCTGCTCCCTTTGCAGACACGGTCAGGTGCAGCGGAGTCAGTCTCTAACGTATGACTTTTGGACTTTGTGTCGAGCTATTAAAATAAATAGGAATACAGCACCAGGTATTAAATGCTTATAATAAGCAGGTGAGCAACACTATTTTTTTTGGCCATTTGATGATAACCTTAAAATTGAAATTTTTTATAACCTTAAAATTATCTAAACCAAACGGTATTCACTCCAACTTTTCATATTCTTCCACTATTCTTATAAATTTCAGGGAATTTGAAATTTTGATCATTAAATTTATACATTTTTGTTCTTCATTTTCAAATTTTTAATTTTTAATTCTTGAGTTTTTTCCATTAGTGTACTGTTTATATGCTTAACGGATTTGAAGCGGTCGACCGGATATATGTGATGAAAGTGAGCGTTTGATCGGTACATAAAGAGGTCGACCGCTTCAATCGGTACAAATTTGCTGACGTGTTAGAGAGCTCCGTTAAACATATGGACGACAGACTGACGGAATAACCATTTTGTAAAATAAAAAAAATCCAAGAACTAAAAATTTGAAATTTGAAAGTGAAGGACCCATTTGTCAAAGGGTATAAACTCAAGAACCAAAATGCCAAATTCCCTAAATTTTATAGTATCATTAATTTTTTCATTCAAATTAAATAGAAGATTAATTTTTTGTTCTATTAAAAAATTGATGACAAAATGTTTAAAAATAGTAATTGAATTGTGCAGTGTTTTGAGGTGGTTAATTTAGGATTCTAACAAATATCAATTTTCAAAATTCTAATTTCGCTTAACTCCAAATCTTGGGGAAATTCAAACTTTTAATTTTGAAAACTTTGACAAAATCTTCTTTTCTTGGTGAGTACCGAGTAGACAACATTGTTAATAGGGAAAATATATTATTCCTATTGGATAAATAAAACCCGACCCATTATTAGGTGAAGAAGAAATTAATTATATTTTACAAATACATTGTATTATACATGGTTTTCTTCTCCCACGGGCCACTAGTTATTGTTTCTTCCTTTTCCTTTTTGAGGTTATAAAGTAGAAGAATCTTCGGATAGGTTTGTTTAAGTTCTCAAATTTTTTTCAAAAACTTCTCACTCACTTTTTCATCAATTTTGATATTTTTCATCAATCTCAATATTTTTTCATCAATTTCATTACTTTTCACCAATCTCAATAATTTTTTTCAAATTTTAACAAATTTCAACTAATTTTTCACAAATCCCAATAAAATCTACACTACTTCTAAAAAATACAAAACAAAAATTATTTTTAATAACTAAAACAAACATAGCCCTCAATTCTGCACACTATAATAAGGTTGTGTTTGTGTTGAAATATTTTTGGTGTTGGTATTAGGTTTAACGAAAAAGTGAAGAGAGAGATAATTTTTTATATTTTTTATATTTTTTAATAGAAGAGAGATTATATTGTAGTATTTTTATTAAGAAAGAGAATATTTTGAAAAAAAATTGTTGGTACAAATTCACCCTAAAATACATAAATTAATATTTAATGAGAAAAATTCGATAAACAAACCATGAAAGAAAGCAAAAAGAATCTTATGGAAAGAACCACCTTAAAAAAGCAATCGAGGTAATTATTGCGCATCTACGAACCTTGTTCCAAAAAAGCGGCACTTTCCTAAGCTGTAATAATTTATTTATTTATTTTCGCGTTTACAGTTTACTAACCGTCTGCGATTTTCTACGATAGAATTAAAGAAAAAAAGAAAAAGACCGCGATTTTCCCGTGATTGGTGGGGATTGGGGGGAGAGCTTTCCTTCCCTGGGGCAACTTTGGCAGCAAGTATTTTATCAGTGGCAAAACGTAAATATATCACTAACATCGGTCCTAAAAGTGACGGAAGAATCGCAATAAACGTCGAACAGACAAACTGCCCAAACAATACGTTGCTGATTCGCGGCGCTGCGTTTCCAGATAAACCTGCAGCCTCGGATACCCCCCACGCTCTGACCGAAGCGAGTGTATGAACACTCCTTCCTTAACTTAACGACCACCGTTTCATTCGCGATTGCTGACCACGCGAGATAATTGGAAGTGAGGCTAGGATCCGTCAGGCTAACAAACTCGGCTGGCCCACAGGGTCATGTCAAGCATGATATCAAGGATAGAATGGTCATGCCACATGAATGTGCATGCATGTCCCCAAGGCCTTGCCAGCTCACCGACCTTCCATACACACAAAATATTAAATTCTAGGAAATGTAAATAATTAATTTTCGCTGCGCCTGACCTTTTAATGCCATTTTTTACTGCTCGGGCCTCGGGGGGAGTTGAGGGGGTTTAATTGTTTAGAGAGAGAGAGAGGGGCTGTGTGGCTTGGATTAAAAAGAAAGAAAGAAAGAGAGAGGCAGTGTAAAACGCAGGGAGGCCAGAGAGTGTGAAAAGGACGTGCTACATAGAATAGTGTGAGAAAGCTAACCCACAAATAAAGGTATTTTTGTTGTACTATGAAGAATTAAATTTGATCTTGGATTTTCGATAAATTTGAGTTTGTTTTGTGCTACTATTTTATTATCTTTTTTTTAAAAAAAAATATGTTTTATGGAGATTTGCGCCGTCGTTGAATTGGGGTATAAGAGTAGTCAGTCATGGGTCCGTCCCACTGCCTTTCTTCGTTTGGGGTTTAGTCGGTCTGTGTCACTGTTCTGTAAATTCTTGATAATAACATAAACCGATCCTTGTCTCTTTTTAGGAGAGGAGAAATCTTGGCCATATTTTTCTAATCCTCTGAATCTCTTCTTGGGGGTTTTGGTGCTGCTATATCTATCCTTCTCCAAATAAAATTGTACTCCTCTCTCGGTTAGAAGTACGAGAACAGAGAGATTTTTTGGTGTCGTGGGACAGAGCGAGCGAGGTTGCGGGTAGCGGATTTATGTCGGCTGGGTTTGATTTGGTGCTGATCGGGACTCTGTTGCAGCTCTGGCTTTCCAGAACATCTACTTCATCTGCTTTAATTGCTCTTTTCTGCTGCTGCTGTTGCATGCTTCTCTGCTGTGTCCGGCAGAGGTGGAATACGGTGTACCGTTCCGTTTCGATGCGTTTGAGGCCAAAAAGGTCTGGTATTTATGCTTTTTTGTTAAATCTCTGCTAAACCCTTGTTTGATTTTTTCGTTTCTTTGGTTCGTTTCTGCTTTGAATCTCAGATCCGTTTGTGTTATTTTGGTTTTGCAGGACTTGTTCTGGAGTGAGGTGTTTTGTGGCTTTTCATATAAAACGATTTTCTTTCCTCTTCTTGTTCCTCAGAGGGGGTCTCACTTGATCCCTTTGTGATTCCGATAGAAATTTTGTCCCTTGTTCTATTTTCTTAGATTTTGTATACGTTTCCTTCTAAAGTTTTCTGGGTATTTTGAGGGGTTTGCGAGAGATTTCCTAGTCGTCGAAAATGCCAGGGCCCCGCAAACAACTTGCGAATCAAAACACCACCTCCAAGAAATCTAAGAGAGCCAAAGTTCCTGTTGTAGAGTCCGAAATGATGAGAAAAGTCCGTATAATCTGTTCAGATCCTTATGCTACTGACTCCTCTTCAAGCGAAGACGAGTGTGAGAGAAGCCACAAGAAGCCAAAACGAATCGTCCGTGAAATTCGTCTTCCCCTTGTGAAACAATTACCACCGAAGACTCCTCAGTCTGAGAGTTCTTGTCAGGACAGTAACAATGGGGGCAGAACCCCCAGTATCCTGGAGCCGGAAAAGAAAGGGGCTTTAGCCAAAACCACAGTGGGCAGTAGAAGACCGTCTTCTTCCAAGTACAGAGGGGTTCGGCAAAGGAAATGGGGGAAATGGGCAGCTGAGATTCGAGATCCGTTTAAAGGAGCCAGGATTTGGTTGGGCACTTACAATACACCTGAGGAGGCTTCCGAGGCTTACGAGCGAAAGAGGCACGAGTTTGAGGCCGCTATGGCTGCCAATGCTGCATCTGAGAAGAGCAAAAATGCTTCGGCAGCATGTGCCGCGGTGTCTGACTCGCAGAGCAAACACATGTCTTCTGAGGACTCCGAAAGTGTGTTGTCTCACACTTCTCCGACTCCGGCCCCAGAGCTGGAGGCCTTGGCGTCCAACAACAGTGGGAATAATTTAACTGATTTGGTCAAAGAAGAGGGTGTTGATACAAACGTTGAGATTGATTTGGCGGGGCTGCAGATACCCAACGATTTAGGTTTCATGGGAGATCTGTTTAGCTCTATTCCACTTGGGCAAGAGCTGGACTTTGTGCCAGGGCTTGATTCTTTCTGCTTTGATAATATTGGGCAGTTCTTCGATGAAGAAGAGGCTTGTGGGATGGAGGCCGGTGAGCCTAGTGAGCTTCCTGACTGGGACTTTGGTGATATTGGCGATGACTTTGCTTGGATGAATGAACCCCTCAATATACCCTGCCAATAAGTTTTGCAGCTTAGGACTAAGCAGTTTTATTTAGAGTTACAATAGGGTAAGTCTTAGAAACGTAAGATTTACTCCTTGAGAGAGTGGTTTTGTGAGTGCTTTTAATTTACATGTTTAGTTTTGTTGCTAAGAGATGGGAGAGGTATGAAGCCAACATTGTAATTAGAGTCCTTTGGGTTTTCCTGTGCTATAATAGCCGTCCAAAGGTTCTCAAATCTGTGTCCTCTTGAGAGATTTTGATGTTGAAGAGTATTAAAGTTTTGCTCATTTCCTCGCCTCTTTCTGCCTCTAATATATGAGTTTGGAACTGAAATGAATTAATATCATTTCTATCTCTAGATGTGCTCTGTTTTAGGCCCGCCGAATCTTTAATGCAGATAGAGAATGCGATTTCTAATAGGCTTTGGTTTATCGTTACTGGTTCTCATTGATTTTGATTTATCCACGCAGACTGAATCTCTGTCGGTCGATGATAACAGAGACCTTTTCATTTTCCCGGACCTTTCAATAGAATCTTATCGTTCGCATGAAATCTGCATGCAAAGAATTCTTTTGATTCTGGGGATGGTTTCTATTCGGTTCTCTAGTTGATTATTCTCTTCGTGCGGTGAGAAAAATAATGGTAAGTGAGACTATGTAGCCGGATTTTAGAGTAGTGAAACCGTAAAAGTCGTTTTTGCCTGAGGCCTCGAGGTTCTATCCTTCCAGAGATGTACACGAGGTTGTACCAGAAAGTGGGCCAAGGTTGGAGGGTTTTTTTTTTTTTGCATACCTTCAGGCTTCAACCAGAGCCAGAAGCAGCAAAAGATGACATCTTTGGAGTCTTTTTTTAAGCTTAGCTGTACACCAATTGCTCTCATTCTATCCACTCTTCGGCCTCCACTAAGACCCATTTTATTGAGAGGCAGCGACAGAGGAAGAGCATTTTGTGATAATACTTCAATGCATGTGGGGTTACGCACGTTCTTCTTTGTTGGGTCTTGCATAGGCTTTTGTTGGAAAAAAAAGGTCACGAAAATTAAAGAAAGTAATACCAAGAATTCATGTGATTCGGTTTTAATCCTGCTCCACTTCATAACAATTTTATTAAGAACGCTTAAGAAAATCAATCTAACCGTCCAATACAATAACCCACACCACTCTCTCTCTCTGCTCAAGACTCACGTCTCACGTCCCACTTTTCTCTTATAACATAAGCCTCTATTTATAGGGAAAAATACAAAGAGAAACTTAAGAGAAAACCCTAAACTTTGAATAGGGAGGAAGTAGATTTTCTCTACAAGTCTACTTCTATTCCAAATCTATCTTATATGGGTGTGAACCCCAACAATTCTCCCCCTCCATACCCATAAGGGAAGAATCTGTGAGTCTAAAAGACAACCCAAGAGGGGGGGTGAATTGGGTTTTTCAAAAACTTAACACTTTTTGAATAAATATTCAGATATGAAAACTACCCCTCTTTAACAAAAAATAATGTTGATCTAAATGAGTCTAAAGCTATGCCAAATATAATCAATGAATGATAAAGTATAAATCTCCACAAATATGAATAAGTACTAAAATGTAAGAGAGATAGAGTTAGAGAGATGACACCGTAGTTTTTAGGTGGTTCGGCCAAACACGTGCCTACGTCCACCCCCAAGGCAATTGACTTCCTTGGGCTTCCTCCACTATTCTCCAAATAGCGAATACACCTTAGCTTCCCGGGTGCTAAGGAACCTTTACAAAGCGTTTTGCGAGCTCACGCTTCAACTCTCACAAATCCTCACAACCTAGAGGATTTCTTCTACTCTCACAAGTAGGACCAAATGTTTTCCGAGCTCACACTTTAACTCTCTTACAAATCCTCACAACCTAGAGGATTTCTTCTACTCTCACAAGTAGGACCAAATGTTTACCCAACACTCAGATGTTTTACAATAGATGGGTACAATGGAGGATGGCTCTCTAAGCCAAATCTACAAATGGGTAGCTCAAGAAATGATAGGGCTCTCTAAGCCAAATATACAAATGGGTAACTCAAGAAATGATAGGGCTCTCTAAGCCAAATATACAAATATAAGAACCTGAGATTTGCTGGAAGAATAAGTTCTTCAAGGAAGGCTTATGGATGTGCAAGATTGAATGCAAGCCTTCTAGATTGGAAGAGCTTCTCTCTTCTTCTTCTTCTTCTTTGAGCTTTGTCTCTCAAGAAATTAGGGCAAGAATGATTTTCGTGTGTAGCTCTTGTTTTCTCTTTCAATCTTGTTCTATTTATAGTCTCTAGGGCACCAAGGGCTTTCTTGTCATGTTTTGGAGCCGTTGGAGAGCATTTAGAGCCGTTGGAGACATTTTTAGAATGAGTGACGTCGCTCCAGATCTGAGAAATCGAAGCATGTGTCGACACCTTCCATGTATGTGTCGACACCTAGGAGCTTTGCCTGGAAACTCACTTTTTCGGATGTATGACCAATGTGTCGACACTATGGTCCTATGTGTCGACACATACAACACTTAGTCTGAAAAATGTGTTCTTTGACAGTAACAAGCATTCCGAAAACACCAATTTCGCGGTTACTGTTCATGCATGAGAAACACTATTCCCGAGCTCCAAATCTGATCTTCACCGTTCAGATTATAGCACCTTGTGTCGTGAACGTCCTCTCCAAATTTCAGCTCGATCGGACGACAAACAAAGCGGGATCTTGCCATTGTTCAATGTGTCGACACTATGTCTTCTATGTGTCGACTCATAGTTTTGTGCATTCTGGAGTATGACCAATGTGTCGACACCATGGTCCTATGTGTCGACACCATCAACACTTAGACTGAAAAATGGTTTCCCTTGACACCATCAAGCATTCCAGAAACACCTACAATGTAAAGATTGACCAATAAGCTTGTGTAGAGGTGTTCAATTATATCTAAGGCCAATTTAAGCTTAGAGAACTCTTGATATCATTTTCTTAAAAAGATTTTCAAATGTAGAATCTAAAGGTCTCAAACTAGTTGAAAAAGTTTGTTATCATCAAAATAAAAAATAGATTGTTTATAAAACAACCTTGGGCTAACAGAATCAGTTCTTGACATCTTTCGGTTGAGTGCATCTCGGGCTCCCATCAATAGAACTTTCCTGCAACTTTGGTGTCTGTTGCTCCTCTTGCTCACCACCCATTGCATCATTCTTTTACTGGCACTTAAACCTCGTTCTTGTCACAAGACGACAAATCACACTCACATTCGAGTGTCCAGCACCCCTGCCTAGGGTGCCCGCATCCCCTGTTTGTACCGCCGAACCCATGTAGAACAATATCTCTCCCTACTTTTGCATCTCCACCGGCTAGTAACAAGCACCTCGTTCTCCAATGGATCGTACATATCCTTTGCATAAAGGATATTCTTCATCTGTGACTTCCAGCTCACGTAATTCGTAGCATACAACATCATCATACCGGTAACCATACTCACCTCCATCTCAATTCACACTGATCAAGGCCGAATTTTCACAATTCTGACTGCACCAATGGATCTGGGATGACCTAAAATCTTTGGAATTAGTCTGACCTGCTTGAAAAACGGTCTAAAAACTCTCTGAACCGGCCGAAAACCACCCTGAAACAAAAATCAAAATATTATTGAATATTCAGATTTCTAGGAAAATTTCATGCTGGCGTGGCACAATGACGTGGCGCTGACTGAGACCTTTACTGGCGTGGCAGATGATGTGGCAATACTGACGTGATACTCTGGGACCCACCTGCTTACGTGGCAGGACATGTGTCAGCTGACTGGGGACGTGCGCGTGGGGAGAGTGAAGCCCACTCGCCCTTGATCTCTTCGGCGCGTGGACGGTGCGCTTCGACGTCCTGTGGCGCTTGTGGGCGCGTCCTGGGGATTCTGACGATGCTGTCTCGATCTACAGCTTCGTCTCGACCTCCTATGCGGCCTGGTGCCCTCCAATCTCTAATCGGGCCACTTTTAATTTTTGGACATTCTCTACTTCTTCCGAAAACCATTCCGGCTCCAATACCATTTGTTGGAAAAACTTTATGAAAATTAAAGAAAGGAACACCAAGAATTTACGTGGTTCGGTCTCAATTCAGCCTATGTCCACTCCAAAGAAATTTTACTAAGAAATTTTACTAAGAAATTTTAAGAAAATCATTCTAACCGCCCAATACAATAGCCCACACCACATTCTTTTTTTCTCCCTCTCTGCCCAAGACTCACGTCTCAAGTCCCACTTTTCTCCTATAACATAAGCCTCTATTTATAGGAAAAAATACAAAGAGAAACCTAAGAGAAAACCCTAAACTTTGAATAGGGTTCTACAAGTCTACTTCTATTTCAAGTCTATCTTCTATGGACGTGGACCCTGACAACTTTTGGCTTGAAGCTCCTATGATGCATTTGTCACCGAGTCCCAAATCAATTAACTAAAATCATAATTAAAACAAAAAGTTACAAAATCTCTCTCGTGGATTTGACAAAACAAAAACCGAATTAAAAAGAATCATTTGTGGGTCTTCTCTTCCTTGCATCACTTTTTAATCTCGTCGCTGAGTATTGTTTAGCTTGACCATGGATAGCAGAGAAAAAAACCTTTCTTATAAGCTGAGTATTGTTTAGGCAAACAGATGGCACGAGACGAGAAAGGGCGGAATTTACAAAGATAGATTCGGACTAGCAAGAAGACAAATTGTTATGTTTGAGCCCAAAAATTTGAGCTAAAAAATTTAGTTTTAATCATAAAAAAAATCATCACATAATTTTTTATTATTATAATATTTATTAAAAATCTTCTCTTTCTTCACTTTTTCACCGATTCCCATAACATATATTTATTTTATAATATTTCTCAAACATACCAAAAAGCATCACAGGCCACAGCCAGCAGAGGGTGAGAATAGAAAGAGAGTGTCTTATAATCTGGATGCACCCAAAACCCCCCAAAAGAGTGTTGGTTGCCTGCAAGCCTCAGTACCCCCACACTGCCAACTAGGGCTGTACAATGCCACCGGGAAATTCCGGTGGCACCGGCACCGGTACCGGCACCGGCACCGGATTTCCGGTTTTTGGTCTAACCGGTGCCGGTGTAGGTTTGGTTTTTTGAAAAAACCGGCGGTTCCCGGTTTAAACCGGCACCGGGTTTCCCGGTGTAGGATAAACCGGGATTTTTTTTTTATTTTAATTTCTACTCAATAATTTAAACTTTAGTTTTACCTCAAGACATAATATTCTAGAAGCATGACAAGGTTTACTCAATAGTTTAGTTTCACTTGAATATTTGAGATTTGTTGTTGGTTTTGTCTAATCAAATGCTTACATTCAAGTTACCAAGAAGCTTGCTAGGTGAATGAACTAGTTATTTAGAATTTTGGTAGAAAAATTACAAATTTATTGTATTTAAAAGGGTATATATGAAGGCATTGAAATCATAATTAAAGAGTTTAATGTCAAACTTTGGTAAGTACATCGCATAATATAAATCAAGAGGTCGAGATTCTACCACAAAAAATTTTAAATCAATGTATTAGTTTAAGAGTTTTTATGAAATATTAACAAATTGTCTAAATTTTAAAATTGACAAATCACTATTAAATTTATATCATGCTTGCAAAATCAGTCATTCAATTACATTTTAGTTCAAATTTCTAATACATTTTAGTTCAAAAATTCATATAGAGTCATCAAGTTTGACCAGCGTTTGACAAACGCTCGAGCGCCCTTTGAAAAAATTCAGACAGAGTCATCACGTTTGACTAACGTTAGACAAGCGCTCGAGTGCTCAGTGCAAATTTCAGACAGGAACATAAGCGCTCGAGCGCCTTAAAAATTGTCGAATTTTTTTATTTTCCTTGTGAAACCAAGGGAAACCCTATTAGGTTTTGAACATGTTTTAAAATTGTTATTGATTTGTTAATTAGAGGGAAAACACATATTCTCCCATCTAAGTGTTGTTAGGGTCTAAACTGGATTTTTCAAAAGATAATAGTTTCTATTTACAGTGACGTCTCTATTACTTTGGACTTTAAATTCTCATCTTATCTTTTAAGATGATCTTTAATTTTATTGATTTTGGAATTTGGATTTCATTAGTTTAGATTTTATTGATATGTGATTAATGGACCAAAAGAAAAAAGAAAAAAATATATTGGGCCAAGTACGTAAAATGCTAAAAAAATGGCTCAATATTAATGTAGGATAACCGGAAACCGCCACCGCTAAACCGCCACCGCTAAGGGCCGGTTTTTACCCTTAACGGTGTAGGTGTAGGTGGTAATTTTTTCAAAACTGGCCTACCCGGTGTAGGTGCCGGTTTTGGCCAAAACCGGTACCTACACCGGGGTTGTACAGCCCTACTGCCAACGGGGTGCGAGGCACTTGTCTTCAAAGTTTTCTTCACTGATAAGAAGCTCTTGAGCTTAATCAATTGACTTGATGGGTTACTTCATTAAGCTGACTTTCTCATCAGTGGTCGGATATCTTTGTCAATTCGCTCTCCCACAAAAGAATAACACTATACAGTTGTGCTTTAAACCAATTTAAAAGAGTTCTTCGTTTCAGTAGTGCCCCAACGTAAGCTAAAAAGGCGAAGGTCAATTGGCTGGTCCTTCAAGTTATTGCTTTCTCTAAGCTCATATGTAGAACACGTCGTACCAATCGTATTCTGGCCAGCAGATTATTCCACATAAAAAGAGATGGCTTGTTTCGGATTTGAAAACAGACCCCTTGTAGGTAAATGCCAATTAGAAGGGCGCAGGCACGGAAATATGACTTCCCATAGAGTGATGCAGGAAGCTTGGGTAATGCTACCACGTTATGCAAGTGGAGTGGAGAGGAACCTAGCCTAGCAGTAGCACTGTAGCAGAGTGTTTTGGGGATTTTTTTTTTTAATATTTGGGTCTTATCGTTGTTTGGAAGTAAAGCTCTAACATCGAGTTTATCATTAAGTGTCGGAAATTAGGGACTAAAATAATGCTTTAGGATCTAAAAGAGTCAAACTTAAAGACAATTGGGCTAATTAAGCTTATAAAAAAGAAGCTTTAGATTAAGGCGTTTTCGTGTCTACAGCCTTACATATAGGTTTGGGCACCAATTCAACAAAATTATCCAATCACATCCAATTATCAAATCTCCATTCACTTTTTCTTGTTTACACCGACCCTCATCCTTTTCGATCTGCAGTTTTTTACTCATCTATAGCTAGAGCCTAGAGTAGGTATGTAGAGCTTAGAAGATAGTTCTCTAGCTGTTGTTTAGGTGCAGCACTTCAAGCATGAGCCAACTCGCTGCTCAGCTCTCGCATTTAAACTTGGCTGCAGCAGTAGGTGCAAAAGACATGGGAGTTGGTTAAATAAGGTGGGGAATCAGCTTATCATTTGTGGAGGTTGGTTACAGGGTACTCAGAGAGCCAAACTTATGCTTCCTCAAAAATGCAAAAGAAATATTCGTATTTTAATCAAAGGCAGGACAAGAGTTGGAGGGAGGGGCCACTGAAATATTCAAAGTGTTTTGCGTTTTGGTCATCATTTTGCTTTAAGTGGGTCATGATTAGATGTTTTTCTTGACTAGTTGTAGAGATTTAGTGGGTCATTTGGGGATTTTATTCAGATTTTGTACATGAAAGTCAAAACAATTACCCTTGTTGCGTATGTTAATATTCATGTTTTTGGTAAAAAGTAACGTTATTGATCATTGTCCAAGGAACACAATGAATTCAGCGTAAGAGGGCTTGAATAAAAGGTGCAGCAGAAAATGGAATGAATAATTAGTTCCCTATTTATGTTTGGTGGACTTGTCGTCTGACCCCAAAATCTTAGGGGTAGGAAAATAAAAAAGGAAAAGGAAACAAATGAAAAAGCAAACTAATGGAGGTAACCCAAAAATCAACAGGCCAGCTGAGCCTTGACATCTCCTACTTTCTCGAGAGTCCTGATTAGGAGATCAAATTCCCTGTCGCCACCTCCAAATTGCCAAGAAAAAAAACACCCAAAAATCAACAGAAGACACAAGCGAGACTGGTATAGGTAAGAGTACAAGGCTCCGTTTGATAACAAAAATTTTACCACTCCTAAAATTTAAATATAATAAAAAATTACAATATAATCTCTCTCCCTATCACATTATTACTTTTCATTATAATAAATATTAAAAATCATTTCTCTTCACTTTTTCACCAAATCCAATACCCTAAAATTTTAATACACAAAAACAACCCAAGTGTGGTTTGAAAGACTTTTCCTTCCTGGGTGTGCTATATTTAAATGGCGCAAATTTTCTGCAGGAGGGGAAACTTCCACAAAAAGTGGGAGGAGGTCCCCTCTTCTGGCTCGACACAGTCTTTGTGTCCGGGCTATGTTCTTTTCCCCTCCTCTTTGTCTTGTTTTGTTGTTTTTGTTTGGCAATAAGATGGCTAGATCCGGACGTTTGTATTGACTCTTGGAGGCCACGCCCCAGCTCATCAGACTCAGCTTTTTCGGCCTGTCCTTTCTGCACCAGTCTGCCGCCTCTCGCCGCAGGCGCCCCCACGCGCTTCCCCCGCTGAGCAGTTTTCTGCTTGCACAGACAGTTTCCGGCTGTTTTCAACGCCACCGCTCACATGGGTCGTGTCAGAAGCTCCGACCGCCCAACTCTACTGTTGTACAATGTCCCTTCTGTCGTGCATGGACTTCAGGCGCCTCCCTATGCCGTGCGTGAATCCCATGCGCCGCCTGTCTTCGCCGGTGTTCTCGGCCGCTTTGTTTTAGTCTCTCTGTTTTCTCTTTCTGTTGTTGTTGTTTTGCTTGTTTCTTCCCCGAGGGGGTTTTTCTGGCCACTTGGTGGCTTTGCTGCCCTTTTGTGGGCTTTATTTTTATTTTCTAGGTTGTCTTGTTCTTAGCTCTTGTGCTAGCTCCTTTGTGGTTTCAGTAGCTACCGTCTACCACTTCCCGCCACCCGTTCTCTCTGTATGGCATGAAACATTTGTGGTTTTATTGATCATTCGTGGATCCTGCTAGTCTATTTTTGCATCTTAGTCTTACTTAGATCTTTTGTATCTTGATCTTGATTGTATCTTGTATCTGGATTCATGTGCAATGTAAGCCTTTCGGTATTATTCAGCAAAAAAAAAAGTAGAAACTGTAGGAAATTTCATCAAGCCAATTGTTATTTGTTTGTAATCAGGAGTAGGTGACTCACATAACCTCTGATACATGAAGCTTTTCTTAAGATTTTTATGTGAGAATGTCGAGAATATGATTTGCTGCAACCAGAACAAAATGGGGAAAACAATTGTGTTTGACAGTGGAAACGGATGATATTTGTCACTTCCATTTCACAAAGGGTTTCTTCCTTAGCCGATTTATCCTGCAAGATCCATTTCTAAATTGTCTGCAAATATACAACCTCGTCTTCCATTATTCATGGGATAACACGCAGGATCAATGGTAAGGACAATAAAAAGTTTGCAGAAGATGTTGGGGACTTCACAGAAATCCCTTTTCTTGGAAACTTCTGATGCAGTCGTCAAACATTTGATCAAGAGTCTTGAATGGAGGAAAACCCAATTTGGTGATCTTAGTGGTGTCCATGCTATGCGGGGTGTTGTCTCCTTCCTGATCGCTACACCTACAAGGCCACAACCGTCTCTTACACTTAAGGTAAAGAAAAGCTATCATATTACTCAGAAGGAGAACTCCAAGCCTGTTGCCTTCATTTGCAGGATGTTTGAGCCTCAATATAGCAATTAGCCAAAACTAAAAAGAAGGTTTTATGAAATTGTTTCACTCACTTGTTTTCAAACGGGTACATAGGATATTTGGCCCTGAGCATCTCAATGATTTGAGACCAGTGAGCGACTGAGCTTGAACATATAAGCCTGCCAGATGCTTTCTTTTCCTCCATAGCTAAAATGTGCGCAGCTATGACGTCGTCTATGTGCACGAACCCAACCGTTGTGTTTGGATATTCACTTCTGGCACCTAAAAAGACGTTATGGAACTTAATCGACAATTTTTTTTTTTCCACTTTGAAGAGTCTAACAGCAACTTGCAACTGTTGTTTTCTAAGGTTTGAAAGCATGTTCTGTACATTTTTTCTGAACAAGGTCTTAGTATTCTATCTGCATTTGTTCCTTCATGCCCTGTTGGGTAATGCATGATGAGAAGTGAACAGGTTTTCAAAATGGGAAACTTGTACAAGTAAGGAACACCATTGTTGGTAGTGAAACCTAACCTTTAATTAGGGCTAATATTAGAAGCAGTGTACTGGTTGGTTGTGGTGCTAGCAAGGGACCAATCACGAAAGATGGATTCACCACTACTAGATCGATCCCACTCTGCTCAGCACTTCTCCAAGCTTCTTTCTCTGCCAAAGTCTTTGCATATGCATACCAAAGCTGCAGGCAAGCGAGAATGTACTCAAGAATCTATGCAGCCGTACGTTCAATACAAAAGCTTGGTTTTTGTACATGACGCAGTTAGAGAGGGATGTCACTCGGCAAGTAGAAGCGTGATTACGTTGTGGCTTTTGCAGTACTCGGGGTCACTCCAATGCGACTCATTGAGAGGAGAAACCTGCTTGGCATCATCACGGTATCTTACTGAAGAACAGGAAGAGGTGAGCACAACTCGTTTCACACTGCTCGCTTTTGAGCAGGAGCTCAGCACATTCAAGGTTCCTTTTATACATGGGTCAATTAGAGTTTCCTGCATTTAACGTCAGTACCATGTATAAATATCTCAATACATTCACACACTTATAGAGTCTGCAAACATGGATTTGACATAGCATGTTGGAACACTGCTCATTGCAATTTGCAAGCCGCTTAAATCTATGTGCTTCAATTAGTAAGTTCATGTCAACCATTCAGATGATTAGTAACTTTGCCTGAATGTTGTCGTCGTACGGAACTAGCACAGGAGATGCAGTATGAAATACTCCATCAACTCCTTTTACTGCCTCATCGAAGCTTCCTTCCACCATTAAATCAGCTTTCATAATCTTAAGCCTCTCCTTGGCTCCATTGAACTCACAGAGAAAACCAACCTTCCTCAAATCTCCTATCAAACATAGAAGAAAATGGGTAGTACTTAATTTGGAAAAAGGAAAATGAAGCTAATAGCAAACCGCGAACAACTCTGCATATGGTCCGCATAGCCCATACCTGGTTCTCGCACCGTGGTTCGCACGTTGTGCCCCTGCTCTAGCAAGGTCTTCACAAGGTGAGCAGCTATCAGCCCTGTTCCCCCAGTTACACAATACTCTGCCATCTCTTTCTCAGTCTTGGTGGGTCTGTAATGTTTGGTCACTTATAGAGGCGATGTTGATTGCTTCAACGAATGAAAAGAATAAAGAAGAGTCATGCGCTATTCGTTTCACTATTTATCTCATCTTATATAATATTTTTGGTGGAGAAAACATGGGGGCAGATGATTCACTCAATCCATAAGGAGAGATTGTTTATATGTTTTAATTTACTTATTTATTCTAATGTGGGCTGAACGTAAACCAGTCCAACAAGTGGGCTGAGCTGCTCCAAGAGTAGATTCGCTGAGTCTTGCATGGCTCTAGGATAAACGTCTAACCTCAGGTCCTGCTTATGACCTGGACCATAAGCACATAAGGCCCTCAAATCTCAATTCAGCCCAAAGCCTGTTTAGTTTGTAGCTTTATACGAGTAAACATCCATGGCCATGGGCACAGGGCTACGTATTTTAAATGAATAACCAGGTTGAGTTATGAACACAAAATAAATGGAAATTACACTCAAATGGGCTACGAAAGTTCTGCTATCCTAGGCACAGCTTTAAGGCATTGGACCTATTTTGGGGTTTGGGACCAAGAAAATGGATTCAAGGTCAGGCCTATGGAAACCTAAGAGAGGGAAAAATAACTATAAATAAAAAAGAAGTAGAAGAACCTAGATTTTTTTTTTAAGTCATAACAGCTCACTCTCATTAAAATCAAAGAGGTTTGAATACCTATCATACATATTCTAAGGGACAAGTCAGAATTCTCCCTAGAGACGACCAGCCATCAGCCAAGGGGTTGATTGCCTCACGAAGGAATTAATAAAACCTCCACTGATCCGAAGAGTAATTGGGACTAATTTAGTCACGTTTTCAATCAATTGGAAAAGAATCTGATTTGGGCTTTCTACCCTTTATGGGTCTCTTCCCGCCCGTTTGGGTTTGGATTTGGGTTTGTAAGACCATCTTTATAACTCATTTTGGATTTGGGTTTGTAAGACCATCTTTATAACTCATTAAGTTCAAAATACGCATAACTACCATAGAAGTAACTACTGAAATCAAACTAATTAAGTTTAGAATACGCTCGTCGATCGAATGTGAGCTCCAAACAAGAATGTGATAGAGACTTTAGGTCCTGCTTCTGCCCATTCATGACAACAGTTTTGTCATTCCTGATAGAGAATATAATTCAAAAAATAAAATCTATTTCTTCTTATTATCTTAAGTTATTGAAATAAGTAGTAGATTTAAATGGTATAAGAGTGAAGTCCTAAGTTTAATACCTGAATCCGTACTTGACCTCAATTTCAATTAAATCTTAGAAGTGTTGGACCTCTCAATTGAAAGAGAGTTTGACCCACTTATGAGGATTACTAAAAGAAAGAGATAAATTTTATTATTTAAATTATATACAAAAATTTTGTGCGAGGGCTAGAGGATTCCGGCTGTGGGTAGACATCATAGATTTTCTTTTAAGAATCCGTTAACTGCTAGCTGGTAGCTAGATTACTCCCAAGAGAAAGAAAAGAGAAACCAAATCATGACCACACGAGGCTGAATTCAACTTACATAGTTGAAATGGAAGTACTCAATGTTGACACGAGGATGACTTGATGAGGTTTGTTGGGCGTTGGTTGGTCGAACTCTCAAACATAACCCATTTATGTGCACTGATGCTAGCTTTGGGGGGGGGGGACTAATCTTGAAAAGTACTTATCAAAACTAATACAAAATTATTAAGGTTTAAAAAGTGATTCTTCTCAACATAATCTCAAATTTAGAGAGAAATGAACATCTTTTATCATAATATAATTATGGCCGTTAAATTATTTCTTTAGTCCATGTGTTTTATATATTTCTCAGTTAATTAGTTTTTAGGGTAATTTTTTTTAATAGAGATCCCTCAGGTAGGAACTCTTTTCTTAAATATCCTTCTGTCACCCTACTAGGGAATTGCTTATGTCATTAAAGGTGATAATAAAATATTAATTTATAATAAAATATTAAAAACATTAATTAAATGAAAAAATAAACATAAAAATACTACAAAATGGAAACAAAAAATTATACAAACAGTTATGACCCTCCTCCCTTGAAAACAATATAAAAAATATTTACAATATTAAATAAATAACTGAGAAAAATTGAAATAAGTTGTAAAAAATCAAATCAAATGAGAAAAATACAGAAACAATTATAAAAAAATGTACGACCCTCGAATTCTTGAAAAAATGGTAGGGCTCTCAAGTTGGAGAATTTTTTTTCTCATTTTTTATTTTTAGTATATTTTGTTCGTTTTTCTAATATTTATTTTTTTTTTAAAAAAACTGTTTTCCTTATATTTTTCTATTTATTTTCTTCTCAGGGATTTTATTTCTCTTTCTTTTGTATTTATTAGTTATTAATTTAAATTTCTGAGGTTTCATATTTTTTAAAGAATTTGAGGGTCGTAGCTTTTTTTCTGCATTTTTCTAATTTGATTTGTATGTTTACGATTTTTCTTTTTTCTTTTTGTATTTACCAATTGTTTATTTAATATTTTTTCAACGCATTGAGTGTCATAAGTGGAATTTTCCCCTTTTTTAGTATTTGTATGTTTATTTTCTCATTTAGTTAATATTTTAATATATTATATTATTTTGTATTGTCATGGCTGGCGGCATCATCACAGTTTTGTTAGTAAGGTGGACGGAAAGACCGATAAAACAGTCCCCTACCTTAGTGATCTTATAGGAAAAAAATTATCTTAAATTAAATTGAAAAAAGTGTAAACTACAAGACCTAATAAAATAATTTAGCTTAAAATTAAATATATTATAAAGGGATATGACTCGATCTAAAAGTTTGACATATAAATTTAAGTCTAATTATGTTATATTAATTTTTAGACATGAGACTCAACTTGTTTATATATATATATATATTTTTTTTTCTTTTTTTAGACAAAGTAGGCCAAGCCCGCAGGAGAAAGAGGGTAAGGGGATTGGATCCTCGGAAGGAACCCTCTCCAAAAGGAAGACGTGCTCAATTCTTGACTATCCAAATCAACCCCTTAGAATTGGTTTTTAAATTCCACTATAGAGAAACCTAACACTAAATTTTATCGGTTCAGGTTAAGGAAGATTACACTATGCACTACTGAATTGGGACGAGGAAAACTGGGTGATTAAAAGAAAAAAAAACATAACCCATTAAATATATATGACCAGATCACAGTGAGTCCATGATAATGTTTTTATCCAGATCCACCTACCGTCCCAACTGTTGATCGATTACATATGTAAAGAAAGGAAACACGTAGCATCGATCTATACGTACCTAGACCAAAGTACTTCGCATATAGTAATTTCCCATGAGTATATAATGAGTTCCTGTGCTACCAAAAAACATGCCATTTATGAGAAGGTTAATGCTTTTTGATTCATTTATTACCTTGTAACATTTCATGATTTCCTTGTTTTATGTACCTACCTCCGTTGACTTCCAAATATCGTATCGCCGGGAATTAGGCCGTGGCAATCTTTGAGGATTATTACATATAAGTTGTAGGTTGTAACCACAAAAGAGGCTTACATAATATTCACAATCACATTTATTTAGCTCACATGCTCGGTCGTCTGAGTTGCATGCTGTGGAATCCTTTGCAAATATTGAAGGAGTTTTTTTTTTCTAATTTTAACTGTTGCAAAATCCTTACAACTTAATTCATATTCCCGACTCCCGAATCGTCTCAGTACTTAAGGTTCATTAGAGCGGTAGGTTCGATTTTCTCTGAAGATTATGCCGTGTCCGTAGTTAATTTTTTTTTCGACAACGCAAGCAAGTCTGTAAGGGGAACGAGGGTAAGGAGATTCGATCTCCAGAAGTAACCCTCCCCATAAGGAGTACGTGCCACTTGAGCTAGAGCTCACTGACCTGTCGGTAGTTAATTGAAAGGGTGAGTTGTTGACCGTCAAATCTTATTAAGATTGTGTCATTAAATTCATCAAATATAACTAAGTTCGACCAGGCCAGTCTGAACAATCTTAACAAAAAAAAAGAAACCGTCACTACATGGTCACTGGAAAACGAACACGTGGAAGAAAAATGAAAGTGATTTCCTTTCGGTATCCCCACCTTCCCTTTCTACCTGTTTCCCACGTACTTCCATTAATTAGTGCTTCGTGGGTCTTTCTTTTAATTTCTTAATTTTTGGAATTTTTAGCCACTACGAAGATTAATTTTCTCACAGTACTGATTTCTCTCTCTCCCTTTTAATTAATTAGCTCCCATCTCATGCAATTTTTTTTCTAATATAATTTCACTTCATAAACTCAATATAATTAAACGAATAGAGGACAAATCAGCGCAACAAATTAAGAAAAGGATTGCTGGAGTTTGACTTTTATTTTTGGATTTTCTTTTTTATATATATGTTTCGACCTTGATGATATGAAATCCTATCTCTTAAGGCTCCTCCTTATATTCTAAAGAGTAGAGAATTTAAAATTCCTAGAGTTCCATATTTAGAGATCAGTCTTTGTGCAAAAGTTTACAAAAACCTATGGATGAAACACTTGGAACATTGGCTAAAGTTCTTCTAATTAACCATTTTGTGAAAGCTTTATTAATTGTACGTATCTTATATAGATGTGATGCCATACTGCTACGTTTCGCACGCATGTCATGAATCTTTCCATAAACATGGAACAGAGAAATGTTCCATGGAGATCCCAATCATATTTTGACAGGCGGGGGAAAGCAAGAAGCTGCCCATTATTGGCTAGTAAACAAGGAGCTATAGGCAAGCAGCAGGGAAGTTTTAGGAAAAAGGGTAAGTGCTTAATTGGTAACGGAATGTATAGTGACTAGTTACGTGTGAAAAGTGAGGTGAGTTGGGACATAATATTAAAACCAAGTTAAGTGGGCGGAAGTGACGTGAAGTTCTTCATTTAATCCCCTCATCTGCCTCCTTCATTGCTTCGGTCCCGTTGCCTTTAGATCTCTACCTCCCCCCCCCCCCCCCTCTTCCTCTCCCACCACCTAATATTTTCCCAACCCAACAACTTTCCCTCCTTAGTTAGTTCTCTCTGCCTCCCTCCTTCCCTATTTCTCTCTCTTGGGTTCTTAATTTCTCTTGTTGTAGCAAACATGCCTCCAATCTTGCCGGACTTCTCCAACTCTGTCAAACTTAAGTACGTCAAGCTCGGATACCAGTACCTTGTGAACCATATTCTAACGCTTACACTCATACCCATCATGGGTGGGATACTCATAGAGGTTCTCCGCTTGGGCCCGGAAGAAATCTTGAACCTTTGGAGGTCCCTCCACTTCAATCTCATCGAAATCCTCTGCTGCTCTTTCCTTATTATCTTTATTGCCACCGTTTACTTCATGTTGAAGCCACGGACGATCTTCCTCGTCGATTACGCTTGCTTCAAGCCCCCGATAACGTGCAGGGTCCCCTTCGCTACCTTCATGGAACATTCCAGGCTCATCCTCAGTGACAAACCCAAGAGCGTCGAGTTCCAAATGAGAATCCTTGAGCGCTCCGGTCTTGGCGAGGAGACATGTTTGCCTCCTTCAATCCATTATATCCCACCGACACCAAACATGGAGGCCTCGAGAGGCGAGGCCGAGCTCGTCATATTCTCGGCCATGGATTCTTTGTTCAATAAGACGGGGCTTAAGCCTAGAGACATCGATATTCTCATTGTAAATTGCAGTCTTTTCTCGCCTACTCCTTCGTTATCGGCCATGGTGATCAACAAGTACAAGCTGAGAGGCAACATAAAGAGCTTTAACCTCTCTGGGATGGGGTGCAGTGCCGGGCTTATCTCCATCGATTTAGCGCGTGATCTTCTTCAGGTTCACCCCAATTCATATGCTGTGGTGGTTAGCACTGAGATCATTACGCCCAACTATTACCAAGGAAACGAGAGAGCTATGCTTCTTCCCAACTGTCTTTTCCGAATGGGTGGAGCTGCTGTTCTTCTAACGAACCGAAGGTCAGAACGGAGGCGAGCCAAGTACCGCTTGTTACACGTCGTTCGAACACACAAAGGAGCTGATGACAAAGCTTACCGTTGTGTCTTCGAAGAAGAAGACAAAGAAGGCAAAGTAGGGATTTCTCTGTCCAAAGATCTAATGGCCATAGCCGGCGAGGCCTTGAAATCAAACATCACAACAATTGGGCCGCTTGTCCTTCCTGCTTCAGAGCAATTGCTTTTCCTTCTCACCCTTATTGGCCGGAAAGTCTTCAACCCCAAATGGAAGCCTTATATCCCAGACTTCCGGCAAGCCTTCGAGCACTTCTGTATCCACGCCGGAGGCCGTGCGGTTATTGATGAATTGCAGAAGAACCTGCAGCTCTCGGCAGAGCACGTGGAGGCCTCAAGGATGACGCTTCACCGGTTTGGTAACACGTCGTCTTCTTCGCTGTGGTACGAGATGAGCTATATAGAAGCTAAGGGGAGGATGAAGAGCGGGGACAGGGTATGGCAGATAGCGTTTGGCAGTGGTTTCAAGTGTAACAGTGCAGTGTGGAAGTGCAACCGCAGCATCAAGACCCCAACCGATGGACCTTGGGCAGATTGCATTGATCGGTATCCAGTTCATATCCCTGAGGTTGTGAAGCTTTAGGCTGAAGGTTTTTCGGTGATGATCTCCACTTCCTCCGTACAATTCACGAGCAGGATATGGCTTAATTTGCATTTCCTTCTGCAATGTATACCTTCACTACTCAATCCTCTGCCACGTTACAGCGCCCCGCGGTCAAGTTTCCTCCTTTTTGTAATTTCTTCGCTATAGCTAGATATATATTTGTGGTCTGTTTCCATCGGTAACCGATGCCTTTCGTTTTTTTTTTTTATGTGGAATACAGATGAAATGTCTTCCATGTAAGCTGGAAAACACATGCATCGAAAGCCTTGGTGATCATGTTCTAGTTTGATACAAAATAGTTATTAGGTCTTGAAATAAGCATAGATTGATGGGAAACGCCACAATTCAGGCGGTGTATGATTTCGTCTGTGATTGAAAAATAAAGCTCAACTTATAAATAAGTTTGTAGTTTTGGCTGTACCAAGGAAGAACTAAAGCGATGAACGTCTCTCTTGCGGCCCCAATCATAGATCCCACTGAGGTAATTGGCAAAGACAGCGTGGGAGGGAACTTGCGAAAATTGCCACCCATGTCGATCGACTTTTAATAATGCAGAACCAATCCTCTAAGATGAACTTCATTTGCAAACTTTTGGTTGCTATCTAGTCACTCTCATCCTAACTACACAAGAAGTAGTGCATGTGAGACTTTTCAGGACCATTAACGTTATGAAAAAGGGATGTTCATATTCATTTAGTTCAAGATGACCCCCCTGCTGACAGAGTTAGCGGCTATTCAGATGGCAGCTGGTGAGGCGACGTGTAGGAGCCTTGACAGGGGTGTTTTATTGAGACCGATTCCCTTGTAGCGGACGGCCTCGTCCATTTCGGATTCTACCTTCTCTCTCCCGGGGCCTCCCGGTGACATGATTGAAGTCATCCCTGGGATGGTACGTGACTCCCGATCCATCGTGGAGCTTCTCCAAAGTTTAACGTCAAGCGAAGTCCATCGTGGATAAATCGCTTGGCTAAGTGGGCGGCTTCTAGTCCTTTTTTTGGGATTATTCCGCTTCCTTCGTTACCTCTTTCCTGTTTAAGACTTAGTGGCTTTTTAAAGCCACCTCGACTCTCTGTTGTGGTTTTATTTGAATGAAGTTTTGTTACTTAGGAAAAAAAAAAACTAGAGTCATGGCTAAAAACATGATACGCTTTTGTCACCGGGCAGTGCCCACTTCTCTATTGGTGGGCAGCTACAATAAGGGGCCGGGATTCAACTAGGAAGGAGGCTATAAGGGGGTTCATTAATAGAGTGGGAAGTATTAATTAATCTTAGAGCTATATGTACTTAGTCACACAGCTCATGTGAATACTTTGAAGCTAATTAAACTATATATGTCTATTAGGGGTGTCCAAGGGACCGGTCGAACCGGACCGATTATGACCAAACCGATGAGAAAAACTTACCAGAATAGCTTGTGCGGTGAAACCGGTACACTCCGGTCTAGTCTCGGTTTCACACACAAAAAAATCGGTACCAGACCGGAGTATACTGCTAAGATCGGTCCCAAAAAAATAATTAAACTCTTGCCACGCACAGCCCACACCCCCAAAACAACAAAAACCCAACCCTCCCTTGCGTGTGTCACGACTCGTACAGCCCGCCCCCCCTCACCTCACCTTTCCCCTTTCGTACCCCCTCTCACGTCTCACCTTTCCCCTTTCACACAACCACCCCCTTTCAAAAATCCCTAATCTGAAATCTCACGTACAACCCCCCTCCCTCACGTATAGCCCCCTTCCCTCACGGCTCATCTCTCTCTCCCTTGCCGTGTCTCTCTCACTCTCATCTCTTAGGTAATTTCTTACCTTTTAGTTCTTTTGATCTCTCTCTCGAGGCTCTTGAATTGGTGTTGTTTAGTCCTTTAATATTGTGCGAGTGTGGGTATCCCCACAAGAAGTTTTTTAGGCAAATTTCTAATTGGTCAAAGAAAGCCTCCTCATGCGATTAGTGGATGTTGGAACATGTTGTTTGGAAGTAAGAGTGGATCGAATATCACATCTCTTATGTGTTTAATTAGTGACAGTGTTCACACTTTTTCCTTGTGACAACAAGTCTTGACTATTCTAATGGAGTCGTCAATGTCCAACAAAGGCCTAAAATTTAATATCTTTCTTTTATTTTCTAAGCCAATTAGTTTCTTCTGGAACAATCTTTGTCTTATTTATTTATTTATTTTTGTTTTCTTCTTGGCTAAGTTTGAGGAAATTTCTTGTTATTTGATTTGACTTCAGTACTTGGAAGATACTTCAGAGTAGGCTTGAACTTGTTTATTAGTCCATGCTACACCCTGACCCCTGGGCCAGAAGACTTGGGTATATTTTGTGTTATATTTTAAAATAGGAATATTATAGTAATACAAGTACTGGCCTTCGACAGATCATATATCAATGCAATATGATTTGGTACATATCAATTCAACGCATGCTTCAATTAAGTCGCATCTCTCTTTCTGCATGTTTATAAATATGGGGTTGTTTATTGGGGTTGAGTTTGTGTGTTTGTTCACCTTTGCTAGATGGACAATAAATCTGAACCAATCATAGAGGGTCAGAGAGCACTGTCTATGTCTCTTGTAATTGATTTAGAGTCTGACCAAGATGACCCTAGTTCTATTCCTGACCCTACCAACCAAAGGTGTCCGCCTTCCAAACGTAAAGTATCCATGGTATGAGAACACATGACTAAGAAGACAGATTGTGATCCCTCATACCCATGTACTTTTGTAACTATTGTCGGAATGAGTATCCTTGTGACAGTAACAAAATTGGTACCTCAATCCTTAAAAAACATTTATTGAAGTGTGAGAAAAATTTCTTATGAATAGGATAAAAGGTCAAATGGATAAATATCAAACACACTTGACTAGTAATACATCCGCTGAAGGAGAGAGTGACAATATTGTGTCTAGTTTAATAGTTCATATGTATAATTCAGTGGTATCAAGGCAAAAACTTGCCGAGATGTGTATTATTGATGAGATGTCATTCAAAGTAGTGGGCAGTCAAGGTTTTCAGGCCTTTGTGAAGTCACTTATACCTAGTTTTCAAATACCTTATCGCCAAACTATGCAAAGAGATGTTCTAAAGATTTATCAAAATAAGAAGAAGAAAGTGAAGGGACTTTTTAATTCATGTACATGCAGAGTTAGTTTGACTACCGACACATGGACCTCAGTGCAGAACTTAAATTACATAACTATCATAACACACTTTGTTAATAATGATTGAAAGTTGCGTAAAAATATTATAAACTTCTGTTAAGTTCCTAATCACAAGGGGGAAACAATTGAGAAGTATGTGGAGGCTTGCTTACTTGATTGTGGTATTGAAAGTCTCCAGTCATAATTGAGGCTATTGTGTGCTCTCAAAATTGGTTGAAAGATCCAATTAAATTAGATCTTCGAGAGTCAATGGACGAATTTGAGGCCTATGTGGCGTTAGAATCAGGTAATCTTATTATAAAATGTCTCCATGTTGGTTAGTTTTTTAATTTTGTAAGTTCTAGTTATTTATGAAGATTTAAACATGATGTTTTTGTCCTAAATTATTAGGAATAACTTTTAACTCACAAGTGGCTCATATTGAAATCAATGAGGACTAATTATATTGATTTTATGGTAAGATTTTATTTCTTTTTTTATAATAATGCCCATTATTGTTTCATAGTTTATTATCTCACATGTATATTTTTTGGGATAAATACACTTTGCCCCCTTGTCTTTGGGGTCATTTACACTTTGCACCCCGATGTTTTATTTTTGATACATTGGACTCATTATCTTCCATATTTTTGCAATCTGGACTCCATACCCGATTTTGGCCGTTGAAATTGACGGATTCCGTTAAAAATTTATACATTGCCCCCTTATCTTTGAGGTCATTTACACATTGTCCCCCTTATCTTTGGAGACATTTACACATTGCACCCCACGTTTTAAAGGAATCCGTCTAAATTAACGGGCAATTTGGGTACGGGGTCCTAATTGAAAAAATGTGTAAGTTAAAGGGTCCAATGTGTCCAAAATAATACATCGGGGTGCAAAGTGTAAATGACCCCAAAGATAAGTGGCAAAGTGTATTTATCCCATATTTTTTTTACAGCTCGATTAGAGATGGACAATTGGACAATTGATGATGGATACAACTTATTAACTTTATTTAACTTTTCTACTATTTTGTTGGCATGTAATAATTATACTTTTATTTTGTATATTTGTATATTTTGTTGTTTGTTATGTCTTGTAATAGAGTAGTGTAATTAGTAATTGCTAATTAGTTCCAGTAGCATTTCTATTTGATAATTTTATTTTGGACTTTCTTTATTTTGAAATTTCTATTTGGTTTGTTGATTTAAAATTCTTTAAATGTATACTTTAAGTCTTAAGATGTATGATTTATTATTCTTAAAAAACTAGGATTTATAATTCTTTAATTAGTATCCTAGTAATTAGTATTTACTATTTAGTATAGTAGTATTATTTAAATATATGGTTTAAAATTCTATTTAGTTTGTTGTAAAAGAAAGGTCACAATTGTGGCATAATTTGGTTGAGATCATAGCCCAAAAATTGATTCAAAAAAGCCCAAAAAAGAACAAAAAACGTAGCCTAAAATAAGGTCAAAATATAATATTTTTCTTAAGGCCCAAACCCGTCCAAACCGGACCGGTCCTTGGTCGGTCCGATTTTATTAGCATGTCCAGTCCTGTCCGGTCCGGTTTATTGTCTCTCAGCATATCCGGCCTTTAGACACCCCTAATGTCTACTAGCGATAAAGGTGCGAACATGAAAGCTTAATTTCTGAAGCTAGCGCAAAAAATAAATTTCAAAATTTTTAACCGAATGTGTAAAGTGTTTGAAATCAATTGGTATGTGTCATATGACATAAATAATAGATTGGTCGGGGTACAAAGTGTCAAGACTCCATAATTGAATGATGCAAAATATATTTAACACAATATAAATAAAGTAATTATGTGGGATCTTTAATTTGGTATATTTAACATATCGATAAATCTCGAGTTTATTCATATTGTTAGAGAATATACTTTAAAGAATAACATCTACCTCTTCCTAGTTACAAGCTTAAGCTTTTGGGACATATATAGAAGTGGACTATTTAATGGTATTAAAGCCAATATCCTGAGTTCGAGACCTGACTTCGCATGCATTTCACTCAATTTCAATTAAATATCACATGTGATGAGCCTATTAATTAAGGGAGAGTTCGGCCCACATATAAAAAAGACTGAGAAAATACAATTTAAATAATAAATTAAGTTAATCTCTTCTACCAGCTACTTAAACTAGCTTTTGGAAGAGGCTACACTATTGAATGATATCAATTGTCTCATTGATTAATATTAACCGTGTATAGCTAGCTAGCTCTAGGGTTGTTTTCAGTCAAATTCCTGAAAAGGGACCTTATATACCAAACAAAACTGGCCCGAGAGAGTACTTCTCCTGACTCCAAACTCAAAGATAGCAACAGGACATGATATTAATTCAAGGCCTAATTTGATCTTCTGTTCAGTGCTCAGGAAGCCCGCCACAGATGGTACTCCTGTTTTGGCAAATAGATTACCACAACTCTCCTACCTACCTAGTACTCTGTAACTCTATAATAAGACCACCTTGGCTGAAGAAGTAAAACGTTGTCCATAACCGACAAATGTGTTTGGATAGTCCCACATTGAAAGAGATTGATGGTCAATTTATAAGTGTGAGAAAAAGCCTCAGCTCTTGAGTTAGCTTTTAAAGTTGAGAAGGCCCAAAACCACCTAACAAAATGCTCACCTGACAAGATCCAGAATACTAATTTCAATCTGATACGTGTCCCCATTTTTAATGTATTGCTCTGCGAGGTTTGTGGTTGCAGCAAAATGCTAGCTGTATACTCTTCAATTGCCTTGAAATCAAAGCTCCCTCCTGTACGTCTCGTGAGAGCATGATTGAAACCAACTCCAAAAACGAAAATGGTCCTCCTACTTATAGTTGCTGACTTCGCTGCATTGAATGGTACTGTAATGGAGGGTGGAATTTTAAATATATAAGATTCATATTCTTTAATGTACAGGAGTATTTCTCGATAAATTAAATAAAAAAAGAATAACTATTATTATATATGTATCTCTCTAGAATATTGTACTTATTTGCTGGCATAATTAATGGAACATGGAACTCAGTACTTTTGCATGCCATATAGTACTAACTCGATCGGCTGGTGTGAAGATTTCAAACTACAGACATAGATATAATACGACACAGCTGAAATATTTGAGAAAACTCAGAAGGTGAAGATAAAGATGACTAACCCAAGGGGTTGGCTTGAGTGATCACAGCTTAGGGTCTAGGGGTTTGCTCTTCTGAGGTCTCAAGTTCGAATACCCTCAGGTGCAAATAATTTCTTGGGGTCATTCTTCCAGCGAAGCTTGACTTAACTGACATGTGTGGCTTGAGAGGGCTGCACGGCCTGGGATTTGCCGTAGCGTTGAGCCCACTTTGTGCGTATACTATGTCAGGTCCGTTCGAAATCGGTGCACGTGGTTGAATAATCCACATCACTTCTGCTTCGATTGTAACAAAAGATTCCCTTTTTATGTGGAAAAGGCCTGTGCCAATAATTATGATTTTACGTATGGACAATTCCTCAATATCTTGTTCATTTGCAACAAAATATTTTGTTTGTGCGGCGGTAAAAAAAACATGCTTTTTTGGAGTGATACTATTTCACCAATCGAGTCACACGTATCTAACATATTCATACTTAACGATTTTCCACAAAGTGATAACGAACGACTCTATGAAATTACGTCGATACTTCCACATATTATGGGTAACGTAGGAGACATCTCATAGAATACTAATGATTCTAGTCTGCTTATTTCATTTAAGACACAGAAATTTGAAAAAAATTCATTTTTTTCTTTTCTTTTCAATCATTGATAAGAACTAAACAATCAAGTTTAATTCAATTAATCATTTTGACTGACTGTTTTTACTATAAGTAAAAAAGCAGTAGGAACTAGAATTAACAGTGCAGTAGCAATAAATGGAAGAATCAAAACCTAAGATTATAAAAACGCAGATACCGTATTTGTTGCTGCCCAGGATCGAACTGGGGACCTTTAGTGTGTAAGACTAACGTGATAACCACTACACCACAGCAACACTTTCTACTACTGATTGGAAAAAAATAACCAAGTAATCATATATAGTATAAATAAGGAAATCACAAATTTAATTATCCCCTTCCTTGAATTATTTATGGGATTGTTTTCTGGTTATTTTAATTAGCCGCTGGAATAATGGATTGGATTGAAAACAGCATAATTAAGAACAAAATTACAGGATTTTAAACAATAACCTAATTATGTGCTCTATATATCTTGTGTGTATGTAATGTCATAACCATGCATCTCCGATCGACAAGGTCTCACTTTCTCATGTCAACTCTCAGCCACGATACAAACGAAGAAAATTTCCCATACAAACGAAGAAAATTTAAATACATGTCTATAAAATCAATCATTCAAATAAATAAATAAATAAATATATATATATGTATATGATATCTCTTCGAATTCTTTCTGTTGTTATATATATTTTCTTTTTGTCTTGAGTTAGACTATACAAGTAGTTGAGGAAATACGAAGCATTATCAATTGGACATTAATCTAGAGGTTTCCTATCCTTTCGAATTTAATATAGGAGTGAGACGCAAACCTAACAGATCTTCTTATGGTCCTGATCCAAAGCTGATCTCTGCTGACTTCATGAGGAATACCCAACAAACGAGGCCATTGGCGTAGCTGTGGGACGTGTACTACTGGTATATAAGGTCTTCAAAACTGCAACAAAAGAAACCATGCAGTTTTTATTTATGGCAGAAGCCACCACGCACACTGGCATGCAGTACTGAATTTTAATTAATTCACGATCAATCATCGTTGCGTAGGAAGACGTTCCACTCGGCTATCTTTCTGTGTCCACGGATATGGTTGATGGCAGTAGCATTTAGGAACAGAGGGGCACGCCCTGTCAGGACCTTCTGCTCGCGCGTGGTAGTTTTGACGACCCATTCCATTCGACTGAGCCAAACCGTAGTACTCTTCTGATTGAGAATTCAGATCATGATCAATATAATTAAGCTGGGACCATATATATATATAGATATGAAATATTATTACTCTTCTACTACGAGAGGAACCCATCTGAAAGTCCAAGCTGATGGGTGAGAGATTAGGCTGGCTTGAATGTCCGACAGAATTGGAGAGCATATGCACTGCCAGTCAGCATAGGACTTAATTAAGAGTGGTCATGGGAGTCCATATCTGTTATAGTCAAATGTTAAATGCTAAAACTAATGCATGTGGCTTGTGGACAGAAGATTATATCGAAGGGGGCTCAGAAGTCAGAAAACAAAAAAAGTTTTTCTCTTTAGTCTTCAAATAGATTTAACTATAGGACAGGGCCAAATTTCAAAACTTAGAAATTGAGAAAAACCATAAGTAGCAGAACTAATTAATTACCCTATAATTGAGAAACAATTTATAGAAATTCAAATCTAATAGCCACTAAATTTTGTGAAATTGAAAACTGGAATTGGGTTTTGGGATCTATAGACCCAGGCGGTCGGAGTCTTCGGCTTGAGAAGCCCCCCCAGGCCCCAAGAAGAAAACGGGTTATGTCAAACATGGGCCGAGAAAGGTAGACATCAGACACAAAGGAACTTTACTCGCCATGCACTAAAGGTCCACGGTCCAGCCCAAAGAAAAAAGAAAATCATATGCCCGAAACCAAACTAATAAGAACAACTCTAATAAAGTGACCAGAACTCAAGTGTGTTCAAAAACGACACGGCTAATGTGGATATATATGATAAGAAGCAAATAACGTGGCCTGATCTTTATAAAATAGCCAGTAATATGGGAGCAGTGACCTCTTGGGTGTGGCATAGATCATAGGGCGGGGGCTATGGCATCTATTATAGAGAGTAGAGTATAGGGAGGGCTATGCAACCATCTAAGCTTGCACCCTTCCACCTGCATAAGAATAACCACAAGAATTTAAGTACTGAACAAATTTTATAGGTGTTACTAACGTTTTAGCGTCATTTCTCGAGCTCTTAACTTAATAATTATTTTATTCATATAGGGCGAGAAGATTGCACAGATTTCAAAATTAATCTAGATGTATTTTGAACGAAAAAATAACTAAATATACAGTTTACAAAAACTCCACCGGCATGTCGGATACGCCAGCCTCGTAGACAGCGAAGCCATAGCTGTTTCCCCTTCATATCTAGGGTGCGTTTGTGTACCAAAATTTTAATTCCTTTAAAATTTTAACACAATTAAATATTACAATATAATCTCTCTCTCTCCATCAAATCATTACTAATTACTACAAAAAATATAAAAAATTACCTCTTTCTTCACTTTTTCACTAAACCCAATACCTAAAATTTTAACAACACTAAAATTTTACAACACAAACACAACCCTAGCTGTTCACTTTCTTCTATGCTTCTCTTTTGCTTCGAAGCATCATCGTCTTGCAGGTGGTTTTCTTTTCGTACAAACTAAGGCTATGATGATGTTGGGTTCTTAAAACTTGATGCTCCTTTTCGCCCTAGTATCATAATAGTAACCTTTCGCTTGGAATGCGGAACATGTACTGGCACCTAAACGATCTCACAAAATACAGGGACCATAAAGACCAAAGAGCTCTATCAACTATCAAGCAACAATTTGAGCACTTCTCCCGCCCCAATCCTACCAACACTATCAGGATAAAGAATTTAGCAAATAGAGATGATCGTACCGGCCCTAATCGTCGTTAATGTAGATTAGCCCCCCCCCCCCCCCACACACACACACACAAGGGGCAGCTTTTATATCCCTAAAGTCAACATTTCCTAGGGAGTTTGTTTGAATTCTACTCGTTCGAATAAATGTTGAAATGGACGTTTTAACTCAATAGTATTGCCGAACTTAGAAGGGTGGTGAATAACTTCTGATTTTTTTTTTAATAATTTAGTCACAAATTCAATCAGTAATTTCAAGAGAACTAAAGCAACAAAAATATTATGAGGAAGAATTAACCCAATATGGACAACAGATTATCAAAGTGACAAAACAACTCTATACTTCTTTCTTAATTAAGGAATCTTTTTTTTTCTAAGTACTTAATTAAGGAATCTAAAGAAACAAATAGTCACAAGAACAACAAGTTAATCTACGTAAATAAAATCACAACAAATACACCAAGATTGAGTTACAAAGAGAAACTATTTTGAATAAATTTTTCAAAAGAAAAAAACTCTCCGCGCGTACGCTGGTTTAATCGAATTCACTAGAATCTTCAAACTCGGTGCATGATGATATATAAACTACCCAACACCCCGATGCTAGTCTAACTCTACCGTTACCTTACTTGAAATACAACATCCAGATTTGTCTCTTGCAGGGAACGAGAAACTCCTTTTCCGTTTGAAATTCTTGATTCCGAAAACCGATCTTTCACAGCCAAGCCGATCTTTTCCACACCCAAGCCAATCTTTTCCACACTCCACGTGCAATCAGCTTCTCTTGGTAGATCTCCAGCAACCTCTGGATTTTACCTTCTTAGTCAAGGTTTATCTTAGTGATCAACAACGAATCTGAGATACTAGAGGAATGGATAACTCATTGGGTTTAATCTAAGTTCATACACAACAAACTACAGAATCAATAACAGAGAGAGTATGAAGGGGAACACTCTGGAAGCAAGGTATCTCAAAGTATATCTATCTAACTTAGAAGAAGGCTATGAAAGCAACTATCTCTCTCAAGGAATGACTATTCAATTGTCTGTATCGTTCTTGTATGTGAGAAAAGAATAGTTTTATATTTTTAAGGTCTGGAAGGAGGCTCTCACTTTGAGGCACTAGTCTTTAATCAGGTCTTGATAAATGCAAATCTCGAGAAATAATACAGACTCGTCACGAAGTCTTTTAGCCAACTAAAGTACATTAACAAATGTACTTCATATTATGGGTCTGGTCAGCTAAACCCAATACTGCCGCTAAATCTTGTAATAGTCAAAGAAGAGTTTTGGATTTTAGTCCAATAGTTTTTAAACTCTGCTATTCATTTGATGAATTTTTTTTTGGTTCTCAAATTGCCAATGGAGTGTTCTTACCTAACATGAGTCATGAGTGTCTCTACGATACTTTTAGACATAAACAAAAAAAACCTTTGCTTGGGTAGGCTTCGCGCGTCTAGCTCGGCTTTGAATGACTTCGTACCTACCAACCTCCTGCGGAAAAAGGAAAAAATCATACCAACCGTAATCCAAGGACCAAGAATCAGACCAAACCTTTGTCCACATTCATGGGTGGGCCTTAAACCAATGACCCAACAACCCCATTGTCGTCGGGGCCATAAAGGTCCTCTCTCTTTGTAACGTGCAGGATCTCCATAGATAGCTATTCCGATACAAACACAGAGAGATGGGAAAGGATAGGGAGACAGCGTTCGAAGATCTGATAGAAAAGGCGGGGGGATGTGCGGTGATCGATGGAGGATTCGCTACGCAGCTTGAGAGACACGGCGCTGTCATCAACGACCCTCTCTGGAGTGCTCTCTGTCTCATCAAAGACCCAGACCTCATCAAACGGGTCGGTATCTTACTCTTCATTTCTCTCTTTTCTCTCTCTGCCGTTTCTTTTTCTTTCACGGGATATTGATGCTTTTGGTGTCTTTTTCTCTCCGCCATTTCTTGTTCTTTCCGGGATATGGAGGCTTTCGGTTTTGAAACTCTGACGTAGTTTTTGTTGGTTGTTGAGTTGTCTTTAGGTCCACTTGGAATATTTGGAGGCTGGTGCTGATATTTTGATAACTTCCTCCTACCAGGTGTGTGCTTACGTTTGTTAAAGCATCATGAAAGCTGAGTTAGAAGAAGTTCTTGTAAGCTTTAGATAGGATGTGAATGGATGTGATGTGGAAGTACGCAATGTTGTATTAAGTATAAGCTAATAATATTGCATTAGGATTGGATGTGCTAACTGAAAATACCAAGCTGGAGAAGTCTGTGATATATGTTTAACAACGGGGCAGCATGACAGTGTGGCTCATTTAGTTCTGTTTTACGGAGATGTTTTCAAGGGCTGTTAATCATAGCATGGAGAAAATTCACTCAACATGGAGGCTGGAGCATGAGATACCAGAAGGCAAACATTTTCCTCAATTTACCCCAAAAAACAGAACCAGATAACAACTAGATGCACGTTTTCCTCGCTAATCGATTTTGACAGTTTTAGTGTTTTTCCATTGAACATGATATGAAACTGGTAGGAGACGTTTGTGAGTATGGATATCAATTCTTCATTGCCCTTAACTCTTAAGCTGATCTCTAGAATGTTTCTGCCAGCAAAAAGTTTTGCATGAGTGCATCTGATTTGGATGTCAGATTTCATCATAATCTCCTATCCTTTGCAGCTGTTGCAACTCCTATTTACCTTACTTTTTGTTCATTCTATAAATATCTTTAGGCTACCCTTCCTGGATTTCTGTCCAGAGGACTGTCGATTGAAGAAGGGGAGTTGGTACTGGCAAAAAGTGTCAAGTTGGCTGTAGAAGCTCGAGATAGTTTTTGGGATTCTATGGAGAGGACTCCTGGACATGGCTATAACAGGGCATTGGTTTCAGCCTCCATTGGAAGCTATGGAGCTTATCTTGCTGATGGTTCAGAGTACAGGTGTCTGTTAACACTTCCTAGACGAAGTTGATAGTCAATCTCCATTGTTCTACTCACATAAGTACCTATTTTATGTCGTCCTTCTTATTGTATGTTCCAGATATGACAGTGTCTTTTGCTTCCAGTGGGTGCTATGGACCAGATGTGAATTTAGATAAGCTGAAGGATTTCCACCGGCGCAGATTGCAAGTTCTCGTGGAAGCAGGTCCAGATTTACTTGCCTTTGAGACTATTCCGAACAAACTTGAAGCTAAGGTTTGTTACTTCTCCAATTTCGTTCTTCTGCTGTAATATCTCCTATTTTATTTGAGCAACTGACTCTGGAACAGTACGGAACTGTTGATTAGTTTGATTATACCAGTATTCCGATTTCAATACTTAATGCAATATTAATCATGTCTGAAAACACTATGAACTGACTTTATGAACTTGAAATAATCCTATCAGATGCCGTGAGTCGTGATTTGTTTTAATTGTATCAGATAAAAAGTCCCCGATTGATGTCCTTGGTAAACATTGTGTATTCAGCTGAGAATATAATTCACATGCCTTAGCTGCTCAATTAACCTTAAGTAACAACTATACGTGTAATTCTCTTATCAAAACTGAAACTGAAACAATTTAGGTAGCATTAGTCTAGTGAAAAGACAATTTCTGGGCTTAGCTCTAGCTCCCATTTTCTCATCTCACTTTGCAACTTGCTGTTTGAAGATTGAAATGTATGTATCACGCTTCCTTCTGGTTCACTGTAGTGAAGGGGCACAATATTGCACTTTTGAGAACATTGTAATAGATTATGAAGTGTATAAGTATGCAAGCACAACGCCGGCGATCCTTCTGCGTATTCAAAATTTCATGTACCAATTGCTTTGCCTCATTTTGTGTAACTTATCACTTGATCAGCAATGACATTGACATACCAAGCTACAGCCTTTAGAGCAGGAAACCAAATAAAAACTTTTCATTTGAATTCTTGATGTGTCTCTTGAGCCATCTTCATTCGATGTAAGAAGATTTTGTTGCCTCAATCTGAAAATGAAATTGTACAATTATACATTTAGGATCACTTTCTGCGAACCAAAATACCCTCTTAGTTCACACTTTTCTGGGTAAAAGTAATTTTTTTTCTGTATTTTTATGCTTTGTCTGTTTTCATTTTTGGAAAACAATTTGCAGGCCTGTGTGGAGTTGCTCGAAGAAGAAAACATCAAGGTTCCAGCTTGGATCTGTTTTAGCACTGTGGATGGTGAGAATGCCCCCTCTGGAGAGAGGTTTGAGGAGTGCCTTGATGTAATAAACAAGAGTAACAGAGTGCGTGCAGTGGGGATAAACTGCGCACCTCCCCATTTTAGTGAATCCCTCATCTACAAATTTAAGGAGGTAATTTCTAGACTTTGTACAGCTCCCAAAAGATTTACACCAACAGAAATCATTTGATCTCCGACTCTTGAGTTATTGAAGTGCAAAATCATTGTATTCAGTTAACCAAGAAAGCAATAGTCGTTTACCCCAATAGTGGTGAGGTATGGGATGGCAAAGCTAAGAGATGGCTGGTGAGTCGCGATGAATCTGAGACCTCTCTCTTTCACGCCCATGCATAGGCGGATTCTATGTTTAATCAATTAATCGAATATGTGTTGCGGTTTTATTGGCAGCCATCGAAGTGTTTTGGAGACGACAAATTTGAGTTCTTTGCATTAAGATGGCGTGATGCTGGGGCTAAACTCATTGGAGGCTGTTGTCGGACATCACCTTCCACCATTCAAGCCATTTCAAGGGCTTTGAAGAAGGGTCCTGCGCAAAGAAAATAGGCAGTTTATTGTTTTTTTTTTCTGATTTGTTAATTTGATTATTTAAACTGTAGACCTAATTTCAATTTCTTTTACCTCAAATTTTAACTTATTTAAAAGGAGAGAGAAGGAGAAGAATGTCTCATTCTTGCTATTTGCAGAATGAACCTCTGAGAAAAATACTTAAAGAGTTAACCACACAGTTTTGAACTTTGTTGGAGCATGATTCACATGATTCAGAGACAAGGCTCGAGATAGTTCTACTGTTTATTGATTCCCAGGAAAAAGAAAACTACTACAGTTAGCGTCGAACCTCCTAACTATTGTGGGATCATCTGACGTAATGTATAGAGAAGATTAACTAGCAGCTGACACAGTCGAGGAGCCGCCTACTACTCAAGCTATTTATCCCGACTCGTTGGAATCCATCCCATAGATCATGGCACACCACCCTAAACCGGATAACGTCCGGTGCAAAATAGTTCCTCAGGACAAATTTAAAATCAAGATTTCCAACAAAACCTCCAAGTAGAAAGGCTGCAAAATTGAATCCGTCTTTCTGAGATGGAGAAGAGAGAACTAAAACCATCAAGCTTTTGGTTCCCTAGTGATGGCAAGGATTCTTGAAACATATATAATAAACACAGTTATAACAATGAGAGCCATGTCAACTCATCCAGAGAGGAAATAAAAAATGTCAGCTGATGTAAAAAAAGGCTGAAGACAATCTAAACTAGTGGAGTAGAAAGATAACCATAGCACTTGATATTGTCTCTTCCTCTCCCCTAGAGGACCTCTTTTTGCCCAGTAACCAAGAAACAAAGACTATTATATGCAAACTCAGCACTAAGTATCACAAAGCAAATCAACGTTGAAGAGGGCCTCGGTTGTCATAGTGTCCCCGACTACTGTCATAGTCATCTCTATCTGTACCACCTGAATATCTCATTTCACGGCTTCTGTTCAACATTCCATAACCCCCGCCACCTACATAAATATTAGAGAAGCTTCAAACCAATTTTCTTGCTAGAGTTTTGGTACATCGCAATAATTCAACAAATGGGCTCATAAGCACATGAGAGAGAGATCTCACCTAGTCCTTGTGTTCTCCTATCTGTGTTCAGCTGCTCTACTCGTAGCTTCTCTATTTCACGAGCCATGGAAATGAGGTTTCCTTCCATTGCTTGCTTCTGTTCAACTTCTTTTTCATTGGCTTTCTTCGTGTATTCATAGGCCCTCCTAAAAGTAGCATGATCAATTTAACTATGCAGGGAAGTAAATAGTTTGGCAACATATTTGAGAATAGATCTCGTAATTGTCCCAGCATTTGATATCAATTCCCCTAACAAACAGTGAACAAGCAAAGAGAGAAGAAACAAGGGGTAAGACGTAGACGTGAAAACTGTTTGTATCGGAAATTCCATTCCAAATCTTGCCTCTCAGCCCCCAACATACGGTTAACAAGTAAAGAGAGAAGAAAGAGGGGGTAAGACAGACAGGAAAACTGATTGTATCGATAATTCCATTCCAAACCTGGCCTCAAGAAGGTCCTTGCGCATGTGATTTATATCACCCCTCATGGAAGTTAGTTGCTGATTCTCAGCTTGGACTCGAGTATTGTCCTGTGTGAGTCTTTGGATTTTGGTAGACAAATCCTGTCTTAAAGCATTCAATTTCTGAACTTCAGCTCTTAACTTCATAACCTCTACTCTCAAAGGCCCAGAAGCACGAAGATCAGCTTCTAGCTTTAATCCTCTCTCAATCAACTCCATTGCCTGTGCCTCTTTCTCGGCCTGCAGTTTGGGTATGACCTGCCCCAATCTGTGAATCTCATCTTTTGCAGCTGCTAGTTCCCTTTGAAGAAGTGTATTATCATCAATAACAAGCCGATTCTCAGAAATTATTCTCCGTTTTTCTCTATGTTGCATTTCAAGTTCCTCTTTCAAAGCTGCAGGGTGAATAGGCAGGGGTCCTGGTCCTCGCTTCATAACAGTGAGAGGGCCATCATGGGAACGAAGGAAATTTTCAGGATACCGAGACTTGTGATATCTCCCTGCCATTTGGGTTCCTGCAGATATGGTACAATCCTCACCTATAGGATACGTCAAATTATTATTTTTCTACTTTAAGCTACTCTTAAGGAAAGGCAAAAAGATTAAATGTTGACACTATGCTCAAGGAACAGGGTGGCTAAAAGTACAATAGTAAAAAAGGGCATACTGAAACATAAATGCTCCTACTTTGGTTCAGGCTTGTTTGACTGGTCCCCTATAATGAAATTCAAGATTCAAAAACTACAATATTCATAGACCAACATAATCATAGTTGGACACTTAAAAGGAGCTCAAGGATATCTTTAAGCACTATCATGCCCAATATATTCTGCTATAAGGGATTCAACCTTGTCTATCTTTGTCCACCAAAGGGAAACATAGAACCATCCTTCGCTTAAATGTAAAGTCCAAAGAAAAGAATCATATAGGATCACCCGACTACCAACATTACAGAAATGAGGTCTTTCACCATTGCGACAATCCCCGTAGAGCTTCCAGAGGATTAAATTAATTGGTCATCCCTTGCCAAAGATGATACATACTTATTAAATAAATCTGCATAAACTCACATCGAAAGGGATTTCAACCCTCTGAATGGCCTTGCTCTTCAACAAGAAGGCAAGAAAAAATTAACTGACTATTTATCCTTGTTTGGGATCCATTAAACTGTTCCATCACTTACACCACCCCCACTATGTTCAGTTATTCAATAAAGTTTCTCTTCTGTTATTCCTATCATTCCTTCAAAGCAATCACCAGACGAAGTCTGTGTTTTCACTTCTTTTCTAAATTCTCGTACAGCTAACAACACTGATAACTAAGATATGCGTATCTCTGAACCTAAGAACAACCCAATAGGCCTCTTTAGCAAACACATAAAAATCAAGATTTTGCACTCCATTGGGCATAGTTTTTTTTTTTTTTAAAAAAAACCCCATAGGCAAAGACCTTAAAAGACCCAAAATGAAAACTCACTAAATTAACTCTACGCAAAGAACTTACAACATAAACTGTCAGGACTCGGGGAGGGGGGGTGCGGGGTGGGGAAGAAGAAAGCTCAGGAGATATAGAGAGAAAAAAAAAACTAAAAAAAAAACTTTAGGAGCAGTGAATAACGTCCCTGAATAAATGCTGCTCTAAATAGCGAAACCGAGAGGACATTTATGAGGGAGGAAGATGCAGGGGCTTTATATTGCTGAGCAATCCTGGATAAAAACGACGTCGGATATCTTACAAGGAGGTGGTAAATCACGGCGACGTCGGCGAGTCCCTCCGATCTTCTGACGGGAACACTGTCTCGCTCGCTTTGCTGACGAGCGGAGCCGCACTTCTTACGGATTCGATTTGCTTAAATGACAAAGTACCTGTACCCCCCCTCCCCCCCCCAAAAGTCTGGCTCTTACGTTTAGGCCTCGCTATTCGGTTTCTATTAGTTTTGGGCCCATTTCGAATACAAGCCCAAGTCCTCCTCCGAAAGGTCCAGACAAAGCACACGGCAAAAACTGTTCATTACTTTGAGAGGAAAACTCTTCCCGTTCATATAAATTCTGGTTTTTAATAATAAAGATTACATGTATATATAGGAATTAGGATGTACCATGACATGTACTATGACGGTGGAAGGAGGAGTGTTGATTTTTTTCTTCTTTTTTTGCCCTTAATTTGCTAACAAAATACGGTAAGTAGGTACATATATATGAGGAAGGGTGTGGGATCTTTTTGGCCGTGGAACGAGTAGTGAGAATTGGAGTAGAGATGTTAAGCGAATGATTGCCATTTGAAGAGAAGAATTAGCAATCTATAACATGGTAATCTTTGTAACTTCGACCTTTTTAATTGTGGATCGAGATCCCTAATCTATGGATATAAGCTAAGTGATCATAATTAGCATAGAGGGAGGTGGCAGCTAGAGTATTCCACATACAGGAGATGGAAGAGGGGGAAGTACACTAGAGCTTTGACTGACAACAATAGGATTACGATCCTCTATTATTTCTTGCTTGAATTATTCGGTGTGGTATGAAGATAGAGTACATATAGACACAACAAGTAATATTGCATGCAGTAGAATTTACACTGCTTGAAGTTTAATACGAACAATATTAAATAGTGTATAACTCATATATTATGTTTGTCTCTCAAATCGCACCATACAATTCGAATAAGACAGTGTAGAGTACTGAGCTTCTTAACTAATTGGCTAGCTTGTTTATTGCTATGGATTAAGAATCTTATTCCTCAATTACCAAGGACATATAGGAGAAGAGAAGCAGTGAATTGTAAGACACCATGGTTGTTGGAAGTCCCACATTGCTAGAAAAACTAGTCAATGTGCTCCTTATAAGGTTGTGGCATCTCTCACTCCTTAAGGCGTCTTTTGGAGTTGAGTTAGGTCCACCTTTCACATATTATGTAAATTCTAATATGGTATCAGAGCAATATTCTTAGTTTGTGGTCCACCGTCACCCGTTTCCACGTGTAGGCTTGGATGTCCTCCCGCCACACGTGAGGGGGCGTGTTGGAAGTCCCACATTGCTAGAAAAACTAGTCAATGTGCTCCTTATAAGGTTGTGGCATCTCTCACTCCTTAAGGCGTCTTTTGGAGTTGAGTTAGGTCCACCTTTCACATATTATGTAAATTCTAATAATGGTAACCATCCTTAAACTATAAATAACAACATGATGAACAAAAAACATTATTTACTAGAAACGTACTCTCCAATCGAAATTTAAAGATGGATTTCCAATTAACCTTAGGATTATTGCTATCGTCTTTAGAATTGCTTCAGCTAGGATTAAATTTTCCATTCATTCTAGAATAATTTGTTTTCTTAATTTAAGAGTTATGCAATAATTCTATTTTTCTCTGTTCTTTTCCGTATGGTGTTGAGCTAATGTTTAAAGCTGGAGAGACGTCTTCTTCCTCATGACGAATGTATGCATATGCCTTGCTAGCTTAGACTCACAAGGTTATCAAACAATTTAATAACGGCTTTTAATTTTGGGCTAAGAAGGGCCAAAAAATTGCAGGAGATTAGTAGGTCTAGAAGACTTTCCTAATTAACATATTCTGATAAATCATGAGATTCCTTTGAGAGAGAAAGATTACTACAGCCCGTGGGTCATTTTCAGGCCAAGGAATATAGATGTTAAAGTATTTCATGATCTCGTATTGCAAGTCTCCAAATCCTTGGAGAAAGTTAAAATTTCCTTCTCCGGGTTTGAGTGAAAGCCAAGGATAAGGTCGGTCTCCACATCAGCTGATGTATCCAATATCCTCGACCCACATGCATGCTTATATGGTTGACGGATAATCAACTATACCTTTCTGTCATGAATGCCATATGTCTAGCTCCTGCATTCCTTTTCTTGATCAGTTCAAATATTTCTTACCCAAAGATCGGGCTGGCCGGGATACATATCCATTAATGACTAGGAAATGGAAAGACTTGCCTGGCTTGTCAACTAAAGAGGCATGCGGATTTTAGAAGTAATATTAATCAAGAAGCTATTTTCTCTGGAATTGTCGAAACACGAATTCCTTCTGAATTTCCCTCGTATAAATTTTATGTTATTAAATATTAATATATACCAGGATGTCCCATATGGCCATATTGCATAAGATTACAATTTTTTACCCACTGAAAATTATAACACTTTCTTCACAAATTAACCATGAAATGCTATATAAGTACCATAACATATAGCTTATATATATCTAACAAGCTAGGTATATTATTCACTGCTAATTAGCTTAATTGATTTCATGAGAAAAACAACTTTAGATGTCGTCTCAATTATTAGCAAGTTGGTATGCCTTTCCTGTTGTCCAAATAATGTCCATGATTCAAAACTCGAATTGTCGAATTTTCTAAAAAATCAAATTGATATAAAAACAAAAAAGCCAACAAAAATCAAATTGAATGATAATGATACGAGAGTTGGGGTTGTTTCCGGCTAGAGAGAGAATCGTTTGCATGTGCGCACCTGTGGTCGAGTGAAGGGGAGAATGACAGCCTTTCTTTATGAGGCAATATAATTTTATTTCTTACTTAACCCTACAAGAAAGAGATTTATCTGAGAGGAGCCAAAGTTACACGCAAATTGAGAGGGAAAGAGAGATAAATCCTGGGGACCGCAACTGTGACTCTTTAACTTTGAACATGACTAAGGGGGAAAGGAGACAAAGCAACATAAGGGTCATCTTCAAATTTTAGTGACAAAAAGTTGGACAGAGAGTGAGATGTGGGATCAGAGACCCATTCTCATCCTTAGGAGCTGGAGCCCGAGATTGGATTCGGTGCTAAGTTTATGGGTGCTAAGGGTGGTAAGAGAGAGCTGAGATTTTCAATCTCAGATCTGATGGTCAATAAATGGACCTCATTTAATGAGGTGGGAGGAAAAATAAAGCCGAAAAACTCGGCTTGGCTAAACAGTCGGTTTGTTTTTTTTCCTACGTATCTTCCGCAACACGCCAGAGAGAAGCAATTTTTTTCTTTCCATTTTCCTACACATCTTCTTCAATCTTCTGCAACCTCGCTTTGCATGATCTTTGTGTGGTTCTTATGAACCGCCCTATAAAGTGTTTGTTTGTTTTGCTCTGTTGTATGTTGGATATTGTCTTCGAGTTGTGATCTCCTATTTTGATCATACAAAATTATGGTTGTGATAAATGATCTGCTGCATTTCTTTTCTGATCTTAGCATGTCACTTTGCGTTGCTTGATTCCTTTTGTTTAATTTTTAATATGTGCCCTTTGATGTCTTTTCCTAATTTGTATGTTTCAGTTGCGTGGGTTACAATCTTGGCATCTACTCTTTTAGTGTAGCCTTAATCTAGTTCTTATGTTGTAGCTAGTATTCTTGACCTAAGAACCACTGATTGTTATTCTGCCTAGTTGGAAATTTTGTCATGTGTTCCTCCATTTTAATGAATTGTTTTAATCAGAGGAGAGGGATGCAAGGATTTCAAAACACAACCCCCATTTTTCCATCATTCATTGCTTGATTCTAATTTACAATTTTTGAGAGGGCTCGACTTTGTTAAATTCCCAGGTTTTAACATTGCAGTCCAATTTCTTTCTAGAAAGTTCTGAACAGGTTTCCCTTGAGCCAAATTATATCTCATGATCTTTTTTGTAGTCATAAACTCTCTCCAAGCTAAACTCAGCCTCTGTTGTCCTTTTACAGAAATATGAGCTCTATGGAATGATGTGCCAACAGATGTCGTGCAGTTTGTCCTTTGAGCTTGCATTAATCTTTTGTTTGTTGCAATCACTAATTTTAGTTCTCATACTATTTTTCTGTCTTTATATGACAAAAAAACATAAGGGAATTATATGAGCTCTCATAGTCCTTCAGTTTTACTCTGCAATGTGGAAGCACTATGTTGGTTTCATTCTTTGACTTAGTTTCAATGTATGATTGCATTGAGGTCTTCATAAGTTAAACGTGCAAAATTTGATGTGCTTGTTGATGTAATGTAAGAGAGACATGCTTAAGTCTTCCACTTATCACCGTTATTCTTGGCTTTTTGTCAAACAGATTACATGCATAAGAATGTTTCTAGCGTCTATGTAGCTCCAATTACAACAACTTACCAAAATACAAACAAATTATAATATCTATGAAGAACGCAACAACATATTGCATTCCAGGTTGTAAAATAGTATTGCTAAGTATTGGAGGATGTCATCACTCAGGTGAGGCTACAGATCGGTTCTATCCATTGGGATTCCAGTAGAGGTGTTGACTCCCCACTACTTACCTTCTGGGGAATTAATTGAGTTGCTATTATATGATATAGTTGTTGTACAATCCTACTGATTTCGTATTGCTTAATCTTTTTTCCTGCTCTTTAACTCGTATACCGAATTTTGTGGATGCCCATTTTGGTTGAGGGTTGTAATGATTCCTGTCTTTCTTAGATATAAAATTATGATTTAAGTACGAAAAAAAATTGTATTTGCACATCACCCTATTCTCTTGCACGATTTCTACTCTAAATATACGAACTCTTGCTCGATTTCTTAGTACGGTAAAAAAAGTACACAAAAAATAAGTGCAGAAGTTTGAACCGACAAACAAGCAATACCCACCATAAACCCAAATACCCACAAAATTTGCCGTCAGTAGAAACTTGAGTTGACTGTTGTCCAGTGTCAAGAAAACGTTGTGGGCGGCGACTACGTGTCCTCGGCAAAGAACGTTGTAATCTTGACGATTTGGGTATCGTCATTACAGAGCAACCACGACCACCACTTCCAAATTGCTAGACTCTTCAACGACCGAGATGAAGACCTTCTCCCAACGCCATCCACCGTCGACATAGATTAGCCATTATTGACGGAAGAGAACGGTTGTCGAGGAAGGCCAACCGAGACTCGACAATCTCCACCACGCTTCGACGACCAAATGTCGTGGAGGAAGGCCTTCGCTGACGACTTTACATGTTTTTCTCCACGAAATCCGTCGTAGAGGGAGACCGAAATTCTTGTAATGTGCCTTGCCTCGTCCTAGAACTAATGGACTCACCAGTGGGAAAATGGAAAGCTTCGCAGTGAAGATGTGCAAGGAAAATGGAAAAAAAGTCGGCTTTATTGCAGAAGGTTGCATAAGGGAAAATGAAAAGAAAAAAAAAAGTGTGCATGCAAAAGGTTGCAGAAGACGTGCAGGAAAATGGAAAGAAAAAAATTGCTTATTTGGCGTGTTGCGGAAGAACGTAAGGGAAAAAAAACAAACTAACTGTTTAGCCGAGCCGAGTTTTCGGCTTTATTTTGCCTCTCTCTTTATAAAAAAATAATAAGGTGTACATTTCTTGACCATCAGATCTGACATTGAAAATCTCAGCCATATCTTACCGCCGCCTTAGCACCCATGAACTTAGCACCAAATCCAATCCCCTGAGCCCCCACATGAAATCCTTCGATTAGTGAGGCAGCCAATGAGAAAACAGAGGTTGGGATGAACTCTCCGAGCTCAGCCAATGACAAACCAGATAAGGCCTTGTTGTGGACCCAAAAGAGCAATCCAAACCAGAGCCCTCACATTTTTACATATACTCCTGCAAAAGCGCAGTTTGTGGGTCACATCCCGGGAAATAATCGACATCAATAATTTCAGGTCACTCCCAACATACTATTGAAGCTCTTTAATTGGCTTTGCTTTGGTCTGCTTTGGACTCTGAATTGTTTTTCTGGCTTCCAATTTTGTTTTGAATCATATTTTTAAGTGATGATTTGTGACAAGAGCGTGGCAAACGCTGTCGGTGGCAAGACGGCTAGAGCGTGTGATAGCTGTATAAGGAAACGGGCTCGATGGTACTGTGCTGCCGATGACGCTTTCTTATGCCAAGCTTGTGACTCTTCGGTGCACTCGGCTAACCCACTAGCTCATCGACATGAAAGAGTTCGCCTGAAGACGGCATCTTTCAAATCCTCGGGTGGAGCTACTGTAAAGAATTCTGGGCCATCGTGGCACCGAGGGTTCACAAGAAAAGCGCGGACACCGCGCCACGGAAAGCCCGTGAATCATCAAACACCTAAATCCGAAGAAGAACCGATCAGAAACCCATTTCCCCTGGTGCCAGAATTCGATGGGGACGAGACGTCGCATGAAGAAAATGAAGAGCAGCTTCTTTACAGGGTTCCGATCTTCGATCCCTTTGTTGCTGAGCTATGCACTCCCGCGACTCCAAAAGACAAAGCGGTAGCAGCTGTTAGTAATGAAACGGAATATTCTAGTGCTAATGGAAGCGAGTCTAAGGCGTCTTTATCTAACAGTTACGGTCATGATGCGGATAATTTACATGGATTTCTTCCATCTGATATGGATCTGGCAGACTTTGCTGCTGATGTTGAGAGCTTATTGGGTAGGGGTCTCGAGAATGAGTGTTTTGGAATGGAAGGGTTAGGGCTAATGGATTGTAAATTAGAGAACGAGGGTTCTTTAAGTAGCGGAAAGGTGAAGCTTGAGGAAGATGAGGGTGAGGAATCTGTGAAGGCTTGCCAGGTCGATGACACTGATATTGAAATGATGAGGGAACCGTTCGAATTGAGCTTTGAGTACGATTCTCCTGCGACAGGTGAGGAGGAAGAGGAGAAGGTGGCCGCGGTGGGTGTGGTGGCTGCGAAGAACGGTGGGGGACCTGCAGTGGACGATGAAAAGAAGCAGAAGAAAAAGAAAATACTATTGAGGCTGGATTATGAGGCAGTCATCACGGCATGGACTGGCCAAGGCTCTCCCTGGACCTCCGGTGATCGTCCAGATTTTGACCCTGATGAATGTTGGCTCGACAGTGTGGTAAGTTTCACTTCATTCCAAATACCTACACTTACATACAAGCACACGCACACACATACCTGAAATTAAATCAAAATTAGTATGTTTCAAAACCTAAATTTCAAAATCCCATGTTTGGCAGTGTAATATATGGTAAACTTGCTTCCGCAATATCCTATTCAAAACTTAATGGTAGGTCCTTAGCTAGCTTAAACTTTACCAATAAGCTGCCATGCGTGCTCAATTCCTTTCACAAGCTCAAACAACAGTTTATGGATTGGAAATTGTGGAGTGTTGTGAAATTGCATTACACTAATTAAGCAAGCCAACTGCACCTAATTAGCCTTCAGTTTGTACTAATTTTCTTCTCCGTGCCAATTCAAATACTATGCGGTCTGTGATACCAAATTGTTCTGAGTTGGTGGGAATATTATATATAGATTCTGCAGTGCTTATCTCCTTGCTTGATCAATTTTGTTTAAGTACTTGACTATGTAGACGCGCGTACACTGACTGTAATTAATACTTGTGCCACTTTTTCAGGGTACTTGTGGTACTGAACTCCATCACGGCCTGTACGGAGAGTTTGGTGGAACTGGAGGAAACCCGGCCATGACCGACGGAGGGAGAGAAGCAAGAGTGTCAAGGTACAGAGAGAAACGACGAACGAGGCTGTTCTCAAAGAAAATAAGATACGAGGTTCGGAAGTTGAATGCCGAGAAGAGGCCCCGAATGAAAGGGAGGTTTGTAAAGAGGGCTTCCTTTGCAGGACCTGGTTTTCCTTTACTAGCCAAATAACTGTCAACTGCCTAGCCAGTTTGCTTTTGTGCTCACTGGTAACGCGAAATATGTATACAGATCCAATAAATAATTCCATATTTTAGCTGAAGATCTTACGGGTACGTTTGTTTACCGAAATTTTGGGGAATATTCCTAAAATTTTGGAAATCTTTTGAATGTTGAAGTTTATCGGTGTTTGTAAAAAGTTTGGTAAAAGTTAGAAATTTTGAAGTATGTTTGTTTTGTTGGAAATTTTGGGCAAACAAACATGTCATATGTACGGTGAACGAATCTCATGTTCATTAATCTCTCTTGCACTGTCTCCGGCCCTCCATCAGCGGTACTCATATGTGGGGGTTCACAAAATCAGTCAGTTCATGGAAAATGGCCAAGAAACGCTTATAGCAAGTCATGTATGAAAATTGGGGAGAAAAATGCTTTTGGACTTGATCAGAGTAACTATTAAATTAAATGCACATATTTAAGGGAATTATAGAATTATATATCATGTTATGTCTTACAGTTGCCCAATCCATGGACCTAATAAGATATTAGTATTCAAGATTTATTTTGAAATGTAATCCCTTCTATACTTGAGTATGAGAGTGGTGGATTTTTTTTTTGGGTTATTGGACGAAATCTTGCTTGAAATATCCGGGACCCAATCTCACATATATAGAGCAGACTGTATTTCATTCTAACTAGGATTCTCTTTAATTTACTATTTAAATTGGATGATTTTATTCTAAGATTAAAAAAAACACAACACGTAGATTTTACAACATTCAATATTAGTCCTATAAAATTCCATGCGTGTACATTGTATCTCTCTGAATTGGAATTCGGACAGTAAATGTACACAATGTAATTAGTTTTTTTTAAGGTATACGCCATGTTAATTGTTAGCTAAAAATGGAAGCTTGACCTTTATCTCTCCATCCATCAATCATACTTCCAATCATGAAATTGCTGGAGATCACTACTATCTCTGGTAGTACGACAATTAATGAGAGTTCCATCAACTTGTCACAAGTTGGTTGGGAATTAAATGACAAACCTACGACTGCAAAAAAAGTAAAACCACCGTACGAGAAAGGGCCCATGCATTAAATTTCAAACTTGGCATCGTTCTCCGGCCTCTAGTTTTTGTTTTTTATTAGCTAGGCAATTAAGCACGATATTAATTAAAAACGGGAAATGATAAGGATACTGCAGACCGAGACACTAAAAATGGAAGCTTGACCTTTTGTCTCCCCCTCCCCTGCGTCTCTCTCGGTGGTTTTGATCTACGTTAATTTGCTTTTTTTTTCCCTTTGGCAACGAAGATTTTGTGTGAGATGATCTATTTCTCCCATCATCGTTCTTGCACCCTGCTCGATCCATTACCAGTTTTGACCTCCTCAATTTGGTTTGTCGTTCGAGAGTTGTTTCTAATTCACGCTCTTCCAACCATTGGCGGAATCAAGTCATGGCGAACCATGGCGGCTGGTTGGCTCCGTCCAAATAAAATTTCACATTTTTTTTTATAAATAAGTTGGCCTGAGCCCGCCATGGTTAAACCCAAGGCCCAGGCCAAATAAAGCTTCATAGTCCAAATACTTCCAGATTTTAACTCTTGAGCCCAAAAGCCCCAAACTCACAAATTGCACAGTCCATACGTTACCCACTTACCCGGCCACACCATTCAATTTTGTTGGCAATACGGATTTCCCTCTTTTCTCTTTTGCATCCCGTGGCACCATGTTCTCTCTAGTCTTCTATCTCCATTTTCGTCTTAAATCTTCTTTTTCCACCGTGCATTTGTTTTCAATTGCTCTCAAATCGTCTTCTCCATTGATTTCCAGGTAACCCACAGCTTAGTTTTGTCTTGTTCTTCAGTTTTGCTCATATAGTGTTTTAGGGTTTATGTATTAATTTTCGTGGCTTTGATTTAGTTCCTGGTCTTGATTGGCTTTGATTGTTGCTATACTCGTTATCTTAGTCTTATTCTATTGCTTAGAGTATAGAATTATGGTGTTGATGGATTTAATTATTCTTGCCGTTTATTTTTCTTGTTTTAGGTTCTCTCCATTTGGGATATTGTTGCTTTTGGGGTTCTGATTAGTTTATCTCTTTCTTCTTTTTGTCTTTGTTTCCTTTATACTCTTTACTCTTTTAGGCTTATTTTTGTTGGGTTGATTTTCCTATAACATGCGTTTGGTTTGGTTACGTTACCTATGACTTGTTTGTGTTTTGGGTATCCTGTTGTCTTGTTATTTGGTTATTTACTCTATTCCATTGATTGTTGTTTGACCATTGCAATTTCTACTATCAGTTGGTAGTTCCAGTTATTTGGCTTTTTGCTATCTGTTTTGGCCTGTGCCTTTTGTGGTTAGTTTGTTATATCTCTTGAGTATTTCTCTACAGCTTTTATCATTTTCTACGTTTCTTAGCTCTATTCTGGTTGAGTTTGATTTTTTTCTGTTGAGAACTTGTGTTTGGGTTTTCTCATCTTACACAGGCATTTATTCTATTTCTTTAATGTTGTATTTGATAATTTTGATTAGTTCCGAATATCTGTTAAAATGGAGGGTTGTTTTATGCTTGTAAATTAGTTTCATTAGTTCCGAATACCAAATATATGTTAGTTTCATTAGCAAATTATTGCCTGCAATCTGTTAGTTTTATGCCTGCAATTTGGGATGGAGATGTGCAATCTGTTAGTTTAAATTTCCAATGTTGTATTTGATAATTTTGATTTTGAAAGGCTGATCAATGTTGTATTTGATAATTTTGATTTCCATGTTAAGATAGTTTTTGTTTAATTTTGTTTTTGTTTTGTTTTGTTTAGATAATTGAAAGGTTTTTTACAAAAAAAAAACACGAAGCGTGGAGTCATCAAATACTCCTAATTACGTAAATCCATTGAAGAATATGATGCTAGGATTATTGATCAAGTTCGTATGGAGTACTTGATCAAAGGTCTTTTTCAACCGCATAGCCATAATTTTTCCCGGAAGAAATATGGGAGTGATATGAGGCATTTTAGGGTGGTATGGTTCAAAAATTATCCGTGGTTGGAATATAGTGAATCAAAGGATGCCGCATATTGCTTGTGGTTGTATTTGTTTAGGCGATCTAGAGGGGCTAAGTCCGAGGGAGATGTGTTTACTTATGTGAGATTTAACAATTGGAAAAATGCAGTGAAAGTCTTTGGTGAGCATGTTGGTACATATGATAGTGCTCACAATGAAGTTAGAATGCAGTGTGAAGCAAACATGCAATCGAGTGGATTTCTTTGACAACTCTCATTGCAGATGATCAAAAGCATCCAATCTTTAGCTTGCTTCTCTCATGGATTTCACTAGGGAATTATGAGACCGAAACTATTTAGTCATGTATTCATTTTTAAAAAAAAAAATTTATTGTTTCATAATACTTTTTTTTGCTAAACAATTGTTTCATAATACGATACTAGTTGATTTGAGACTTTGTTGGGTCCATTTAAACTTTTGTACCTATCTAAGTGCTTATCAATGACGTCTTATCACTCTCTTAGAAGAAAAAACAAATGCTTATCTCTTAGGCTAGCTAGTCAAAGCCAACTAGAACATTTATGAGTCGACTCTACTGAACCAGTACGCTGACGGAGAGAGGTTCTGTCGCTCTCATGGGATTGATCAGATACCTTACTTTTGTCTATGCCCTCCCCAGAATCACAATGAGCAGCGCGTGACTCATCAACACTTACAGCCAGGCCCCGCGGCACCGTCGCGCTACAGGAGCTATCTGTTGAGTGTAATCGAGCACTTGGCGGGTTACTGGCAACTCCTTTCCCTTTCCTAAAAACATCAGTCCATTTGTAACCACTGTCACCATTAACAAGGATATTAGATGCAGTGGTATTAACACCAGTCGACTTTACCTTCCACTCCATCCTAATCTCCTTCTTCTCAGCTTTACAATCACAAGAAAGATGGCCAAAGATTTTGCAGCGATGACAGCGTTGAGTGTCGAATCAAGACTCCCACGATCCGGCAAAGTCAAGACCTCGTTCCGTGGTAACAAATCTTTTGTGACAAATTTTGATGGTTTCGGCTACGGAAGCCGCCGTCGATGGAGCCAATATTTTTTTGTAGTGGTCCTTACTTGACTGCATTAATATACTTGTCCCACAAGACATTCGTATTCATTTCTTTTAAAGAGAGACATAAATGAGAAACAGTGCCTGAGAGAGATTTTTGAGGAAATATAATGTTTCCATGAAAATGTCAAATTAAACTTCGATGAAAAATTTTGAACCCAGCCAAAACTCCCTTTTTATTCCAGCTAAATTGAAAATTACAAAAAAAAAAAGAGAGGATAAATCACTTTGAGCCACAAAACATCGACCTACGCCTTATTGAAGTAATTATGCATTATTTTTTATGCGAATTGCAATAAGTATCTATTAGACCTACTGAGCCATATGTTGGGATCCAAAATTCGACCACAAGCTTCATATAATAGCGATTTGATCAAGATAGCTGAAACCAGTAAAAAGTGGACTAACATAGTTGATCACCAAAATCATAGCACAACACTGTTAAATAAGAATTCACAATAGGGTGTTTAATCAATTGATTACCAGGACGGAAGTTTTGAGGGCCAGCATTAATAAGGGTGAGAAGGCCGGTACGACCATAAAACTTGGCGAGGAAGAGAGTGGCGTTGGCTTGAGAATCAGGCGACTTGATCCATTGAAGGCAGAGCCAATATAAAGACTTGTGCCTTTCCTGACCAACAACTTGCCATATGTAAAACATAAGAGTAGTGGTGCGACTGGTAAAGGCATGAGTTCGAAGCCCAGTACTTTTGGCTCGAAGCCCAGTACTTTTGGCAACTGTTGGATATATATTGGATGGATTTTGCTTGTGAACGTGCTCCTCTCGCCTCTCGATCGGTGGTAGGGACAGTGGTGTCTAGCTCTCAATGTAACATTCATCTCGATTTCACTTTCTCGTCTGGCCCATTAGCCATCCTATAATCTTGCCCTTAGAATTAATATTCTTATTACCCAAGACGTATATTTCTTCTGTGGAGCTGCACAACATATATAAGAAGAGATTAGGAGGATAAAACAATAATTATCACTATAGAGTTCCCCCGGCCCATATACGTATACATTTATTAGTGTTTGTTCTCAGGCCTGTCTTTGACGTTTGAGGGCTCTGTTACAATCCCGGTGCTGCATGAAGGTTTAGGGTGGACGGTGGACCACAACTAGATCATTATCTCTGTTTGGGCCAAGTAAGTTTCCCAGATTCTCAAAGGGTTCGCCTGGGGACTTCTCAAATGCCTTTTATTATACCAATGCCAGCCTTACCCACTTGCATCAGTCATCCAACACTACACCTGACACCTTAAGTATGTACCAGAGTTCAGACAACTTCAAAGAACAGTAAAAGGATTATTATTAGAAATGAGAGAACGGCTTCATCTTTAGAGATAACTTTCACTGTAAGGGGACCGAGTTCCTAATCTTTTTTTTATTGGGTTGAATTGTGCTTCGTAATTGAGAGAGTGCAAATTAAACCTTTTCCTTCACAAATTATATATAGCTTCTGTTCTTACATGTCGACAAACTTATGGGAACTTGTGATTTGCTTGCAGGGAGAAGTTAACAGACTAAAGAATAGCGAAAGGAAAGCAATTTATTTAGGCCAGGATTGGTCACATTGGTCTCTCTGAGCATTCCCATTCTCCGATATATGCAGGGGGTCGTTTAAAATAGGAATATTGCAAATTCCCATCCCACAATGGCAAGTCCACCATACATAGCCTAATAGCCAAATTGGCCTTCGTGATTACAAAGCCGGGCTCTTTGCACAGATGATATTTGTTATGAAAGATGTTTCTCCCCATTAAAAAGAAACATGCGAATTATTACTCCCTCTGGGTATATATATAGAAACTGTCGATTCTGTCAGATTTGTTCTTAAATCTAACTAGGTATTTAAAAACAAAACAAAAAAAGAAAAAAAAAGACAGAACAGATAAGTTCAGTTTGGGTCAAAGGCAATCAATAATTGTTGGACGCCTGGCTAGCTAGGCACTAGGCAGGTTAGTCCCTAGCTAGGCTGGGCCAGCCACCAACCCACATGCATTCTTGACATGTAGAAAAGGATATAGGTCGATATATATACCTGCCCCCATATCCTGACTGAGATCACTAGGGTGACATTTGTTTCATAAATAATTTGGGACATAGAAATTTCTATTTAGATATATACATTTTATTTTTTTAAAATTTTAATAAATTTTAATAAAATAAAGATTTCAAAAATTATGAAAATATTCCATAAAATGTTGACCAATATACATACCCTAAAAATATGAGAGAATATATATTTAAATATTAAACAGCATATAGGTAGCATCGGTTAGCCAAAATGTCGTTGTGAACAGAATGATGGCCGGGACAGTCAATTTGATTCCATATCCAAAATACTAGCAGACAAAATACCCGGCCACGAATCAGTGGCAGCTTTCCTAACATCTTCGTCGCCGCACAATACGTGGCTCTTTCTAACGTTGGTTTTGCTGCTTGTTTCTCCAATCTCTTATAAGCGCCCAAATGACCAGAAACCAAGACTCAGTTGTCAACAAAATGAAATCAAGAAAGTACTTCAAAGAAGCTGGAACGATGTCAAACTCATGCTACAGGCAAATCACTCTCAATTCCAGCTCCTTTTTCTCTGTCTGCAACCGGAACTATTCTGTTTTTTACCCCACCCCTTTCTATAACGAGACAAATGGGTTGCTAGAGGAAGCGATTAAAGATACAGCAAAATTTTCCCAAGTTGTAAAACTGTACAAAGACTAATCCCATCTAACATTCAACCTGCACTCTTGGAACATTTTTCAAATCTCGATTAGTTTCTTATTTCTTCTGTTAAAAAATATAGATGAATCTGCTTCTGTGGATTGCCCTTCTTGGCTCTCGCTCTTCTAGCACTTAGAAGTACCTCGCTCGACAGCCACAGTAACTTCACTGTACTAGGTCGTTGTGCACCACTTTTATAAGCCGAGAAAGGTTGTAATACACGCTATCGTTTTAAAAATAAAAAATAAAAAAATAAAAATTGAAAAGTCTAAGTTGAAACGGTGGATAATTATTCCACGGCGCCCATTTGAAATTGAACGAAAACTTTGGCTATGTTTAAGTTGAACGGAGTTTTCAACGCCGAACGTTTAAATATTTGGAATTTGATTTCTCTTCAAATTTTGAACGATTTCTGAACGGACCATTTTTAAACCCAATTAGAGATCTTAATCTATGTTATTTACTAAAATTTTCGCTCAATATTAGAGTTTTCTAAGCTCTCTCTCTCCTCTCTCTACCACGAAACTCTCTTTATCTCACCTTTGTAGATGCAATTTGTAGGAATTAGGTGATTTTTGGAGGTAGGTTTGTTTTAAACTTGGTTTAGAGATGTATTTCTTTGGATTGATTTGGGTTATGTCGTTTATAGACGACGTTGGAGAGCAGTTCTTCACGTATTAGGCGATTTTTCTTCGATTTCATCGGCGCATTTGGGTGAGCTTTTCTCCAAATTTTTATCTTTGATAGAGTTTTAGATATGAGATTTCTCGATTGCTTAGATTAGTTTTTTTTTTGTCGGGTAATTAAAAGTGGTTTTGAGGAATCTCGCGATTGTGAGAATAATGTATCCTTATGAGCTATTGGAATTCAGGTGTGGTTGTTGTTTGAATTTTATTATTAAATTTACATTGGAGATGTGTGGGGATTAAGATGAAGAGTTGATTGATTTTCAAATGGATTTTAGGTGCTGATTAACTCTTCAACAATTTTTTGTGAAATCTTAAGCTTCGGTTAAGCGTCGAGGTAAGTAGCTTTTCAATGAGATTTTATTTCTCAATTTTTTTTGTGAAATCTAAGTGCACAAAATTTTTATTTATTCTGCTAGATGAAATTGATTTAGAAATATGTATTTGTGCGAGATTAAATCTCTTGTCATTGGTAAGATAAATTTTTAAAATATGCATTATTTTTATATGATTTTGATTCATTAAATAAGAAAAATGTACAACTTTTCTCCACAAAGATGAAAAGCTATTTTTATATGATATTTTACTAACTTTTTTTCATTTTTTTTATTCTCTCAATTTTTTTACAACTACTGAAATTTTACTCCCAAAATTTTACTTGCAGAAACACTATTAGATTTGGGGAAAATGTACAACATCTTTCATGGCGCGGTAAACAATAATAACAATTAAGTTCAAACCATCTAATTTCCTGAAAGCAACGTGTAGATTTTTTCTCCACCCCCCCCGAACTCTCTCTCTGTTCTCTCCTCACCGCCAGTCTCCTTACGGAGGAGGGGGGAGCTCCGGCTCCCTCACCCCCCTCCTCCTTTTTCTTTTTCCCCACCTCCTCCCCTCTCCCCTCTCCTCGTAGCTGGTTGTTTTGGCCGGTGGTAGTGGTTGTTTTGTTGGGTTTTTGTTTTTTTTTGGCAGGTGGCTTCCAAGCGGCGGACGGAGCTTTTCTTCGGCTTTCGACGAACACGCGCCGGTTGGGTGCCCTCAGATCGTCGAGGCCGTTGCAGTGCCACTCCTCTGGTTTCGTTACGACGGAGCGTGGCCTCACACGCGCCCCACGCGCGGCGCGTGCATCTGACGCGCCTGCGCTTGGAGCCGCGCGTGAGGCGTCCTCCACTGCTCCGCCTCCGTTTTTCTCCACGGATCTAGCCTCAGTGGCTTGTTCCGTCTCTCTTGGGCCGTGGATCTCACCTTTCCGCCACCACGCGCCGCCTCCTCCGCCGCCGCTGATCCGAACCAGAATAAGCCCTTTAGGGCCTGCCCATTTGTTTAGGGCTTGTTGTGTTCTAATTATGTGTTTTATGTTGGCCGCTATGTTTACGGCTTGTGGTGCTTTTAATGTTGTATATTTTATGTTTTTAGGCATATTAGTTTGTATTTGCTGCCTTTTGAGGCCTTTCTGCCATTCGTGGCATATCCGTCCCTTTGGGGACTTTGTAGGGCCTTACGGTTCGTTTGCTCGTTGGCCCGCCGGCTCTTCGGAGTGTCTGGTTCGCCTTTTAGAGCCTCCAGAGGTGTTAAAACCTCCTTGATCTTATTATCAATATATATATATGCTACTTATGCTAAAAAAAACAATAATAACAATTAATATTCTATTTACCCCATCATCAACGACAATTAGCAGATGATGGTTATGGAAAGAAAGAGAAGAAATCATTGTACTGGTTCAGTGAAAAGATATGAATCTCAGCTCGTGATCATTACATCTCTGCCATTGTTGATCTTGTTCTCGAGACAGAAGCAAAATCAAAAAGGATCTATGAAAGTTCGTACAGATATTCTAGAAATAGCAGGTGTCATTGTAGTCACTGTAAAATTTAAACTCTCCACTTCTATACATATCACGGCGTCCATTTTCTTTGATCTTCCATTGAAAAGAAAGAAATTAAAATACCAAAATACCCCCGGTTTCCCCCCATATACTATACTGCAAAACCATCAGAATACCAGCATAAATATGATGAGAAAAACGAGGGTATTTTGGATGAAATTCATCATAAGATCAAGAGAAAAAAATGAAAAGAAAAATTCTACTAGTTGTGGAGAGGATCTGGGCAACTGGGTACTCTTCGTTTACTCTCCTCGAATCCATTGGCAGTTCTGTTGACACCAAAAGTTCTTCCATTGAAGTACTTGCGGAGCAGCTCCTCCTTGCTTTTGATCTTATCCAAACTGCCTTGGCTGCCTTCCTTTGTGACCTTTGCCTCTCCATTTCCAGGATGTATCCGAATTGCCCCGGCTTGGCACGAGTACTCACAGCAGACCCAAATCTGTAAAACCGGGATAATCAACAGAACCACCAGAGTAGAGCACATGAGTCTCCTGCTGCCAGAACAAGACATTGCCAGAAGACCCACATAAAGCTATCAAAGTAGCCTTTCTTCAAATGCTTAGACGCCCTTTTCTCTTAAAAAATTTCGTTAGCGAGGTTTTGGATATCTCCCTCGCCCTCTCTCTCTCTCAAGGCTATGACTTATGAGCAGACAATTGACGGCTATAATGGGCATAGTATGGGGAGAGAGGGTGACAGATGGAGCCTCATGCCCCCACAGTGGCCCACGTGATTACAATAGACAAACTGATTGCAGGTTGTGTTCTATACACGTACAGCAACAGGGAAAAAAAATGTTACTTGTATCCTCGTTGTTAAATGTATATATCTCCATATCTTTTGGTAATTTTAAATCCACATAACAAATAACCGTACGAATGTAAAACCTAATTACAAAAACATACATTAATAATACTATCCATACAAAAGTTGACTGTACTGTATACTGCATATAGTAATAAAGCTTTAAGAGCATTTTCACTGCTTGGCCGTGTCCTCTACTGAGTTACTAACTACTGCACGCATTAGAAATCTGCATGTCGGTGACACAATTAAGGAGGCAGCTGGGGGATCATGAGTTGACGAAAAAGCCACGCGTCTCGAGTGTCGCATTGTTTTTTTAATTACCCTAGCTATATTATGATTAAGCCTTTAGTAAGATTTTTGCTTTTTAACCAAGATAAACTGTGAGAACTGAGAAGAGGTAGAAACTTTTTACCCGTATATATCTTCCAGTAAGAGAAAGAGAATGGCAGTCACCCTGCCGCTCTCTCAAGCAAGGCTGAATCATAATCTGATCTCCGATTGTATTAACAGTATAATGATATACATTAAGGCTATAAGGGACCGATCAGTGATGGAGTACTGTCGACCTTCTGGCCAAAGACGGTGGACCATCCAGCGAGGACGGTCAAACCACGAGCGAGGGTTATGCGTGGGCTTAATTGCAATATAGTACGAGTTTGGAATAAACTAAGACGGGGAAGGGCGGCCGGGAATCTCGCCATGGTGTTGGACACCTTGTGCATGTTGACGTACGTAACAAGGAAACGTGTTGTGTTTGAACTTGGTACGATCTAGGTATCAATTAAATGACATTGTCTAATGCAGTCCTGTGATTTCCTTGAGAAACCCAATTCTGTCTCAACAGCCTGTGACTTTCTAGTACTGTTAAAGTTAAATTAGTAATCATCAAAGGTATAAAATTAAGTTTATTTAAGGTACCAGGAAATAAACCCCTTAGCTACAGCTATTCCCGTTGAGGGAAAGATTTAATTAACACAGCTTATTTCTTTTGAATTTATTTGATATAATTAAGCTTCAAATAATTGCGTGAATTAGCCATGCCTTCTTCAACATTTATGGTGCGAAGATTGGCTGTGCTATGATGGCGCCGACCCCATTGGAGTTGTTACAAGTTCTTCCCCAAGTCTCATGTTAATTTCTTGATTATCTGTACGTACGTTACCTCTACTCGATAGAGAAAACGGAATCCATTTCACCCCATTGGGAAAAAGCACGATACCCAATCCGCTCTCGCTCGCCGCTACTAACGGCGTCTCGGTCAAAATTGGACCACAATTTGAACTTGCCTACTTTTGGGTTACATATGATTGAAGCAATTCTAAGTTGTCAAATCAGTGATCTCGAAAATATTACCGACCTCTATTCAAGGAGATGTCTTTTCAAGTTAAATACAAACCTGACGGGACTGGCAAAAAAAGGCAAAAAAACAAATTCATTGCCTATGGGGTAATAATATCAGACCAAATGGCAATTATTGGCAGGCTAATTTTAAATTCTCAAGGCCCTTTACAATCAGGTCCAAATTTCTCTGATCAAAGGACTGGCCTGCATATGTTTGAATTTTTCGTGACCTCGTTACAAGAAAAAAAAAGGGTCTTCGGCGACGTTGTTGAACTGCGGTAAAAGCCCAATTTTCGTGGCCTATCGGGTTTTAGTGACGGTTTCATTCCGTCGGTTGAACGTGAGAAGAATTAGGTGGTTCAAAAGAAAAGATCATAAAAAAGTGTTTCGTGGCCATCTGTTGATGTTCATAGTGAATAACATGGATTGAATCTTGTGTCACTGAACCATCGTGGTCATTCTTTACAACCCTTGAATTTCATTTTGTCGACACAAATTTTTTGTTGCCTTTAACTCGTAGGGAATTTCATTCCTTTGACTCGTTGGGAATTTCATTTTGCCCCACAATTTTTCCGTTGCCTTTAACTCGTTGGGAATTTCATATTAAACCACAATTTTCCATTACTTTTAACTTGTATGAAATTTCATTTTACCCCACAATTTTTCCGATGTATTTACCTCGTAGGGAATTTCATAATACTCCACAATTTTTCCGTTGTGTTTCACTCGTAGTGGATTTTATTTTGTCCCACAATTTTTCCGTTGCGTTTATCTCGTAGGGAATTTCATTTTACCCTACAATTTTTCCATTGCCTTTAACTCGTTGGGAATTTCATATTACTCCACAAATTTTCCGTTGCTTTTAACTCATAGAGAATTTCATTTTGCCCCACAATTTTTTCGTTGCCTTTAACTCGTTGGGAATTTCATATTGCTCCACAATTTTTCCATTGACTTTAACTCGTTGTGTAATCGATTGGTACAAGAAAAAGAATAAGAATTTCAGACACAACTGAAATACCATGACTAATCCATCAAGACAAACACATATATACACAAACCTGCTCTACTCTTGCACCGTATAGATAGAGTAGATAGAGTATGAAATATTGGTCTACCCGAGTGTGGAGATCCATATGAGATCCATTCAAATGATTCATACAATGAAGTCATGAGCGGGTCAAACTTTTTTCTGGAAAAAACAGCAGCTCTACTTTGTCACGCCATGGGAGAAGACTGAAATTTTTACCATGAGAAAATTTAGCTTCAAGTAAAGTGTTGTCTTTGAGAATTGAAACCGATACAACTCTTTGTAATCAACAGCCGCATATCTCAAATATGCAGTCGACAACCTATTCATATTAATTCCAAATTTAATGCCCACCAGAACGCTCAGCACGCCTTGATCATGAAATGGAAAGTCCTAACCTGCACCAACATTTTTGTTATTTTCAGAACATTTAGTGAATTGGGAAAGAGTTAAACATGAAATAATAAACATGTCATGGTGGAAGCTTCCAAATCGAAGATGTCATTACTGGACCCTCACACGTTTTTTTTCCACAGCATTGAACATTATAAAAAACAACCATGAAGCTATTAGGATGCAGGTCACCCGACGAGATCTTATTCGTTCAGCTTCAATATCTTTCTCCAACATTCGTATTATGGTTGAACGCTGCGGGTCAGACAACAATGCACGTCCTGGACCACCGTAATCGTACCATATGAAGATATTACAATTTTGTTGTCAAATATAACCATAGACTAAACCGAACTTGATGAAAATTGGAAAACAGAGCATGAACACACCAACCTTGCTCCTAGTTCCTTCAGCCCTTCTTCACTTCTAGACTTGCTTTCTGATTTCTCCGAACTTGATGAAAATTGGAAAACTCTCATTTCTTGCCTTGCAGATGGAATTGAAGATTGCAAGTGAGAACACTACAAAAAAATTGACCTATAGCGGCGGTCGAAAACCGCTGCTATAGCTCAAAAAACCGATGCTATAGGCTATAGCAGCGATTTTTTAGCGGCGGTCGAGACCGCCGCTATAGCTCCGTCGGCATAGCTCTATAGCGGCGGTTTCGGTGACCGCTGGTGAAGACCTCGGGTCTATAGCGGCGGTCACGTAGCAGCGGTCGAAACCGCCGCCATAAACCTGAGCGCAGTTGCACTGAAGGTCTGTAGCGGCGGTCAATGACCGCCGCTACAGACCTAATATGACCGCTGCTATAGACCTATAGCAGCGGTCAGGTTCAACCTATAGCCGCGGTCATTGACCGCCGCTCCATGGACTAAGCCTAAAAAAAAATCTCATTTCAAACTCCAAACTCCAATCATACTTCTATTAGTATTATGCACCCAAAGCAACATAATAATGGAACAAAAACATCAATAGGCATGGGTTTTCCATCTCTCTACAGTACAAGGATTTCCCAAACATGAACACAAGCAAATTAAGGCCCCATAGAATGCAACTTACACTAGTAAACCTAAATCGTAACAAGAGCTTGTAAAACTCCAGAATTATGACAAAAGCCTAAATAATACCAAAGTGTATAGGCCTATCTAACAAACTGAATATCTAGATAGTAACACTTCTATTAGTATTATGCACCCTTGCACAAGGACAGATTTGTCTTAGTATTCTTTCTTCTGTAGTTTCCTTTTTATGATGAACCGAATTGTGAATCTCTTCTCCCATCCACATGCTGGTCATTTCTATCCCAAATTAAAGTTCCATCCTCCCTATTCTCATGGACCCTAAAGCTCTTTTCTTTCCAACAATCTCTATTGTACATAGAGATTGTAGTGTGTACATAGCCGGAGTGTTTGGACGCACCACAATAATATGAGTTATGTCAGAAAAATGTTGCTTTTCAGGTTTCATTCCAGCTTCTCTCTTTGGCCCACCAGCACCTTTCGAAATTAATACCCTCAACAGAATCCCATTTGTGCAGAAGACAATTGATGAGTTCCTCCCACCCTTGCTTTCCAATCTTATCTAAAAAATACAAGTTAGTAAAACAGTAAGCACTAATAAAAAAAAAACCTAGGAGATGAAAAATTCACACTAGAAATGCTGGTCACTGCTCTATGAAAATGTGTAACAAATTAGTAGTAGAGGTAAAAATTTCATTTCATAGTCATGCAAGCCAAAATTCAGTTAGTGCTTCCCACCAGCATATATAAGCAAATTATGTCCAAATTTCGTGTGTAAAGACTCCAAATACACCATTACTACTGCTTATGTAAGCTACATACCAAATCATGACATTTCTTCTAAAGAGAGAAACAGAACACTTATCATGAAAAAGCTCATAGCAGCAGTAAATTCCAACATAATTCTTTTACAAGTAGTGTTTAAAATATCACAGGTTTTTTCTACATACCATAAAATTTGATCAAGTTAGGGGATTTCTGAGTTAAGTCTATACTCAACTGGTGGTATGGGGAAAAAAGGGTCCCTTCAGTTTTCACAGTAACAGGTCCCTTCCCAGACACTGGTGGTATGGGGAAAAAAGGGTTACTTACCAATATCAGTTCTCTTATTTTTGTTCAGAAAAAGAATGAAAGAAAACATCACCATAGAAATTATGCAATGACATTTATTCAAACAATGGTTGTATCTGTTGAGTGTAGGTAACATAGAGAACATCCTAGAACAGGAAGACAAATCGTAGCTATGCTGCGAGCGGAACAGGAAGACAATGTAGGTAAGTTGAAATTAAATGAACTAGATCCAGTAAGTTCGCCAAGAATGGGTAAAAGTTTTGTGATAGACTTATGAGCTTTTATTGCAAATTAAACAATATAATGAACATATGTTGGTACTAATTTAACGACTTTATCTGTCTAAGCATTCATCGCCAGAACACTGGTGCGTCCAAACACTCCGGCAGGACATAAGGCTGTAATGGTGGATACTCAATGTCCTCTACTGAACTTGGTATAGTTAATTGTCCTATCCTTGAAATTCCCTACATACCACTGCGAGAATTACTAATCCCAAGTATTGATTGTTATGGAGCAATGGTGGATACACATGCTCGGAAAGACAATCATGAAACACATATTAGTCCCAAAATCAGAGCACTTCCCAAAAGAAAGTGCCGCAAAATTAGGGTTTTCACAGACAAACCCTAACCAAGAAAAAAATGAGTTTTGAGGTTAGAACCTGCCGGGAAGAGAGTTAGGTCTCGAGGGATTCGAGGGCATCGCAAATGTTCAAAAGCCTCTCCATTTCTTCTTCTCCTACTTCTCCCTCATCTTCTCCTTTGTCTCCACCGTCTTGTTCTGGGCCATTGCTCGCAGAAGTTGTTGCCTTGTGGATGCAATTGCTGATTTTCAACCGAAGTTTTGTGGCTCTTGCCAGCACTAACCCTATTCCCTCTTCTTTCATTTTTCCTTCCCTCTCTGCTAATTGACTGTCTGTAGAGGTTGGTGATGGCGATTTTGTCCAAGGTGTTTGAATTCAATTGATAAATGAATGCGGTTTCAGTTGGGGCAAAAGCTTATGCCAGAAACACCCATCAGGGAGGGAGGGGGAATTTCGCTGAGAAAGGCGCGAGGGAGTTTTTAAGAAAGGGGGAGAGGAGGTGAGGGAAAACGGCAGCGTTTTCACTTCAATGTGTTTTTTTTTATTTGTAGTTTTGTTTTAATAATAATTTTTATATTTTGTAATTATATATTTTTAATAAATTAAAATCAGTTGTAAATTATAATAGTATTTGAAAATATTTATATTTAGTATTAGATACATAGCATATTATTTAATACATGATTTATAACTAGTGTAATAATTTTAATTAAAACAAGTTGATAGTAAAATTTTTGAAATATAATTATTAATTATGATCAATAAAATATTTAATTACCATAACAACTATGACCAAAATATTAACTAAAATAGCTAAAACCATATTAATTACCATTTTAAACCACAAGTCGAGCTTAAATAGTTAAAGGAAAGAAAATCATAACTAAAAATAGGTTTTTGAGAGGAAAAACAGCGGGTTTAGGGCTCGAAACGAGGCACACCGAAGCCAAGCTGGGTGCCCACGACGTGCGCGCCGAAAAGAGCTTTTCGAATTGGGGTCATGGGCGCGAATCGGGTACTCGTAGCCAAAGTTATGACCAAAAAACCAACACGTGCGCGAAAATTGCTCCAATTAAGTTAGATTCCTATTTTCTTACCATCCTTGCACTGATGTATAATAAATAGTCAATAAAATAATTATTAACCTTAAGTAACACATAAAATTTTATTTTTCTATTTTTTTCAATTATTAACATATAAATAATAATTTTTTTATTTTTTTTTTCGCATATACCTATAGCAGCGGTTCAGTCAAAACCGCTGCTATAGGTATATCTTTAGCAGCGTTTTTTAAAAAAAACGCTGCTAAAGGTACAGCCTACAGCGGCGGTCATGATGACCGCCGCTGTAGGCACCATATTTCTAGCTGACCGCCGCTAGAGGTAGGACCTATAGCGGCGGTCGGTGACCGCCGCTATATAGACCGCCACTAAAAGAGACCCTACAGTGACCGCCGCTACAGGATATTTTTAGCAGCGCTTTCCGAAAAACGAGGCTAAAAACACCTTGTAGCGGCGGTTTTAGCGACCGCCGCTGAAAGTCCTTTTTTTAGTAGTGGAAACAGAGCATGAACGTTCATGCTCTATTTGGAAGATAGTGGAAAAACCTCAAGGCTCGGTGAAGAAGCTTGAGGGGTGGATGTAGGCAGGTTTGTCGAACCACCTAAAAATCTCATGTTTGCTTCTCTATCCCTACTATTTACATTTAACACTTATTCATTTATTGTATTAATATATTTGTGCTAAATTATCTTTTACTTTCTAAACACGATTTTGAGGATTAAAAGCGAAAAAGTTTGGAAACTCAATTCGCCCCCTCTTGAGTTGCCTTAATCCTAAGAATTACAATCTACATATAGAAAACGAAACAAAGAAAACGAAACAAAAAGGTAGAGATGATAAGATCACGAACACATAATTCTAATACAAACCATAAAATGTAGGACTAGATTAGTATAAGCACCAAACCAAAACCAAAAATAAAATAAAAGTAAGTTGGTAAAGTAAAATTTATGGCCCGTGAGTCAATGGCACCTGGAGAATTATCTACAATGGCAGTATGCATACCAGTGAAATTACATATAACACATCAACTAATCAAATTTTAATCTTAAACATGAGATAATCTAAATCATAATCTAAACAGGGAACAAAAATTACATAAACATGAGATAATCTAAATGATCAATGTATGCTGTCAAATAGCAAGGAGTTTGGTTCATTATTTTTCCTAAAAGCATTCTTTCATAACTGTATATATGTATTTGCATGAACATGAGTCACTTGCAAGTTGCAATTTCTTTACTTTTTATTGTTTTTATGACCGGGGTTAGTGTACCTTTAAACAGACTTAAACTCTAAAACAAATTAAAATCTCCAAATAAAATTAACAAATCCTAAAGTAATATAAAGATTAAATACAATATTTACAAAACTAAAATTAACAAACACCACCTCAAGAGAGAGCTGGTGAGAGATTCGGCCACAAAAACTCAACTGATGGCAGCAACCTACGAGAGAGAGAGATTTCGGGGGGAGAGAGCTAAGAGAGAGAGAAGATATATAGAGATTTCGGGAGGCTGGTTGGCATTGATAGCAGAGGGACGGACGGACGACGGAGGCCGGAGGATGGGGGGCCTGGGCGCGGGCAGCTGGGATGTTTTTTAGAAGAGACTTCAGTCTCTGTCTCGCGTGACCTGAGTCATTTTGACCCAGGTCAAATAATTTTTTTTAAAAAAAAACTAGGACTCAAACGAGATTATTTTTATAAAAAAAATTCCGGAACCCAAAATTTCCAAATATAAGATCTAGTTCCGGTATCAGAATAGACTGGAACAGGTGCCGGAATCCCGACTTTGGAACCAGAACTGAAATTTTCTTAAGGAACCACAAATAAATATTCACCCTTACAAAAAGGAAAATATTTCTGTTTTAGAAGTTATAATTTTTTCCCATTTGGATTAATGGATCACTAATAATGTCACTTTTGAAGGCTCCTAGAATGTATACATATATAAGTCTTAATTCTACTACTAATCATCCAAGACTTATATTCAGTGATTATTTCTTCTATTGAGACCCGGGTGTCACATCAACTCGTTATATAAAATATAAAAAAGCTACACGAGAGTAGTCCACGTGATTCCCGCATGGGAAATCACAACGTTTGAACTTTTTTTTTTCTGATAAAAGGCATTTTATTAAAAAAAAGAAGCTAACGGAAAACAGAGTGCAAAGTCACAAGACAAAGTAGAAATCGGAGTACAACTTGAACTCTGTTGCTAGTGCTACCATTTCGTCTTCGTCCGGTAAAGAGGCATTAAAAAGTGGGTTTTGTTTTGATCCGTCCCTCTAAAAGAAAAAAAGGGAGCAAACTCGACTGAGAAGCATCAAAAAGACGTATCCGAATTCTGATCCTCTGCAGGCAATAAAGTCAATAACTTTTTAGCTTCTACTTGGATTTTGCACTCCTTAGCCGCTGTGTCCTCTGCCGTCTCATTTTGCCCTTTTTCTTGTGCCACCCCTCTAATCCTCTGGAGGTGTCTTTTATGACCTTTGCTGTTTTCTACTTGGCCTTATTACTCCCTTGGCCTCCTTCATCTCGCCCTTTGCTTTTTTTCTCTTCTGGCCTCTTTCTCTTTGTCCTACTATAACTCACTCCCCAGCTCTCTTTGCCTCTCTCCCCAGTGTGCTTTTAAGAACTTTTTTTTTCTTAGTCCCTTTAAAGAATGGGATCTGAAGATTATTGATACGCTGAACATTAGGGAAGTTTTGGACTTCAGAATTATTTGAGAACTTGGGTGCCCACTTCTATTGTCCAAGATCAACCCACTGCACAAAACAGGCCTAGATTCTGGCAGGCCACAGAAACCCAGTCTTAATTTGAATTGAAGAACATGGGCAGTGTAGCTTCTCGCTGACATTCCGGATTCAAAGCTGACTATTTGACCTCAAGAATCATTTCCGGGATTGGAGGGTGGGCCCAAGCTTAGAGAGTTGTCTAGGCGGTCATGATGAGAAGTTTTTGGGATATTGGATTGGCCGGGCCCGAGCTTCATCAGAAATTTCAGGACCCTGGGATATGTTGCACGTTCTAAGTTCCATTTATTCTAACCGGGTCTTACCGGCGGAAGTCCATGGGAAATTCATGGCGATTGGCTATATTGCATTCGTTGAGGTCATAACTGTGTACAGTCCACTATTATTTCAGCTGGCCTCTTGCCTCTGCTATGATAGCAAGTTGTACCGACTGAATCGTCTTTGCATCACCAACTTAGCATAAATGCTGATCATGGAGTTCACTTGACATGTTGCTCGTTCAATTCTGAACAGAACAACTTCAAAATTGAATTGAGTAAGACATTGGCGAATGGCGAGTTTCTAACCATTTCAGTATTTCAGAAAAAACCAAAAGGAAGCCTTCCCACATTGCCAATTCAATTCAATTTTTAGAGGAAAATGAGCTATTCCCAAAGACTTTAGACATATCCATCTTCTATGTTATCGGAAAGTTGATAATGCAGTTCTGGACATTTGACATATTTCTGCACGTTGCCTCCAATAAAACTAGACTCCATAACTGCATTATATAACATTGGACAAGCAAAATATAACCGGAGACTAGAGTATTACAGTCACAGAAGCATTGCACACTCATACAACACCAACATGCAAAACTTAGATGCCATTTGGCCACATATGCTCATGTTCTAAGCGTACCCAGTCATTCCAACAGTTGGGCCAGCACGATTTGATTTATGAGCTGCCGGAGTGGTGGTTGCCTTGGTGAAGTACATGAAAAAATACACGTTGAGAATCATATTGGCGACAACAAACACCGCTCCAGCAATGAAAACTCCTTTCCGCAATGTTTCACATGAGAAATTCTGAGCATAAACCATTGGCCGATACTTTGTGTGGTAGGCATTCTTTGTTGCACCTGCAAGTAGACATGCTTCTGCCACCAAAAAAGTCACCCTGCAGATGTATAGAAGGCAATTAGAACATCTTGAGCCTTGGTGAAGTCTATTCTCCAGCATATTATCTAATTCCAGGTGCACACTTAACTCCTCAACCGAACTCTATCCCGTCCAGTCGGATGGGAAGGAGTTCGGATTTAGATATCCAATCCTAATCTAAAGACATAGTAATTTACAAATCAAGTGCCAAAGACTACAGATGAACCTAGTCAAGGAAAAAATCCACAGCCACAGAGCAGTGACTAGCTGACTATGGAAGCAAGTGAAGTTGACACCTTCCAATTAGTGCTTATTTGGTCAACAGAGCAGTGTTAAATAGCTGAACCAGAAATCTTACCATAATGAGACAAAATAAATAATAGACCAAGGTCGGTTCCCACCAGGGGGCTAAAGGTCTCCCAAAACACATGCACTTTGTCACGCCCATAAGCAGAGATTCACTTGAAAGAAGGAACAAAAAAGAACCCACTCCATAACCAGTTGCAACATCTGAGTTGTAAACACAACAAGTTTCATTCCTTCGGGGATCTTCTGCCATATGCCCCTGTATTGAAGAAGAAGAAGAATTGTCTAAATGCTAAATCTTAGCTAAAGGTACAGCATGCACGTTATCCACAAGTGTGAAAAGATCATCACAAGAATCCCAGTAATGCCAAACAGAAAATATTTTATGCCTGCACATTGCTAAACTGCAAGGGAAAAGTTGTAAAATTGAGATATAAACTTAGAAATATCTAAACGACATCGTACTTAAACGATCGATCACCTAAATCTCCGATCGATCGGTTATCTTAAAATTTAGAAAGATCTTCCATGACGCATGCCGATCGATCGTCATATCGTAGCGATGGATCGGTTATTGTGTCTTTACCGATCAATCGTTATGCATAAGACAAAACGACGACGTTCTTGATGATTGATCACTTCAATATAAACGATCGATCGGTAGATTAGAAATATCTAAACGACATCGTACTTAAACGATTGATCACCTACATGACCGATCGATCGGTTATCTTAAAATTTAGAAAGATTTTCTATGACGCATGTCGATAGATCGTCATATTGTAGCGATGGATCGATTATTGTGCCTTTACCGATCAATCGTTATGCATAAGACAAAACGACGACGTCCTTGATGATCAATCACTTTAATATAAACGATCGATCGGTAGGTTAAAAATTTCTAAACGACATTGTACTTAAACGATCGATCACCTAAATCACCAATCGATCGGTTATCTTAAAATTTAGAAAGATCTTCTATGACGCATGCCAAGCAATCGTCATATCATAACGATGGATCGGTTATGATGAACGATCGATCATGTTTCAAAGCCACGTGTTTATTGATAACCGATCGATCGGTGTATAAACAACGATCGATCGGGTGGAGTGACGACGTAATTTCCTCGCTAAAACCTTTTGCATTTAGTGATGGAGCATTTCTTCAACACCGATCGATCGGAGTGTGACGAAACTTTTCGTCACCAAAAAAGTAACTTTTGTGACGACATTGTTATTTCATCACAAATAAGACTTTTAGTGACCAAAATTATTTTCGTCACGAAAAACCATTTTTTAGTGACTAAAATAGCATTTTGTCACAAAAAAATAGACTTTTAGTGATGAAATTTCGTCACCGAGAATTTCGTAACTAAAAGTCAATTTTCTAGTAGTGAAAAGACATTAGAGGAAGCTACAATTGGCTTCCAAGGAGCAAGCTACCCCCTATGCAGAGTAGGATAAAAAGCTCTTCTATGTTATATAGCAATAGAAAAAAAAAATTGAAAACCAAAGAAAGATCAACTAGAACTGAAAAAGCTCTGGAACCAACATAAATTTAGATTATTGTTTTGTTTATCTCTCCAAGGAAAAACAAGAAAAAAAAAACTTGTTAGCCCAAGGTAGTTTTGCAAACAATCCTTAAATGATTTTGATGATAACAAAATTTTCTATGATTGAAGACTTTGTGATTTTACTTTATCAAATCCATCATTTCCAAGTTTTATCTCAAAAGGATTAATGTTCTCTAACTAAAACTTCCTTAGAATCACTTAAGCATCTTTACACATGTTGAAACAAACTTTTCTCCTTTGTGAAAGTCTTTAAAAAGGTTTCTAAATGATTTTGAAGCTTATAGAATATGTTTTTTACTTCCAGGATGCTTAGGTGTCGACACATACAGAACATGTGTCGACACATTGCACTTACTCCCGAGACTGGAAATCATGGTGTCGACACATACAGGACATGGTGTCGACACATAGGGACATGGTGTCGACACATTGCACTAACACCCGAGACAAAATTTTCAGAACAAGTTTTTAATGTGTCAGCACATACTCATGTGTCGACACATACCACGAATTTGCAGAAATTCTGAAATGACGCCAGATCGTTCAAATTGATTCAAAATTGCCTCAAATGACCTCCAACGACACTCAATCTTTCCAAGAAGGCCCTTAATGACCGTTGAAGACCTAAGGCTATAAAGAGAACCAGATGGAATGAGAAGAGAAGAGAGCTCGACCAATATTGCAACATCTAGAGAGAGAAAGTTCAAGATTCAAAGTTTTTCATTTGCTGATTCTTCCAAGATCAAAGCTCCCATTTGTTCAAATCTTCTCCCATTGCTCTTCATTGACAACCCAACCTTCAAAGGGAGAAAAATTTCTTGAAGAAGAGGTGGACTTGCATCAATATTCAAAAACTACCTCCGATAGAGAGAGAAAGCAAGATCTGAAGTTTTCTTTTGCTATATCCTTCAAGTCCAGAAGCTCTCATTGTAAAATCCTCCTCTCTTGCTCATCATCGAAGATCTAGCCTCCAAAGAGAGAGAGATTTCTTGAAGAAGGGACAACCCACTTGCAAGCTCACTTTGCCCTAACTTCTAGAGAGAGAAAAATATTTGAAGAAGAGGGAAAACCGCACCTAGCAAGGAAGCTTGTGCTCACACCTGCCAAACGTTAGGTTTCCTTCAAGAATCTTATCTTCTTACCTTTATTGAGCTTTATACTTGCTAATTTGGCTTAGAGAGCCATTCCATAGGTTTTGAGCTTTTCATTGGATTATTTAGCTTAGAGAGCCATTCCATACGATTTGAGCTTTTCATTGGCATATTTGGCTTAGAGAGCCATTCCTCATGTATTGAGATCTTCATTTGCTCATTCGGCTTAGAGAGTCTTCTTTGTAGCCATTATTTGTAAAACCTTTGAGTGTTAGGAAAACACTTGGTCCTACTTGTGAGAGTAGAAGAAATCCTCTAGGTTGTGAGGATTTGTGAGAGTTGAAGTGTGAGCTCGCAAAACACTTTGTAAAGGTTCCTTAGCACCCGGGAAGCTAAGGTGTATTCGCTATTTGGAGAATAGTGGAGGAAGCCTAAGGAAGTCAATTGTCTTGGGGGTGGACGTAGGCACGTGTTTGGCCAAACCACCTAAAAACTACGGTGTCATCTCTCTAACTCTATCTCTCTTACATTTTAGTTCTTATTTATATTTGTGGAGATTTATGTTTTATCATTCATTGCTTATATTTGGCATAACATTAGACACTTTAGATCAACATTATTATTTGTTAAAAGGGGGTAGTTTTCAGATTTGCTTATTTAGTGAAAAAGTGACAAGTTTTTGTAAAACCCAATTCACCCCCCTCTTGGGTTGTCATTTAGACTTTCACAGCTAAAAAAAGAATATTTAGATCAAGGTCCTGAATTTATATGTTATATAGGAAGAAGCTTAGATTTAATGAGGCAATACAAGTCTACTTTATGTATGCGGACCCGTAGGCTCCAATAATATGAAAGGAGTCTACGTACTTAAGTGGTCCGGAACGGTTTCATTTTTTCATTTAAAAAAAAAAATTAAATTTTTTTAGGTTAATTTCGAAGGGGAAGGACATATAAAAATGTAGAGTTTTAGTTTAGGTTAAAACTAAACTTTTTAAATTTTTAATTTGTATTAAAAATATAAAAATATATTTCTTATTTATATTAATAAATGCGGTCTGGTTCGGTTCAGCCCTAGCACTAGGGTCAACCCCCTTCCTTCCCATCTCTTCCTCCATGAGAGTGTGAACAGAATCACAGACACAGAGAGATTTAACCTAGGGTTGAACAACCGGATCCAGTCCTCCTAAATTAAAGGACCGGACCAGCGTGTCGGTCTAAGGCCACTAAGCTCAGAACCACCACCAGAAGCTGCACTGGGTAGGGCTGCAAATCGAAAAATGCGTTCTAGAATTTAGGAGAACCGAAAATGCGGTCTAGACCGCATTTTCGGTTCTCCTAAATTAAAGGACGGGTCCGGTCCTACTAAATGCGGTCCGGACCGATTTAAATTTTTTAATTATTTTTAAAAAATTTATATTTTTTTATGTTAATTTCAAAGGGGGAAGGGCATATAAAAATGATGAGTTTTATTCACGCTCGTTATTCACGCTCGCAAAGAATCGCGGAGCTTGGAGTTCGACGAACCGAATCAGAAGATTTTTTATTTTTAATTTTTCTTTCTTAGCGCCATTTTGCCTTCCTCAATCCATCTGTATCTTCCCTTTTGTTGCTGAATTACTTGACTAGGTGGATTAGTTTGTGACTTTCATCCATAAATTTATCGTACAAGTGTCATACTCAAATTCTATGGCCAGTGGTGGGAAGAACTTCATTGAAACTTGAGATAAGGCCATGCATTGTTGATAGATTGAAGGTGTTAGTTCATTTAAAAAACAAAAGTATGTAACTAAGATTTGAATGCTTGCATTGCAAACTCAGTGCCATCATAACAGATTTGAAAATGCCCAATAATCAGATATTAATATGCAGGTTCGAGCAATTTAAGTAACAGTTATAATATAATGAATCTACCCCTCCTCCTTAAACTGTAAAATCAATATCATAATCAATTAACCTAAACAAATATAAACCAAAATCAATTATCCAAAACAAATATCATACCCTCACCCCAATCAATTATAAGATGCTAAGGGAGTTGCAGGGATTTACTTCTTCGGTTAACTATGAAGGATCTTCTTCGATTGCTAGAAAGACTAAGAACACAGTGCGGGCATTATCTTTGATTCAATGACGCCCTGAATCTGGAGGTGGACTGTTAGGGGTTGATTGCTTTCGATGGTCGAGGTTGCTCCTGGGAGATTTTTGACTTTTGACATCTTAAGGAGTCGGGGCCTTATCTTGCTTGATTGGTGCTTCTTGTGCAATTGCGAGTGGGAGTATGTGGCTTGAGGGTTGTGGGCGTATTTTTTTTGCTTGGTGGTTTTTTTGCTTGTTTTGTTGTCGCTTTTTATTTGGGCTTTTGTGTTGTTGGGTTGCTAGGGGTTTTTAGTATAATCTCTTGTACTACTGACTCTGTTGTTGTGTGTTCTTTGTTTTTCTTCTCTTTAATAAGATTATCTTACTTATCAAAAAAAAAATTATCAGATGTTATATGAACTCCCAAACAAAACCAAACTTAATAAACTATGGAATCTGAATTCGATAATACTTACCTTTTGACGACCTGATATGAACGTCCAGCCATGTGGGAGATTGGGTTCAAGGTCAGATATTAAAACGTTTAGAAACCACGACCAACTATCTTTCAATTCCGCCTTTACAGCAGCCAATGCAATAGGATAGATATTCTCGTTGTCATCTCGACCACCGCCTACCAACAATTGATTTGTATACGGGCCTTTCAAGAAAAACTCATCAACGCCAATCAAAGGTTTGCAAAAAGCCTTGAAGCCGTCGTGCATGGCAGCCATCGAACAATACATACGTTGGAAGGTTGGTTGCATCTCCCTTACTGGCCTTTGTAACCTCAAAAGCACAAAACAACAACGATTTCTCCTTAAACTCGCTCGAAAGGGAACGAGATTTCAATCCTAGAGTTTGTTTAGACAACAACAATATCAGGGAAATGGGAATGGGTTCATCTTCAAGGGGCAATGGAAATGGGTTTTTCGAGGGTCGGGGGAAATAATTACATATTCCAACGATACTGTTGGATCAAAACGCACCGATTTAGTCCAGGAAATTAATTCGACAGCATTAGAGGCATATTCGTCTTCTCACATGGGCTGGATGTCACGTGCAGCACATGTTTAATGGAAAACGTCCCAATTAACGCCAAAACTGGGTCAAAACACAATTGAAACGCGGCACATATATTAAGGTGTCTGGTTGTAACGAGTTCGAGTTGAAGGGGGATTTGAGATCTAGGTATTAGTTTGTGGGGATTTTTTATAATTAACCAAAAAAAATTTATGTCAAATCTTGTCTCCAAACATACTTTTTTTACTCTACACTTTAAAATAGAATAAATTTTAAAAATGTTCGTTTCTCATATATTATCTTACCATTCTCAAAATTAAAAAAACCATAACTCAAATTTTTTTCTTAATTATTACATTACAAATATTTTCAAAATCAAACCAAACATAATGAGGATCTAGCGTACATTAAAGAAGGCTTTCTGTTTTTATTTGCCAGATAAACAAGAACTTTATTTAATATAAAAAAATACATAGCTGTAAATCAAAATTTAATTCTAAGTTCTTAAAATCTTCCTATTAGAACAAGAACAAAAGAAAATCTGGAAGGGTGTGAAGACGATAACTGTTGGGTAGCTTTTCTCTTTTTTCTGTTTTTTTCCTAAGTGACAGCTGGTCGGCTAGTTATTAATTGCTTTTGAATGAAAGTGGAGGTAACTATATATATATATATATATACAACGAAGGCTATATTGTGTTGTTATTGTTTTTCCTCTGACAAAACAAGGCTGAAATTAATAGGGAGAATAAAAAGGCCGTTTAATATCATTTTCTACAAAGGAAAGGACAGTTCAAGTTGACAGAATAATTAGGGTTTATTTTTTTTTCGCAATCAATTTCTCTATAGTCAATTCTTTGGAGATATAATCTATGAATAATAATATAATGATATATATATATATTAAGATTCAATTGTTACTTCTTAATAAATAGTATAATAGGTGTATTTTAATATTTTTAGTATTTTTAACCATAAATTTTTAATATTTTTAATCATAAATTTTTAATATTTTAATTTTAAGATATTTTTTTACATTACACCATAATTTCTTTTTTATCATTTTTCTTTAAGAATTTGCCCCCCCTTCAATTACGTTACTGGTTCCGCCACTAGTTACAACTACGGATTGGGTTTATCAAAGCAACGAAATGTCCAAAATAAAATTTATGCATATTTGTTCTTATGAATTTAGGATATAGAAAAAATTATTAAGTTATTATTTACATTATATATTCTCTAACGTACAGCTGTACAATTCAATAGTATATCACAAAATACAGAAAAATGAAGATACTTGAGAAATATGATGCATGAAGGAATTTTTTAGAGGAAAAAAACCACCAGGAATCAAATATCTAGTATATTATCCGATGTCAAAAGCAATTAGATAATATGATTTAATTGTTATAAAGGGCATAAATATGTTCGATTTCTTCATAATTTAAAGGGCAAATTACAAATACCCCCCTCGAACTATCACCCGTGTCTCATTTACCCCCTAAATTATGACTCGTTGCAACTCGTCCCCCTTAACTATGTCTCTTGTTGCAATCTCATCCCCCGAGCGATTTTGAGTGTTAAAATTAAACGGAATCTGTCTCATCCACACGTTAAAAGACCATTATACCCTTCCTAATATTAAAAGACTGTAATGCCCCTCTAATTTAAAAAAACAATTAAATGCCCTTAGCACGATTATGCCCTTCCGCAAGTCGCACCATTTTCTGGTCTGCACGGGAAGAAGCCCCAACTGGTCAAGATCATGAGCAGCAGCGAGCTCGCGTTCCTCATTGCGTATAGAACTCCCCTGAACCCGTTGAACCCGTTGAGCTTCGACTCGATGGAGACCTTCTCGTCGAACCGCAACGTCGAAGAGGAAATGGTGGCGGGAGAGGGGGGAAGTGAGCAAGACTGGGGTTGCAGTCGCAAGGATTGCAAATGATATGGCTGCAATGAGTAGGCTGTATGAGCCGCAACAGTCCATAGCAGAGCTTCGAGCTGTAGCTTTTGTAGAGGCGCAACTAGGGGATCCACTGAGGGAGGATGGGCCGATTATTGGGATGGAGTTTGATCCCTTGCCACCGGGTGCATTTGGTGCACCCATAGATAAAGTTGGTTCCTCTTGTTTGGTTGGCTTCTAGTTCTCTGACAGCATCTTTACTTGCTAGCATTACTGGAAGAACATGACTGCAACTTTTTATTAGGAAAATATCGAGTAAGAAATGGCTGCCTGCTAGCGGTCTTCTTGAGGTGATTCATGTTCACATAAGCTATTTCTAGTTTAGGAGAGCGTAGAGGGTTGGCCACGATCTGCTGATATTCGGAGAGCGTAGAGGGTTGCCAACATTTTGGTTTTGCGAAAATATTCGGAAATAGTATCGGTGCCTTTTTTTGTTGGTGGCCAGCTGATATTGAAGTTGCACGAGTCTTGCTTGAGTTTTTGTCGCAAAGAGATTTTCAAGGGCCAACCAAGCTGACCGAGAGGTAGTTGAGTTTGACAGTGACAAGATGAGGAAGATTGGTGATGAAGTTTGGGGAAAAATGAGGTGGATTGGGAGGAGAGTTGGGAGATGCAGGGGGGGGGGGGTGAGGCTGGGATCGACGACATGAGAGACATGGGGAGGATTGGGCGGCTGCTGGTTTTCTGTTTCAGTGGCCATTTAGGAAGGGTATAATGGTCTTTTAACGTGTGGATGAGACGGATTCCGTTTAATTTAACACTAAAATCGCTCGGGGGATGAAATTGCAACAAGAAATATAGTTAAGGGGGGCGAGTTGCAACGAGTCATAGTTTAGGGGGGTAAATGAGACACGGATGATAGTTCGAGGGGGGTATTTGTAATTTGCCCTAATTTAAAAGAAAAGCAAGGAGAATGCAGTTTCCTTATACACCACATATACAGAGGGAGAATAGTTCAAGTTTGGACCAATCCATGTGACCACGGAACAATAATTGGGGGTGTTTGTTTGTGGAAATATTGGGGTTTTAGAAATTTTGGATATTGGGGTTTGTGAAAAAGAATAGTATTTTATAGAAAAATGAGGAGAGAGAACATTTAATTGAATAGTATAATATTATTTTATAATTTAATAAGGAGAGAGATTATTTTATGATTGTTTAGAAATTTTGAGGGTTTGAAAGATTGGGAAACAAACGCCCCCAATTATATCTTCTATAATTTTTTTTACGGAATTGTAGGTATAATTTGAAAAGAAATATTAAAACTCGAAACATAGGTAACATTTAATAATATATGGTCCATCGATTGTGTTTAGCTCTTTCCAAACCATGCACATAAATCCTTATGACATCTTTCAGTCTGTAAATCCATTTTGTATAAATGTAATTGCAACGGTTCTTAGTTCCACCCCAAAATGGAAGAAAAAGTACATTTAAAATGATCATCAACATGTTCAGACTTCACAAGTCATCCCCACCTTGAGAAGTCGCTTCTTAGGAATCATGAAAACTTCATCCGTCTGCCTCACGCATCTTTTCAACCAGTTATAGCCGTAGTTTATTGCTAATATCTTCACCAAGCTAGACCCTTTGGAAGCCATCACCTCATTTTCACCAACCAGATAAACAACATCCCCAAGTCTTAGTGCATCGTCCACTTTCCCCACCGCTGTTTGCACAATTTCCTCCATCATCCTTGCCACTTGGTTCTCATCCTCTTCGTTACAACCCAACCTAGACATCAGAACTTCTCTTTGTATGAACTCCTTCAACTTAGTCACCAACACCTCCCTGAAACACTCCCACTCAGTCCTTGGATCCTTGTATCCATACCTCACAACACACCGGAAAATGCCTAGCTCGTGAGGCTCTATTCGGCCGAACAAGAACCGATCCTCTATAGGGACTGTGCTGATGGGCAGAGACTTTATCGAGACAAAGACAAGAACTGAGTGCAGAGCTTGGACATTGGAGACATAATGTGTGAAGATTGGGGAAATCCCTTGGACAAGCTCAGTGTAGAATAGAGCAATGCCTGGGACCCGGCGGATGCTTGGATCAGAGGCAATCTCAATCAGTTTTCCGGTGGAAACTTTGTTCTCTAGCTCGTACGTGTACTTCTTGCGGTAACCATAGTTCCACAAGTACATGATGGCCACAAGAATCAGAGCAAATAACAGAGGAAGGTAGCCTCCAGCAGTAAACTTATAGAGCACTGAGCTCAAAAAGAGGAATTCCGCGAGCATTATAGTAAAGACATAGAGGATGATCCAGAGGATGTTTGTCTTCCATATCATCACCATGACAAGAACAAGAAAGGTAGATGTGATTGTAAATACAAACGCTACCGCAATTCCTGTGACAAGATGTGAACAAAAATATTAGGAAATATTTACTCAAGATAAAGATCTAAACAGAAAATATGGCTTTGGCTTACCCTGATCTTATAAAATTGCGAAAAACAATCTACTTTTCGCCACATTAGTTTATCCTAATTCCTAAGTTTGATGCTCTGGCTAAAGAGAGAGACAATTTAAAATATGTGAGGCTCTGAAGTAGCTAACCATAAGCGTTGCTGATTGTCAATGTATCTTTGAAGCCAAGAGTGACCCCAACACAAGCCACCATGAGAAAAGTGTTGATCTCGGGTACATAAACTTGGCCTCTGTATTTAGATGATGTATGCACTATCTTAACCCGTGGGAAACAGCCAAGCGCTAAGGACTGTTGGATGATGGAGAAGGAAGCTGAGATCATTGACTGACTAGCGATGACGGCTGACATTAGAGCCACTACAAACATCGGCCAGTATACAGGTTCTGCAGAAGATCGGGAACATTACTAGATGAACACAAAGAATGGTCAAGCAACAACAAAGAAACAAGGGTGTGTTTAAGGACCGATAAACGTACTGGGAACTGAACCATAGAAAGCATTGCTAACATCCCCAATGTTCTTTCGGAGATAGGAAGCTTGACCGAAGTAGGCAAGAATAATGGAGGGAAACACTACACAGCACGAGCTTATCTGGATTGAGCGAACATTGAAGTGACCGAGATCGGCAAAGAAGGCTTCAGAACCTGTAAAATCCAAATAACACGAAAGAATATAAAACTAGAAAATTAACAGCTTGACACAATCAATGTCGTATATAGCAATTCAAAAGAAGAATTACTCTAATTTTTACCCCAACAGAGGCAGGCGCTAACTAAATTTCTATTTGTCTTCACGGGTTCAAGGCTTAAACAAGGAGAAAAAATGTGAAAATATTATTATGTCGCACCTGTTAGGCATAGGATGACGCCTCCAAGAGAGATCCAAGCATTCTTCTTATTCCTTTTGAAATAGTCAATAATATACAACGGATTGAGTGCCTTGATAACACCCGGATCATACTTCAAGAAGTTGTAGAGCCCAATTGCTCCAATGAAAAGGAACCAAACTGTAAGTATTGGAGCAAAACTATAACCGATTTTGTCTGTCCCAAACCTCTGAATTTGGAACAGAAAGATCAAGATTCCCACTGAAATCCACATGATCGTCGTATTAGTAAGAGAACTAGCAGCCTCCTTAATTCCCCCCACTGCCGACAACACTGCACCAAATACACCATGTTGTGAATGTCTGAGCTGCAAAACCATGTGCATTATAAAACGAAATAAATAGGCTGTCCCTCCAGTAACGTGCCTGATATGCAGGGTGTGAGGATTCCATCTCCAAGCACCATGGAAGTGCCTAGCATGGTTATGAACAAGATTAAATATTTGACGTTTTCATTCTTTTCAAGTAGTGACTTAACAAAGGATGCCATCTTGAGCCGTCGGTTTGGCACTTCTAGTGGATAGTTGGATACTTCTCTGTCTTCAGCCTGCTGGTTGGGCGTCAAGCTGACCTTAGCGTAGCGGCATATGAGAGAGTACAGAGCAAAAGTTCCTCCTACAACATTTGCCATCATATGCATTTAAAAAGATGTGGATGATAGGTAAATATTTTATTAGAATTTATCCTTAGAGAGCAGTAGAACAACCAATCAAACATGGACAGGGTGATAAAGAATCAGATTCCGTAGTTTATTTAATTGTCCATGAACGCTAATAGGTACGCAGGAGAAAGATTACCATCTCCGTTGTCGTTCGCTCCCAGAACGATGAAAACGTACTTGACCAAGGTAATCAACATGAGCGAGTAGAAAATAAGAGACAGCACTCCAAGTATATCATCATTGTGCTTAATCCCATCAGGGAAAATGCCTGGTAACACATACAAAGGGGACGTGCCCAAATCACCATATACAACCCCAATGCTCTGAAATGCTAGCTTCAAGACGGATTCCCAATCTACAGCCTGCAATAGTCAACACCTTTAACAATACTACATACAGAAAAAAACCAGAAGATAACAACAATTCAGCGAGACAGAGAAAAGAAAATACTTGATGAGGTCCATGGCCTTGATTTGAGGTGAATCTTCCGGACTCCAACTCGAAAGAATCGGCGATTTTCAAAGAAAGCTTCCGGCTTCTGAGCACATTGTCAATCCCATGCTGATGTTCTTCCTCTCCCTCTACGTGATTTTCTTCTCGTGACCTTTCTCCTTCCATAATACCACCGCCCTCCATTATGCCCCAGCACTCTTCCTGATACCAGCAGCAAGAGCGCAGAGGGCAGCGGAAATTGATCGGAAGTCTCTCACACGAAGTGGCTAAAGTTGGCTAAATACAAAGTTCTCAGATCCTCCCTCGAACGTGGCTGTCCAGGCAGCACTCTTCAGGGCATCAGGCTTTTATATATTTTGCTACCCCTCAAGCATGTGACCGAATCTTGCGGTCTACCAGCAAACCAGATAGTTTTAAGGATTCTAATAAACATTTGGGAATTCATGGTCTCTTAGGCATAATATAATGGCTCTTTAAGTTCCCCAAATATTTATTTATTAATAATGGAGCAAATAATAGCTCTTAATCCCGACAAGAAAGGACCTAGATAGAGATAGAATATCGCTTACTTGATACGAAGTTGTGCAAAGACAGATACAAGTTGAATCACACTTGTACGTACACTGTTTCTGATTGAGTTATGCTACGTACTTCTTTCTCTTCCAAATATTGGCGCACAGCCCCCACAAACTTTGAGGGTAAAGGAGATAAGCATGTCGCTCTGGGTGACGAAGAGATTAGATCAAACAGTGAATGCTGAGCAAATAGGAAAAGCCTGGATAGTTATAACTTGCTCCAGATTGAGTTTTCTGGAGAACTATTCCGTTGAAAAGATTTTTCTTACATTAAAGAAACACGTGTTGAGTAGCTTTCGGGTGACAGTTGGTTACACCATCTTTTGTTAATTAATTGCTCTCCAATTTCTAAATTTCATTTTCAAGTGCTGATCATGTGTTCTTCACGGGTACACCTAAAACTTTACTTCACCAAATACAACTGTACCTGAATAAGTTTTGGCAATACTATTATTAATCGAATTTGGATGGTGAGTGATGGCATGCCATGGTTTTGATTGCTAATAGTCGTTGAATGAAACGTCCAGTACTTCAGAAAATCCGATGACAGGGATCGTTAATGTCCAAAGATAATTAGGTGGAAAGGGATCGTGAGAGATTGTCAACTATAGTGGCTTGTCTAGCCGACTTCGTTTACGCAGATATGTAAGTATTTTCATTCTTAGTGATTGGTCGGTCAGCCGACTTTTGTTAATGTTATGCGGTATATTTTGACCCCTTTTTTGTGTTTTGTTTTCTTTCTTTGCTTTGATATCGATGTCAGGACAAATAAAAAGGAACCTATCTACCTAGATGCAAGAGAAGGCATGCAGAATCACAAGAACTTTGTGTTACGTTGCAAGAACAACTTTTTGTCATGTTGCACTTTCGATGATAAGATTTTCAGTAAATTTAATCGAGAATTAGACAAGAAATAAATGGGTACCCACTATACGTGACTTTTTAGACAAGAAAATGATAAAATTAAAAAAGAACAAACAAGGAAAAAAAGAAACAAATCACTTATAAAAAATAATGATAATTTCGTCATTTGTTGTCCATACTAAGAAGTAATAGTGTTGTTTAATCCGTGCATAAAATACAACCCCGTGACTTAATTCCAATTATTGCCCTTTTTCTATTAATGTGGTTTTCTAATAATGCTAACCTGATCATTATAAACTAATACACATTATATAAAAAAAGAAAAAGAAAAAAAGTCAAACCGTGTTGGGAGAAATACAGAATAAAAAACAGAAAAAAAAATAAATCACTTATAAAAATAATGGTGATTTCGTCATTTATAGTATAAAGAAGATGATTCATATTTTGTACAATTATTGCCCTTTTTATATCAATGTCTTTTTCTAATAATTATGACTTTTCAATTATTGCCCTTTTTATATTAATGTGATTTTCTAATAATGATAACCATCCGACAAGCTGATAATAAAATAATACACATTATATGGTAATATTTGTTGTGCGATATATTTTAACCCTTTTTTTCTTTTTTTCCTTGCTTGATTTCAGACAAATGAAAAGGAACTGGCCTGTTCATACAAAGATGCAAGAGAAGTGACACTCCTGAACATGAGCATATATATGCAGAATCATAAGAACTTTGGCATTTTAGATATATGATTGTCAGTAAATTATATGGAAAATTAAACAAAAAATTGAACACTACTCACAATATGTGACTTTTTAAACAATAAAATGATGAGATTAAAATAGACCGTTATAAGAAGTCAAACCGTGCTGCAAAAAGACAAAATAAAAAACGGAACAAAAATAATAATTAACCCGTGCACGAGGGACAACCCGATGACTTCCCAACTATTGCCCTTTTATATTAATGTGATGTTTAATAATGATCCGTGCACGGTTGTACGATGACTTTTCTCTTTTCTGTAAACATATAATTTTTTATTCAAACAAGATATGTCAAACCTGTTTGAATCCGTATAATCACATACATGTGAATATAAATAAAATTGCACAGCAGAAAACTTTATAGATCTAATCTCCTGTCATTGATGCTCAAGTGTTGATGTAGATCTGAAATTGATTTTCAATTTTCCCTGTAACTCAGAGAGAAAAATTGTCAGAGTAATAGCAAGGGAATCTTCTAGCCTATAGCCTACCTTAGGGTTTGTCGTACTTTAGATGGAGTGAACAGACCAAATATATAGGCTAGGCTAGGGACCCCTTGATAGGTAATAGAAACCCTAGTTTAATCCTTCCATCAAGGATTAATTACAAATGTACCACAAATAATTCTTTATTTATAATTATGCCCAGCACCTAAATTAAAACTATTATATCTTATGTGTCATGTGGGCCATATTTAATTAAAACATTCTTACATTCTCCCACTTGGGCCACATGACACAAGAATATCCTTAGAGGTGTCAGACTCCTTAATATGGCCAAAATTTTATCCATGAATTATTTATGAACTTCTCCCACTCAATCAGGAAAATAATCTGCACGAATCATAGCGATAAGACTCCATATATTGAGTCTTCTCTTCCATGTATTACTATGCAAATACATCTCCTAATTAAGTACTGTATGAGCTATATAACTTCATGAATGGACTTCTTATAAGCCATTCGGGTCCAATTTATTTGTCATATGCGCGCAAAATAACTTTATTCTCCACAATTAAACTTTATGTCTATATATAGAACAAATATAGAGAAACAAAACTTACATCGAATTAATGAGTCTCATATGTCCCACATGACCCTTAAATTGCTTTATCGGTAATCCTTTGGTCATGGAATCTGCAATCATCAATTCCGTGCTTATATGCTCAATGAGTACCTCTTGTTTCTCAATGTACTCTCTCACTCTGAGATACTTGATGTCGATGTGTTTGCTTTTGCTGCTGCTTTTATTATTCTTGGAGAAGAAAACTGCAGCTCTACTGTCACAGAAAATCCTGATCGGCCTCGCTATAGAATCGACAATCTTGAAACCCTTGATGAAATTCCGCAACCATAAGGCCTGTGTTGTTGTTTCATAGCATGCAATGAATTCTGCCTCCATGGTAGACGTAGCAACAATAGTTTGCTTACAACTTTTCCAAGATATAGCCCCTCCAGCAAGTAGAAAGATATACCCTGAAGTAGATTTTCTGGTGTCTACACATCCGGCAAAATCCGAATCTGAATAACCAACCACCTCCAACTGGTCAGTAGCCCTGTAGGTCAATCTGAAATCTTTGGTGCCTCGCAAATATCGCATGACTTTCTTTGCAGCTTTCCAATGTTCTAAACCTGGGTTGCTTTGGTAACGACCCAATAAACCTACTGCATGAGCAATGTCAGGTCTTGTGCAAACCTGAGCATACATAAGGCTCCCTACTACAGATGCATAAGGTATAATTTTCATCTGCTCCTGCTCCAATGCATTTTGTGGACTTTGATCTTTATTGAATTTGTCCCCTTTAACAACGGGTGCTACAGAGGGTGAACAGTTTTTCATTCTAAATCTCTCTAAAACCTTTTCAATGTAGGCCTTCTGAGATAGTCCTAAAGTTCTTTGTGTCCTGTCTCTGTGAATCTCTATGCCAATGACATATGAGGCTTCACCCAAATCCTTCATTTCAAAGTTTTCAGAGAGGAACTGTTTGGTCTCATTCAACAGCCCCAAATCACTGCTTGCAAGTAAAATGTCATCCACATACAGGACTAGAAAAATAAATTTGCTCCCACTGACCTTAAGGTATATACACTGATCAACAATGTTCTCTATAAAACCAAATGAGGTAATCACCTTGTTAAATTTCATATACCATTGGCGGGAGGCCTGTTTTAGCCCATTTATGGATTTCCTTAATTTGCAAACCAAATGACTGTACTCATTGAAACCTTCAAGTTGTAACATGTACACTTCCTCTTCAAGATCCCCATTCAGGAATGTCGTTTTCACATCCATCTGTTGTAACTCTAAATCAAAATGAGCTACTAAAGCCATGATTGTTCTTAATGAATCCTTCCTTGAAACTGGAGAGAAGGTTTCGTGAAAATCAACTACTTCCTTTTGAGTAAAACCCTTAGCTACAAGTCTGGCCTTATATCCTTCTACATTACCGGAAGCATCTCTTTTGGTCTTATAGACCCATTTGCACCCAATGGCTACAGCTCCCTTTGGTAATTCAACGAGATTCCAAACTTGGTTCTTAGCCATGGATTCCATCTCATCCTTCATGGCATCATGCCACAGATTTGAGTTATCTCCAGTCATAGCTTGTGAAAACGAACTCGGATCATCCTTAGGTCCAACATCAAAGTCAGACTCCTGGAGGTATACAACATAATCATCAGAAATTGCAAGTCTCCTTACTCTTGAGGACCTTCTTAATTCCACTTGTTCTGTATCAGGTGGATTTTCAGTAGAGTCGATTTGAACCTCATCCTCATGAGCTGTCTGTTCTGGGAATGACTGATGCTCAGGGTTATCAAATTGATTAGCCCTAAACGCAATCAAACGTCCTTCATTTGAAGGTAATGTAGACTGCTCTTCTGTTTCACCAAACTCAATCATTCGTGGGTGAATACTCCCACTAGGTTCAATATCCTCTCAAGAAACTTAACATTGCGAGACTCAACAACTCTAGTATTATGAGAAGGACAATAAAACCTGAATCCTTTAGAGTGTACTGCATAGCCAATAAAAAAACCACTGATTGTCCTTGGGTCTAATTTCTTTAAGTTTGGATTGTAGACCCTCACCTCAACAGGACAACCCCATACATGTAAATGTGTCATACTAGGTTTCCATCCATTCCACAGTTCAAAAGGTGTCTTAGAGACTGCCTTGGATGGAACCCTATTCAGCAAATACACTGCAGTTTTTAAGGCTTCACTCCATAAGGATAATGACAGACTTGAATTACTAATCATACTTCTTACCATGTTCATGAGAGTCATATTCCTTCTTTCAGCCACACCATTTTGTTGTGGTGTGCCAGGCATTGTGTATTGTGCAATAATGTCTTCCTCTTGAAGGAATTGCGCAAAAGGACCCATCATTTGATCCTTTTTCTGTGTACCAACCATAATATTCCCCACCTCTATCAGATCTTACGATCTTGATTTTCTTTTCCTTTTGTTTCTCTACTTCTACCTTATAGGTTTTAAAGGCAGTTAATGCCTCAGCCTTATCATTTAGAAGATAGAGATACATGAATCTAGTATGGTCATCAATGAATGAGATAAAATATCTCTGACCATTTAGGCAAGGGGTAGGAAACGGTCCACAGATATCTGTGTGTATGATTTCTAGAATCTCATAACTCCTTGTGGCACCTTTAGTGGACTTGTTGGTCTGCTTTCCCTTTATGCAGTCCATACAAGTACCAAAATCAGTAAAGTCTAGGTCTTTCAAGATCCCAGCATTTACCAACCGTTTAACTCTTTCTATGGAGATGTGTCCCAATCTCCTGTACCATAACATAGATGAGTTCTCTTTAATTCGGCTCCGCTTTATGCAAATATCAGTATGAAGGGATAAACATTTATTTTCAAAATCTGGATTTAATTCAACTTTAAATAAACCCTCATTTAAATATCCACCACCAACATAAGAATCTTTATAAGAAATCTCAAAAACTGAGTTCACAAACTTAAATCCAAAACCAGATAAAGATAACTTTGAAACAGAAATCAAGTTTCGAGAAAACTCGGGAATGTAAAAAACATCTTCCAGTTCTAAAACAAAACCAGTTTTTAAAACTAATTTAAAACTCCCAATAGCCTCCACATGTGACCGCATCTTGTTTCCTGAATAGACGCATAGTTCACTTCCTTTCGGCTTCCTGGTTTTTAGAAAACCCTGCATAGTATTGACAATATGGATTGTTGAACCAGAATCAATCCAAAAAGAATTACGAGAATCACTAGAGATATGAGAATACCTTTCTTCTCAAGCCAAGCTTTATACTTGAGACAATCTTTCTTCATATGTCCTGGTTTTTTGCAGAAGAAGCAATTCATTTTGTTGCCATCACGCTTCATTGGCACCTTGCTTTGCTTCCTCACTTGATGGACAAATTTTCCTTTCTTGGCATGCTCATTCTCATTCTCATTCCCTTTAGCATGAGTAGCCATATGAACACTTTCTGGCTTCTCATTTTTCAGTCTCTCCTCCTCTTGCACACACATGGTCAAAAGTTCATTAACTGACCACTTTTCCTTTTGTGTGTTGTAAGAGATTTTGAATGGACTGTACTCAGATGGAAGGGAATTCAGGATGAAATGCACTAAGAAGGAATCTGAAATTTCAACCTCTATTGCCTTTAATTTCGCTGTCATGTCCCTCATTTCCATGATGTTCTCACGCACTCCTTTAGTACTATCAAAAACTTTACCTGAAAGTTTCTTCATCAGGGTGCTGGCCAATGCCTTATCAGAGGTAACAAATTGTTCCTCAATGGACTTTAGAAAGTCCTTTGCCTTATCGCAAGCAGGGATGGAACCCCTGATGCTCCTGTTGACCCGAGATTTTATGAACATCATACTTAAGCGATTAGATCGCTCCCACCGTTCATGTTTAGCAATCTCATCTTGCATACTTGAGTTCGTTATGGCGGGTGGTGCATCATAACGGAGTGCAAGGTCAAGATCCATACACCCAAAAGCAAACTCAATATTTTCCTTCCATTCAGAAAAATTTTCACCATTCAGCATTGGAACATGAAATGTTCCATCCATAAGTGCAGTAGGAATAGTTGCAACAACCAAAAAATTATTACTTCAATGCTATGAATTTAAAGACTTCATTTTAAACTAACCAATGTTAATTTAAATAGTAAATTCAACCTTCCTGTGGGTAGAGGTCGTATAACACAAGAATTTACTAAACTTAAATGATAAGACTAGTAAATACAAACATCAATCAATAAAACTCTCCGTACCTGCGGGTATAGGAAAATTCATTTCTTAATGCTAATTTACTACCTTATCCTAATCAACTCACAAAAATTAATAACTTCCCTGTGGGGCCGAATCATCAACCTCATGAGTTAATTACAACATAGATGCTTAATTCTGTAGGAAGTTTACTTTATATGATAATTATTATAAATGGGATGCTGTGGCTACTCCCAAAAATTTTAAAAATCACAACATCATGCATCAAAAATCAATTTAGAACTTTATATTGGTCCAAATAAAACATATAATCAGAATAAATTTTCTGGATTTTTTTTTAAATGTTCTGATTTTTTTTCAAAAAAATTAATAAATAATAATAAATTATTGTTCCGGTCCGGCCAGTTTGACCGGACCGGTTGGACCACCGGCGACCCACCCACGCGGGTCGGAGGACCCGCACCGCGTGGGTCCAGATCAGTCCGACCCGATACGGGTCAGATCCTCATGGCCGGATTAAAATCCGGCCCCCTTAGGAACGAAGCCCGCTGGGCTGACCCAAATGTCAGCCCAGCCCTGACCCACACCGGGTCAGTGTTAGGCCATTCTAGGCCCAAAACCGGATGGCCCAGAATGGCCTGGGTTAGGGCGAAATGCCCTGTGTTCTGTGCGCCGCATGAGAGAAATCTCCTGCGCCGCATGAAAGAAATCTCTCATTCTCCTCCACTGCACCGCATGAGAGAAATCTCTCATTCTCTCTTTCTGGTTTGACTCAAACCACCCACGAAATCGATAGAAGGCTTACAAGAAATTATAAACAAAAGATTTAAAAATCAGATCTGTTATGGCACAAAAGACAACACGCAAAACCGTGTTCATGGCACAAACGGACAAAATAGATCTCCTAAACATAAAAGATTGAGTCAAATAGAAATTGTGAAAACCAAATCTGTTCGTGGCACAAAAGAATTGGTTCATGAAAAGTGAAGACATAAAAGTGGCCGAATAGTCATTGCACAAAAGACAACATTCAGATCTATCATATATCGTCTAAGGAGATTCAGATCCAGAACAAAAAACATACAAGAAAAACATTGCCGATTTGTACACTGAGCATAACAGCGAAGAGGCAAGCTCCGATACCACATGTAAACATATAATTTTTTATTCAAACAAGATATGTCAAACATGTTTGAATCCGTATAATCACATACATGTGAATATAAATAAAATTGCACAGCGGAAAACTTTATAGATCTAACCTCCTGCCATTGATGCTCAAGTGTTGATGTAGATCTGAAATTGATTTTCAATTTTCCCTGTAACTCAGAGAGAAAAATCGTCAGAGTAATAGCAAGGGAATCTTCTAGCCTATAGCCTACCTTAGGGTTTGCCGTACTTTAGATGGAGTGAACAGGCCAAATATATAGGATAGGCTAGGGACCCCTTGATAGGTAATAGAAACCCTAGTTTAATCCTTCCATCAAGGATTAATTACAAATGTACCACAAATAATTCATTATTTATAATTATGCCCAGCACCTAAATTAAAACCTTTATATCCTATGTGTCATGTGGGCCATATTTAATTAAAACATTCTTACATTTTCATGAATTATTGTCCTTCTTATAATAACGTGCTTTTTAATAATGATTAGGGTTGTACATTGGCCGGTTCAGTCCAGTCCGGTCCGGCCGGCCAAATCGGATATTTTGTGAAGGGAGTATACCGGATCGGACTAGACTGGTCATTTTAATAGAACCAGTCCGGTTCCGGTTTGAGTTGTCCGGTTTGGGCCTCTTAGCATTTTATTCTTTTCTGAGTTTTTTTGGATTTTTTTGGATTTTACCGGTAAAGACAGGTTTGGAGTGGTATACTCCGGTTCAATTCCTGTTTTCTACATGAGTAACCCGGAACCGGACCGGAGTATACCGGTCTCGGTCCAGGTTGTCCAAAACCGGTCCTGTTCGGACCGGATTTGGCCAAAATCGGTCTGGTTTCGGTCCGGGTTGGCCGGTTTGTTGGACAGCCCTAATAATGATAACAGTTTCAGGCTGATATATAATAAATTAATACACATTATACATTAATATTCTTTTTTAATCGAATGTCTAAACTAATTTTCGCTCAATTTAACTGATCTTGAAATTTTTATTATCTTCGTCTTACGCAAATCAAGCAATTATTAAGTTAAAAACTTTAGAATGACTTTAAAATATTAATAATATGTGTAAATTTTTGAACTCATGACTTTAAAAATAGCGAACAACAAAACTCAAACCTTAACTACCAGCAACTCCTCAACGTTCATCATAAGGTATTGGACATGTTTGTTTGTCCAAAATTTCTAACAAAACAAATATATTTCAAAATTTTCAACTTTTACACATACTTTTCAAATTTTTCACAAACCCCAATAAATTTCAATATTCAAAAAATTCTCAAAATTTTAAGAATATTCTCTAAAATTTTGGTCAACAAAAATACCCAATATTTGTTAAACCGTGAACCACGGGAAATGTCGCTTTCAAGCCAAAAATTACAAAAATAAAACAAAACCGATAGGCAAGTTGTGCATGCGCTTGTGTTGAACCGTTCACGCATGTCGATGGGATCACGGGAGAGAGAGAGAATTGTGAACTTATTTCGGTAATCACAACCACCCTTATATTCCTATATACCCAAGAAAAAGAAAGGGAAAATACATTATTCACCCACAAACTACCATAGTTTTGACACTTTGCACCCTAAACTACCAATTTTGATACATTACATCCTCTAACTACCAATTTTTGACATTTTGCACCATTTTTTAAAATTTAAGACTAAAATGATGATAATGTCCTTGACCCATTTTGTATATAGTAAAGATATTATTGTAAATTTATTAATTTAACAAGGGTATTATTGTCAAATGGAGGGTGCAAATTATTTAATATTATTAGTTGGAGGGTGCAAAATGTCAAAATTGGTAGTTTAGGGTGCAAAGTGTCAAACCTATGGTAGTTTGTAGGTAGAAAGTGTATTTTTCCCAAAAAGAAAAGTAAATGTAGTACTCAAAGTGGTCCATTAGCAATGTCCTCTAAGATATTCATGCATTGATCTCTCCTGCTTTAATTCAGTCTGTGTAAAAAGCTAATAATAGTGCAAAATTGAGTGACTCGTCGTCTAACCAGATGAGCTTCTAATCACCAAATTTTAGTGCCCATCTCCCCGATAAACCTAGCTCTCAATTGGATTATATTTTATTATGTCGGATAATCTTCTCCAATGGTTCGATTTTGAAAAAACAGACACAATGAATATTAAATATTATACCTTTGAAGTGTGAAGTGTGAAGGAGTTAGTCAGGGATAATCTTTGTTGGAGAGCAGATCCTGATTTGACTACTCACAATAACAAATATTACAAATACTTACACTCAGTGGTGTATCTAGGATATAAAATGAGTGAGGTCGAATTTCTAAGTCAAAATTACAAAAAAAAAATTCACATAATGTAAAAAGTGTCTTAAAATTACAATATCACAAATTAAGAATTAAAAACATTAAAAATAATGAAATACACTTACTGAACTATTTGCTAATACTGAGTTATGGTAATTGGATCCTACGGGCCTTCATCTTCTGAAAACGTTGTAAAATGGTTTTATTCTCAATAGTGTCAAAAATTTCTCTCTCAATGTATACTATCATGCTATCATTCATCCATTCATCTCTCATTCTATTCCGCAAATCAGTCTTAATAATCTTCATTGCAGAAAACACTCTCTCAACGGTTGCAGTCGCAACCGGTAAGACCAATGCTAACTCAATAAGACAATAAACTAATGGAAATACAATATTCTTATCACTCTCAACCATCTTCATAGCATCATATGATCAGTTAATAGATTTACGTAACCCTAGGTCAGAAATAATATCATCCGAACTAGAATCTTCATTAGAAATAATAGCCACACTAGGAGTATTAGACGACTCTATGCTAACTCAATAAGACAATAAACTAATGGAAATACAATATTCTTATCACTCTCAACCATCTTCATAGCATCATATGATCAGTTAATAGATTTACGTAACCCTAGGTCAGAAATAATATCATCCGAACTAGAATCTTCATTAGAAATAATAGCCACACTAGGAGTATTAGACGACTCTATGCTTCGTGGCTTTTTTTATAAAAAAAAAAATGCTCCATTATCTAAAAAGAATATAACAAAACAAAACAATTTAAAATTTCCATCAACATATGAGGAAGACAATTCTTAATACCCATCAAAAGGTCAGCATCCAAACAAACAAGCATTTTATACGTGTTCAGAAATTTTTTGTATTTTTGTCCTCTTTTTGCTATAAATTGAGGGAAGACAAAAGTAAATGAAACTACGCGGATATTACAGTCCAAATAGCTACTCAGGAGTTAAATATATCGAAAGTAGTTTTAATGAATTGAGCCTAATAGATTAGAAGCAAAGACACTCTTGTTTTGCTCCTCTAGAAGCAAATACTCTCACGTATACATTTTTTTCATATAAAGACAGTATAGACATAGAAGGTAATAAAATATAACATACTAAATAGTACAATATTAAAACAATCATAAGCAATTAAGAACCAAATCAAAAGCATTAACATTGAATGATTCAAACAATCATTCATCGAACTACACTTCATGCTTATGGAGAGTGGCCCCTGCACATGATTAGAGTTCCAATATATTAGTGGGTAATGGTTATCACTCCCGTGGGTCTAAGCAATGAGATTTCTCCTCGTTATTAAAAAATAAAAATATTAAATATCACATGCAAAAAGTTAAACTTCAAGGCGAATAGTACTACTTACTCCCGGTGTTGTACTTGCTTATTTTCTGAAATAATGCAAGTTGGTGATACTGGGCTTGGTTCAGGGGCTTGCCAACGCCTCCTACGACCTCTATATTTCTTTCACCCTCTTCAATGGGTCAGCCAGAGCTTAGTCCGCAAGTTATTATGAGTTAGTACGCGTTTCAGACTCGCTATCGTCCAAAAGCCCCATCGGAGTGCACACATATCGCATCAACCCCAACCCACCAATATTTAGCACAGAACGGATTGGAGAACAGTTAATTTTATTGTATCAATCATGAATATAAAAGTAATTTGCATAACAAAGCCCAAAGCATATTAGGAGGCTTGATTTAATGATGCTTCCTATGGAAATCAAAGCTTTGTACTTTTAGCATTATTAAATGATAATAGATACGAACACTTATAACATTAGCAAAAAATGAGGGGAAAAAGAAAGAGAAGTCATATTGAGGTTCAACACAAAGTTATTAGGATCCCATCACTCTTCATGCTATTTGGATCTAGCTAACATAGCTGCCAATTTTTTTTTGAATCATAACGCCTCATGCATTAATATTCAGGGAGGTTCAAAAACTTCAGTTACATATTCTAAAGAGCGAGTTAGAATCTCTGTAGAGGCGACAGACCAACGAGCGAGCAGAGGGGAGGAGGGCAAAAGGTCATACAAATATCCATAAATGGCAAATAACCCAAAAAGAACCGCAACCAATGGAAGAGAAATACCGACAGCGAAGGGAGACAGATAAAGCAAAGGGTGGCTAAGAGAGTTCGACACAAAGGGAAAATGGTCGTGCATGTGAGATGTATGTGAGACACATGTGGGGCGGAGTGTGTGAGCTAGATGTGACCGTCGGAGCTCAGTTTGGGAGAGAAAGAGGTCAAGCGCGTGGGTGCGGGTGAGACACAATGCAATGGCAGTCAACTCCGATCTTAGCTAGAAGGTGGCACTCGTTGATGCAAAATTCCTACAGGTCGGTTGTGTCCACCAAAAACCACCGTAGACGTCGGAATATAGCCTTCAAATCCGTCATAAAAACACCGAAAAAATGCCAAACAACAAGTTTTATTGGTCGGTTTGGCTATTAATTATAAGGAGCACGACAGGGGAAGGGAGGGGACAAGAGGAGATGAAGCTCTTCCTACCATCGATAGTAGGGGTTAAGGAAGGGGGACAATCGGGGGAGGGGAGAGGGATTCTAGCCTCTCTCTATGTAGAACAACTAGACGACTCCAATACTTGGATCCTAAAGCCAGTATTCAGTTTTTGACTTGTGAACAATAGGGGTTGTAGAAAATTTTAAGCTTTCCCCTAGGGTTGGATGGATTGGCTTGGAGTACCACTTGTCAACTGATAGACCTAAGTTTAAAACTACACATCTCCCCCAGGGCCCAGCGACTTGGTGTTTGGCTGCGCATGCCAAATATGTGGCCTAATAAAATAATTATAAAATAATATATATTCTCCATTAAATCATTTTTTTTATCAAAATAAACATAAAAATTTATTCAAATCATCTGTCTCTTCACTTTTCACCGATTTTCATGTACCAAAATTTCAAAACTCTCAAAATATTGGCAGCCAAACCCTCGAAATTTTATTTGGGAGAGGAGCTCCTGCACACGCCAGGAGGTTTTACATGCGCTTCCATATACGAGTTGCAATGCGCTCCCCATAGGCTCTAAGGTCTGTCCTGGGTGGGACACAAGACTATTACACGGTTTCTTTGGTGGCCTAAAAATAAAAATAACAAAATTTAGCTTTGACGGGCATTCTTGAAGGGTAGCTGACTCGTTATTGGTAAACATCGCATGATGTTTATGGCAGGAATTGAGGTGCCTTCAGATAATGTTGTGAAGCTAAAAGATAAAATAAAAAAACAGCTGAAATCACAAAAACCCTATCCCTTACTCACTACCACTGCGCGCAATTTGCTCTTTACCAACAAAATGAAGCGGTGGAGGTTGTCAATATACAAAAGACTATGACCTATGGACCCCAATAAGGAAATTCGCAGAGCAGAACAAAAGGCAACCACAAATTTGTTGTCTGTGCTATCACAAATCACATGTAAGTGATAAATCAAAGAACAAAGGATTCATACGTTCGTGGTCCCTATTTGTGCGAGCAAAAAAGTCCGTTTGCCTCTGCTTGTACAGTTTGATGAAGAGAGATCCAAATATGAAAAGAGAAATAGAGCTACCTATAGTGAGTTGGGAGGGTCAAGGCCCTCAAAAGCCATTGCCTCCATTAACCATGCCACCCATCTCAAGCGAGCCTAGTTGCTCGGCATGTGATCTGAAGTGAGCCTCGACATTTTCAATCACCCGCAAGTTTAACCATGACACTACGTTCCCTCCCTAGCAATGGATGAAGAGTCTCTTAAACATGCCTGTGCTAAAGACAATTTCTAGAGGAGAATAGGCTAGAAGGATATATACTAATTAGAAAATCACACATAATTTGACATCCATATTTCTAGCAACTACGATTGTGCTATTGGAAAGGGGGGATGTACGTTCACCAGGCTTGGGTACCTGTACTCGTCTCAAGTCTTGAAAGAGCACGGCCAAAAAAAAAAGAGCACGGCCAAGATACAGCGAAGAGGCCTAATTAAAAAGATTTACCCATAATGCATTTATCAGGGTTATGGATTTGACAGGCATCAAAGTGCAATCCATCTTTTTCATTTCCCAGATGCCTCCCTGCAGCTGAATTTAGGGCTGCCAAGCTGTTAGTGGCCCATCAAATCTCTTCTGTGTTCATCTGCAACGATTATCCCAACGAATGCCCCCCCCCCCCCCCCCCCTCTTTTTTTACCCCGCCTTTTATCTTCTGGCGTCATTAATTTGTCCATAGGCTGGGGGCATAGCATCCTCTTATGTAAACCAGATTGAAGCATGATTGTTATTTGACATTTTCACTACCGGCTCGTGGGATTCGCCTTCAGCCATGTTTGATACTCGGAGCAACTTGTGAAGTTCTTGTGGGACCGAGCTCCACTGCAAAGGGTATCTTTTGCCGTCTTTGCCCACAAGGACAAACGACACTAGAAGTCATCTATAGCGGCGTCTTTAAATATTCACATTAACAGCGTTTTTTGAAAAGTGTAGTTACATGTGTTACCTATAGTGGAGGTTGTTTCCCACTTTAGCTCCCATAATTTTGAAAAGCACCGCGAAAAGTGTTACGTTCTCCGTAGTGGCGGAACCAGGATTATAAGTCAACCATGGCGAACTTTTAAAGTGAAATGTGACTGAATTTTTTTTCATACGTAATACTAAAAATTGTCTTAGAATTACAATATCAAAAATTAAAGACAAAATAATAAAAATATTGAAATACACATATCGTATTATGTACTACGACTGAGAGGGGGCAATTGGATCATGTGTTTGTGCATCTTCTGAAAATGTTACTAAACGACTTCGTTCTCTATAGTTTCAAAAAAATTTCGCTCAATTTACAATATCATGCAATCATTCATCCAGTTATCTCTCATCCTATTACGCAAATCAGTCTTGATAATCTTCATCGCAGAGAACATTCTCTCAACGGTTTACAGTCGCAACTGGTAAGACCAATGACAACTCAATAAGCTGATAAGCTAGTGGATACAAAATATTATTTTTTATCTCAACCATCTTCACAGCAAGACCTTCAATATTATTTTTTGAAAAGTGTAGTTACATGTGTTACCTATAGTGGAGGTTGTTTCCCACTTTAGCTCCCATAATTTTGAAAAGCACCGCGAAAAGTGTTACGTTCTCCGTAGTGGCGGAACCAGGATTATAAGTCAACCATGGCGAACTTTTAAAGTGAAATGTGACTGAATTTTTTTTCATACGTAATACTAAAAATTGTCTTAGAATTACAATATCAAAAATTAAAGACAAAATAATAAAAATATTGAAATACACATATCGTATTATGTACTACGACTGAGAGGGGGCAATTGGATCATGTGTTTGTGCATCTTCTGAAAATGTTACTAAACGACTTCGTTCTCTATAGTTTCAAAAAAATTTCGCTCAATTTACAATATCATGCAATCATTCATCCAGTTATCTCTCATCCTATTACGCAAATCAGTCTTGATAATCTTCATCGCAGAGAACATTCTCTCAACGGTTTACAGTCGCAACTGGTAAGACCAATGACAATTCAATAAGCTGATAAGCTAGTGGATACAAAATATTATTTTTTATCTCAACCATCTTCACAGCAAGACCTCCAATATCTTGAAGCCCAGAAAAAACATCATGCAATATAACATCTCTAATGTAGGTACAAACTGATCTACACTACAACAAATTTGCTCTTTAGCGACCAACTTATCAGCAGCCAAATCAATTTTGTCGCTAAAGGTACCTTTTTAGCGACGAAATTATTTGGTTCGTCGCAAAAGAGTTAAAAAACATGTTTTTAGCTACGAATATCAACTTCGTCGCTAAAATACCTATTTAGCGACGCATTTTTCAGCAACGAAACAAATTTCGTCGCTAAAATACCTATTTAGCGACGCATTTTTCAGCAACGAAACAAATTTCGTCGCTAAACATACTATTTAGCGACAAAAATATTGGCTTATCGCTAAATAGTTCAAACATATGTGTTTTAGCGACGAATATCAACTTTGTCGCTAAAAATATTCTTTTGCGACAATATTACTTCGTCGTTAAAGAGTAAAACACACATTTTTAGCGACAAAAATATTGCTTTGTTGCTAAAGAGTTAAAACACGTGTTTTAACGACAAATGTTATGTTCGTTGCTAAAAATTCCTCTTTAGCGACGAAAATATTGGTTCATCTTTAAAGAGTTAAAACACATGTGTAGTACAATAAGAGAAATAATACGTGTAAAATATGTCAATCGAATTGAATAATATCTAAGCATGGAGGTTTTGAATTCTATCATATATATACCAATTAAGGTATTATAAAACAAGGGGCAGCTCCAACTATAAGTAGGGTAGGCAGTTACCTAAGGCCCCTAAATTAAGGAGGCTCCAAATAAAAATTTTGTTTAATAGGTATATTTAAAAAATATTTAATGATAAGACCTCAAAAATTTAATTTAAAGCTATTTGTATAGAATTTTAGTTAATTAATTTTTATTCTATACAGAGGCATAATAAATCTCCTTGATAAAAGGAACCATTAACTCTCCATCCATTTATAAAAGTCTCTTTTATTCGAGCATCATCAACCCTATAAAGTCTAGTTAATTAATTTTTATTTTATAAAGAGGCTACTAAATCTCCTTGAATGAAGGAACCATCAACTCTTCACCCTTTTATAAAGTCTCTTACATCAATCAACCTAACTCTCTTTATTTAAAAAATATTAATTGCAAATTGATTTAAACGAAATTGTATAAAATCAATATCCTATAAAATCTCCTTAAGATTAGTTAGCAATTGATTCGAGAAATCCTATAAAATCTCACACCTAATTCATTTAATTTTTTTTACTGTTACCTGACAAAAAAATATTCCTAGTCGTTTATAACATCTTATCTATTTAATATTTTTGCATTGTATGCATTAATTAACAATTAAAAATATATCTTTAAAAAGACTTAATCTATAAACCATTTCACAATTATCTAGGATTGTTTGTTAAGTACAAAAAAACTACTTAAAAATCCACTCAACCATCCTATTTTTTCTCCTCATTTATTGGTGCTGCCAACTCATATCTTTGAGATCAAGATCACTACTAATCTATTTTATAAGTCATTTTAATCAAGATTATTAAAATACTATATACAAGGCATTATACTTTTAAATTAAAGTATTAAAGACTACTCCCAAGGATTATTAAAGTACTATAAGTTATAAGTCATTTTAAGTATTAAGTATTAGGCTATATGCAAGGCATTATACTTTTAAATTATAAATATTTGATACTTTTACTACTAACCTATTTTAATCAAGATTATTATACTAGTTGTGAAAAAAAGTATAAAATAATATCATGTACTAATAGTAAGTACTAAGATTTTGAAATACATTACCTATTACTGAGTAATATTAGGTACTAAGTACCTTTGACTAAGTACTAGGCAGTATACAATGTATTATATAGTCTAAGTATTTAAACTAATGCATGCTACAATATATGTCTCAGTTTATGTAATATAGCTTTAATTAGATTGTAATAACAAAATGAATTTTCATAACTATAAGATGAAAAAAATAAAAGATAATTATTTTTATATCGATTATTGATGTATAAAATTAAAATATTAAAGAAGTGAGGAAGAAAATTTTCATTTCGCGCCAACGTAGCGTTTTCGCTCCCGCTTCCTTTTTGATCAAAACCGCTCCTTTTTTCATGCCCAGTGATGGCCTATGTGCTACCGAGAGAACGGAATCACAAATATTCTTTTGCTCTGTTTCTTGCGAAAGGAAAAATAGAGGAAAAGGCCGTTGGATGAGATCTGTGATGAGATTGTTGGATTTACTTTGGAATAAATGTGTATATAGGTGGATTTGACACTGCACATGCAGCTGCTCGGTGAGATCTCCCCCTTTCTTTACAAAGCTTTCTAATATTTTTTTGTTTCTTCTCGGAGTGAAAGGATGATTACAATTTTCGCCGGAAATGTGAGATTAAAAAACCGAAAATCTTTGTGCAGTGCATATGATAGGGCGGCCATCAAGTTTCGGGGTGTAGTGGCAGACATCAATTTTAGTATTGAAGACTATGAGGAAGACTTGAAACATGTATATGAGAGAGAGTGATGGAGAGCGATTTCGATAGTATTAAACTATGTTATCCTGAACAGTGTTGCCTTATCTTGCACGGTTCTATTTCTGGTATGAAGGATTTCCTTTCTTTCTTTCTTTCTATTGGCAATTGAAACATATTGGGTAGAATCCTCAGGTAATGTTGAGAATCACGATCTTGATCTGAGTTTGGGCAACTCAAACTTAAAGAAAAACTGTCCAGCCTTGCCAATGATCCTCAGAACGGTGCAATGGGCCTGCATTCGGCTTCAGCGTCATCAGAAACTGATTGGCGAGGATTTAGGCAAAAAGTGCATTTTTTTAGCAAGGTATTAGGTTGCTCATTCTCCTTGATTGCTTCAGATTTGAATATCTCTCTGAATATTGTATTAGTTTTCTATATATATTTCAATCGGCAGTGGAAATTTGCTTCAGTTGTATTAGCAAATTTGAATATCTCTTTGAATATTGTCAGCACTGACATCTATGAAATTATACTTTAAAGAAGTGATTTTCATTAGTTGAGGATAAGAGGATATTTGTTCTTTAAAGGCTCTGTTCACGCACCCCCCCCCCCCAATTGTGAAGAAGAAGTTGACCTATATTATATTGTTGCTGATTCTTGCCATGAAGTTTAACCTATGATCACTTCAGGGTGTTTCTACTTTGTGCAAGAATCCTACTTCTCAGTATCAATGTTTGGTCTATGTGTTTTCTATTGCAAAACAATTAGGCATGTGTTTTGAGTTAGTGCAGCATATAAATTGATTATGCAAAAGGATTTTATGTTTAACCTCCTTTAAATATTGAAAATAGTGATAATGGTCTATTTTTTAGACTCTTGTAGAAATTAAATGCCTGTTAAAATTTTGGCCCTTCTGTTGCAGATCGTTGATGTTCTTCATCCTAGAAGACCGAATGTTTCCAAGGTAGATCCTAACTCGATTGCATTTGCTTTTTGTTGTTCTTCTTTTTGAATCTTAAAGTCTGCTTTTGCCTTTTATGAAATGGACTATACTTTTATGGAATTGGAGGTTAAGGTAAGTAGGAAGATTTTGATTTCTACGATTTATTCTGGAATTCAAGAACTTTTCTAATGCACGTTTTTGTTACAACATAGTGTTGTATCCCATGCTTTGTCTACTTTAACCTTTTGGGTCTTCATTGGAAAGATGTCAAGCCTTTTCTATTGTTACTTGCTGCGTTTTAATGTGAGTTTGTCTTCCGCAGGTTATTTCTATAGAAAAGGTTATATGTCAGGTGGTGGATGGAGGAAGCTCTATGATTGTCTTCACTTGGAAAAACTACTTTTGTCGAGTCTAATGTTTTGAGGTTTAATCATGTGTATTGACATGTACATCATTCAAAGGCCAAATAAAACTATGTATAATTTGGCACTTTTTGGTTGTCAAAGGGCAACCTCTAACTAAGCTTGTCGTTGTTATAATTATTGTATGCATTATCTTGGTAAAATTTTATGGTTTTTTTACCTTAAAAATTCAATTCTTTCTTGTTTTAATCTAAAATTAATTTATAGATTCAAGTAATTTATAATACATTTGCCACATATATAATTGGTCGCTCGTGTCGTTTTAGAGACTCAAATTAAAGGTTGTTGTTTTCGGATACCACTATTGCGACATGTCTAATTCGTCGGTAGTGCTAACTATAACGAATATTATTATTGGTCGCTAATATGGACTTTAGCGACGTACTCTATTTGTCGCTTGTACCACTATTTGCGATGATTTTGGCGACGTATTCTATGCGCTAGTACCACTATTTGCAACATGTACAATTCGTCGGTGTTGCTAACTATAGCAACTATCATTTTTTGTTGCTAAAATGGACCTTAGCGATGTAATCTATTCGTCCCTAGTCTCAGCTTGGGCAACCAAGTTATTCGTTGCTATATGGCCATGTCTAGCGACCACTACGATTGAATTCGTAGGCCTTGTATCGACGAAGTTAATTGAACTTCAGCAACGATATACTTTGTCGCTATATGTATTGAATAGCGACATAATATTCTTTTCGTCGCTAAAAGTCTTTACCAACGGTTTAGTTGCGACCACTGAGCAACGATCTTATATGGTCGCTATAGTGTTTTAGCAACCAAATTATGTCTCTTTAGCAACAAAATAATATGTCGCTAAAACCCTAATTTGTTGTAGTGGATCTCTAATAAACAACTTTTCAGTTATTGAGAAATGTTCTATATAAAACTCAGCAAGACGACATAACCTATCACGATCAAATGTTGAGAATGAGTCCCTTGGATCAAGACATGTTATGCAAAGAAGTAGCTCTGTACTTGCTTATGTGAAACGATCATTCATCTCTTGAGCAATTAAATCAATAACCTGACAAAATACTTCCACACAAAAATAATGCAAATAAATAATTGTTTGCCCTCCACGCCTCGAACGACAGAAGTGTTAAATCTCACAGAAGTAAAAACATCTCTCCTGGATCTAGCCCCTCTAGATCATCTAAACAAATAACACCACAAGCAATATGAGGTATCCTTTGATACACTATATAACAACCACGGACAATCTTTTAACCATGCCGTCCTAAAACCCTTTATATCACTTCCATATTTTCTTCCTGGGAAAATTATGGCTATGAGGTTGACAAGGACCTTTGATCAAGTACTCCCTACGAACTTGATCAATAATCCTAGCATCATATTCTTCAATGGATTTACGTATCCCTAGGTCAACAACAATATTATCTTGACTAAACTCAATACGAGGTCTTTTCAAACTAGTATCAATTTGAGAACTAGTAGCCATATTATGAGTATTAGACGACCCCACGTTTCATGGTTTTGTTGTGAAAAACCTTTTTCATTATCTAAACAAAACAAAATAAAATAAAATTCATACAAATTAAACAAATTTATAGATTTGTGGCATTTGTTAGGTTGTTTGTGATGAAATCTTTTGTAATTAACCTTTCTATCGATGATATTATAAAATTGGCCTTAAAAAAAATTAAAAGTAGAACTTATTCTTAGATGTTGACCAAAATAAATATTTGTGATGCAATTAATGTCTAATATAAAAATTCATTATTTGTATATGGAAAGACTACCTTAACATGAAAATAAAACCTCAAAACATGGCGGGCCCAGACCAACCTATTTACAAAAAAAAAACACATGTAAAAAATTATTTTGGGCGGAACCAAGGTTCTCCGTGCCCATATGAAAAATCATTCCCGCTCCCCGCGCTCATATGAAAAATCTAAAGTCTCTCACCCCCTCTTTGTCGAAGAAGCTCCAGCCCCTCCGATCATTGCCCTCTTCGTCGGCAGCGCCCCTTCCCTCTTCATCGAAATCTCCAGCCCCTCTGATCGATGCTATAGAATTTCTGTTGTGGCTAGAGTTGTGTCTTCCAACGGCCTTGGGTTCGTTTTCTTTCCCTGGATAGACGGAGGCTATGGAAACCGTCGATTTTAGCTTTCTTGTTGATTTCTGCTTGTTTCTCCAATGTTTCAGGTAGTGGAACTGCTGCCAAGTCTTTGAGTTTGGAAGGACCCATTGTATTTAAGCTTTATACTTTGGTGATACTAGGGTTGAACAGCGGACTAGTCGGAAGCAGAATTTGACATTCCGACATCCGGTCCGCTAACTAGCGGATGACCAAAATAGAGTTTGTTTCCGCTTCCGACTCTTAGCGGACTTAGTAGAAGCAGATAGCGAAATTCCAACAATGTTTTGGGCCATATATTTTTGGCCCATTTAAGCATTTTTTACAAAAAATAAAAATAAAAATAAAAATGCTATTCATTTATCACAATTCATAAATATAAATATCTCTGATATATCAGAAAATTAAAATATATAACCTGATCTTCATAAGAATATTTCGCAATTCATTACAAAGATCTCAATTCACGAACAAGTGTAAACATAAATCACATAACATAAGATATCACATTATCACATAACAGACTTAACCCAAATCAAACAACTCATTCTACCAACTTAACCCAAATCAATTATCACAATTCACATAACAGATTCTATGAAAATATCATGTTTATAACCATATCAAATAACATAACGTATCACATTATCACGTTATAATCAATTATAACCATGCTTTAATATATAGTTCATATGAAACTTAGGCTTTGCAAAATTGCAAGCAACAGATTTCAAGAGTTTATAACATTACAAACCAAAATATAAGCAATTACAAAATTCAGCTGCCATGAGAATATTGAAAAGAATAATAGCTATTTGCATCTCAAAACACTGAAATTCAAAGTATCCAAGTAAATCTATACAAATTAATTTACCACCTAACTCATACAAAATATTGATGTATTAAAAGTTCAAAAACATACAGGAGGTCGCCGACTCGCAGGAGAAGAATAGTCCACACTCGGCACTCCACAGAGAGCTATAGAGAGAGAGAGAGAAAGAGATGCAGACAAAGCGTTATAGAGAAAGAGATGCAGACAAAGAGAGAGAGAGAGAAAGAGATGGAGACAGAGAGTTAGAGAGAGAGAGAGAGATGAAGACACACAACGGCAAGATAGGGGAAGGCAACAACGACTGGGAGCGGTGTTCGCAAATTGCAGGAGGCCGAAAGGGGGGTGGGGCTGTTCGGGGGCTCGGGCAAGGCTGGGAGGCGGGGCTGCAGGAAATTTACGGGAGGGGGGTGGTAGGGTTTGTTTATAAGGTAAACGATGTCGTTCTATTTAAAATATAACGACGTCATTTAGATAAGCAGTAAAAAAAATGGTGGAACCAGATTTTTCGCCGAACCAGCGAAAACTTCCGCTAGGACTTGGAAAAATTTGAAGTTGTGATATTTCGAAATTCTATTTTCCTTTGAATAGGCAATTGTCTCTTCCTTGTGTATGTTTTTTGGTTGACGCTTTTGTATCAGAAACATTTGAATGAGAACCTTCTGTGCAAACAATTGCCAATATTTGGGCTCCGCGCGCAACATTTGGCCTGTCGCGCAAGATTCTTTATTTTTAGTTCGGGTCTACAGCGGCGGTCCACGACCGCCAATATATACCCAAGATCTTCACCAGCGGTTTCAAAAACCGCTGCTATAACCTACTGCGACGGTAAAAAAAACGCTGTTAGAGATTTAGCAGCGATTTTTTGACCTTTAGTGACCGGTTTTTTGTAGTGATTTTGGATGAAAAATTTATATTTATTGTTAATTTATGATGAACAACTACAAAATAACGAAATTTTAGATTCCGATTGTTTTTTAAAAAATAGGGTTCAAAATTAAGTATAAGATATGATGAGTACCAAACTTGTTTGAATGTTTATTTTAGAATATAGATTTTGGTTGAATATTTATATTTATTATTAATTTATGATGAATAATAGAAAAATTTTCTAAAAATTCGGTCTAACAAATATTTTTATCTCATTAGGACCCAAAAAAATTCACATGCCGAACCGAAAATTCCGGTTTCGTTTCGATAAAATATCATAATAGTACTGAAACAAAAAAAAAAATTGTATTCTAATAAATACCAGAACGAAACCCGAAATAGCTGTTCCGATAATCGACCTTATTCTCTGCAAGGGTTACCCCAAGACAAAGCAAATGTTGCTTAGGAAAAAAAAATGCAAGGGGCCAAAAAGGACGAATGAAAACAGAACAGCCACCACAAATTCAAGTCCTCTTATCCCTGTTGAGATAAGAATAATGGACGCTCGCCACGTGGCAAAATCTATGCAGTTCTCTAGCAATAAGGCTCGTTATCCAAATTTTCCTCATTGTGTGGCCAAAAAGGAAATGTCACCCCCAACATGATCCAAGGGCTAAAAGATGGCCAAGAGACAGTAAACCAAATTAACACCACAAGATTGCAGAAAATGTCACATAGAGATTAGGGGGTGAGTGGGGCTTATAACTACAAGACTAGGAACAAGCAGTGGAGCAAACGCCTCTCAAAGTGTCCACGAGCTCGATATTGTTTAGAGAGAACAAAGGATTTAGAGGAAAATGGCTACCTCCATGGTCTCCTCTGCGGCTGTTACCTCCGTTAACCGTGCCTCCCCTGCTGCAGCCAGCATGGTTGCACCATTCACCGGCCTGAAGTCAACCTCTGCCTTCCCAGTGACCCGCAAGCTCAACAATGACATCACCTCTATAGCTAGCAACGGCGGGAGAGTTCAGTGCATGCAGGTACCTGAATACTTCCAGAAAACAGGAACAAAGGACTAAGTCATGCGCTAGGCACCACGGAGAGGAAAATCTTATCCCTCATATGTGGGCAGTTTAGCTGAGGATTCGCTGAAATATGTTACCAATTAACGATTGAATTTTGTGTGCAGGTGTGGCCTCCACTTGGACTGAAGAAGTTTGAGACTCTCTCTTACCTACCCCCTCTCTCTCCCCCATCATTGGCCAAGGAAGTCGATTACCTTCTTCGCAAAGGATGGGTTCCTTGCTTGGAATTTGAGTTGGAGGTATGTAGAACTCCGCACCTCACACTCCTGCTAGAAAATGGTTTGTTTAATTGTTTAATTAGCAGCTAACGCCTACCAGACAGAAAATACAAAAGGAGAGAGATCTTGCATGCATATTTAAAGAATTCTAGCAGATTCGAATTGCTCTATTATGCGTACATGTCATAAAGGGTTCCTCATGATTTTGAATGAATGGGAAAAGTGGGAAGCCGATTAGCGAAGTTGATCTCTCAAAGGCTCAATATTGGGTGCAAATACATGTTTTTCCCATGGAAAGATTGGATGACGACAATGCATATACATTATTCCCATATTATTACATAATCACCGACAAAAATTATGGTCTCAAATTGCTTAAGCGACGGTCAAGTACAATGGAATGGTAATGGGGAGAATCGAGGGATGGTAACTTTGGGGCCAAACCATAGTCGAAGTAGACTCCCACCAAAGTTCCAATGAAAAATCCAGCTAGTGGCTCATCAATAGCCAGGAAAATATCAGTCTGTAAGTATTAGGCTTAAGACCTCTTAAGTACCACATTCTATGGGAGTGACCTGATATCATAGGACCAGTAGCATTAGGCATGAATCCGTGACACTCAGCTGATACCCATGGTTTGTACAGAACCAAACGATACGACAGGAAATTCATCTACATCATATTTATAAGGAAAAACTCTCATGGATGATCTGACAGTTTTCCTCTTGTGCATGTCTATGTAGCACGGTTTTGTTTACCGTGAGAACAACAGATCCCCTGGTTACTACGATGGTCGCTACTGGACCATGTGGAAGCTCCCCATGTTCGGGTGCACCGACTCGTCCCAGGTCTTGAAGGAGCTCGAGGAGTGCAAGAAGGCTTACCCCAGCGCATTCATCCGTATTATCGGATTTGACAACAAGCGCCAAGTGCAGTGCATCAGTTTCATTGCCTACAAGCCTGGTGGCATTTAAGGAGTTCAATCTACTTCCCGCATGCGTTTGGTTCATCTGTGATTAAGTTCTTGTTTCATCTTTAATTTCAGACACTTTGGATTCTAGTTTTTCTGAATTCCGTTAATTTCCCGGGATGTCAAGCTGAATAAATATGAATCTATGATTGCATGGTAGTGGAATTCATGATGCTTTGTTGGTATGAACAGCATATCCCTGATCATAATTCCTTGAGCTTTGGTTTACGAATGATTATAACAAGGCACAATCACTAGAACTTGTTTCTGTGATGGCAAGCGTGATTTACAAAGAATCTACCAAAATTCAAGTGACAAATGAATAGTAACTTCCAGTGAGTAGAAAGATTTGGGACACCTGAAATGTGACTGCCATAAACGTAGAGACTTCACAAAAGGAAAAGGAATAATTACACTTTGATGTCTATCTAAGGGTCATTTAACATGTGCATATAGATGTTTTGATTTTGAGACATTGAACCCTTTATCTTCAATATTTTTTCAATATGCACCCCGTATTCAATTTGGTCGTTTAAATTGATAATTTTCGTCAAATGTGAACCGATTGATTGCTACATGAAACGTTGACCTGCTCGTCGTGCCTCTCACATAAACCGATCGATCGCTACGTGTTAACGAAATTCATTAATTTAGACAGCTAAATCGAGTACGAGATATACATGATAAAAATATTGAAGATAAGGGGTTCAGTGTATCTAAATCAAAACATCGAAATGTACATTGTAAATGACTCCAAAGATAAATGACGCAAAATGTACTTATCCCAAAAGAAAAACGAGACTAATTCTTTCTCTCATGATTTTGGTACCTCCGTGATGCTCCTCACATTCCAGATTTCATCGTCCCAAACAACACCACCAAAGAATGTACTATAAGATTCACTAATGAAATCAATATCCCAAACCGGCAGCCAAAAGGACCTCCAAGACATTTGCTCATCCACAGCACCACCCAACCACGGACAGTAGTGCTCCTCCCAACCGATCAAACTCTCTGCCACCCAGTGGCGGAACCAGGATTGAAATTTATGGGTGTCGAACTTTAAAGGCGAAATGGCAAGATTTTTTTTTTCCTTTCGTAATGCAAAAATTGTCTTAGAGTTACAATGTTGAAAATTAAGGACTAAAAGTATTATAAATATTAGAATACATGTACCGTACTATCTACTGCAACTGAAAGGTGACAATTGTATGCTACGATTTTGCAAAATAACGGTTGTTCTTTAACACCATTCTACCAATTGCGTTTAATTGTATGTACCGTACTATGTACTGCAACTGGGTCGATACCCTCTCGTTTCGCCACTGGATCTGGACCAGTCATTGTCTATCAAAGTCGATCCAACAAAGGTAATTAAACGCAATCAATTTGAATGTGAGGTTGACAGATCACATAAGTGGCTCCCGTTTCCTTAATTAATGCTACCACAAAATTATTTGTGGTACAAAAAAAGGAGGCCACACGTAATTTTAATTCTTATGAAACCAATTTCTTATGTGTATATATATATATATATATATATGCACCCAAAAATAGTTACCACATTCAATCTTTTATATCCATTAATTACTTCCTGACTTGAGTTTTTTTTAAAAAAAAATTAGTTACCCTGACAATATTTTATATAATATGATACGTGTTTACGTAGTTTTTCTAGTTTATATTTTATAGAATCAATTCAGCAAAAAAAATATTTTATAGAGATACGTGTTTACGTACCAATAACATATGCAAGTTGCAACACTTTTTTCTAAGGATCAACCAATCAAAGAGAAGATACACAACACTTTTTTCCAAGGTTCTTTCAAAAACTTTCCCCTTCCGTCTCTCTCAGTCGACTCTTTTTCTCCTCACCTCATTTCCCCACCTCGAACTCCCATCCAGCTACCAGCGACCGCGTGCCAACCCTCTGGCAAGTCACGTGGGGTGACTTTTGACTCCACTTTCCATGAGAAAAAACTAATAAGACGAGTTCGAGCTATGAAGTGAATCCGTGGGCATGAATTCTTAGGCCCGCTGCATGGACTATTATTTATATGTAGGCTTTCGAAGACATGAACACCCATCAGAACTCGAGTTGGCCTGGGCTGATGGGTATCGGCCCAGGCCAACTAATGAAAAAAAACAAAAAAACAAAACATATTACATGTAAAATTTTCTGTTAGGCTGGTAATGGGTATCGACCGCCCTGGGTCGATACCCTCTCGTTCCGCCACTGCTGCCACCACCGACACCGTCTGATCTCTGCCTTCCATCCTCTCCTCCTCAACCTCCCCCACCTCTTCTTTTCCTTTCCCAACTTCCCTCTTGGCCTTCTTCTTTGTCATTGACATTGTTGCACTTTCAAACTTGCGCTTTTTCATGGTGATCCCGTCTGCTACTTTCTTTTGCCTCTTCATTTTCATTTCCTGGGTATAGTTTTCTTTTCTCTGGTACAGTTTCTTTACCCAAGAAAAAGCTGGCTATTTGTAAAGCTGAAAAAAAAAGGAGGGTTTCGTGGTTGACACTAAGAAAATATTGATTACACCTTATAGGGTAGGAAGGGATACGGTTGTTTCGGAATTTGGACTGCTTCGTGATGATCGCTACTGTGAACTTTGTGTGAACCAGATTCACGTGCAAGCCCCCGCTGCCTCGTGCCCTCTGTATTCATGAAGACAAAAACTAAACCCCTACCCTTGAGCAAACCTAAAGGACAAGCAGTTGAACTTCACGAAGCCTGAATTCGTCATTTGGACCTAGCCCTTGGTCCGTAGCCTTTTCCAATGAGCTTTTAGGTCCGTTTGCTTACTTACAAAACAAAATCAGTAATTTATGTTACTTGTTGAGTTGTTTTCTGTTATGATTAAAAAAAAATAGTTGTTTTCTGTTATTTAGCCCACACTTAAAAATAAAGTTAAAGTAAAAAAATTTCAAATTAACTATAAAACTACTATTATTTTTTAGAAAATAAATAAGCTCAAATTTTTGATAAAGTAAAAATTTTTTAGGAAACATTATAGTATACCCTATATTTATGACAAAAATAGTAAAGTCTCCATCAAGTTTCAAAATATTTTATTTCACCCCATATGCTTCAAAAAAATCAATTCTTACATTCCGTTCGATTTAGCCGTTAAATCACATGTAAAAGACCAAATGCTCCTCTAATAAAAATTATTAAAATTATTAAACTGCAAGAACTAATTTCATGTCACTCGCCAATTTAAATTATACAAATCGATCCTCCATTCAAGTGTTTGAAATCAGTACCTTATAGAGTAAAATATTATAATTTTGAGGAAAAAATTTCATGTCACTCGCCAATTTACGATTGGCGATGAGATGAGATTTAAAATTCAAGTAAGCATCAGTTCGTAGTTGGGCGAACAACAATTGAACGGATGATCAATTTGTCTTAAAAACTTATCTCATGTACGCGACCGATGAAATTGATACCTTATATACTAAAATGTGAAAAGTATAAATGACATAAACCTGTACGGTAATTAAACTTTTTTATGTATTACTTACATTATAAATATGACAAACATCAAAAAAAAATATTTTTTTAAAAATGTTTTAAAAGAATAACCAAAAACAATATATATATATATATATATATTTTAAACGTTTCAATGAAATTTTTTTACCTAAAATAATTGTTCTACGGTCAAACAAACGGAGCTTAATGACAAAGGGAACAGGATGTCTAGATTTATCCAATCAATACTGTCGAGTCGTTCGTTGAAAGACTCAAAGAACTGTCTAGAAGTTGAAGACTGTCACTGTGTAAAGTAACAGTTCGGCTTCCGATGCTACTTTCTAGCATCCAATCCTCTTATGTCATGTCAACGTGACCACACCTCTTTCCAAAACGGCGGATATTGTTTTTTTTTAATATAAATAATATATAATAATTTCTTGGATTCCTCATCCACACAAGTGTAATTTAATAAGAAAGATATGGTTTTTCATAAAAAAAATAAGTGAATTTAATACTTTAGTACTTAGATTTTACGTACTTTTACATTTTAGTCCTTGTATTTATTTTTTTAAGTTTCTATTTTTTACGAATTAGTCTTTCCATTAGGATTCCGTCATTTTTCCTGACGGAATGACACGTCAACTGCTAACTCATTGTCTGAGGTGGCGGGGCTTCAAAACTCACAGTATATGACAATGCAAAAATGATATCGTTTTATGGGCTACAATGGTTTTTTTGTTTTCTACCGCACGACATGCCATTTGAAGAAAATGTTACCAGCGAACTTCTTTAGTTTTTCTCCACTAAGAGTTGCTTCAAAAAAAAATATATAACAAAATACGAAAAGAAGGAACGCAAATAAGTTGTGCTTCCATGAATTTACCATCCCATTCTTTCGTTTAGAACCCTAAACTCCCAAACCCATATCCAAATCAAGTCAGGGTGGTGGACGAGGAAGGGGCAGAGGAGCTGAAACGGGAAGTTGTAGCACGGGCAGTCAGGGTGGTGGACGGGTCAATAACTTGGTAAAAATCAATTCTATTTCAACATCAAATAAAGTTGATGTTTGTGTGACAAGTCTAACATAAATAAATGGCATGTTCTTGTATTTGCAGGGAACACAACAGTCACTTCCATTAGATCCAGGGGAAATGGGTTCTAGATTGTCTCAGCAATGTTGATGTCTGAAAATTTCGTGTATTTTGGATGTTATTTTGGTGTATGAATTGCTGTAATTTTGTGTTCCCTGTTATTGCATACAAACTGATGAAAGTGTCTGTAATTGCTGAAATTTGGAAGTCATGGAAGTGTATGTAATGTACTTTTGGAGGCTACGGAAGTGTATGAGTTGCTGTAATTTTGTGTTAGCCTGTTATTGCATACAACTCGACAGAAGTGTCTGTAATTGCTGTAATTTGGAGGTCATGAAAGTGTATGTAATGAATTGTTGTGCTTTTAAAGTTAATGGATTCCTAGATTGGAAGTGTGCAGGATCCTACATCAGCAAGTGCTTTTGAAGTTACAGCACCGTGTGTTTTACAGCACCACGAAAGTGGTGCTGTAAAACAACAACATTTTTTCTGCTATATTACAGTACCAATTTGGAGCTGTTTTACAGAACAGTGTGTTTTATAGCACCAATTGGTGCTGTAAAACATCAGCATTTTTTACAGCACCGTGAAGATTTACAGCACAGTGTGTTTTGCAGCACCAATTGGTGCTGCAAAACAATGACATTTTTTTTACTTACAGCACCTGTCATTATAATTCCTATAATAAAAACTTCAACACAAAAATTCCCCGAACGAAATAACATTTATACAAACTACATAATCTGCAAAATACAAAATGTATAATCTGACAAATATAAAAGGCCTAATCTGCCAACTACTAAGTGTCTATGCTGGCAGTTACTAATTACAAGATCTTTCAGAGGAAAGTTCAAAAAACAGCACCAACTGGCAGATTACAAAATATTATGTCCCCATTACACTGCAATTACATCATTCCATTACTCTACCAATACATCCCAAAATACCAATGCCAACTTGAACATCAGATCGAGGACCTAAGCAAGAGTACTCCCATTATCACAGTTGCAACCCACGAAACTCCCATCCAAAATTTGAGGTTTCTCACAGTATGCTTCAACACCCCAACCTCGCATTCTAGCAGCTTGTTTTTCTTTGTTAAATATTTTCCTACTTCCATACCACGGGGGCATGTGCGTGGATCAAACCACTCGAAGAATCTGCATGCTTTCTGCAAGTATGATGCACAACCATATGTCTGAGTTTTGTTTTTTTTTTTTCTAAATTACAATAAGGGAATAACATATATTAAATTACGGTATTGCAATAAACATACTGTTTTGCCGTATGATGCACACCCAAAGAAACGTCTTCTCGGATTTGCATCTGTCCATGATGCTTTAAGCGGTGCTCTTAATCCACACTCACAAAACTTTACAAGATCTTTCCCGCCCATCTTGACAGAAGACGAGCAAACCCCGCTACATTGCATGAATTATTTGTAATTACAAACAGGAAATGTTCGAATCTAACTAAGAAAACAAACTCAGTGCATAGTAGATATTAAACTCAAGCTTGTAACTTTATGATCATAAACCAAAGAAAAAAACCAAAATGCTCAATGTAAGTTTCTTCTCCTTTCATTTTCTCTCATTTTCTCTCCAATTTGGATTTTAGAAATTCACCTGCTCTCAGATTTGCGTGACATTGAGAAAGTCGAAGTTGCAGAGTAGCAAACGTTAGGAGACGTCGAGATCTGCAGCCAAGCTGTCCGTAACACTTTGCTCGGCTACGGTGGAACTAGAGCAAAGCTTCGTCGAGATTTGCAGAGATATGGGTTTGGGAGTTTAGGGTTCTAAACAAAAGAATGGGAAGGTAAATTCGTGGAAGCACAACTTATTTGCGTTCCTTCTTTTCGTATTTTGTTATATATATATATATATATATATATTTTTTGAAGCACCTCTTAGTGGAGAAAAACTAAAGAAGTTCGCTGGTAACATTTTCTTCAAACGACATGTCGTGCGGAAGAAAAAAAAACACCATTGCAGCCCATAAAACGATACCGTTTTTGCATTGTCATATGCTGTGAGTTTTGAAGCCCCGCCACGTCAAACACTGAGTCAGCAGTTGACGTGACATTCCGTCAGGAAAATGAAGGAACCCTGACGAAAAGATTAATTCGTCAAAAAATAGAAACTTAAGGATTAAATTAAAAAAAAACAAACCCAAGGATTAAAGCGTAAAAGTAAGTAAAATTTAAGGACTAAAGTGATAAATTTCCAAAAAAAAACAAAGAAAGAAAGAAGATAAACATGACTTATGAATAAAGATCTACGGACTCATATAAAGCACAACTCAAGGGTTTGGTCAACCTGATCCAACATGTGCGGCCCAAGGCCTAGTTCGGCCCATGACATCCCCACCTTAGTAGGCTAAAACTTTTATGTTGTACTTTGTTACTCTAATGAGGAGAAGAAAACACCATTTTTTTTCTATGAAATCCTCCGTTTGGTTGCAAAGGGAAATTCATTTCCAAGTTGGACCAGCCCTGCCTACGAGTGCTTAATTACTGTTGGATGAATAAACTATTCTTTTTTTATGGCGAGTGGGAATGTGGTTTGAGTCGCTTGAAGAACCAGCTGGCCGGGATTTCAAAGACAATGGGCCAATGGGTATTAGAAAGCGTGTCGTTCGGGGCTTGAGAGTTGAGAACCAGCAGTATGAAAAGTTATTGGCTAATGGTAAAGGCAAAACATGGATCTTCTTTTGGGTTCTTATTTATTTATTTATTTATTTATTTGATTAATATTAAATTCTTCAGTGAAATTACACACATATTTGTTTGTTTATTGGCTAATGGTAAAGGCAAAACATGGATCTTCTTTGGGTTCTTATTTATTTATTTATTTGATTAATATTAAATTCTTTAGTGAAATTACACATATTTGTTTGTCCAAAATTTTAGGGTCCAAAATTTCCAACAAAACAAACATCTTTTAAATTTTTAACTTTTACAAATATACTTCAAGCTTTTCACAAACCTAAGAGGATGTTCGGTGGGGGTAGTTTTTTGAGAATTTTTTGTGTTTTGAAAAATTTTTAGATGATATTAACTTTATTGGTATACGTGCAGTAGTTATTTTTAGGTGATGTTAAAAAACATGTTCGGTTTGTGTATTCTCAGGATTCAAAAAATTCTGAGAATACAAAGGTGTCGAACAGCCTCTAGATAAACTTCAACCTTAAAAAAGATTCCCAAAATTTTACTTATATTCCCTAAAATTTTGGTAAACAAACAAAGGATCATGTAATTTTACGTCGGATTTCATAGAAATTAATTTTGTGTATTATGAACGTACTTTACTTTAATTAAAATAAAGAAGAAATTAATATTTTAGTCCTTTGATCACTTTTCTAATTTAATCTTTCATTTTCAAAATTCAAAATTTTGATCGGATAATCTTCTTTTTGTTACGAAAACATATTTCCTTTCTTCCGTCCACCTATTAACGGCACACTCCGCCACTAAGCAACCAAAACACGGGGCTGCATTTCAGCGCCAGATTGGCGTCTTCCATAACGCAGCACTAAAAACAGGGCACTCAAAGAGGACCACCCAACAATGTAAATTATTGAAAATTACAAGTCTTATTTGGGTTTGATTATCACTTCTAACTGCATTTCATCTTTGCCCTTCAGCATGGATTCCAGTATCGGATTGGCAGTTGTCGTTGACAAGGATTTATTCCTTGCCCTGTTTTCCATGAGATTCATCCTAATACCCTTTTCTCTCTCTCTCTGTTTCATATTGCCTCGTACAAATGCAAGGGGAACTCACTTCTATCTTGGCTTTTGTTATCTTGTTGAAAGGATATCCAAATGAAGATCCTCATTCGAAGAAGAAATGCTGCCCTCGTTTCAAAAGGGGAGGAGACAGGAGCTTCATAGAAGGATGGTAAGTCACGCTTGTTTTTTTTTTTTGTCTGAGATTGTGCATTGGAGTAGTAGTCTCCATCTGGCTTAATAGAGTACTGGTTATGAACAAGATGCATGATAACCAACTAAGGCTGCGTTTGTCACTAAAATTTTACCCAAAATTTTATCTCTCTCCTAATAAAATACTCCAATATAATCTCTCTCTCTTCCATAAAAAAATATAAAATATTACAAAAACTATAAAATATTACCTCTCTCTTCACTTTTTCACTAAACCCAATACCAACACTAAACCCAATACCAAAAATTTTACCACTCAAACCCACAAATTTGTATCAGCAATTTTGTGCATATTCCATAATAGCCTGTTCAACTCGACACCACCAATCACTCGATTTGATTGGACTGCTTTTACTTGGGTTGGGGCTGGAGAATTTGATTGACCAATTCAACAACGTTGCAGAAAGCTGTAGCTTTGTCCTGGTATCCTTGACAAGTGGGTATACTAGATCCCTAGACCCACTCCAGCTGACTGATTACTACAATCTGACAAAAAGGTACACATGTTTGGCACGCCCCTTATTGGCGTGACATAGAGGCAACATAATTACATAACACAATAATCACTTTTCGAGATTCGAATTCCAAAAGTAAACGGCAAAAAAAAAGAGAGAGATAAACGACCAAACGACAAGAAAGCAAGAGAATAAACAAAAGTCTCGACAAAGTTGCACAAGTTTCCCTTCATTAGCCGCTCGTTAAAACTTGCAAAAGTTCAAATAACCCAAAACATAGGACATGAAAAATGGAAGGTTCCCGATCCTCTCTTACAAACTAAACTGAACTCTTTTACTTAGAAGACAGGGGGGAGGGGGGGGGGGGGGGGGGGGTGGTGGTGGCTAAGGTTGTTTACCCAACCCAAACCAACCCTCCAGTACCTAAAGACCCCTCTCCCATTATTTTGGTCAACACTCATTTACTTACAAGACACATCACTACTACAATTTACATAGGAACTTCCGAACATATATTTACAGATTTTTCCCCCCTCTTTTCTCTCCATGAGAATTTCAAAATTCATCTCAGGCAATTAACTTCTAGTAACTTTTGCTTCATTACTATGTACTCTCTTGTGGGTTTGTGAGTATGGGTTTCTAAGCAAGCGCAGGGATGCTGCAATTTCGCCGATCCCTATCGAGGCAGTCAAACCCCTCAACACGCACTGCCGGATTGTTGCCAAAATTTGCTCGAACACAGCTTCCTTTCCTTGTGGATGATGACGGAGAGGAGGATGTACCCGACGGGAGTGGAGTTGGGGACAGCGGCGACTGTGGGATGAGTTTCTCATCCCCGAATCGAGCGTCCTGAATTAATGGGTTAGCTACTCTGCTCGGCGGTGACCCGCTAAAAAATGGGGGCGACGAGGCTACGTGTGGTGGAGCTTGTTCCACACCACAACCACCACCCTGTAACAAAAAAACAACACACTAATTAGACACGGGGAGCATGAAAGAAACCGCTCTGAAATTATTTGTGGGCGCCACTTTTTCTATAGAGGAAAAAACGAATGGCACCGACAAGGTCTTGTTCTACCACAAAATCAAAACACAATCTCTACATGGTCCACCAATATTCTGTTGTTTATTTGTTAAGATGTCGCTATTGATTTGGGATACAAAATAAGTTGTTTTCATCTTCATAAACTATTCATTTTAGACCAAAAATTGCTCCTTCCATGTTGGGTCGATTGTCAACTTTTGGTCCTGAGCTTTTACTTGGGGTAGGAAAAAATTGGAGAGGCGGCTGTTTCGAGGACGAGCGAGAGAGATTCATTTGAATAAGGCAAAAGGTTTTAATCCCTTTCTCGAGTGAAGAAAGGAAAATGATAATTTTACTAGAAATGTCGATGTCGTTTCAGACATGTGAACAGAAGGGTATATGGACAAAACTGATTAAGCTAAGCTCGAGTAAATCAACCAAATTCAAACTCCAGCAAATTAACAATGAAAGCAAAATTCGGGACAGAAAACTTTTAAGTTGCTTATTATAAAGTATTTATGCCTAGAAATAAGTATAACGATCTAAAAATCAAGACAAGCCAGTTTTTTTTTGGGAATAAAGATTATGAAATCGCTAAATCAAAAATATACCCTTGTGAGGATGATATCCAAAAGATCAGACCCCGCTTTTGAATCACAAAGCTCCGACTGGTGGCTGCAAAATCAAATTAAAATTCAGAACTCAACGAGAATTTTCAATTTTGATAGTTTCGAAATCAGGATATCCACTACATGTTAGCTAAAATTACCTAAGGTGCCATCTGAGGGATCTGACGGGCTGGTCGTTGATGGTGGTGGCATTAAAGAGACCGAGACGGCGAGGTTTGGGACAAATTACATGTTCTCTGCGCTCGGATATAGGAACCGAAACGGAGCTCCACATCTCTTCACGGGCTGAAAAGGCGTTCTGCTGGATCGCACAGTGGTTCATCTTTCCCTTCAGTTTCTGGTGCAAATTTCTGTAAATTAATTGAGAGAGAGAAACAAATTCCTAAAGTTAGAAATTGTTTTTAGCAGATCTAGGAACGTGCATAACAAACAAGCCTGAACGGCTCAAAATCAAGAAATAGTCAAATAAATACATAGAATATGATAAAAGCGATTGCCGGCTACACAGTTGACACAGTCAAACAGGAAAAAATTTGAAAAACTTAGCGACGCTCATGATCACGACGACCTACGCGGAGGAAATCCCACTAAAAGCCAAAAAAGAAAAAATAGCAGCAGCAGCCTAAACGAGAAATTACTAGACGTAATAGCATGTTACTGGATCTGCAAAAACTTAACCAAATAAACAAGAAAAAAATTACTCAACCAATCTGATTTATTCGACAAAACTCGAGTAAAGGTTTTGCACAAAGAGAATTTTCAAAAACGATTTCGTTGACCAAAAACAAAAAGCTCGGGCAATTCTTTCTCTGTGAGCTGAGCTTATTTATTTCTAACGTAGATCTGGAACGCTCAACCCGTTTCCAGGAAAAGCTCCACAACGCGGGCCAAAAAACACCTAGTTCTCCAATTCAGACGCAGCAAAGCAAAGCAAAATTTGACGAACTGGACAGCCCCAGAGAGAGAGAGGGAGAGCGAAAGGAAAAGAGGCTATACCTCAGCTAAAACTGTACAGCTCCTCCAAGGGGTGTCTCCAAAAGTATCAGTAGTAACAAAAAAAACAAAAAGAGAACGAGAATTAACCACTGGTTAGGTCAGGTATATATAGCGAGAGAGAGGAAAGGAGGATGGCGAGTAGCGACAAGTGAATATAAGAAGTGGCAGAACGGTATAAAAAAGCCAGAGAGAGAAAAAGAGGTCTGGAAATTGGGTAACAGCAGAGCCAGAGAGAGAGAGAGCTGGGAATTGGGTTTTTATATATATTTATTTTTGGGAAATATTTTATTGGCCTCACGAGTCACGGAGGCGGTGCCTCCCGCGAGAAATCTACTCGGTATTAGCGCCCCCAACTAACTTTAATGATTTTTCCATTTAACTAAAATATTTTTCTATCCCAAGAAAAAAAATCCTATATATCAACGGATCTGCGCAACTCCAGTCGCTTGCGTCAATGGCTGGCGTTCCTGTAACTGGTAAATTGGCAACGAGAACTCGACACGTGACGCTAACTTTGTTAGGTTGTCTCTGTGTTGTAATACTTTTAGTACGAGAATATGTGTTGGTAGTGGATTCAGTGAAAATGTGGAGAGAGATAATTTTTTATATTTTTTTGTAATTTTTTATATTTTTTTGATGGTAGAGAAATTATATTGAAGTATTTTATTAGGAGAGATAAAATTTTTGAGAAAATAAAGTTTACAAACGCAGCCAGTTGCGGTCCTGCGGATCGGGATCCCCTGACGATCGGACCCACCCCACTCTGAATTGCCCATGCAATTCGGGTGAACCCGAATTGCAGACTATACTCGTCCGTGAGTTGCAACCTCACAACGAAATCTGAAAGTGATTGGGGGACGTTATATTATCAAGTTATATTAATTTGTGGAAAATATCATAGGCCAAAATAATGCGCTTGATCCGATTAATCGGTTCGTTTATTATTTAATTACATAGTAATTACAAGGCCATTAAAGTCGGTTCCCAAAATGTTTAATTTAATATATTATCTTTTCAAAATTTATTAGAATTTAATTCGAGGGAAATGGTCCTGATTTTATTTAATTTTCATTTCACGTGGGGCAACAAAGAAACCTTTCTCCGCTGTCAAGGTTCCCGATTTAGGGAATAAAACGAGACATGGGCCACGTTCCCTCCATAAGAATATATTCATCAAGTGGCATAGCATAGCTATAATCTGATGCTCCCGTTGTGTACTTGTCAATCCGTACCCACCATTCTAGGATCTTCATCACGTCGGTTCTAGGCCCCGACTCTCCTTAACCACTCCATTGCATTACTTTCATTTGCCTAATGTAGATCTTGACCAATTGTGATGAATATGGATTTTTTTTGAGATAATTAAGAACTTTGTTGTACTTCAATCTCAGAAATTACATTTAAAGATTGCATAAATCTAAAAATGACTTAATTACAGTTACAATTTAGTGTTATCGACTTTTAACAAGTCAGTTCTTGATATACAACTTTAAACAAGACAATCTATATAGTCTATTTTCTAAATATATGAGTCATTTTGTTCGCTAAAACTTAGCCGACTAACGAAAAAATAATATGAGCTCGGGGTCGAGATATCCATTTTCAGAGTCCAACAAATTATCTTATGTCCAATTAATAAGCTAACTTTTAATGGACAAAATGACTTTTATGTTTAAAAAACGGAACATATGCATTGACTCATTCAAAGTTATACCTTAAAGATTGACTTATTAAAAGTGAATAACACACTCCGTAATTAAGCCCTAACAATTCATTGTTTGCGTAGAAGATTATATTTGATAATTTTACAAGTAAACAGTATTAAAGAATTTATTGTAACAAGGAGAAAATGAAAGCACCCCATAAATAAAATTTAGGTTGACTTGATTTGAATCTCATATATATTCAACAGGACACTTTTAGTGTAGAGGGACTGTAGATGCTATCTCTAAGCTGGATTCAGTAACAACACGATCTCTTTGATCCATGAAAGCATAATAGTGAGAAGTTGGTGGATTATAAAATCTTATGTGTACTAAAACCCATATAGTACGGATTTCTTAGAGAAAACCAAAGGTCCAAAATGTGTAATCTCCTGCAACCAATTGTTTGAAATTTAACAGGTTAGAGATCGCAACCACCACAACCACTGGATACGCACAGATTGACTACACAATTAGTAAATTTACCAATCAAATTACAAACTTAAACTAATTCAATCTGGATTGTCCATATAACTCATTAATGTTTTGGCTGAATGTGAACCGTTTTATTAGAACTTGTTATGATTTTACCCTTCAAATTGAAACTCATTTTATATAAATTAAGAGGAACTTAAAAAAAATTACAGAAGTCTTGCTATAATGCCCAATTAGTATGAGAAAGTGTAAGGATGAGCAAAAATTTCAGCCAATATCGAAATTTCGGGTTCCAATTCCGGTACCGTAATTCTGGTTCCTATTTCGGCATATACCAGAACCAGAATGCATTTTTTGTATACTTCGGAATTGGAAATTCCGGCCGAATTAGCGGAATTTTCGGTTCTAATTTTTATATTATTTTAATAAAATATGGCTCAAAACCTTATGATTTTACTTTAGATTTTGAGTGAATATATATTTATTTTAGATAGGATTTAAAATATTGTAATTTTTTAAAATAGGGTTCAAATTTTTTTTTGATGCCCATAATTTTAGAATGTTGTAATTTTATTTTAGATGAATATTTATTATACATTTTTATTTATTATTAATTTATGATGTATAACAAAATAATTTGTGCGAAAATTCTGGCCCAAAATGCTTTAAAGCCTAAAAAAATCTAGCAAAAAAAGTTCACATAAGGAAACCGGAATTTAGGATTTCAAATTTCGAAAATTTCGGGTTTGTTCCAGTAAATATCGGAATAGGTCATTCTTGTTCTATCCGTTCGAGTACTCATTAGAGAAATGTTTCCAATTTGCTTGATACTTCCAAGGTCCTCATGCAACAGAGACGAAGCTACAAGGGGCTAGTGGGGCCATGACCCCCCAAACTTTTTGTAATTTTTTTTATATATGGCCAAAATTTCAATTTTATGCAAAATATTTTTAATATCAGGGAAAAATTTGTAGTAAGCTTTGTAATGGGCCCCAATTTTTTGAAGAAATAAAATGATAGAATGAAAAAACTTGAGAGAGGGAATAACTACTTTATAAGTGGTCCATCCATTTTTTTAAAGAAAAAAAATACATAGAGTTTATATTTTTTTACTTTTCTCTCCCTCTCTTTTTCTCTCTAAAATTACTCTCCTTTTTTTTCTCTAAAATTTCTCTCTCCTAGGCTCTTTTATAGTGTCTTTCTCTATCCATTTTCTAGAGTGTCTTTTTTACTTTTCTTTTTCTCCCATTTTTTTTCTAAAATTCATTTTTTATTTCTCATTTCCTACCTCTCAATAGCCTCTCTAGATTTTTTAGATTTTTTTCTCAATGACCTCTTTTTTTTCTCTCTCCCCGCTATTTTATCTCATATACAGAAAAATAATTAAATTCATACTTTAACTCTTGGAATACAACAAACTTTTTGCTTTGCACTAAAAAAAGTCATCTTCAAGTTAGAATATGTTATTACATTTAATTATTATTATTTTTTTAAAAAAAACACTCATTTCATAATTGATGAAAATTTGGCTTTAACAATTAAGTTAAGGTTATATATATATTTCATTTGCAAGTTTTAAAATATGTTAATACATTTTGATTATGTTTATTTTAATTATAATGAAAATTTGAAAGCCATGACATTAGTCAAAATACACATCAGATGACCTCAACACCCTGTTAGAAAAAAAAATTCAACCAAAAATTATATTTGCTCCGTCGAAGGTTCATTGCTCATGCATGCGTCTTGCTTATTGCCCAGCACGCGTGTGCGTTATGAATTTGCCCAATTGGGTAGGGCATTGAAAACGTTTGATTCAAGTACGTACGAGTTTGGTACAACCATCCAAAAATATGCCCCATCAGACAAGCCGAAGAATAGTTGTGTCCAGTGGAGGAAGGTTGCCAAACTGGCAAAAAGCCGCGAAACTGTAAACGCAATGTCTTTATTAAAAAAAATAATTAAAAAAATTTAACCTGATTTGTCTACTGAACTGTGCACCGGGCACAGCCAATAGTCGTCGCTAAGAAAATGAGTCAAATCACTTTCTCTATTAAACGATTTTGCTTCATAAGATCAAGGCCTTTGGCCTTGGCGTCTACTTTAACCTCGTTTTGGGAGGTTGATGAGTCTTTCTTATTCTTTCTTTCCTTTAGGCTTTAAGTATAGTTTTCCCTAAAGACATTATCAAAACAAAGTTGACGTTGTAAAAGTTGGCTTTGCAATCTTGTGAAAAGGCAAATGTATGGTTGGTGTGACAACCATGTTCCTCCCCCCACATGCTTTTCTTCTAAACAGAAATGCTGGCGAAATCTTTCTCTCTGTCTATCTAAATCCAGTTGTATTTATTCATTGGGAAAAAAAATAAAAAACCCCTTGATTTTAGATAGCCTGCTCTGGAACAAGAATAACCATCTTTATTCGTATGGCTTTCGCCTTTTCTCTTTTTGGAGGAATGAATCCCAACTCCTTGTCATCGTTCACCGATATGGCCATGACATATGGAGCACTACTGAAGTTATGTTCTGGCGTCATTGGCAACATCAGAGTGGAATACACAGTTAGTGTGGACAAAAAGATACTTCTCCTTTGTCAGAAAGGATGTTTCGGGTTGACAACCATGAACTAATGAACTTCACGCAAGTGACTCTTTCTTTTCTCGGAAGAATATGGTAGAAGGCAGAAGCTGGGCTCCAAAACCATTCAGTGCTTGTGTAGTATTACACTAACATGCTTTGAGCAGAAAATACCAAAATTAGCGAACTTCAACTAATTTCACAAAGAATTGATTATATAAGCTTTAGTATCAATCTAAGATACACCTAAAAGGGTTAAGATACCTGCAGAAAGAAACCAAAAGCGGGGAATAATTGAAAACCTGCAATATGTTGCCAAGTTTTGCTTTACACGTTGAAGGAATTGTTTTGAACCGCAGTCTCTGACAGGTCGTTCAAGCGGCAGCAGCTGGCTCAGATGCAGCAGCAGCAGCAGCAGCAGCTCTTTTCTTGGCAAAGTACTCGTCGGCACGAGCAAGGTTCTTAGCAACGGATGGTTTTACCCACTTCTTCCTTCCGGGAAGTACAGTGAGAGAACAGCCAGCAGCTTCAAGTTTCTCCTTTGCTGACACTGAAAAGGCACGAGCCTTTATGTCCAGCTTCACTCTTACTTCCCCTTCACCTAGAACCTGAAACCAATATTATACATTAGTGGATACACATATGAACTCACATATCTCACGTCAGAGTAAGCCATGATTTTGAATGTTCTCTACAGGAGCGAGCCTGTCTGATGAAGGGTGAGAGGGGATGCGATGAACCATGGTTAAGAATAGCCATCCCATAGGAAATCTATTATTTTGATAATGTTCTCAAAAATTACACAACCAAGGAGAAACCTTATGAAGGCAGTTACAAGAAATGAGGGTAGATTTCCCTTTTTCAATACAAAGTGCAACCATTATGCCTTAAATATAGGTATAATTGTACCTTTAGAGGGAGTCTCCTTTCTCTTCCTGAAGGGTTAATCAAACCCTTCTTCTTCAAAGACTCCAGAGACACCTCTTCGCCTTCTTGAAATCCAGCAGCTTCTATGTCCCTCAAGTTAACAGGGACATATTTAGGTAAACCAGCACGCATACCTTGTCAAAAACAGAGAAAGGAAAAAGAAATTCATAAGTGAAATATACAAATTTCTTATGCATATGCACTCACACAGCTTTGTAGGTGTTGAACCCCTTCCCCCCCTCCAACATATGACAACAAGATAATGGATTCATTTCCCACTCATTTCCGTTTTGCATTTGTCAGTGGTATTGTGTCTTGTTTTCAAAATTTCAGCCACCCTTCATATACTGTGGCTGCACAATAGGAATCTAACTAATGCAAATTCTTCCAAGAGAAATGGAAAATTCCACCCTCTTCAGTTTTTCCCTCCCAAGGAAGAAAAGAAAGCAATTGCATCTTTGTATCATGATCATAATGCTACTTTAGATCTGCTTAGAAAGGTCTCACTAATAAAGGCTTGTGTGTCTTTCTTGGTGAGGTTACTAAGCGGGGGAGCCGCACAGCAAGTATGTTGAAGCTAGTGAAGAAAAAAACTGCATAAAAGGGTGGAAATATGACATTATTCGATGAATGCAGTCACATCTAGGAACATCACTAATTCTAAATCAAAGTGCCCGGTAAGGAATATCGTGAACTGACATTTTGGAAACAAAATGGGAAAACTATTTTTTCTGTATCTATCAATCGAACACGGTTAGTGGCTTAGAGCTCATCCTACGGACCTACACTAATAAATAATTAAAACACATTCCATTAAAGCCAAAGAAGTAATCAGAACCATCTTCATGAGACTCCAAACAATGTGTACAACAGACGGATAGCCCATGTCTTTTTGTGCCTGGGAATCTCTAATGGAACTAATTGGGTCTTCAAAGCAGCAAGGTTGCCTCTCCTAAAAGACACAGTTTTTCACTAAAGCATTCGTAAATGCTGAAAATCACCCAGACACCCACCAAGACAACATGATGCAGACGACACTGCAAGTTCGCTCTTAACAAAGGTCGCATTGGATCTTAACAGAAGGATGGAAAAGGAAAGGTAAACCGCAGTAAGGCTTCTTCCCTTGAGCATTTCCACCATTCTCTTTCTTTCCAAGCACCAAATTAAGGGAAAAGGTTCCTTTTTTTCTGAGTAATTAAGGGTAAAGTTTTTTCTTTTTGATAAACCAAGAGCTCCCGTCGGGCCACTTTGTGTATCCGGCCATACAAGCCAACCTGGGGCATATGTCAGACCCCATTCAACACACCCCAGATAAGTCAGGGGCTAGAACTAGGAACATGTAAAGTCCTCAGAAACCCAGGTCAGTGCAAAATAAATGAATGCAACATTAATAAAAGCCCAATTTTCCAACAGCTCCCCTAGCCACATAATCGGAGCCTCGGAGGATTGAGGCCTGCAACACCGAAATGCCGTAGTAGTACACAACAAATGAAGCATTTTCTCAAAACTTACTACGCAACATAATTCTATTCAATTCGCCAGAAATAATTTGAATTTCTAACGAGAACCCAACATTGCTCTCCAATCAAGCACACAAACCCAATCATTTAAAACAATAGCAAGAGCCATTTTTACCTCCTCCAATCCCTTTTAACTTTGGTATTCTCCGATAAAGCGGCATTTGGCCGCCCTCAAACCCCTTCCTTACCCCGGGCCCGGACCTCGATTTCTGGCCCCTCATTCCGAACCCGCAGCTGTTCCCTTGTCCTGCGGATATACCCCTTCCCTTTCTCTTCGCCTTTTTCCTCGACCCAGGCTGGGGGCCTAGATTATCAAGCCGGAACCGAGCGCTGGACAACGGAGCATTCCCAACAACAGCAGCTGCCTGGTTCAGCACGACTAATTGTCTTCTTTCTCTGCTCCTGAGTTGGAGCTTGAGTGATTGCAAACGACAGGGGCTTGGATTCAACTTCGTCAAATTTCCCTACAATGCAAAAACATCACGATGTTGATTACTATTACGGAGCACTAACAAATGAAACTAGCTTTGGGTTGAGGGAGAGAGGACCTTGAATGGGGAGGGAGGCAGCGTAGTTGAGAGGGAGAGAAGAGCAGCCATGGACGATAGGCCTGGAACTTCAGGTGCGATGCTCAGTGGCCAGTGCGCAGGCACAGTTAAAGCGGATAGGGGTAGGGAAATGGATCTTCTACGGTCGTCTTCGTTTACGATCTCGGGACTAACCATTGAGGTCAAGCCACGTAAAATGAGAGACGACACGTACACCTCTCATATGGCGACTGTAACGTTGCCGTTTCCTCTCGCGGTGGGACTTGGCTTGGATGGGCTTTGAAGTTAGGTTGGTGAATTTATTTGCTCGTTCATTTTTTAAATCTGGGCTTGAAACTGCGAATATTTCAAAACACACAAAGGTGGAGTAGCCTAAAAGGCCCACTAATGCTCCAAAAATTAGACATGGAAACAGATATGCAAAACAATCGGTCCCCAATCGAACTGAAGATGGAATCTGACACCAGACCCAATGCAAGAGACAATGATATATATAACACCTTGAATCAAGTTCGGATTCAGCCAACTATTTTGCTTTTTCTCCTTTCACGTTGGAAAGAGAGAAGGGAGCTGGTGGGGGTGGAGTTTCTAGTCAGAAAAAGAGAAATGCATGATGGTTGGAGTGGATAGTACGTTAGGCCTGCGGCATTGCATTCAGCAATACGAGAAAGAGAAGCAGGAGGTGGCTACCCGGATCCAAAAGCATAAAGAGTCATTTTGTACAATGCAGCTTTGAGCCTTTGGCAGAAAAAAGTTGCGGCAAGTTAGCTGTGTGCCTCTAAGCTGGGTGCCGAAATCAGTCGGAGTCACTAGACAAAAGCTCAATCACAATTCCTCCTAGTGCAAAAGAGGGTTCTGGATATGGATAAACTTATGGACTAGGGGCTAAAGAATATTATCACCGGACTCACGGAGAAGTCACATGTGTGGATAGTTAATATATCATAGTTGGTTCAAACCTAAAGGCTTAAGTTTTTAACCTGCCGAGAATTATAGGATTTGGGTCAGGTCATGCCTAATGTGCGTTGTGTGGAGTCCCTCGACTCTCTAGTTCATGTTCCACTTTTTTAAAATTCTTTTTCAGTGGTAAAACTTTTATTTTTAATTTTGTGTCAAGAGACTTAAGCAATGGTTGACAATGACATGATCAGTACTGGCTTACTACTGCTGTGTGCTTTTCAAAATAGTCTGATGAGAATTTTGTACGTGCTTCCCAGCTAGAAGTCTATTTTTTCACGGAAAAAATTAAGATGGATGCATGTTTGACGATCGAGAAACGACGGATATATACGATTTCCAGTACTACTACAAACTCGTACATATAGGTTCCCTTTTCCTTTTTCCTGCATTTGTCATTTGTTATATTTGAAGTTTCACTACTTGAAATGTGCAGTGGACCACTTCAATTTATAATCTCTGTGAAATGCAAATCTTGGGTAGCTTACAGCTCTACATAAGCTTCTTCTGCATGCAATGTCAACTGCAGTGAGGGTATACAGAGATTCCCCGAAAGCCGAAAGAAACCAACTTTAGAAGAAATATTGGACCACTCGGGACTTTTATATATCTTTTTTCTCAGATACTTTGACCACCGTCTTCCCCAAGAACTGTATATTGGGCTAAACAGGAGACGTAGTAGAGTGGTCCATGAATATCAGCTGACGATAAAGGCGTGGCTGAAATTTCTGCGAGGCTACTCTTGATGTTTGCAAATATAGTTGTTCGTAGCCAAGCTTTTGTTGGAAAAAGAAAAGATTTGACCTGCAAGAAGTCCCGTAAGTATACTCAGGCTCATTGTCTCTCATTTAATTCTTTTTTTTTTCTAGGTCACGGCCCAGAAGTACCCAATTACAGATCAGACGAAATCCGTCGGCGAGACCCTTAAAAGGATTGGAGAAAGCTAATACATGCTCCATGCGAGACAGAGGGAGCGGTGACTGGACACAGTAGACATGTTACCGGACCTATGCTAGCCAGTACAGAAAGCACCACAACCTGGTATAATAAGCCCACAAAAGGGCGAAACAGATCCACAAGGGATCGGGAAAGCCCCAGCAGGAGCCGAACAAGGAAACCAAAAAAACACAGACCAACAAAACAAACAACAGCAGAACACCAAACAACAAAGCCAAAAACAACAACATAGACGAAATCAGCGCCACCACCAACTAGCGGAGAGGCCACCACAGCGCAGAGAAAGGCATCGGTGCGTGTACACCACGCGCCGCCCGAAGACAGCATCACAGTGGCTTTGGGCTCGCCAAAGGAAGCCGGAGCCATCCAAGAGGCGCGTGACTGACAATACCGCCAAAAAACAGACCGGAAAGTGGAGCACAACGGCGGGAGAGTGAGATCCACGCACGGCTTGAGAGTTGCGTGAGACACCACGCGCTGACTAACGGGTGTCGGACTGGTGTGGTGAGGCTCAGCTGGAGGAGGAGACTGCGTCGGTCCAGGCTGTGTCCACCGGTGACACACGAGAACACCAAGATCTAACCGTCTAGATTCCGAACGAAAGGGGGGGGAGAAAGGGAGAAAAGAAGAAGAGGAATAGGAAGAAATGGAGAGAGGAGGGGCGGTGGGAGGAGCTCTCGCTGTAAACTATGGGGAAAAGGGGAGACTAGGTGGGGGAGAAGAAAGGTTCTAGAGAGATGGCAGAGCCTCTCTCTCTCTAGAACACACGAGGGAAGGTTTTCACCTCTCATTTAATTCTGAAGATTGTTCGTGTGTAGTAGCTATCTTGGGGGTCATCTCTCTTTCTCGATCCCCCTCGAGAAAGAAAAAGTTTTAAATTTTTTTCTCGTATATTTCTAATTAAGTGATATTAAAGAATTTCTTTTTTCTTCTTGAAAGAGGCAAGATGGTTCAATCAAGATTGGTGTTTTCTTCAAGAAAAAAATGGCATTTTCTATACTGATTTTCCTAAAAAAATATGGCTATTTTTAATTATCAAAACAATACTTTATTCCATAACCAAAATTACCAAAAAAAGGAAAACTACAAAAACCAATCTAAGGAGGGTCAACCCCCTCATACAACCAAATAGGGTAGTCGCCAGAAATGATTCTAGCGGCAGCCCAACGAGGAATTTGGTGCACAACACCATTTACACCTCATTTGACATGCCTTGCTTGACATTGGTTCATCTCACTTAAAAGTCTTCTAATCTCACCATTAATATCATGAATTTTCCATTCACACATAGGAAAACCATTGATAACCTTGATCACGAGAGCGGAATCTCCTTCCAAAATTATATCCCTCGCTACTTGCATGAATTACACATTTTTAGCTGTTGTTGCCTCAGCTTCTATTGGCCCCATCTTATCCATATATTTTAACAACAAAAACACCAGAAATTGCTCTTCTATAATCTCTAAAAACCGTTGAACCCACTGTGAAGGAATCTCTAACAGTTGCATGAACGTTAACCTTTACAAAAGGTTGGGGTGGTGGGCATGCACCATCTTTGGATCGAGCCAATTTCCTCCCGCCGTTACCAAGCGTCCTCGTGTTCTTTACTAATTAAGCCGACGTACTCATATCCAATTTTTTTCCTTCCATGCTCATTTGCATTTCTATTCATCCATAGCACGTCTATTGCCAGTACATCTAGTGAACAACTGAACTTGGTGTTTCTCCTCTATCAGGATAACCAATACATCCAAAGGATCAAGTATGAATTTAAACCGGCCATTCCACTGTATACATTTGTAAACCCCAAATTCACAATATCAATTGGCCATTTTGACTCCCTCCATGGAACCTGGGCAAAACATAATTTCAACACCATATGATATATTAATGTTTCCCTCCCGACGCCGCACAGACCACAAATCATTGAATCTTCATCTATCAACCCCACTCTTTCTGCTATTTTCGCCTTTGTAGGTAATAAATATCCCACAAGACTTTCGAGAGTAGAATTTTTAATTGCTCATGAATCTTTAAACGCCAAAGGTCCTTCCAATATTTCGGTTCTAGAATAACATTTGGGTTCCTCAGTTGCTGGAAAATCTCCCGATGCATTGATTTTGTTGTAAACATTCCCGATCCCTCATGAATCCATATAACCCCATCCTTAGTTCCATCGCAAGGGAAAATTATTTTCCTTATTGCCGATACTGACTCTTCAGCAAAAAGATCATGCAGCCTCTGTATGTTCCAATGTCCACTCTCCCTATACACTAGTTCACTCACTTTTAAATCACCCTCCCTTGCCCCATTTTCCTCCTTTGGGGTAGGTCAAAGGGTCGGCATACTTGGAACCCAGGGCATACCCCACACCAAAATACTTCTTCCATCTCCCACCTTAAAATTACAAAAATTCTCCCAGATCCGATGTCTAACCTGGAACATATATGTTTGAACAAATAACAATTTGGGCAACAAATTTGAGAAGATCATCATCCCTCATTCATTGTTTGATCAAATAGGCACAAGCGGGCGGCCTGGAAATCCAGTAAAAAACTCGCAATCAACACAATGACATATATAGACATCGTCAGAAGGCCTCAAGAATGTTCATCCACCTACAAATGTGGAAAATACCATAGGAACTCAAATCATATTTTGTAAGTCCAATATTATCATGCAGGTTCGCTGAGTACAAACGAGGGTCACTTCTCTCTCTCTCTCGGGCACCAACACGGGTCTCTTACTAAAGGGAATTTCTAGTTCTATGTCTAGCATTAGAAGACATAAGCTGAATCGGTTTGGGAGGCAGGCAAGAACCAACCAGACGTAGTACGTTTTGGCACTATGAACGTGCACGAGACACACCTAACAAAACAATTTCAACCTAAAAATCTTAACTTTTTCTTCTTCTCAACAAAAAACCTACATTTTTGTGGGACACGCCAAAGTTGGCATATATATATAAAGTGAGAAAGTGACTGGAAAACCAGTCGGCTTCATTCCCAGATTCATGCCTTGAACCCATACCGCCGGAAAAGAAAAATAAAATCTAAGGTAGCCAAATTAGCCCCAGCTGAAGCTATAGGCCGTGGCCACGAGATCTTGCTGGTATGCAGGATGAAATTTGTCATTATGATGATTGTACTCTCTGTTGTGAAATTTGATAGACAAAGGTACGAAAATTAATTATATATATCCAACATGTAGTACTAGTCAAGGGGTCAATTAATAAAATCAAAATTAAGTTCAACCATCAATATGTAGAATGTGCCAATCGAACTATCCTCTATTTTTCAATGTTGCTCCACAAAGCTATCAACATTGTCAATTAGCCCCCAAGTTATGTATACATTTTATAAAGTGACCCTCTAGGACCTAAAATGTCTGACGTAAATTTAAGATGGTCAAATTACTTTCGCATACGTCATTATCTATTTTAGTTAAGGATAGTTGGGATATTAAATTGTCTCAAAACAGGGCTCTAGCTTGCAAATTATATAAAAGTGTATATGTGAAGAGCTAATTAAGAGACATGGTATAGTTTCTAGGTGAAATTAGGGAAAGGAACATTGTAAAATTTGCGGACCTCTAAATTATTACCAGTATTAATAGAACATTTATTTATGTACTGAAAGCATGCACAAGCTTCTTGGACTTGGTTCCTAATTTTTTTTAATTGAAGTCTTATTTTGGCTATTGGGAAGGTACATAGGACAACGAAGAAAAAAAATTGATCTTTACCTTACCGCTTTTCTGATGTCCTGATATGTCAAATGCAAACCACTAACAATTGCCATTAATTGATTGATAGCTAGAAGAAAAAAAAATAACATCATCCAAGAAACGAAACTAAATTAACCATTAATTTTCCTTCACATGATTGATTGAAAACGTACGATTATTTCTATAATCGAGCAACCAAGAACTTCCAATGAATAAAACAAACACATTTGTAGGGTACTTGAGTGTCCATACTTGTGTCGATCACACAACCCATGTAGTAATTTGAACTCGATAGTAACACTTCCGCGATCCAGGCAATCTCAGGGTACGTGTAATCGTATGTCCTTCTCAAGTATGACGACTACACAGCAGCATGCCTGCAAGGCCAGGCTTGTCTTATAATAAATAGGCCCTAAGGTATATAATAAGTGTCATCTTTCATATTGCTAGAAGCTGGTGTGGAAAAGGAAATGAGCATTTGATTGCGGTCCATCACTTCGGTTAAAACTTAATTTATAGCATTCATTAATTGAGGATATCATTGGACATGATCGATACTACAAGCAGGGGCGGAAGCAGGGGAGGGCGAAGGGTGGCGCCCGACGCCCATTGCTCCAAAAAAAAAAATTTACATGTATTTTTTTTAAAAAGAAATAGAAGATGACCTGGGCCCGATACCCATAAGTTTAGGCCAACTTGGGTAGACCTCCATTAGGTCCTGGACGACCTGGGCCTGATCCCCATCAGGCCTAGACCATTTTTTATTTTTCTTATAGGCACCGTCGTTTCATTATGCTTAAAAAAAACCGCTTCTCACTCTCAAACTCAGCCCCTGCCTGACGAGTCTTCTCTCTCTCATTCAGTTTCTCTGATTCTCTCAGCTCCGACAACCACAGCTCTCTCTCTGCCCGTTGCCCATTGGCCACCGTCGATGCTCAGCCGCTCCCCACCGGCCGCTAGCCCTAGATAAACTTTTATTTTACTAATTTAATCTCTCTCTTTCTCTCCCATATCTTGATATCTTCAATCTCCCTCTCTCTCCCAGGTAAACTCTCGTTCACTGTAGCTTCCACCCCTACCTCCGCCTGCTGCCCACCACCACCGGTCCACCAGCCACTTCTCTCTCTCCTTTTCACAGAATCACTAACGGGTAATGCTCACTTCTCTATTTTTTCCCCGAATTTGATTATTTTGATATAATGATATTTGCATTGCTAATATTGGGGATTTTTTTTAGAATTGAAATGATTGAATATTTGAATTTGTGGATTGATGTTATGCATCTTTGTTCTGTGGATTGTGTGATTTGTTAACCATTAAGGGAAAGAAAAAAAGGGCTTCCCTGTTATCTAACTCTGTTGTTAGATTGTAGTCTTTTTAGTTTTCATTTTCACTTGTAATTGAATTGTTACATGTATTTCAATATTTTTAATATTTTCGTCTTTAATTTTCGTTATTGTAATTCTAAGATACTTTTTGTATTATGAAGAATTTTTTTTTGTCATTTCGCCTTTAAAATTTGACACCCTTAGATGTTAATCCTGGTTCAGCCACTTACTACAAGTTCTAGAGATCAAATAGACTTAGCAGTCTTGAGCAAAGGCACAACTAAGGCAACGTCCCTCTCATTTCTTCCCTCTCAACCAAACTAAATGACACTACTATGTACCTAAGCCTCTCTCCACCCCCACACTTCCCCTTTTTAAAGTTTTTTTTTCTAAGTAACATACTCCCCTTTTTAAAGTCACGAGACCCACTGTCCTTTTGTTCTTTCATTTATCTCAGACAGAGAGAGAGAGATGATTCCAGTGGGGGCTGGCAGAGGAACTGATAGAGAACTTTCAAAGCACTTTTTCTACCACCATCACTCAACTAGCCTCTACATTGCAGTTCCAAACTGAAAGTCTTATAATTTTCCAAGAGCTTAGTTCTCTTCCTATCTGAAGGATTATTTCCTTCATATTTTCTGTCTCCTCTCTGTCGGTACCATGTAGGTCTTCCCCACAACCTCTTCAGACCTGCTTCTATGCATCTTCTCCTTTACTATCCAATGTTGTCTTACTCTTTTAACTCTCTCCTTTGCGACGTTTGCTCTTTTTTTTTTTTTGCAGGAGACCCGAGGAGAATCCCTTGGACCTCAACAACTTGCCTGATGATTTTAGAGAGCATGGTAAACAGGTCTTTGAGGACAGCTCTTCCTCCGGTAAAACTTTTTTTTTCTGATATATAGTCGTATTAGATAGAGATCTTTATAGCAAGCATAGACTTAGCAAATGGAAGGCAAAAGGAAACAAAGTGGAGCTTCAAGTTATGAAGGGCAAGGATTGTTCTAATTTTTTTGAACTTTTCACCGCTTGGATGTACAGGTCTATAGCTGCAAACAATTTTTCTATCTTCTAAAATTGCACTCGCTCATAGCTGTGAATAAGAAGAATTATCATGTCCCGACTCTCCTGTTTCTATTTCCTTCTCCATCATATTTCAAATGGAAGGAATCAAACTAGGAAAATGTGGCTTAAAGACCATTACTTCAAAACGATTTTCTGGTGTCATTCTTGATTTGGGTAATTAGGGTTCGGCTTTAAGGCTGTGAAGGGTCTCATCAAAGTTGCTTTAATTGGCCGTTTTGATCGCAGGCTGTAGGAAAAAGAAAAGCGGCGGAAAGGATGGAAAAGACGAGTGTGGGAAGGTCTATGAGTGTAGGTTTTGTTCCCTCAAGTTCTGTAAATCTCAGGCTCTCGGGGGACACATGAACCGCCACCGCCAAGGCAAGTACTTTCTAAGTTCGTTTCTATTCGGCAAAGTTACTAGCTAGGTAGTAGAATCATTATTATATTGGAGAATGGGGTCACTGCCTGTTAAATGATTCGGTCATGAAGCGTGGTCATTTCAATCTTTAGGAAACAAATTGTTCGGGAGTTTGCTGAAATTCTTGGTGTGAGGTTCTTGCAGTTGACTTGATTTGATGTGATTTCTGTGTTGGATTGTCAGAGAGAGAGACAGAGACGCTGAACCGGGCTCGTCAGCTGGTCTTCAGTAACGATAGCCTAGTCACCCAAGGGGCCTCTCACCTAGGGTATGTATTAGTATATATATATTTTCTGCTTTATGAGGAAATTTCAGCCGAAGAGCAAATTTACGAGCCATATACTATTTCGAATAATATAATTAACTTGCCCGCTTGATTTGATCATAGAGATAGAAAGATTTGCATAGTATTTGTTATTGGAATTGATGAACGAAGAGAGAAAGAAAGTAAAGGTAAAGTTTAGAAGTGTGTTTGATCAAGTTAAAATTTTAACATGTTTTCCCTTTCTTTTTCAAAACGTTTTTGGCTACGAAAGAAAACCTACTTCTTATTTCATTTTTATGTGCAATGAACGAAATATTCTCGTGCTGGTTTGCTCTAAATATTATCCCATTGATCTCGTCCGTAGCTGCCAATATTGCTTTGTTCCTCTACGTCAAGTAAATTAATTAGAGTTCTCACTTGATATTCTGATCTTAGCTGCTGCCAACCAATCATACCAGGAGGCTATCATCCAGCAGGCAACATTGGAGACCCAACACTGCCTCTCAGATTTCCAAGATTCTTCTCTGGATCTCCGTCCACTCAGTTACCACCACCACCCCAAGCACCACAACCACCTCAACCATATTTATACACCTCTCCCTCGCTGCCCATGTCATTTCCCACGGTTTATGCTCAACATCAGATGAACGACTACTGTGTTGGTCATGTTCTCAGCAACAACCAACAATGCAGCCAGACAAACCTAAACTATGCACCAGATTCGACTTACACTTGCATCGGTGCACCGGTTGGACAAGGGTTTGCGCCTGTTAGCAGCAGGGTCTCGGACTTGCTAGGATCGGCTGTGGGAGCAGGGGTAGGGGGAAGTTCTGGTAGAGACGGGTCACTGCACAATCTGGAGGAGGGATTGAATTGGGGCAGGAGCTTTACAGGGACACCACAGCAACGCTTGGATCTTCCAACCTCGATCAATCGGTTTCACGACGGGTTCTAAAGAGAAATTGTTTGAGTGATAGTTTGAATTACTAGTAGTCCACATTGGCACGCCACCCATGAAGACAAACACCGGGAGAGAGAGAGAGAAAGGGGGGAAGAGAGAGAGAGAGAGACAGACAGACAGACTTACAAGCTGACAGATGGGGTCGTGAATGGAAGAAGAGAGGTTTTTGGATTTCTCCAGGGATCGTAACAGCTTTTGAGCTCATGTATATGCACAGCTACTTTGGCTTGGAGCTGTACTATGGGGATCGAAGGAAATATATATTGTATTGTTATGTACAACTCAACTATTGAAAACGGTGGAACTAGACCTGGTGGGACTAAAAGTTAGATATGAACTGAAAGTTCCCAACCTCTTTTGCACTTGGGGTTCGTTTTGCATGGCAATGATTATTCTAAAATGTTTTTTCGTTTTTCAATTGTAATATTTTTCTTTTTGGATTTTGTGTCTTTCTACATAGACTTTTACCCAGAGAAAAAACGGATGGGGGATTGGTTCTCTCTCACTCTCTGCAACGATAGTTGCGATCTTCTGGGATATGTTCGTTTTCACACTTTTTTTAGGATTCTAAGTATATTCACAAATCTACCACCGAACATATTCAGAATTCAAACACAAACACCAATACATTTTACACAATCTCCAACAATTTTTTAATTTTTTATTCAACATAAATTCTCTCTCTCTATACTTTTTCACATATCTTCAATATTTTTTTATTAAATAATTACATCAAATCATTTCTTTCTCCACTTTACACAAACACCAATAAAACACTATTCAACATAAAAATTTACAACTTCTCTAAAATCCTACAATTTTTACTCAAAACGAACGTAATCCTGATTTCTCTGAGACATTTTTTGGTTGTAGTGTCATACGATGCTTGCACAAATAGGGGTAACAACCGAGATAGAAGTTCCAATTCCACTTAGCACTTTTTGCCAAAAGTTTACTGAGCAGAGCATCGTATCTGTCAAGAAAGTGCAACAGCTATGCGATTTTTCCATAAAGTCACTTTTTTGCAATTTTCTCTCGACAATATTGACTAATAACTTGTCACCCAAAGCAACATTGCTAGTGTACGGTCAGGGATAGTTTTCGCCATGTTCTCCTTGTACTGTTTCCCTTTTCTTTATGAAACAATTAACTAAGAAATTGACTAGAATTAGCCTTAATAGTACTGTACGGTTATGGATAACCCTTTGACGCTAGCTTTGCCAAGATCTAGGTTCGTGGTTTTGAGGCCCTGTTTTTTTAAGTCTCAAGTCTCCTTTGAAGGCTGTTGTCTAGTGTCACTAGGACATTACGCATTGATGAAAAATTCTTCTTTATGTATTCATGATTTTTTTTGGTGGGAGACAAGCAGTTTGAGTCACCACATGAGCCATGGGAGATTAAAAAATTTAGTTTTTACTTGATTGATCAACTGAATAATATTGACTTACTAACCCTAAAAAAAAATTGGGCACAATAGAAAGGGAGAATATGTTTTTGGCCAACAAAACTATAATTCATTCTCATGCACTGCCTTATGATATTCGTGGTATTTTGGGTCTTGATAAGTTGGGTTTTGCTAATATTAGATTTTAGGCTTTGTTTTCTTTTGGTTTGTAGGTTTGTTTTATGTTATGTTGAGTCTTTTGTTTGGTTTTTTATTTTTAGAATCCTTGGTTTTGGATGTAACCATAGTCAAGTTTGAGTTGGAAATATCTTTTTAGTTTTTCTTCGAATATTGGCTGATATTTTTGTTACATACAAACCTATATATTTGCTAGCCATATTATTTTAAGATATCTAGGGAACTTAACCTTGACGAAAATCCTAAAAAAAAAATCACTATAAATCAACAACAAAACCCCCAAGGGTGATAGCTCAATGGTTAGGAGGAACATATTCCTTGGGGCTCGACGTACCAAGTTCGAATCTCAAGGGTGTGAGATGAATTTTTCTACTGTTGGACGAGTTCTTGACTTATCTGCTCCCTGAGTTGTGGGGTCGGTCCAGTGGGCCGTAATTTGTATTTCAGGGTTGAGCCAAACAGTTCCAACTTTGGAGAATTTCCACGTTATAAAAAAAATCACCATCAAAATTTGTCTCCTCAAGGAAACAGAAGAAGAGGAAGTAACAATAATAGGTATTCTAAATCCGTTACAATAATTAGAACGAAAAAGAAAAAAACCTCTTGACATATTGTTTAGCCTAAAAAGATATCTAACGCTCAAACAAAAAAAATTATTCTTTTTTTTAGGTAAACGGGTGAAAGGGGACAACCAAGTAACTTGCTCTTTTTGAGTGCCTCTATTTTCAGATGTCTTGCACTCACACCCGCTCTCGGGTGAAGTGGACTACTTCAGGTAAGGGTGATGAAATCATCCGCCGGAAACCGGAATTTCCGGTTCCGGTATCGTGGTTCCGGTACCGGTTCCGGCATATTCCGGAACCGGAACCGGAACTATTTTTTAGGAATTTACGGAATCGGAACCGGAACCGGAAATTCCGGCGGAAATGCCGGAATTTTCCGGTTCCGGTTTTTTTTTTTTTAAAAAAAATGAAGGGCTCAAACGGTGCCGTTTGAGCCCTTGTTTAAAACAAAAAACTGGAGTCTCAGCCGACTCCATCAGTCCATCCAATTTTCGACTTTGGTCATCTCTCAAGTCTCAGCCGAAATCTCCCCCCCCTCTCGCTCGACACTCCCTCTCTCTCGCTCACCCCAGAGATCTCTCAGCCGCGGTGCCGCCAGCAACAGCCCCCCCACCCCACACTTGTGAGTCCAGCCTCCGTCTCTCCCAGCCTTCCCTGCCGAAATCTTCATCTCTCTCTCTCTCTCACTCTCACAGATATCTCATCTCTCTCTCTCTCACTCTCCGGCTCACTCCCAGTACGTATCCCTCTCTCAACTCCCTCTCCGCTAATTATTGATTGATTGTGATTATGTGAATTTGTGATTTGTGATTATGTGAATTTGTGATTTGTGATTATGTGAATTATGTGAATTTGTGATTTGTGATTATTTAAATCACATAGTTAGGGTTTGTTTTTGTTAATTACTTAATTTGATTTTAGGGTTTGTTAATTTCTCAACTATAATATGAGTTATTTTATATAGATTGTTGATTGTTTGCTGATTGTTTGATTGCTCATGAGAATAATTTGTGAAGTTTGGCCACACACCAGAAGACATAAATGTAAAATTTTCAGTCTAAGTGTCGACACATAATACCATGGTGTCGACACATTGGTCATACACCAGAAGACATGTCCCAGGCCAATATGATGGTGTCGACACATTGTACAAAGGTGTCGACACATTGCACTATCAACAGAAAGCAGGTTTCCAGGCCAAGCTGATGGTGTCGACACCTTTGTCCAATGTGTCGACACCATCATATTGGCCTGGAAACCTGCTTTCTGTTGATAGTGCAATGTGTCGACACCTTTGTACAATGTGTCGACACCATCATATTGGCCTGGGACATGTCTTCTGGTGTGTGACCAATGTGTCGACACCATGGTATTATGTGTCGACACTATCGACACTTAGACTGAAAATTTTACATTTATTTTTACATTTAGATAGATTGAGTCATTTTACATTTATTTTTTGTTATTCAAATGAATTGAAAATCAAATATTTTTAATGTCAGATGGATGAGATTAGTATTACACATACTACAAATGTAGGGTCTTGCCCTAGTGGTGGTCCAATACCTGATGAGTCAGTTAGTAGTCCTCAATCTGGTGGTGATGAGGATATTACCAATCAGTCAGAAGAACAACCAAGTAAAAAGAGAAAGAATACTCGCAAGAGTTTTGTGTGGGATCACTTTACTAAAATTTTGCCAGTTGTCAAACCTGAACACCCTGAAGCCAAATGTCATCATTGTAAGGCCAAGGTTGGGTGCCACCCTGAACGCCATGGGACTTCGGGTATGAGAGCTCATTTGAGACGTTGTTTGCCATATAAGAAGCAACAAGGTCAATTAGACAAGACTCAATCTAGGTTGACAATGGATGCTTCGAAAGCAACAGGGAGTGATAAGGGTGTTTTGAAGTTGGATACTTATAGTGAAAAGGAGGTGAGGAGGTGGATTGCTGAATATTTGATAATGGATGAGATGCCTTTTAGGACTGTGCAGAGGTTAGGGTTTAGAAAATTGGTGGAGAGACTTGAGCCCCGCTTTAAGATGCCCAGTAGATTAACGATCATGAAGGATTGTATGGAGTTGTATATAGAAGAAAGGACTAAGCTGAAAGAGGCGATTGTCATAGAAAGTCCTAGAGTTTGTTTTACCACTGATACGTGGACTTCAGTTCAAAATGTGAACTATATGTGCGTGACAGCCCACTTTATTGATAGGAGGTGGTGTTTACATAAGAGGATTATTTACTTTCGTCGTATAATTGATCATAAGGGGGCTAGTATTGGGAAAGAGATAGAGGGATGTATGAATATTTGGGGGATTGACAAAATTCTCACAATCACGGTTGATAATGCAACCAACAATGATGTTGCAATTGAGCAAGTGAAAAGAAAACAATTAGGAGGTGGGTCAAATGTTGTGTGTAAGCATGATTTCATTCATATGCGATGTGCTGCGCATATTTTGAATCTTATAGTTCAGGAGGGTTTGAAGGAGTTGGATGATTCCGTTGCAAAGATACGGAATATTGTGAAATTTGTGAAATCTAGTCCTCAAAGGCTTGCTGGGTTCAAGAAGGCCGCTACAAATAGATTGTTGTCTGATAGCAATTTCTTGCAAATGGACGTACCAACTCGATGAAACTCCACTTATATAATGTTAGAAAGGGCTGAAAAATTTCGGGAGGTTTTTGAGGATATGTTGGATGGAGATGGGAACTTAGTGATGTATTTGAATGAAGATAGTCATGGGAGGAAGGGATTGGGGTCACCGGTATTTGAGGATTGGGAGCACATTAAACTGTTTGTGAAGTTTTTGAAAGTGTTCTATGAGGTCACCCTACGCATATCAGGATCTTCATATGTAACTTCAAATGCATTTTTTGAGGAGTTAGCAAGAATTAAGTTTCATTTGGAGACCTTTGTTAATTGTTCTGATATCTCACTTCGTGACATGGCTAAAAAGATGCAAAGTAAGTATGATAAGTATTGGGGGGATTTGAGGAAGGTGAATAGACTTTTATTTGTAGCTGCGGTATTAGATCCTCGCTTTAAACTCATCACTTTAGAGTATTGGGCTATCAACAATTTTGGGAAGGATAAGGGCATGGATTTCACTGCTATGGTGCGAGATACTCTAGAAAATATGTTTGAGGAGTATAGTGGAGGTTTCATAGCCCAATCAGAGCAGCCAAGTGGAAGTCACAGTTCTGCAAATATGGATGAATTGATGAATATTGATCAGCATTTATGGGGAGGTCTTCCTACTTATCGACAGCAACAAAACTTGCTAGATAGTAAGTCTGAGGTGGAGAGATACTTGATTGAAGATGTGGAACCAAGGGTGGCGCATTTTGATATTTTGTTGTGGTGGAAGGTGAATTCTCAGAAGTTTCAAGTTCTTTCTCGCATTGCAAAGGATGTGTTAGCTATCCCAATTACTACCGTGCCATCTGAGTCCGCTTTTAGCACTTCCGGCAGAGTGTTGGATGTTTTTCGCTCTTCTTTGGCGCCTGGTACCGTGGAAGGCCTCATATGTGCACAAAATTGGTTGCATGCTACTTCTATACTTGATGAAGATGATGCCGACATTGATGGTGGAGATGATCCATTGAGTTACAAACTAGATATGGGTATACTTTTTATTTTGTTAAATTTTTTGCTTTGTTAATTGATTATTTGGTTCTCTTAGTATTTATCTTATAATTGTTTTGTTTTTCTTTTGTAGAGATGGAGAACTTGAGGATATCAGTTGGACAAGCACAATGATCTATTTAGTATTTTAGTGGCTGATATCCTATTTCAATTAACTCTAGCTTCGTTTATACATGATTGTATTTATATATTTTGGAAAAAATAATTAAAGAGACATTTGTTCAGGAAAAAAAACAGCCAAATTTTGGCTTTGGGCTTTTAAAAAAAGTTGGGCCTAAACTAAATATATTTTTTTAGGCCCATATAAGGAACCGGAATTTCCGGTTCCGGAAATTCCGGTTCCAATTCCGGTTCCGTTCCGGTAAATTCCGGAATGGAACCGGAATGGAAAATCCCATTCCGGTGAGTACCGGAACCGGAACCGGAATGACCCGGTTCCATCCGGTTCCGGTTTCACCCTTAACTTCAGGTGAAATTATTTCATTTTCTTTTGATAAACTATTGTGTAATTACAATCTTCATTAACTCCACAACAATAAGGAATTTATTGTAAATCTCGAGCTTAATAATTGGAAGGTGAGGATTAATTTCATTATAGAGTTCTCTTCAGAATTCAAAAGCTTAAAATTTTCACTTAAAATGATCTACTATTTCACCAAAAAGAAAATCACAGTTGAATTCAAAGGAAAAAAACAATTCGCCGGTAACCATACTGGCTACTAGTTACGTTCTATATGTTGCATTAGAGTTTGCTGATCGGCGCTGCTTCCCATAGTGAAAATGTGCCCCAAGTTATGTTTGACTAAGAAGAAAAAAAGAAAAAAGAAGATGTTCCGAATTAAACTAAGGCGAGATATTGTACTAAAGTTAACAATTGTTTAACCTAGTACTGTGTGTTTTGTTCTATTTAAACTACTCAAATTTCATATATTTTTTCTTTTTTTAAAAAAATAATAAATAAATAAATACTCAAATTTCAGGCCTCTGAGGGCAGCGAATGAAACCCTACGAATCCTTTGACTTTCTACTGCTAGTTGCCTAGGAGCTTGACTAGCCAACCCAATTTTTGGCCAATTATTGTACATGTATGCTGAAGAAGATTAGGTGGATCAGGTGCTTAAAAGTGCAAAGATTGAAGTGATTGAAGGGATTGAACCCGATATGAAGAGACGACTGTAGGAGCTATGGAAGAGACAGATTGCTTATGAGATCTGGCATCGATGAAAGTAACCCTAACCCTATCCCTAAAAGGTTCAGACTATTGGAACATGGGTTAAGCTGGACTGCAACATGTCGACCACTCGGCTGGAATTCAGTATCAGTTTGTCAACCAATGGAGCTACATCTCGGGCCCATAATGCCTAGTTCTTTACATGATTTTGTTGCCCTGCTGATTTCTCTTCCTCAGATTCAGTTCGGTCGACCTTTTTCTTTTCTCAAGTTCTGAAGTTATTAGTCTCTGTTACTGCTTTAATTCATACTGATCAGCCCATGGAGAAAAATTTTCGCCATTTGCTCTGTCCAGGAGATGAACTCTTCTATGATAGATAAAACCATCCGTACAAACTGTAGAAGCAACAAGGCATGGATGTAAATCATGCGGTAATCAACCAGTTCATCGGATGTTCCATCTACTTCAAATCAAGGATTCTGCCTTAAAAAGGTTTGAAGAACATGTTACGATGTTCGAAAGGACTAAAAAGTCCTTTGGTGTTAAAGTTCACTGGCATGCATGTTACAAAAGGTCGGTTTGGCATTTCACAAAAAAGGGTTTCGTTTCGAACTGGTCTCTATGGTATTTAATTACTTGACTCTTTGCCCCATCTAACCTAAAAGTATTTAGGCGTGCTTGATGAACTAGTAGCTACAGCAACTCATTAAGTAGTACTTTTAGTTCGATCTGCTCCAACATTCTGAATAAGACTATTGCTTAAATGCCCTACTGGAGCTAGTGGTTGTCTGATGGTATCTCAACCAGTGTAACTTTTGAGTAAGCTTTCAGCCTCATATATAAGTATGTAATCCTTCTTCTTTTTTCTTCTGTTTTTGGCTTTTTAATGAATCAGTGAACGAAGTTCTACTATTTCATAACAAACAGAACCTGGACGGAACAATTCTCCAGTGACTGTGGTCTCTTTCTTTCTATCTCCCCGGTGAGATCCCGAGACATATGTACGAGATGTAAGTTGACGAAGATTGCACTGCAGAGAGAGAGAGAGAGAGAGAGAGAGGGAGATGACACTGAGGGTCTGGATCTTAATTTGTGTTGTGGAGGGCCAGAACTACACAAATAAAAAAGCTGCATCTAACTGTCAAGACTGAAATCAGAGAGAGAGAGAGTGCGAGAGTGCAAAACCATTAATACAAGAGCCGCAGGAAAAGTGGACGCCTAGTGGTGCCTAGAGGCTCAGCTTATTCGTGCAATCACGAATGAGGGAATGTATAAAGCTGCTGAAAGGATTTCTACTTCATATAATCCTTTTATATATCTTCTATTTATCTGTTTACAAAGACCAAAAAAAAAAGTTTCCCTTTGTTCATAATTTAATAGCTGTAACCTTTTTTGCAGCCTTAACAGTAGTGTTTCTGGCACTATATATAGCTCTCTTCCTCTGTATGTCTTGCTTGTGCTTTTAGTTTGTTTTGCTAATCTTTCTCTGGCGGAAAAGAAACAAGGACTTCCCTTTTGTAATACCATGTTTTGGGGGGCGCGATTGCTCTTCGCTCTGCTTTTAGTGCTGGATAAATGCCAACAAAAGCAGCCCCCTATGGCTTGTGAGATTTGGCAAAGCAAATACATCTTTGCGAAAGTTCTTTTCCAATTGGACCTTGGAGGTGAGGAATTCTCTTAAAGGCTTCAGATATCTAGAAGAGAGAGTGAAAGAAACGATTCACATCAAAAGTAGCACATGCATTTCCCATACTCCTACATTGCTAATCCAACAAAAAGCTATACTTCTAAGTAGGATGGTCCGTTGTTTAATTTTTTTGTTGGTGCTGTTGGCTTTGGCAACCAAATAAGGTCCTTTCGAGGTTCTTTGAACTAATATGACTTCAAGAAAAAAAAAGAACTAATATGACTGAAGGACAGCTATACATATTACATCCTTTGACAAAGTGGAGTTTTGTTCTTATTGAAGTATATCCTTAATCACCTTCTATAGTTTGATATCTTAGGATGATTCTATTATGTTCGTCTTACTTACAATCCACCAAGAATCCAGCTTGAATTTACAGAAATAACAGCAAGAATATTCCCAGGTTATTTCCAATAAACTCCAACAAATCCACCATTATCTTACTCGATGTAGCCAAGAAAAAAAAGAAAAAATTACTCGATGTAGCCAGTTCCTGCCCACAGGAGTAATAGGTATGTGTACAGCCAGATCCTCTGCGTTGCGTCTTTTCCGAAGCTGTCTCTCTCTCTAACACTTTCTTTTATATATACTGTCTGCGGGCGCTTCGCCCCTAATCGCCATATTTAGAACCATATTTAGTTAACTGAAACAAAAGAAATAAAAAAATAACCGAAAATGAATGGAAAATAGGAAGGTATTGCTCGTAAATTTAAATGCTTCAGTTAAAAACACTTACCAAAATTGACAAAAGAGTAGATCTTAAACCGGCCAATTGAAGGATCTGTGTGTGAAACCGAAATTCAAGACGAAAACGACCCCTCATTCAACAAAATCATTGTTGGTTCTTGCTCCAGATCACGCGCTTGATCGAGCCTCTCCTTTTGGATGCTGTCATCTACACCAGGTTTTGTTTATTGGTCTTATTCAAACACTGTCCTTAGTTCTCCAGCTAACCTATGTTACATCTTTGTCACACAACACAACACACACACATCTCTCTCTCTCTCTGTGGTTCAGTATATATGTACGGCTGGTGTGCCTTACAGGACTGTTTAATTTGCTGAAGTTTCATGCATGATCACTAATGTGTCCTTTGTGAAACGGACATGGCCTTTGCGTTGCATGCGAGAGGGGTGTCGTTGAGAAGTGTGATTATATTTCATATATATGCATTCAGGGTAATATACAAACTTGTCTCTGCCCGCATAGACTGCCCACGCAGAGGATTCTAGTTTTACCTACAGCACTAGGGCTTTTAAATGGAACCTAGGGGGGGTCAGACGAGCCTGTGCGGTCAGCTGAGAGTGCATGTATGTCGAGGAGTGTCTGGAATGCAAACAAGAATGTTTTGGTTGTTCTGTCCTGATTTGTAACTTTGTGGATCTATGGGTTGAGCTGCTACTCCATGGTTGCTTTACAACCAATCATTGTTTGACACTTAAAAGTTGCAAGTTTGAGTAACTAGGGATGTTTGAATGAGCATGATTCGGTGCAAATGCCAACTAATGCAGGAAATTGAGTTTTGAAGATTGAGCTCTTGGAGATTTAAAGACTTAGAAAGTTGAACTTTGAAAAACCAAAAGTTTTTTAGGTGGCGTTTGTTTGTGGAAATTTTGGGTATTGGATTTGATGAAAAAGTGAAGATATTTTGTAGGAGTTTGTGAACAATGAAGAGAGAGAAGATTTGAATGAATATTATAGTGAAAAAGAATTAGTTGATGGAGAAAGAAATATTATTTTATAATTTGTTAATATAAACCCAAAATGTTGGCATGTCATTTTTCGGCAAACAAACGCTCCGTTAATATTTTGCTTTTGCCCAGATTTATAGTATGTTGAGTTTTCTTAGTAAGTTGTGTCTTGTCTCTTGAAAAGATGTAAGGAAATAAAATGTGACTCTTCGAAGGATGTAGCACAATTAATGTAAGAATTAAGTAGTATATATATGTAATGGGAAATGTAGAAGGGTTCAATTCAGAAAATTATATTCACTCTTAAAATTAGAAATTTGGTTGAGCTTTGCTCCCTTTTATCCTCCTTTTCTTGTTTATGAATTTATCTTCTCAAATTTATCTTTGTCTATCTTTTTCCTTCCCTCATCATTGCTGAAATGTACTCCTGCTAGCTTTTTGGAACATGCATGATATGCGTGGTCCCATGTTTATGGTAACATGAACACTAAACTAAGAGTGGTTTTAGATGGTAAATTTGGCTGCAAACTTGATCTAAGCGATGAGAGGTTGAGGTATAGAAAGGAAGGAATTTTTTTTTTGCTAAGAAATACCTCAATATATTAAAAACTAAGAGTTCGAAGAATGCATATCACAAATCTAGTTATGTTCAGGAATATCGGACCAGAAAGAAAAACCTATCCGAGCAGCCCACTTAGCCAGATTGTGAGCCATATTATTACAATTCATTGGCATCCAGGCAATCCTCCATTCACAAAATTCCTCCCGTCAACTTCGAATATGAGCCACCATTGTAGATATTGCCCAACACTGAGGTTGCTCTTGGGAGAGCACATCTATGCATAAAACCAAAGAGTTGCATTCAAACCCGACACGGTTCCACCTATACTTTTTAGCTAATATCTTCCGTCAAAGTGAAAGCTTCACCAAGAAGAGAGTCTATAGAAACTAATCATTATGTATATGTTATACAGAAGGAACTTGAATAATCTCTTACCGATACTGTTATGTAAGACCCATTGGTCGGATTGCCACATCCAAATTAAGCTTGAACCACCGGGGGCCGGGTGCTGCCATCTAACTTTTGCTCCTCTGTCAAACCCGCCTAAGCAGTAGATGCTCTACGAACCGCTAGCTGTTTGATAGACTTTATACCATCTCCCTGGTCTCAATCATGAATGTTCCAGGATAAGCCTGCACGGCCTTCGTTCGTTGTCTTTTAGTTGCATTAATGCTGTTGATCATCATGGCTTTTAGGTGTCATTACGAACAAAATGTTTCCTTTCTTTTTCTTTTTTTTCTTTCTTCTAGGCAACAAATAAATTTTATTAAAGCGGCAGGGAATAATAGCTGCCACCATACAAATTAGGCCCCAAGGGAACAAAATGTTTCCTTTCAGGTCAGTGAATTTGGATCCGACTTGAAGTTGAATTTCAACTTTTTGATTTCTCATCCTCCTTATTGGTAATGGGAATTATATAGGAAATGACAATTTTTTTATATCATTTTAGCCATGTGTAGGATGAAATTAGAATATCAAGGTAGGTGACAATTTTAAAACTCGTGCAGCAATGCAAACAATATAAATGCAGCCTGCAGGGCCAACCAGGCCACAACTCTTTGGGCAGCTGGATATCATGCTTTTGAACTGTGCATGTGGAACAATTTACACTTTCAAGTTAAATATATATTCATTTGGTCCTTGAATGTTGTCTTCTTTTTAAAAATGATTCCTGAGCACTTAAAATGATAAGCTGTGGCCCTTGGATTCTGTCTCTGCAAGAAGATGATCAGCTGTGGCCCTTGAAGTTTCTGGCATGAATCTTGATTCTCAATTTCAGACATGATACGTCATGCCTATGTATTTGAAACTTCCACGTCAGACAAAAAATAAAAAAATCCCCCCCTCTCTCTTTGGGGAAGGACTGAGGGGGTCCCATCTCCACCTTGTGAACAATGTGAAGAGTTGAACCCATAACCCTTTCCGCACATGGGAGCCAGGTTCCACACCCCCCTTCCCACAGGGCAAGTTCCTTGCCACCACCCCTTTGCAGGACTCCCTCGACCCCTAGGGGTTGTTGCATCAGAGGGCATGCTCTTGCGGTGGAGGAACCTGATCTCTCTTTTGTTTAATAAGCTCTCAAGAAAATGAGGACATGCTTAAATGCGTGTTGTTATTGTTATTTGTCAATGAAGACTAAACGGAAGAATTTTTTTTATTCTTCGGCAAAATTCAAGTGCAAACTGTTGTACTTTCAAAAATCCAAGAATCTTTTTTAAACGAAGCAAAATCAAACCACATGAGTACTTAGCTCTGAATTTTCCGATGAAATTCTGTAATTTCCAATACTTTTGCTTTATGTAATGTATATCACAAGTAGGATTGGCCCCATAGCAAATATACAGAACTTTGGAGGATGGAGACTATTGGATGTGCTTCAAAAACTCAATATGTAAACACAAAATTAGTCTTGGGATTGCAGCTGAATTTGAATTCTTGGCCATGTCTATAATACAGGGCATACTATTAGATATTACAGTTTGCAATCTTTAACTATGTCAGGAAGTGTATTACCTTTCATGTAAACTTCTCCTTTTTCTTTTCACTTTTCTTCCATAGTTTTTGGATAGCCTGGTCACGAACTCACTAGAATGTAGAGAAAGCTTTTGTTTCTGATTCAGTACTATGAAGACTTATCTTCTTCAAGCGCCAATGTCAACGACCCAAAATTTACATTTACCAGTTCCGCAGCTGCACGGGCAGCTGCAGTTGCGCGCTCTGCTGAGGCAATAGCAGCCCTAGCTTTCTCCAAGATTTCAGACGATTGAGGTCTTGTCTCCCTTTTGGCATCACTTACTGGTCGATCATAATTCTTTATGAATGTTTCAATTTCTTCAGTACCCAACAGAGGTGCATTGCTTGAAGCTGGAGAAGCTTGAAGCTGCTGTGTTTTGTTGCTATCCGTAGGCATAATAGATTGTGCCCCATCACAAGTAGAAGATTGAACTGAGTCTGGTTTGTTAAGAGCTTGAGAAAATGCAGTTCCAGCACATATTTGCTTTGATCCACCCTATACGCAACAATCATGAGGCCATAATTAATTTCAATAACATCAAAAGGCTTTGAATAGATAATTAATTGTCTAAACAAGATGCTTGCAACATACATAAAGTAATTCCCAGTCATTAAATTCAAATGGCTGGAGCCTTTTACATCTCAGTCAATAAATCCTGTTGAGTAAAGAAAGGGAATTTTGGTTAAAATGCTAAATGGTGCAAATTTAGAAGTTCTCCAGCTTGTGTGTGCATCCTGGATGCAGTGTACACATGCACAAAGAGAGAGAGAGAGAGAGAGAGGGGATTATGTTGATAACTTCTTATGAACACAAGAAATTACTTGTCTCTGGAAGAGTGTATAAATAATTCATCCCAAAGTAATTGATTAGGGAGTCTTGCAGGGAGGGCCAAGCCAAAAGAAGTCATTGAATTGGCTGTTGAAACTCAACATGAAAGTTAATAAGCTCCAGATCAAGACTGAGCTTACTGCATTTGTCTCGTAAACCATCTTGAACAAGCTCAAAGTACCCAGCATCACATTGCATGGAAGTTTTAATTGCTAAAAAACTCAGCAAACCAGATAATAAGCTTAAGCACGGCTTAAAGAATCAATGGCCTTTAAGATAACATCGAGTCTCATTTATTCCATTGATACCTACACCTCTTACCTAACTGAATTCAAGCCAAGTATCTAGGTTTGTCTCACAGTTCCATTGCAGAAGCTTCTCCCTATGGATGCTCAATTCGCACTATGTGCATGTAACAAGACAAATCATTTACGAAAACTACGGAGACCAAATGCAAAGGGAGTCAGAAGGAACATCTCCCAAACGCTCTCTGCTTTGTGCCTACCCCCGCCATACACAGTCCTTACGGAGGAGGGGGAGCTCCGGCTCCTTCATCCCCTCTTCCTTTTTTCTTTTCCTTCTCCCCTCTTCCCTCTCCCCACTCCTTCTCTCTGTTCCGGTTGAATGTGTTTTGGTTGGGTGATTTTTTTGGTTTTCCTTGCAGGTGGCTTCCAAGAGTGGTCGGTGGTTTCCGCCTCCTTTGGACACGCACGCGCTGGCTGGTTAGACTCCGCAAGCCGAGAGCTTCGACGACCATCTTCTCCAGCACTTAACAGGCGGTGCGTCTTTCTACATGCGCGCCACCCGCTGCGCGTGGATCTAACGCGTCGAAGCTTTGGGTCGCGCCTGTCTGCCCCTCCGACACCCGAATCATGCTCTACTCCTCCGGCTTGGACAGTGCGGCTCCTGGCCTACCTTTCCCACGGTGGATCTCCGTCTCCGTTCCCCACGTGCCGTTGCCTCCGCCGCCAACGTTTTGGACAGAGTATTCCGGAGTTTTCCCGGGGCTTATGTTTCACTTTTGCCCGCTTGGGCCAGCCTCTATGTTTAGGGCTTGTTTAGTTTTATTTCTGTGTTTTATGCTTGCCTCTCTGTTTAAGGCTTGTGTTGGTTTTTCTGTTGTTTATTTCCTGTTTTTAGGCCTAATAGCTATCTGTCATTTGTGGTTTTTTTGCGGTCTGAGACCAATATGCCCCTTGTGGGCCTTTGTAGGACCTTCTGGTCTGTCTGCTCGTTGGCCCACCGGCTCTTCGAAGTGTCTGGTGCGCCCTTTTGAGCTTCCTGAGGCTTTTAAACCTCCTTGATACTAATCTCAATATATATGCTATTATGCTTAAAAAAAAAAAAGACAAATCATTTTCCCTCCATATTGAGTATTAAGTATGTCTTTACACAGACCATGGCAAAGAGTTGCCAGACAGTTCAAGCAAATTGTGTCAGATAATGGAAAGTTTATCCAAATGTCTGAGGAAGTTAAAATCAGATCATCTGATTGCATCCTCAATGGTGATAATCTTCTTTGACCATCCCCTAAGGGAATAAAGATTTAGACAAGGCTGTGGGAGATAAAAGGATCATCAATTGAATCCCCCTCTGAATAGCTATTTTTAAATGTTCGGAGTGTTCAGCATTGCTTTAGATTTGAAACTTCACTTCTGCGTTATGGAAACATGGAAGAAAACTATGCCAAAGCAAACAGGAGATTTGGCACTGCTCAATTAACAGTGCTGTAAAGGAAGTTTGCATCCAGATGCAAGTGTAAAATTTTGGTGCCATTTCCCATGAAATCTTAAGAGTCAGGAAACACAGGAAGCAGGATCCACTAATATGCAAGATCCTTCCCACTTTCCAGAAATCACGTAGCTTTGATGTACTGAGGATAGGACAATAGTATAAGACTGTCGTCTCAAGAACCAATTACTACGTCAGAAGTTTAAGCTGTTCCTAACATATCAGAAAAGAATCTAAATAACAAATTGTATTAAGTACCAGCAAATCTTCATATTTTTTACTGAATTCTGCTTCTGTGCTTGAAGAATCCCACTGCACATTGTACTCTTGCGCAATGCCCTTCAAAACCTTGAGCCTTACCTCAGCAGCTGGAGCACTAACTGAAAGCTTTTCTATTATCTGAAAAAAATATCAAGACAGAGATAAAAAAATAGCATTAATATACTCAAGACAGAACGGCTGCTCCTGAAGAAGTATTACATGCAAAATGAGCCAGCTACTTAACTGTACGGTTGACGCTAGAGTCAGGGCGAAGTTCTGATGCAGCCATGACAAATTCCTTGCCATATTTTGCAGTAAACAAGTTCTTGATCTGCAACAACTCAGGCAAATCGGAACATCTTGGAGCTGCAAATATTATGCTCGCAATAGCTTCTCGTAATTCTGAGGGACATTCCCTGTTTTAGATAAGAGGCTGCTTACATAACTGGCTCACCCAAATGGTATAAGAAAGTAGGTGTACTGGTTTCTCATGTTCAATCAGCCTCTTGGTTAAGGAGATCAATGCTAAAAATACCAAATTCCTTTAATATTGCTTGAGATAGAATAACTGCTGGGAACTGCCTATGTCAGATATTGATGACGTATACTCTTTCAGCAGGGAATATAGTTTTGACAATCAGGAAAGCAGAATAAAACCATTTCTAGATGCTCAGGTTTGTTCCACCCATGGATGGTGCTGAATTAGGATATCGACTACGTGTTACGCAATACATCCTCTAAAACATCATTTTTTTTTTGATAAGTAATCCTCTAAAACATCATTGATTCCCTTACAAGTGGAAATTGATCAATCTGGATTTCTCTAGAGCCCCAAAGGAGGAACCTTCATCAATCGTACTCCAGAGAAGTAGAATAATGTTCAAGGTTATTTATGCCGCAGCAATCACTCAGGTTGTGATTACCTTCTGTTTATCAAGTGTTTTGACACCAAGAGAGTAAAAGTTTTCTTTTTGAAAACAAGTAGTATAACGAAAAAAAGCAAATGAGACTGGCACAGTGATGTACTACTCAATATAAGTTATAATGCAACATAAAAGGCCAAGTCAAAACTAGAAAACAACGAGAACAAAAACAAGAGACCGGATGAGAGACCATGAAACCCATTTGATGGCCCCTTCAGTAGACCTTCTTTTCCCATTCACCTTTTTCAGTAGAACACCAGTACAATAATGTACACACACACACACATACATATAGCAGGCCTGAATAATCTAGGAATTCATAAACTCAGGGCATTCAAATATATATATCAGGGGGCTTCTGCCATCGCTTATCATCTTTAACCAGATTTCTCTAGGCTCTGGCTTTCTTCTAGTCTAAAAATGACTCCAACTAATATCAACTTACTCTGCACTCTAACACCAATAGCTTTCATTGTGGATTGAGTAGCCATATAGAAGTCTTGTTTTATAGAGGTACTGTTCTTGTTTTAATGATATCTGGGTAGCCATTTATAAGTCTCAGTGGCTGTATAACTATTTACAAGCACCTCTCCACTTCATTCACCAGTGCTGATACTGGAGATGGTTATAACTACAAATCCCGCAAACAAGTTGCACCTATAATTAAAACTAATGTTGTTTTGAGCTTCATGCTTCATTAATTTTATTGGTTAGTCTGGTGTCTTAGAAAGAGTGATTTCTGCAAATATAAATGGACCCAAGTGTTTTGGACAAATTCAAATCACCGAGACAGAGATATAACCATCATGGGTGAAGAAAAAAAGGAAAAGAAGAGACAGAGAAGATTCATTGTGTATCTGATCACGCTAAAATCCCACACTGATACCTATCAAAAGAACATATGATTGGCCAACCACTAAAAACAAAGTAAATTACGCTGCACAAACAAGGTAAAACCTCAAAACCATGTTAATTATTTTATTATATTACATGTAATAGAGCAAACTGGATGTACAATTTTGCAATGCTCAGGTTAAAATACAACTCTTGACTCGCAATTTTGTGGAAAGCACTTTTTCTGAAACAAACTTAAGGTTTAGAACTTGGTCTAAACTTAAGTTCTACATATCGGGTCTATAAGAGTTGAAATTGAGAATACATGAAACTAACTAATTTACCAAATGGGCAAAAAAATTCATAAACTAGAAATCTCCTATTTTCTTGCAAAACCTGCTATTAGACAGAAGAAGGTGCCTAAATTAATAGAAGGATCAACTATAGCATATGTATTCATGTATCAATGTACAGAAATCTAAGTGCCTATTTAATTACAAATATGTGTGGAGGGTAAATGCAATAAACAAGAATCCAAAACCAACAAATATGACCTCTATCTTGTCTTACAGTACTCCTAGCTCTTGAGAAGGAACTAAACCTCGGTACTTAAACTCTCTCAGTTCACATCAAATAATTCATCAAAAACTGAATGAATTGGTGAAAGAATTTCCAAGATCATAGTTGAATTCAGTTATCTAAGAAGGCTACTTTAAAAGTATTTCATGCTCTCCTCACGAACCCATGCCTATAAATCTAGTGCAACTCACATCTTTTATGTCTTGTTAGGGAATCGTAGCAGAATTGTGATTAAATGGACCATAGGGTAAAGAAAGGGAAAACTGGCAAGCGACTGTCTGTGGAATAGTCTCATTTAACATTAATAAAAGTATGGTTGAGATTATTGGATTTACCTCTGGCTTTCAATTATAGGAACACGTGCAAGAATGAATTCACAGAACAGCTCTATTATCTCATAAGCAGCCAATGTGTTCTGTTCCCTTATAACATGCTCCACCTAATCAGATTAATAGCCAGACTATGAAAAACATATTGCAGTAGATCAGCAGTGAGGGATCATATGGTAAAAATGCTTAATTAATTTCATATTGGAGGGAGTAGAGGAGAGGTACCCGAATTCGAGCTATGGGTTCTTGGCCAGCCTGCAGAAACTGTGCTATCTCATTACGCATATGTTTGAGCTGCAAATCTCTCCTTTTTTCAGCAACTTGATGCGCGAGATCGCCAAGCTCAAGCACGTTTTGCTACGAAACCACTCTTAGAAGTTAGAACATCATATATGTACCATCCATAATATTCTCAATAACAACAGAGGAAAGAACACATTCATTCAACTGTAAAGCACCTTAACCACTTTAACAGAACTTCTTAAGATCACACTCAAATGGGCAATGAAGTCAACGAACTACTGATTGAGACTATTCCTACAAGCAGCTCACATTCGGGAAGAAATAAGTTCCTATAACTGCTAGAAAAAATAAAAAGAACAAAATTTCAAGTATCAATAATTAAACTTTCTCTTTTAAATGAAAAAAATTAACTGAAAGAAATACATGGCCAGCACTGACAATTTTACAACAAAAGATCGCCTTTACTAAATCCATAATTTTTAATAAATTTAAACCTTGGGCGTAGAGTAAGGTGACCAACCACAATCATAAAAGCAACAAGAATTTAAAACCACATTTAGCAAATAAACAATACAGAGATCAATATGTTCAGCACAGAAGATAAAGAAACAGGAATCATAAATGGGGAGGTTTCACAGTTAACAACAATAGTATCACTAACCATTTTGTGCCAAAAACACCTCTGTTGAACAGCTGGTTTAAGAGCGACATCGAGGAAGATACGTCAGAGATGTGCCCCTGCTAAATTTGGGATTAAAGGAGGATCTCTCTCTCTCTGTGTATCAATGGATCGTCGCAAAGATCGATGCCTTAAATCTCCTCTTCTGGGTCTCTGTTTCTATAATAGATCGATCGCGAGATGATCAACTCCTTTGTTAAGGTGCTGTTTGGCTTGCGTTTATTTTTTATTATCCATAACGCGTTAAATGACAGCAAACGGCTCTAGGCAGCCATTCAAGGGGCGCAGCCTTTTTAAAAAGGAATCGTAACGACTATTGTATTTTCCGTTACTTAATATCTTTACAAAAGCGACTCATGCGACGTAACAAGAACAAAAATTTGTTTTCAACTCTACTTAGTGTGAAGCAACGAGTAATGAAAACTCTTCAACACGATTTTTATCCCTTAATTTATTTTTAGATATTTTCCCATACCAATTTGCAATCTTCGCATTCCATTAAAGTCGCTTTTTGCAAAGCCACCGTGGTATACATGAATTATTTCTTTTATATAATTGCACCACAACATCACTTGGAAAATGTCACTTTATTTAACAAATATGGGGTTACAAGGGGCTTGAGAAGTCTGTGTAAGTTCCTAGCATCCTTCCATTTGGAACCAATAGTGAAAGACGTAAAACAAACTACAAAAACTTTGTCCCCTTCTCTCCACTCCTTATTCCTTTCCTAGTGTCTGTGATTCCGAGCGTGTGTAAAGCCTGCAACCACAAACAAAAGGGTCTTCTGCGTCGCGCAACAGCATGCAGCAGAAGAAATAACAATAGATGAATTTTTGCATAGTGCTGCATCAAAGGGAACTTCTAGTTCAGGGAACACCGGCAATCAAGCCAAGCAACTATATCCTCAAGGACCTTAACTATTCTCTCATCCGGTTCCCCTTCCAACATGCAGTGAAAACCATCTTCATAGAGTTTTAAGGTTTTGTCTTTTGTAGAGGCCTTCTCATAAAGAAACTGGCTCACTAACGGATCTGTGACCTTGTCTGCGGCTCCATGAAGAATCAGCAATGGAGATGAAACCTGCAATCCCTCAATGTTTCTTCAAATGTGGTATATATAAGGTAATAGGTATGCCTCCTTCAGGGTATAGTAATGGACTAACCCCAAACGAAGACAAGGAAATGGGTCTAAGAAAACACAAAGGGAAACTGACCTTGTCCACTTGCTTCTCAATTTCACTTGTGACCTTCAAAAGTTCCACAGCAGTTTTCAACCGTGTTTGGTCATTATAACAGATCACATTGTATGCAGCCTAATATACAAAAATGCAAAATTTATTATTCAAGGATCTTACAGAGAACAATAAAACAAACTATTCCCTTCTAGAAAATCAGATAAGAGAACTAGTAACTAGAATGGATTAATGAAATGCCAGTCAGCAGAATGTTCATGATAATTTCAGGACAAAGCAAGAGACATATGACACATATGCATGAGAATCATATCGATAGACGAAATGAAGGACTAACTATTTTCCTTTTCCACGGGTCTCTGAAGGCTAGCCCAGATAGATCTTTCTGTGGGAAGAGCTTTGCTTTTGGCATGACTTTAGCCATGAGAATTAATGCTTTCAGAACTGGAGCTGGAGGTTTCACATCCTCTGCAATCTTCACAACAACTAATAGTCAGAAAATATTTCCTAACATGAGTGAATATTTGGCCACACTACTTCCTGAAATCACCCAATCAAGTCAGGATGAGCACAATAAATCAATAATATCAGGGTTTCCCTAGCCCCAACACCCCCGCCCCATGGGAAACAACAAACACACAAAAACATGCACACATAAATCGCCAAATAATCTAATTTGGTCATAGTCTGGTGAACAAAATGTAAGCCACAGGACTCGCTGGGGGGAAGCAATGTGTAGCACACATAATATATACCACAGTGAGGAGAAAAGAGACAATCTGATGTTATTCCGCACATGTTTTCTTATAGTCTGGTCAATTGTCAAGACATACATATATAGTCATAAGTTTGTGTCAAAGCCCCTATGTTATGTCTAGACCTGTTTAGAGGAGAGCAGTTTTCTGACTACTTCTGATTTCCAGCATTGGCACATCTTCTCAAGAGTGACGAAGCGCATCAAACAGAACATGTTTTTGTTTTGTTCAGATCAACAGCCTAAGGCATATTTCAACTAAAGATAAGACATGTTTTTGTTTTGTTTTTCCCCCTTTTTCACTTTTTTGGTGTGCAGGGGTGGGGGTACGGGGGAGAGGGGGTGAATAGACATCAAATTCCGCTGAAAAATAGTTATTCTTCAAAGATCTCAATCTTGTCACTATATGAACTCATTGTATTAGTTGCAAACACAGGCATGCTACAGTAGAAGGAACATGTTTAGACCACTGAAGGCTAGCTACATAAATTTTTTTCATGTAGTTACAATGGTAAGCATCAATGATTGATATTGCTATATTGCTCACCGACCAGGTGGAGTCTTAAGACCTAGGTATCATGTGTCAAAAAGACTACTAACCCAGGTTCACCAAGAGAGAAGGCTGCAAAGACATACAGAGGGTAAGGAGAACTATATGAACTTGGTGCACAAGAATACCAGCTGCAAGCAATACTACTACTGCTTACTGACAGACTCGAAAGTTGAAACTTGGTAACCAGAATAAAGGCGTGTTTCGGTCCCTACCTCTCTCTCCACATCCAAAATGGACAACCGCCATTCTTCTTCTCCAAAGATAGCCGAAACCCAAAGGAATAGTACTTGCAGACAGCTTATTGTAGGCTTCTGCACATTCCTAATTGCTTATTAACTAATTCATCAAACCTTGTGTAATTACATCATTGCAGTATAGAATCTACTTCAAAAATATTTTTATATTTATTTCTCCTTCTTATTCTCACTTCAAGCTCAGGCCCATCTGAATCTCCATCATCTCTTTTCCAAATTCCTTCTCACCAAGGAACCCTCATAGTATGCTAACAGGTTATGAAACCTAAAAACAGAACTAGTATTCCACACAATAATGAATCAGAGACCATAAATGTGCTTTTCCAGATCAACCAGGTTTGCATAAGTTAAAAGGTACAAAGTTGGCAGACAGTTTCAAAGATAAAGAATTGATACATATTGGAGGGAAATAAAGAAATATAAACCAGGGAAATAATACTGACCTTTAAAAAGTTTACAATTTTGAGGGGCCCATCGATCACAAAAATATTCAGATTTTTTGGGTAATGACATGTTCAGAAGTTACTACTATGCATTTCACAGCATTATTGATCATGACCAGTAGGAGGCAGGGATAGGCGTACTTTACACATTGGGGCCACAAGGATGATTCCATCCCATCCCAGTGGTTCCTTTAGATGAACTTTAAGAGCAACAGCTCCACCCATTGACTGCCCCAATAAAAACCGTGGCAATCCTTTCAATTCAGGTCTTCCTTCCAATTGAAACATAAAACACAATGAGGAACACACTTTCGTTCATTAAATTGACAAATAGTGATGCAACATGATGATGATACAGATTCAAAGACAAGTTTAGAATGTCGGACCTTTGATTTTTCTGTAATTCTCTATGACATTATCAACTAATTCGTCAAAGCTTGAGATGTAACCATGCAATCCTTCAGAAAGGCCAAAACTAGGATGATCCAGTGCATAAACTGCATATCCAGAGGCAGCAATTTTCTTGGCAATACCTGAAATTCCAAACTTGTTATGTATGAAAATGAAAAACTAAACCCTTAAAATTTGCTTTGAAATTCGACAGTAGAATAAATGAAAAACGGAACACACTACTCTATGAGATATGACCACAAACCTTCAAAAAAGAATGTACAAGTATCACCATATCCATGACAGAAAAACAGCGCGCCTTTGATGCGAACACCTGGTTCTGGCATCCAGTTTTTACAGAAAATTTCCAATCCCTTTGAGTTCCTCTCATACCACTGCAAACGCATTAACAGTCATTCGGTAAACAAAACTTCACTGGCCTTTAAACTTAGCGTCCACTTAGTTGCCAAGAAAATTGAGAAATCTATAAGACAATAAACATTTGGACCTCATACGTTGAGATTATGTGAGTGGACTTTCTTTCTTACATTTTGGGACTCCATTGCTAGAAAATAAGACTTTGCCACGGTTTCAGACAAGAAGCATTGCTTACCTCCTCTGTTCTTATCCCAGTAGGAGCCATCTACCCACCAAGCAACACCAATTGAGTTCAGAAGAAAACACCGACAAAGAATCAGTCCCTTGCGTCATATGTATCAACCGAAAAGTAAACTATATTTAACATATTTCAAAGATCAAACTGGGATTATGATGGAGCCAAATCAACCTTGAATAAGAAATGGTCAAGATGTTGTTGAACCTCCACGAAGGCCGAATGGACCCGTCTTCGAGAGGGAGCAAAGTCCAGGTTCTGCGAGGCGATCTCATTCAGCTCCTGACTTACGCCTTCGAGTGGAGATCTTTTCTTGGCCGTGACTAAAACGCGAGGCTTTAGGGTGTAAGGTGTGATCTCTGGGTTCGTGTTGGGACAGCGAACGATGGGTTGGTAGTGCTTTCGAGGAAAGTTGACGGGACAGATGGATTTCCCGGGAAAAAGAGAGAGCTCCGGTGATCGGAATCTCAGAGCGAGAGAGAGGTCCATAGCTATGGACGTTACTATAATTTACTGGGGAAGCGGTCAACTTAAGAGCTCACTAACCACGGTGCAGTGCTGCGTGTCCCAACTCCCAACATAGCACTAGTGAGTGAGCTTGCATATGTACCACGTGGGAAAACTTAACACATATAAATACCCTGGCTCACGCCTACCTGTAATTGTATTACATCGCATGTATTGGAATTGCGGGTTGGAATAGGTGGTGAAAACTTGGGGTACATGATGTCTTCGTTTGAGATGTCAGAATCCATTTCAATTGATCTGTCGAGTTGAGTTTTTTTTCGTTATTAAAAAAATAATTGTTTTTCGCAACATGGATTAAATACAGTTATACCCTGAAATGAAATTAGACAATAATGTATGCTCTTGCAATTGCTAAGATATTGAGAAATGAATTTGCCGGATCTATTCATGATTGCTAAGTTCGGCGCGACGTTCTTTGTGTAGATAGGTTCAGAGACTCGTTAAGTGCTAGGGGGCCACTTGAACTCATACCCAAACAGATGATATTGCTCAAACACGCGATATTGTTTGTCGTGGATTTCGGAGCTGGATCTAACGAGAGCCCAATAAAGTAGTGTATCTCTGCACCATTGCACATGGAAAAACATGTGAAGAAAGTTTTCGGTCCATAGTTAATGGAGTCGTTGACAGATTGGCTCACAAATAGAACTATGACTATATCAGCTACGAATATTCCAAAAGATTACTTACCCAGAAGAAATATTCCAAATTAGATGGAGTTTGATTTACACAACCAATGAGGATGTAAACTGCAACGCTCTACGTTTGGTTAAGTCATATATTTGATGACACAAAGATCATGCCCAATTTTGTTACTAAAAGTGACACAACACCCTGCCGTGCCCGGTAACTAGAGGAGGGCACAAAGCGCAGAGCAGAGAAGAAAACTGATCTTATCCAAATGCATCGAAACTTCCCACAACAGCGACAAGAAATAGGAACTTGATCCTAAAAAGTCGAGTTCCAAATTGAACCCAAACTTTTTTGTGAACTAGCCAATACTGCAGTCACAGGTGGCAAGCAAGAGCTTGATCTATTCCTACAATCTGTTAAAAAGATTAAAATGCTAACTGGATGAGGATGCAGCACCTCCAGTCAACGAAGGTGATTGAAGTACAAAAAAATTGAAAATGAACCAAATAGTATCCAAATTACCACCTATCAAACATCTGTATCTGTATCTGTATCTGTCTTTTTGTGTAGTCCATTTCTGTACTTGTATCATTTACAGCAATTTTAGGCTAAGTTCGCCTGTCCTGGATTGGATAATGCTGCTCTCGATAGGGAGGCAACATAATGCCAACATTAAGCACAAAACCCGAAGGAAAAGTAAAAGCTTACTCTTGTTTGACATGAAGGCATAAATTTATACTTGACAAGCATGCTGAAATCCATAACAGAAAAAAGATAAAGTGGGATATTCCTCCATAAACTTCGTCATACCAACTGGACAGAAAGTCCCAAATTTATGACCAATAGAATATAACAATCAAAACTTCTGTATCAGTATAAAGGTGGTAAAGCTTTTCCAGGCCACGAACACGGAGAGACAATTGCAACTCTGGTGCACCAGTAGCTGAAAGAAGCACGAAAGAAGCTGAACTTTTTAAACCAAGAACTAAAGGGAAAACTCCGGAGTCTCATGTTCTGAAATGGTGAAGGACTCTCATTTCTTGAATCAGGCGTGAAACTTCAGAACTAGAGGGGGGAAAACTCATGCTCTGAAATGGTAGAGGACTTTCAGTACTCTTGAATTACAGATGACACTATTGACTTTGGCCACCTACAGTGGCACCCAGAACAAAAAACTTTATTGAGAATAAAAATTGTGCTAATAGAAAATAACGCATGAAATTTGACGTGTAATTTACAGGTAAGATAAAATTAGGATTTTTTTTTTTATAGCTGGAGCCTGGAGGGTGCAAGGCCAACAGAAATGGTCAAAGAGATTACGTGGAAGGCATCAAACTTGTGACAAAATCCTATACACATATTCAAGCATGATTGAGTGGTCATATTCATATTGGGAAAGGCGAGTATGTCCGACCCACTAAGAAAGAAATAATGACCACAAAACAGCGCTATTCTACAGAAGAATCTGTAAAGGCAACTTGTGCTGCTCATAAGGCGATAGCCGTCGTCCTCAAATTGACTTTCTATGACGCATTTTCAAGGAAAGTTACGGAAACCTCTATTGCGGCAAAAATAAAGTGTACGAGGCGAAAAAATCCGGACTAGAAAAATGTCCGTATAAACGTTTTGATTTATGTTCTATCGAGCTTTGCGTTAAACTACGAAGCGTCCATCGTAGATACAGGGGTGAACGTGAAAAAGAAACTTCTGGTTAGCGGTGAGCGAGCTGATTCTTCTTTCTTTCATTGAAAACCTTGGAACAGTTAATACCGCACAACACCATTGCTCCTGCTGAAGTAGCGAAAATTCCCCTTGTAAATTTAGTCCAGAAGACACCCCAAAGTCTACTCGAAGAGCAGTTCATCTCGCTCTTGCAGTCATGTAAGACGGCGAAACGCCTCCACCAAATACAAGCCCAGATAATCACTCACGGCTTCAAGTACAACAACTACATCACCTCCAGATTTATCACAGCATGTGCCGAGCTGAAGAAAATGGGTTATGCCCGCAAGTTATTTGATCGAATTCCAGACCCGAGCATTGCACTATGGAATGCTATGTTCAGAGGGTATTCAGAAAATGAGTCTTATGGGGAAGTTGTAGTTTTGTTTGGTCAAATGAAGAGGTTGGATGTAATGCCCAATTGCTTTACTTTTCCCATTGTATTAAAATCTTGTGGGAAAGTTGACGCATATATGGAAGGCCAAGAGGTGCATTGCTTTGCAATAAAGGGTGGTTTTAGAGCAAACCCCTTTGTGGGAACTACGTTGATTGATATGTACGCGGGTAGGGGTAAGATTGGGGCGGCTTACAAGGTGTTTTGTGAGATGGTTGAGAGGAATGTAGTTGTGTGGACTTCGATGATCAATGGGTATATTTCGTGTCGCGATATGGTTTCTGCACGGCGTCTTTTTGACTTGGCTCCCGAGCGGGATGTTGTGTTGTGGAGCACTATGGTTTCGGGTTATATTGAAATGGGTGATGTGGTAGCAGCACGGAAGCTTTTTGATCAGATGCCAAACCGGGATATAATGTCTTGGAATGCAATGTTGAATGGTTATGCAAATAATGGTGATCTTAAGGCGTGCGAAAGGTTGTTTGAGGAGATGCCTAAGAAAAACATTTTCTCTTGGAATGGATTAATTGGAGGGTATGGGCATAATGGGCAATTCTTTGAAGTTATGCAGACTTTCAAAAGGATGCTAATTGAGGGCAATGTCCTTCCTAATGATGCCACACTTGTGACCGTTTTGTCTGCATGTGCAAGATTAGGAGCAATTGATTTGGGTAAGTGGGTTCATGTATATGCAGAGAGTAGTGGATACAAGGGGAATCTTTATGTTGGGAATGCTTTGATTGACATGTATGCAAAATGCGGAATAATAGAAAGTGCAGTTGACGTGTTCAAGAGCATGGCTATGAAGGACTTGATCACTTGGAACACTGTAATCAATGCCATGGCGATGCATGGACATGGTAGTGATGCCTTAACTTTGTTTTGTGAGATGAAGAATGCTGGAGAAACACCAGATGGAATCACCTTCATAGGTATTCTGTGCGCTTGTACACATATGGGATTGGTCAAAGATGGTTTTTCATATTTCCAATCCATGGTTGATGTTTATTCAATTGTGCCTCAAATTGAGCATTATGGTTGTATGGTTGATCTGCTTGCACGAGCTGGCCATTTAAAACAGGCTTTAGAATTTGTGAGGAAGATGCCAGTGGAAGCAGACGCTGTTATATGGGCTGCCTTACTTGGGGCATGTAGGATTTACAAAAACATTGAGTTGGCTGAACTGGCTCTTGAACGGCTAATTGAACTCGAACCAAAGAATCCTGCAAATTTTGTCATGCTTTCAAACATATATGGGGATCTTGGGAGATGGAAAGATGTAGCCCGCTTAAAAGTTGCAATGAGAGATACTGGGCTCAGAAAATTGCCAGGATGTAGCTTGGTTGAAGTCAATGATTCTGTTGTTGAGTTCTATTCCTTAGACGAGAGGCATCCTGAGAAAGAGGAGATCTATGGAGTCTTGAAAGGTTTGACAAAACTGTTAAGATCATCTGGGTATGTGCCAGACCAGATGGAACTTGAGCAAGGAACTTAAAGATAAAGGAGGGATAAATCAAGCATTTCAAAGTTATTCACTATCATCCTCTGAGATTGGAACAAATGGCCTGATTTTCCTCGAGACTTTTTTGTACCTGCTTTCCAAACATAAGCTTCGTACTGTCAGCTTAAATATCATCGTTCAAATATTTTCATCTGGATATGATCTCTTCTTGGTGCTTCACATTGTGTTTTGTATCTGAGGCATATTATTAACTGACGGTAGGAACTAGTACTTTGGCCCCTGCTGTCATTATTCTGTTCTATTCTTTGGAATGTATATTGATGTTAAGATAGGGGTGGGGAACTTGAATTGGTCTGTCTACTAGCTTTTCATCTATATACAGAGAGTGAAAAATCTAGAAACAATTTTTACAGAGAAATGATGGAAGTGGAAATTGCCCAAATCTAATTCCATAAGTAAAGTGCTGATACACTGGAACTAAATTGACCCTCTTTGACTACTACTGCTGCCTTAATTACCAGCTTGAGATCTCATTTCCACTGCCACCAGTAATGCTTACCACTATCTCCTCCCTTTCACGTGTATGCTATTGTCATCACATTTGCCTAATTGCTTGCCTCCATCCCTTGGTTGCCACACGGTAGACTACCAAGAAGCCTATGGTGAGCCATGTATTACCAGCTACTATCTGCTTCTCATCTTTGGAGCTTCTTGGTCAATGATATAATTATCATTCCTAAATCCTAATTAAATGGTTCATATATTGTGTTCATGGTCGCTTATGTGTGATTCAGTAGTAAGTTGTTGAAAGGTTCTAGCTGGGACTGCTGGAGGCTACAATGTTCTGTAACTATGCAACATAGTAGGAGGTAATTGCCCTGAGAAATACTTCAGCAATACAGTGATTCACTGACAGTTTTTGTTTTTTGTTTTGTTTTCTCAGCAACACTAGTGACTAGTTCGTTTTATGCTGGACGGCTGCGTTTGTTTCGGTGTAAAATGACGAAAATGAGAAAATATTTGCAGTTAAAAATATTTGTAAAGAAAATTAAACAAGTTTCGGTGTTTGGCTAACTCCCGGAAAATGAACATATAGTGTTTCAGCTAAAAATTCAAAGAATATTTTGTAATAATTTTAATTTGTCCTGTCAATAAATATATTAAAACAAGAAAAAAATGTATATCACATACTTGCTTTATGCCGTTTTGGAATCAAGATTCGTTCTTTAATTTTTTTTTTTTTTTTTTGAGATATGTGGTTCTTCTGTTTATGAATTTAAGGCTCCACTTGTTTTGCCGTTGTACATGGACGGAAAATTCATGTGACACATTTTTAGACATATCAGCGGCATGTGGCTTTAAAAAAATAATAATTTAGACTATTTACACGTAGATAAATAAATAATAATAATAATACCAAATTAAATTAAATTATAATTTTTTATTTTTATTTTTTAAAAAAATCGAAGGGGGCAGGTTTGCCCCTTCTGTGCAGTGGAGGCTATGGGTGCTTTTAGTCGAGATTGGGGATGAAGATGACTGACAAAGAGTTGAATATTTTGAAAAAAAATGACTTACCCTTCTCAAGATAAAATTTTCTGCTGATTAATTTCACATTTTTCCTTTTATCTCTATTTTACGCCTCGGCCAAACACAACAAGTTGAAAATATTTTCAAGGAAGACATTTTCAGTCGAAACAAAGGCAACCTTCGATGGCTGCCTTTGTAGTATGCGTGACCATTAATGGGCCTTGAAAGGGCCGTTTCCAAACTAGGCTCTGGCTGCTGCATCCTTTAAACATCGAAACATAGGAGCTCGGTTGTCTTATCAAGCCCATACTGGAAGCCCACCATCACAAACTTCTTTTTAGCTTGTGATTGGCCCAGCCCATACAGTGAGGATCTGGGCCTTTTTTGTTCTTTTGGAAGAGGTCCCATTCTTCATTATTGTTCTCAAAACTTGATGACAGTTTTCTCGGTTCTCAAGAACAGTGACCAAAGAAGACCCTTCCCAAACAAAGCTGAATGATAAGACTTTCGTCCGTACCGAAATAACTAAACAATTCTTTCTTCCGTGACAAACACACGTGTCGTGTTCACATGTGCGTGCACAATTTAGTTTTTATTCCAGTAAAATTCACTTTTTAGTCACTAAATTTTCACTCCTTTTTATTTTCACTCCTGAAATTTAATGCTTCAAATTTTTAGTCTTGAATTTTTCCATACTTGAAAAAAATAGTTCATCCGTTACCTTCCGTTAGTATGACTAACGGAAATTTCATCCATGTCAGCGTCCATTTTCCACGTAAGCTGACATTTTCATGTCAGCGTACATTTCAGAACTGATTGCCCTAAACGATCGGTAGCTCACAACCAGTTAAATGAAACTGTGCATTTCGTTCCGTTGGAGACTTAAGCCGATCAAACATCCATGACTGCATATCTCTTGAGTAAACCCTAGACCAGAAGGAGGTGGAAACGGAGGAGGGAGGAGGATTGTTGCGACGAGAAAGATCTCCGGTGGTTTCCTTGCTTTTTTTCTCCAGCGATTGTTGATGCCGATGAAAGAAAACATGTTCGATCATTTTTTGTGCAAGGTCTGTATCCATTTTTTTGTGCAAGATATGAAACTTGGGTTTATGCTTACCGTGTGGTTTTTTTGGATGTTACATTTTTCTGCAATTTGGGATAGTTAAAACTCTTTATGGTTTTGTTTGTAAATATATGACAGTTTATCTACCTCTTCCCATTGTCGCGTCCAAAACGCTCCCAAGATGCCACCTCTGTTGAACCCAAAGAAGCTGAAATTTCCGTTAGTCATACTAACAGAAGGTAATGGATGAGTTATTTTTTAAAAAATATGAAAAGATCTGGGACTAAAAATTTGAATCATTAAGTTTCATGACTAAAAATAAAAATGGGTAAAAACTTAGTGATTAAAAAGCAAATTTCCCTTTATTTTAACATGGTTTTGTTTCTCGAAAGAGACAAACCTCACAAGTCATAACGTTGTTGTCCCATTTCACCAAATATTAATTATATAAGGTGGGTATTAGTGGGTCATTAAGAATCTTAACCTGAAAAAAAAACCCACATTAAATAAAAGAGAAAATAATTTAAAAACCATTTTAATGTTGACGTTGGTGGGTTCCAGTACTCTTAACACTTTGTCAGCTTCCACACTTAGCGACGTAGGTTGTAGCTTAATTTAATGACTTAGACCCATGAATACTACCTGGTTTGTACGTATTAAGTTCACGTAATTTTATAATAGAATATTTAGCCCAATTGTCTAATACTCTTCCCATAAACAAGAACGCATAACTCCATGATCATGATGAGTTTGGCGGCTCCAGAAACTGACCCGAAATGCGATGTCCTATTGCAATGATGCCAAGTGGAGTGTAAGCTAAGCAAGCTTAATCTTTTATTTAGTAGCTTAATCTTTTATTGAGGAGCTTAATCCCATTTCAGTCTCTTTCATATGCTTTAGTGATGAAAGCCTCGAGACTCATGTCTCTCTGCCAACGGTGGTAGTTGGTGTTTGGGAGAGAGTCGTCCACAAAACCGATTTTGTGTTTGGCATTGAGAGCAATTTTCATGTCTCTATGCCAACGGAGGTAGTTGTCACCATCGAGGAAGGTGGAGACCAAAATGGCTCCAAGGTATCAGATTAATGGAGAAAAAAAGGAGAGGCGAAGTCCAATTGAGTTTTGGACGAAGGAGTGGATACTACAAAAAAATTGACTTTTAGTGACAAAAAATTGTCACTAAAAGTCAAAATTTCGTCACGAGCATCGTTAGTGAAAGAGCGTCACAAAATGTATTTCGTGACAAAACCCGAATTTCGTCACGAAAAGTTTTTAGTGATGAAAATTTTTTGTCACTAAATCTAATGATCGATCGGTACTTTTACCGATCGGTCGGTGAGAACGTAGTGATGGATCGGTTGAAACAGCGATCGATCGGTCATTTATTTCAGCGATGGAACGTTGATCAAATAATTGATCGATCGGTGAGAACGTAATGATGGATCGGTCAATTATTTCAGCGATGGAACGTTGATTAAGTAACTGATCGATCGGTGTAATCTGACGATCGATCGTCTATTTCTCCACCAATCGATCGTTTACGTTACTGATTGATAAGTAATTTTTTCTTTTTAATATTGAAGATCGAATAGTGGTATTGAACGATTGATCGGCTTAACAACAACCGATCGATCGCTGAAGATGCCGATCGAACGATGGTAACATAATCAATTTAAAAAAAAATAATAATCATAGAAAATATTATATAACGTACTATTATAATAAAAATACAATACTCACATTAATAAACATCAATAATAATAAATAGTGATCCGTAATTAAATAGAAAATAATATCGTAATAATAATACATAATCACAAAGCTATTAAAACATACATGCATATACTTTTTTGAACCTTTAAACTGGCTGAATAGTCGCTTTGACATGTCGCTCATTTTCTTTTCCATTACATATGACATTTTCTTCTCCAGCTCCTTTGATATTTTTGCCCGTAAGCGCTCTTGCTCCTTTCACATGTGCTCTTGTTCCTATTGCATGCGCTCCTCGTGCTCCACTCGCAGAAAAATATAAATATAAATATATATACGGTACGGGGTTTGCATGAATGTCATATATTCGAGAATATATGTTAGAAATTAAAGAAAAAAGCATAAGACAATAGTAGGAAAACAGAATTGGTTGTGCTTATGCATTGATAAAAGAGCTGAGGTGTTGGACAAATGTTTTTACCCATGCCAGCGAACATGATGCCCAGGCTTTAGGAACTGCATTGAAAACTCCAAATTGTTAGAAAAATTAAAATTAATAGCTAAATGCATCAGATTTAGTTCTACTGCTTCATTGATCCGACAATATATGAAAACATTCGCTTCAGCAGCTAGCGTGTGAAAGAGAGAGGTGACCCGTGGGGATTACATTTCTCTGGTAATTCAATGATCCGATAAGAGCATCAGTTCGTTGGAAGGAGATGTTGTCATTTGATTCTCTTCTTGTTTGAGAATCTGAAGAAATCTCCATTCTTTTCCAGTTAGTTTATGCAATCATGTTGAGATGTCTTCTATCAAAATTCTAGCAAAGACAAAGCTGAATCTAAGCAAGTCATCACAACATTACTTTGTTAAAAGCATCCTTAGTGCACTGAGTGTTGTGCCAACTGAGAATATGAACATTGAAACTTAAACCATGAGCGCAAACTATTAATTTTATATACTTACATGCACATACGTGCGTGCACCTGCAGGGTTAGATGTACAGTCATATTGCATGTGATTTCGAATTGCAAAATTCAGGGGGGCATAGATCATTCCCTTCCTGGTGTTTCCAATGAGTACAAAAGAAATACAATATACATCAGATAGATAAACCTCTACTCATCCACATTATAAAGGCAATATATGAGAAAAATTATGAACAACATAAGGAGAAATCTTACATCATTCTTATTTTCAGAACTCAAGCACTTCATTTGCAACAAAACTTGCGTAAAACACCGATCGATCGGTAAAAATATGATGATCGATCGTCAGAAAACCATCTAGAAGACGATCGATCGTCACTTATTGGTGATCGATCGTCAATTACCCAGATCGATAAAACCATGCAAACCCTCCCCACACACTCAAATCCACACCCAAATCACTCTCAAATCATCCTCATTCAATACTCATTGCAATGTACATATTAAAAACATCCTAATAAGCTCTAATATCACAAATTATATCCACAATACCCACAAATACCCAAATCAAAAAAATCATCAAATAACCAATCAAATCGTTCATAAATCGTAATGTATGTAGAGTACATTACCTCTTGCACGATACAAACACCAAAACGAACAAAATCTCTACCAAAATCTCACAAATTTCGCCAAATATTTTCAATATTCACTCGGTTAAAAAACCAATGAATATGAATTTGGCTTCCTCTTAATTTATTCTAAACACTCTCTTAACCAAAAGAACTGTATTTGCACTAAGTTTTAGAGGAAAAGAGCTTCTCGCCGTAAGCTTTCGTTCTCCTCGTTTCCGTGGGTGTTTTTTTCACTTCACCCACGGCCTTAGAGCATTTGGGCATTTCAAGCACGATAAAACACTGATCGATCGGTCACCATACCGATCGATCGCCTTGTCAGCTTTAAAATTCCCGCTAAGTTTTCAAACTATCGATCACAATTTCCACGATCGATCGGAAAACGAATTCAAACGACGACGAATGTGAGCGATCGATCGGTATTAATATATGATCAATCGGTCTCAAACCATTAAACGACACCGTTCTTTACCGATCGATCGGTGTCATAACGATCGATCGTTAAACCTAATTATTAAAAAACGATTTTTAGCCTAACAAATGAAATAATTATTAAAATTATTTTACTTAAAATTTCATTTTAATACATATCTCATACTAATAACTTATAATCATGTGTTAAATAAACTTTGTATCACTAGTTTATGACATCTTAGTACATTGATCATACTAACTCTTACAAAATGTTTATTTGATGTAACATGTACAACTTGTACATGCTTTCCTAAATATTAATGAAGTATACTTTATATGTTGTTATGTAATCTAAACATATCCTAACGTACTTTGTTAATATATATTTTGTATTTCTAATTATTTAAGCTTATATTATTCAATCAAAAATGTTTAATCATGAAATTTACGTACCGATCGACCGTCAATGTTAACCGATCGATCGCCTTTTGCATTTAAAACGACACCGTGCGAGCGAAAACGACGACGCATCCTGACGATCGATCAGTGTGCTTTTACAGAGCGATCGTTATGCATAAGACAAAATGACGACGTCCTTGATGATCGATCACTTCAATATAAACGATCGATCGGTAGATTAGAAATATTTAAACGATATCGTACTTAAACGATCGATCATATTAATCACCGATCGATTGGTTATCTTAAAATTTAGAAAGATCTTCTATGACGCATGCCGATTGATCGTCATATCGTAGTGATGGATCAGTTATTGTGTCTTTACAGAGCAATCGTTATGCATAAGACAAAACGACGACGTCCATGAGGATCGATCACTTCAATATAAACGATCGATCGGTAGATTAGAAATATCTAAATGACATCCTACTTAAACGATCGATCACCTAAATCACTGATCGATCGATTATCTTAAAATTTAGAAAGATCTTCTATTACGCATGCCGATCGATCATCATATCGTAGCGATGGATCGGTTATGGTGAACGATCGATCGTGTTTCAAAGACACGTGTTTATTGATAATCGATCGATCGGTACATAAACAACGATCGATCGGGTGGAGTGACGACGTAATTTCCTCGCCAAAACTTTTTGCATTTAGTGATAGAGCATTTCGTCACAAAAGTACCGATCGATCGGCGTGTGACGATACTTTTCGTCACCAAATAATTAACTTTTTTGTGATGACATTGTTATTTCGTCACAAATAAGACTTTTAGTGACGAAATTAGTGACCAAAATTATTTTCGTCACAAAAAACCATTTTTTAGTGACAAAAATAGATTGTCACTAAAAGCCTATTTTTAGTACGAAATTCATTTCGTCACGAGAATTTCGTCACTAAAAGTCAATTTTCTGGTAGTGGGAGGCCTCTGAATCTGAGTCGGATTGAGAGCTAGTCATGGAGACAATGGAAAATTCACTGCTCTAATACCATGTTGAGAATTGTCACAATAGGTCGAGAGATTTGTAAAAATTTCTATATGTTATTAATTTGTGTTTACATGTATATATATTACATTGATGAATATGTGTAAAGGAAAATATAAAAAGTAAAGAAATAATCAACTATACAATGCAAAGAAATAAATGAGAATGGAGCCGTTGGAGTCTAAGGATGGAAATAATATTTGTGAGCTGTAATAGTATCGATGGAAGTTGTGAATCAATTCAGTGGTGAGAAATGATCATAATCCGATTGAGAAGAAATTATATTTGTTTCTTTAAAAAAAAATCTCAGCCAGATGCCTTTGTACAATTTATCTTTGCACATAATCCGTTCTTTTCGACCGTGGCCGGATATTGCATGGCTGTCATGACTAATAGCAAGTCACCTTCGAGGATCGAACTGTCAAGACCTAATCTTTTAAGACTTCTAATGCCGCTAATACCGCAGCCCTGCGCTTTCTCTGAAAGGGAAAAGAGGGGATTCGCTGGTGGGGTTTGCCGAATGGAAAAAGGGGGGATTCACATGACTATAACTGATGTTTAACAAACTCCTTTTGAAGTTCTTTAGTCGTGAAAATACACAAATTCCACCTCTCTGATTAGGTGATGGGGGTTTTAGATGATGACACGTTTACACCCTTTGAGTGGTTTCCAAGATTCGAACTGCTGCGATTGTGGGGTGACTTGGAAAAAACTAAAGGGAGCGATCGCAAGGTTTATTTCAAACTTTGAAGCAATTAAGGTCAAGGGCTTAAAAGGGATCAGCGAAGAAATGTCGGCCTAAAATCATGGTTTGGTTCTCGTTTTCATCGAGAGCAAGAATTTGGACAAGATGGTCGGTGCAAGAAAATGATCATTTGCACTTTAGACTTTGCAAATATTCTTTGAACGAAATATGCATGGATGCTCTTGAAAAAAAATTTGTGGAATTTTCCCATTTGAAAAAAGGCCTTTCGATCCTCTTTCTGTCGCAAAAAGTTTTCTTCCTGATAAGTCGCTATCGGCCATTCTTTTTGACCAATCGGTTCACCCATGTACGGATTGTTTAACTAATAGAACCAACAAAATCTGGCATTATTCTTCAGGAAATCTGAATCTGGCATTTCTTCTGTAGTACTAGTATCAGCGTGCATGGTGTTCACTGAGATTTGCATTATCCCTCAACCTTCAAACTTCTGTACTACTCCGACGACGCAGGACAAGATTTTCCACTCTCCGACATTGCCCTCATCCTGAAACCAAAGTGCCATAAACTAAGGTAGAGGCCGACTATAATGCTGGAGTTTAATGTACGACTGCCATTCTATTGTCATATATCAGTGTTGTGCGGATTTCAGTGGTTAGACCTGTGAAATCATGTTGTCCAGCGTGAAGCTTATCATTCCAATTAAAAAAATGGGACTACAAGTCCATTCTTCTCTCCATGTTCATCCATATAGTACTTTGGTGACTAGGATGATTTGACAGGCAGATATAAGTAATTTGAGCTAAGCTTTTTTTTTTTAGATAAAAAAGGCCCTCAGGGGTGAACCATCATGAAGCCAGCACCAAGGCCCCCCACTTAAACCCGGGATAACCACATGGCATGGGTCCCACCAAGGCACAATGGGGCTACCGTGAGTCGAACCTTCGTTAGGCAAGCCCTGGGTCCTAGGCACGGCTCCGCACACCACTAAGCCACCATCTAAGCTGAAAATGATAGAGACGACGGATCTAATTATAGAAAACCTAATGAAGTAATATGATAATTAAGCAGCAGTACCATCAATTCAACGTTGAAAAGACTACTGTTGTTTCAAGATAATTATCATGTTGCTTTCAAATAGAAAAAGGATAAATAAATATATAAGGATTTATGAAAATTTTAATTTCGATATAGAATTATCTCCCGACGAACTAATTTGGAAATAATATCTGTAGGACATATGAGTCAAAATAGTCTTTACATTTAGTATATTAAAATATATAATGAAAGATTTTTGTAGGTTTAATCTAATATTTGGCTTCGTTCCTGATTAGGATTGGCGGTAGATTGTTATATATATATATATCAGTTTAGTTTTCTTTGTATAAAATAAAAATTGTGGCGCTAACTACATGACTTCATCGAGTCATTTTCCTAAACAAATACAAATTTGTACGCAATTGAATATATATATTCAATTGCATACAAATGCACAAGTCAACTGTTCTAGCTGGTTGCTTTCCCATGTCCTCCTCTTCGTGGATCGATGTACGTACGTGCTGCAAGTGACTTGTTTATAGAGTTCGGCGGGTCTTAATCTTCTTATGTTTTCTGCTAATGATGACGTTGCTAATTAGATAAATTCATTCCAAGTAGGGATAAAGTATAAACACATGCCTTCGTAGAGGAGGACATGGGAAAGCAACCAGCTAGAACAGTTGACTTGTAAATTTGTACGTAATTGAATATATATATCAGTACGAAGGCGAAAGCGAAATGCTTTCATGGGTCGACGTCTTTGCATGTGTCAATATTATCCAAGATCTAGTTTAAATCATTAGATATCTCTATATGCTAACATCTCCTTGCCCTCTTATATATATATAGTTTCGTCGATTTTTTTTTCTACTCCATATATAAGATTTCTAGGCTCTCAATCCTTATTACTCTCCAAATTCAATTTACTCCAAAAGATTTCTCCAAATTCGTACATGAAATATATGATTTCTTTTTTAAAAGACATTCTACTATAAAATGTTGACAACCACAACTTAAGACACTAGCTAGGATCTAAAGTAGCTTTTAAAACCCAATCCCTAGAGATTCATTCTTAGATGGAATGATCATAGATATGCCGCATATTTCAAAGAAAATATAAAAGTAGTAATTAATTAGCACAAGTGCGACGTCAAAGATTATGGGCATGCAGTATTTGAAATTTTTGAATTTATAATACGTACATGGAAGGCTTTAATCTTATTCGAAATCGTATCCAATGTGCATGGGTCTAGGTTAAAGATCATTCAATGATGGGAGGTACCATCGTGAACCTTTTATATCAGCAATTCCAAAAGAATGCAGAAGGTAGGTCCATCAAAATCACCCCTCACAATTGAAGGAGAAAAAGATGCCTGATCACTTTGTACATACTTCGTTCATTTGCCTCAGCTAGTGCAAGTGTTTAGGAGCACGCGCAGTACATGGGCTTGACCATGAGGCCAGCTTGAAGATTTAAGCATGGTTAGAAAGAAGAAAGATGTTGAAATTCTTGGGGAGAGAAACCCCACCATCAAATCTCAAAGAGGCACCCAAATGATTACCAATATATAATTCAACGGAAAAGTCCAATCATTCTATAATACGTTCCGGGTCCAAATTAGAAGTCTTTCTACCGGCCGTCACCATCTCTGAAATTTACCCAGATTGAGTTGATGTCACTGTCGTTAGATATTCTGGTGTAGACTATCATGGAAGAGGCGGAAAGCACCCTTTTCATAGGGCCTTTATTCGGGATCACAAGGGGATTAAGCGGTGTTGTTAATTAAGGTTCGTTACAATGCTGCTTTTTCTATTAAATAGGGTTTTGAGAATGCAGAAGGAAGTTTACCCTCTCTAATTATGTCTTTATTCTCCCATTTTAGTTGAAGAAGATAAGACGCAAATTAATGCATATACATTAAAATCCATCGAAAAGGTACCAAAAGAATACAAAAACATATGCGATTTGTAAACTCCATATATCTAATTAGAAGGAAATTAAGGATCGAATTATAACACAGGGTGATCAATAAATGAAGAAGATTGTAGGATGTAAAGACTATAATGATCAACTCAATGCATATAATATATCTTGTTACTTGTCTCGGATCAAAGGGTTCATATATAAATGAGAAGAAAATCTCCTTTTTCCCTCGCTTCTTACTATATATATACTCTTATAATAATTTATTTTTTACTTAGAAAATAGAATGTCTCTGGAGTCTGAGTCAACTGATCCGTTTCAAATCTGAGTGAGGTTTATATTGCGCGCCCATATGAAGCCTAAGAAACTGAATCGAACTTGACCATGATCGAGCTCTTCGAATAGGAGAATTTGGAGGAAAACAGCTTCGATAGATAGAAGACAGACAACCATCGACACATTAATTGTGAGGTTGGCCGAATAGAGAACAAACAAAAACAAAGCTCCAAACATGAACCGATCGAGGTAATAGAATTCTCAGTGCAACATAAAGTCTAATAAATTCATGGGGCCATGCGACCAAGCCACGCTCTCTGTCAAGATCGAGCACCATGCACCCTGAAGAGTACTCTTACCACCAATTGGATGTTGTGATGCCCACGCTTCGGTGCCACTATCTTTGCTACCCAGGTACCGGTGGACCCGAACCCATGGCCCCTCATGCTATAGAGGCAGCCAGCCATGATGAGGCATCACCACTATACCCTGCCGTGACTGAGAATCCCAATTACCTTTTTTGCAAATTCTTTTTCCCCTTGATAAAACCTTGAAGACACTAAACACAACGAATGAGGTAGATAGATCCACTAACGATTTTAAAATCCCATAGACATCATAGACCTGAGGGTGTGGGAATTCAATCTTTGGGCATAGTCCTAGATGCCGACTGAGTCAAGATTCATTGCCTAAAAGAAAGGTTCGAAAGGGAAGGAAAGGAAAGAGAAATATTCAGTACGTACAGTTCATTCTTTGCACCTGAGGGATCATATATAACTCTGTGTCAATCGGATGTTTTAGAGGCTTAAATGTGAGACTTGACTCAACTTTTTATCCATAAAATTACGTTAATTTTGTAGGGTAATATTTAACAAATTGAATCTTTAGTAGCGTACGTAAATATTGTTCAAGTCATATTTTTGTCTAATTATTATTAAGGATCTGTATGATCATGTGGGTCGGTATCTTTTGATGTGTACTTCGACGTGTTAAGTTCCAAATAGTGAGGTCCAAGCAATCAGAAATTTTGTTACTACTTAGAGATGGCTAACGAGGACATATCTGCCTAGCTTGAAGGTAGACTACTTACTGTTCATGAAAAGGAAATATGTCTTATATATATATATATATATTGGCTCGATCTGCTAAGGGTAGTATTTATAGGATAAGAGAAAGTTAGCTACCCTCTCTTAAATTACTTCACTATTACCAGCAAACATTTTACAACTAAAAAATATGATCACCTTTCTATTCCGTTTCTAGTTTTGAGCTCACCCGTGGGCTTCATTTGACAAATACCAAGGTAGTAACGTAAGATGTTTTTTATTTATAGTTTAATAAAACAAACAGGGACTTGATTTCCGCTAGATGGAGATAATTTAAAAATAATGAACGTAATTTTAAAGAGTATAGTACTTCTACGTAATCAAATAGCCTATTAAGTTATAGATATTTTAAATCTAGCTCCCAATGCAACAGTCTTGGGTTTCGGTTACTGTACTGATCTTTAAGGTGCTGATGGACGGGTAAGATCAAATTTTTAAAATGAAAGGGACATTAACAAGCCACGTCAATTAAAATATTTTTACCCGTGAACGGACCCGTTCCGAGATAAACCAACCCGTTTCATTAACGCAGATGACCCGCGAACTCACCCAGCGAAAACAAAACCCAAATCAGACTCTTCTTCGCGTTTCATCTTCTTCGCACCTCTCCCAGCCGCCCAGCTTCGTCCCAGAAGCAAAGGAAGGAAATGTGGTTTTTGTTAGTTGCGACGGGAAGGAGAAGGAATTGGGGAGGCAGCAAGCGTCTGGGTCATGCCCTTTCTGTGGAGGCAAAGTGCGAGCCTTGGATGTTTATAGGCAGTGGAAGTGCTGTTTTCTGCCCATCAGCGTCAGGATCAAGGGAGTATTTCTGCACTTTGTGTTCCCGACGCTTGTAGGATTTTGTACGCTACGTACATATCATAAAAAAGCCTCCAATTGTGTCTAATTTATAATACGCATCCAACAATGGCGTTTTGGGTTGTGCTCTTCTAGATTGGCAATCTCCAGTCGGAAACAAAGGACCCATTGTTTGTTGGATGACCGTGAAGTTTCGAGTCAATGTAGTTTTCAAGAGGACCTGGAATCATGTGAAGCGAATAGTTGCTGCGGGAAGCAGACTTGGAGAGTGTCTGAAAGAATGATATTTCGATAAAACAGAGGCATACTTAGGAAAGGCAATTACTTTCATCTTTTCGACCGGACATGCATTCAAGATCATTGATGGCTTATATCAGTACCATAGTGCAGTACTGCAGTTGGCATCTCGTAGATAATAGATTCGATTAAGGGTGCATGTTACATATGGATGTCAAAGGCATAGGGAGGTAGATGACAGTATGGGAAAATGACAAACGATGGATCACTCGTGTGTCAGAGAACAACAACCAGGGGTCCGGGTATGTTCGGAACTATCGCATGTGCTCTGCTTGAGAATAATCTCAATTGGAATTCCAGATGGATATATTGGGTTTCGCTCACGTTCCATTGGCCGCGACGGGGAGTTGGGACGGAGCTGGGTGTCTGGGTGGGAGCTGGGGGACGGTTGTGCGAAGAAGAAGACATTTCGGTTTTGAATAAAATCGCGGGTCATCTACATGGGAGCTGGGTCGAGTAATCTGGAATTCGGGTCAAGTCTTTTTAATTGAGGTGGCGACTTAACAGTCGTGGGATCATGAAGTTTAGATCCTGATCGTCAATCAGCCCTCATCAGCACAATAACACTCACACCGTAACGGAACCCGTCCTGTACGCCCCTATGATATTGGAGCTCGGCAAAACCCCCGCCTTTACCAGTACTGTCCCATATTCCCTCCCCTATGACAACTGTCCCCTTTCCATCCTCGATATCTCACTGTTGTTATTCTCAAAGGATCGTTTCCCCCTCTCTTTTCTCTGTCTCCAAACACCTTAGACCTCGCTGGCCTCGCATGGACTCTACCACAACAAATACGACGATCAACACCTCCCGTCGACACCGAAAGAAAGAGAAGATTGTCGTCATCATAGGGGCCACCGGCACCGGAAAAACCAAGCTCTCCATCGAACTCGCTACCCGCTTCCATGCCGAGATCATCAACTCCGACAAAATGCAAGTCTACAGAGGCCTCGACATCACCACGAACAAAGTCCCTCTTCACGAGCGACGCGGCGTCACCCACCACCTGCTCGGCGAGGTCGACGCGGAAGACGGCGAGCTAAACCCCTCCGAGTTCCGCCAGCTCGCCGGCTCCATCATCACCGACATCGCTTCTAGAAGGAAGCTGCCCCTCATCGCTGGTGGGTCCAACTCCTTCATACATGCGCTGGTGGTGGACCGGTTCAATCCTGACGCAAATGTCTTCGACGGATCGCACTCGGTCTCGTCCGAGCTGAGGTACAACTGTTGCTTCCTCTGGGTGGACGTGTCGTTCATTGTCTTGTCCGAGTACCTGTCAAAGCGAGTCGACGACATGCTCGACTCGGGGATGCTCGAGGAGTTGGTCGAATTCTACGATCCGGAAGCGACCTACGACTCGGCGGCGTCTCGGACCGGGTTGAAAAAAGCCATCGGGGTCCCCGAGTTCGACCGGTATTTCAATAAGTACCCACCGGGGTCCTTGCGTGGCACCGATCCGCTGCGGTTACACGCGTACGAGGAGGCGGTGAGAGAAATAAAGGACAACACGTGTCTACTGGCAAAGACTCAGATAGGGAAGATCCTCCGACTGAGAGGGGCAGGGTGGGACATTCGGAGGCTTGACGCGACGGAGGCTTTCATGAGGGTGATGATGATGTCAGACGATTCTGGAACGAGGTGGTCAGAAATTTGGGAGAGGCAGGTGGTGGAACCAAGCGTGAAGATTGTGAAGCGGTTCTTGGAGGAGTAGGTTTTCCAGCTTTTTCCAGCTATACATTTTAGTTTGTTTCTTGTTATTGTACCCTTTTTTTTTTTGGAGGGGTCTGGAGGACAGTTTTGGGGGCATTGGGGAAACAGAGACTCTCTGTTTGGAGAATTTTGATATTGGGATTTAACTCCCAAAACGGCATACACTTTAACGAATTTTAACTCCTAAAAATCAATATATATCCAACCACCAATTACCTTAATGGATTTTTACGTCCTTTAGGTTTCAAGAATGATTAAAAGTCGACTTTCGTCTATTTTTAGCGTTAAACAGACGTACTCTATGAACATTTGCATTCCACGTGATATTCACACATATCAATTTACGTCCTTTAAGTTCAAAAAATTATCAAAATTCGTCTTTAGTCCGTCTATTTTAACGCCAAAAATAAACAGAGGACGACTTTTGATCATTTTTTAAACTTAAAGGACATAAAAATCCGTTAAGGTAATTAGTGGACGGACATTGATTTTTACTCATACTTAATGGGCGAACTATGAAATTAACCCAAAATTTTATTATCATTACAAAAATTCCTTTTTTTCTTTTTTTTACTACTTTTACTAAATTTTTTCATTTATTTTTTAATTATCTCTTTTTAACTTTTTCATACCCAAAATTTTAACTAAACCTAAAATGTTATCATTGTTTCCAAACGCCATAAGCAAAAACAAATTCGAGAAATATGAAAAACTTTTGGCTGCTGCTCTCTCTAACTACCAGCTGTAATGTTCTCAGTGCGGGGAAAATCATTTCATCACATTTGGCGTGTGGGGAGTGTAGGGCAATAAGCACAAATTGTGTCGCATTCTCAATTGTGTCAAGCACGTATGGTACAAATTTTGCCTTTTTGGTCTGCAGCGCAACAAGACAACATGATATCTTGACCTTTTTTATGGCCGGGTATACGTACATCGAATTATTTGCTCCATTCCAATATTGTATTTTACGAATTTCCTTGTCATTTGGGACTAATCAAATCCTTTGCCACGTCTTGAGAGATGCAAACTCCCCTCCTTGTCTTAAAAAAAATCAAAGAAAATGTGAAATTATAATTTATAATTTATAATTTAAAGTATTTGCTCTCATACGATGATTCATCCACTTGAATATATCGTTAAGTATATCATTTGAAATTGTATGACGCACAGTTCTAAGTTCGTTTACCCTTAAAATCAGACTGGTGACTTAAGTGAAGCCGTAAGCTGTGGATTGCCGCACTAGCGTCCCTCGAAGTTTACTTGTGCGTTAGTGGCCGGCTTTACCACACGGGATTTCTACTCATTGCATATGGTACCTAGTGAACTCGCTAGGCATTGCTAAGTGTGGTAGCTAGACCCCCAGCAGCATGGTGAGTTAAATGTGGGGGAAGGTGGTCATAATAACAGTTTCTACCGGCCATATATATCTTCGAGTTAAGGAATGGGATGGGGAGCATATTTGTTTCCCTTTTTGTACGATGAATTCAAACTCTTGTCTGCATCAAAATAATTGCCAAGATAATAGTTTGAGAATGACACCTAGTCAAGCTCTGGTTGTGGGGACTTTAAATGCAGCCTGTGTAAAATAAAAATGAAAGCCCTGAATTGTCAATTTTGGTGGACAGAGACAAGTTCCAGCATGTGAGTATGAGGGGGTGTTGACATTATAAATATGGTACCCAATTGGCCAATTGATCATACACTTGTGGTGCAGTATAATATGGAAGAGAGAGAGCTAGCTAGCTGCTAGTCCACTGTATTATTAATCAAGTGTGGGATGTTTAAGTTTTCCCCGTGCATCTCGTTCTTCTACTTTGACTTTGTACTACTTGTAACATGGTTGACATACCAATTATAAGATCGTACCTCTATACCTAAATTTGCTTCTTCTTCTTTTTTTTTAAATAAATATACTTTATACTCTTCAAATATGGGGACTTTGACACTCTGCAACCACATATATTATTTTTGCCAATGATTGATTTTAATTTACTTTGACAGAAATTTAATTTTTTTGGCTACAAAATTACAATTTTATCCTCATATAACGGTCAATACTAAAAAAAATTATAGGAGCAAAATTGTCAATCCACGCACCAAAAAATCATTTTCTGTCCAAATTAACAAAAAAATTTAATGGAACATGCAAAATGTTTGAAATAAGTAGTTGATAGGTAAATTGTAACAAAAATAATAGATGAAGATGCGAAGTGTCAAGACTCCTATAATTAGTTGGTGCAATTAATGAACTATTTGACATCATGCATTAGGTAGTCATGTTCTTCGCGCGGCCATCTGATTGATAATCCACTTCTTCCCTAGGAAAATAAGAGCTGATTTGTGAATTAATGTGTACCCACTATGAGTTAGACCCACCTGCTCATATGGCCGGGCAATCCAGCTCATTTGATAAGGCTCAATTAATTCATGAAATTTCTTTCTTTTTTAATGATCAGGAGCAATTTGCATCAAGAAAATAGACTATTTTTTGAAGACCTAAAAAACCCCTAATCTAGCTTAATTTATATATATTTCTTTTTTAGAAGAATTCCAACTTGTGATTGCATTTCTTTTGTTCTTCTTAATTTGCAACTTGTAATTGCTGATTAGACATTATAAGATGCTAAAATAATATGCTCATATATTCAACCAGCTGCCATTCTTCAAACCTTCTCTTTCTTCTTCTTCCCCCACCAGCGTTCGCTTTGAGTTCTTTGGGATATTTGATTATAGTAGCGGCAAGTAGGTAGGCTCTGTATTCAGATCAGGATGTTTTTCAGGCTCCTCGTCCTGATGCTTTTGTACGTTCTCATAATAAGAGAAAGAGAGTTGGCTGACTGGCATGGGACACACACACACACACATATATAGGGCTCTGCCCTGAAATTCTTTGAGCTTTAACCTTTGACGTATATATACAACGTGCGTGGTCAAATGGGTCACTTTCATCTCATATATTAAACGCATTCTCATATGAAATCTTCTCTATTTGAACTCAAAGTTTCTCGACACAAAACTAGTTCTTATACTTAGTTTCGAATGAACAGCTAGTGTACGTATACGTACGACATCACTTTTTGAGTTGAAGCATGTTGTCTGCAAATAGGTTAATTTCCACTAAAATCGAAACTTTTAGTTAAATTCACCACTTGCACCAAGCACAAAAATTCAACAGGCCAGGAAAGACATCGATCGATGCTTAATATTTAAGCTGCTACGGTACTGCATGTGTAATGTGCACGAAGAAGCATGAGAATTTTTAAAGCCATGCGTACGTATTATAATTACCCTACCAAAGCATGCATATGGTTTATGAACATTCAAATACCATACAAAGTCAGGAGCTTATTAGAAAAACGTGAATAGCTAGGTAAGTTGGTCCACTAAGCTGCCTTCAAGCAACAGGTTATGATAAAAAAAATTATATATATGGTGAAGTTGCAATATTAAAATTACCTACACGATTGGTGAATACATAAAGCCTGCACGAAAGTAGTAGAATTTGAAGCAACTGGGAATTAGAAATATGGTTCAAATTGAACTATTTTATGTTGGCTAATCATGAAGCTAGCTGCAACCATAGTACTGTTGCGAACTCTAGAAGCTTCTCAAAGGTCGTACTGTTTTGTTTCCTTCGAAAGGTTGTCAAAACAATTATGATGTTTTTCTCGTGACTAATTAAGAATTATACTGTCGTTATCTGCAAATCAAAGTCACAAATGACAGCAGTAGAATAAAATTTGGATCCAATTAGGAATTGGAAGTGTGGTGCATATGCAAAATATTTTGTGTCAGCGCGCCTCTGGATGGCTGGCAACAAACTGGGAAGACGAAGCAACCTAAAGAGAGAAGAAAAAGGATGTCGAATGTGGGTGGCATCGGAATATCCGAGGTTGATATATTAACAGAACAGTACGGGAAGTTTAGAGAAGAAATCAAAACTTGACAGTTCATTAATTTCCTGAACGAAAACAGAATGCCCATGGTATCTTCTCTTGAGCACCATCATTCGGCATCAATGGAGCTCATTATTGACGCGTGGGATGTACTAGCTGAGGCTCTAGTGTACTCAGTCATGGTGGAATGTGGAACATGCATGCTGGTGTTAGCGAAGCTACAGTACCTAAGACTGTTGCTTCAAGAATCAAAAATCGAATAGACAAGAGTAAATCAATGACAGAAAGGGAGTTCGATCAAAAGGGCGAAATGGGAGATCCAAGTAGTGGGACAGTTAAAGACAAAACAAAAGCATCGATAACAGAGTTCACCTGTTCTGAGCTTATAGTATTGTGTTATACAAATATGCGAGAGAGAACATACCACTCATGAAGGAGGTAGACACAAATCATGATCGTGGTGGGTTTTTAGCAGAAACCAAGAAGGCCAGGAGAGTCTCTGTTCTACGACCCGGACAGAGACAGAGAATGGGCAGGGAGTCGGTGCGCGTGCGGTCCCTTTGCGCATGATCCTATAACTCAGTGTGAAGGCAATATTTTAGTAGACACATTTTTTGGGGTAGAGAGTTTGAGACACTACTCGATGAGTGCATGTTCCAACCAACTAGCTGGTATAAATGTCTCGCAGACTGCTGAGTATTTGCCAGCACAATGAAAGCATTGCGGGGTTTGCAATTTTTGCGTGCTTGCATTTTTTATAAATCAATGAACCCCTTGCTCCTCTTTTCCATCTAGAGCTCATCTATTTGACTCGATTTGTCCCCCACAATTCCACCAACAGGCTTTACTCTACATGTGAGGTTCTCCTAGTTTGTTTTGAACCTAGGGCTCCAATTGAGTATGTTTCCTCTTGTCCTGCGCAAGGAAAAATACCCTTTTTTCCTGGTAACTTGTGCAAACATACGACAATTCTTGCCAAACCGATAACAAGGAATTATTACCTTGTGAATGAATGCATAACAGTAAAATGCTTAATATATATATATATATGCGTGTGGTATGGCCCATTGCTCGAAGAAATTTTTTGTTTATGATTCTGGCAAAAACAAATAATCATTCGCAGGGTCGAAGCTAGCTAGAATTAAAGTACAAAGATATTTCAGGACTAGGTTAGGTATCCCTAGTCCCCTAGCTTCTCCATCGATCTTTAGACAATTAATTAAAGTTATTATGGTCATTTCTTAGGCCTGACCCATCTCCTACTCTAAAGGCCTTAGAATTTGGATGCTAAGTTCTTTCAGCTTTCGAATATTTTCAAGCCCAAAAGTTCTAGAAACAATATCTCAGCCCACATTCTCTCATTGGGCTTCTCTTGCACAGACGTGACAGCCTATTGGGTTTGAGGTGGAGATGGGCCCAAGATTTTACAATTGACCGAGGCCTGTTGCATAAATATAATTTTCATTTCCGAAACGTGGGAAAAAAAGCCAGCAATATATGTGGACCAGTGGTCATCATTCAACTTGGGAGAACGTCTTGAGTCCATAAGACTTTATTTTTGTCCAATTTTATTTTTTTAATTGTAAATTCGAATGAAAAGTCAAGGCCTACAGTTGGTGCTATTAGGCGTGTCTTTCTCCTGAGGGTATGACAGCACTATTACCATTTTAATTATATTATTTAAAGTGTAAACGGAGATTATTTGGGAGAGCCTTGTGGAGGGGAAAAATAACCGAAGGAAGGTCAGAACTGAGGAAAATTGTTCTTTGAAAACGCGGCATTGCATGCTCTCATGTTTTTTACCACCAACCGGTGCCAAAAGGGGAGGGAGGAAGTCTGAAAATTAAAGCTTCCACCGACGTGACTTGTCGTCACGAAGAAAAGAGTTTTATTGGTAAACATGTTTCCCATTCCACCAGCCTCAACAAAGCCAGCAATTTCAAAGGGGAGGAGGAAACAAGAGAGAAGCTACTATATACGATATTTGAAATTGGTTCCGTTCCGGACGAGATTTATTGGCTTCTCCACCTGCTTAATCTAGTTTTGCAGGCTGCAGGGAGCGTGTTTGAAACTCGAGACACTATTATAATCATGATATTCACTTGCACGATAAAGTAGGCATGTGGGTTTATATAAATACTTGGCAAAACGAAATATGGAAGTTTCAACCAAGGACTATACTCTGGTTTCTAGAAAATTCTACGTTTGATTAGTATAACTATTTTCATTTCCTTTTACCTTTAAGTTTTTGGTCCTGTGCCATCCCTAATTATTTTCCAATTATTTTGGGTTAAGAAGAACAACAGCAACAACAAATTAACGGTGTTATGAGCAACTGGTAAAGACCCTCAATTTTTATAATATTACTTTATGGGTTAGAAAGTTATGGATTCACATTCCAGTGGATTAATTTATTAAAGTTCCTTTTCCAAGGTTTTGAATTCCAATTACAGAAATAATGAAGGTGATAAACAAAAAAAATTACCTTTTTCGCCCCAATATGGGGTACTCGCACTTTCCACCTCATATTATTGATTTCGTGACATTAAACCCTCCAATTACAATTGACTGACATTTCGCATCCCGCTGTCTGTTTTTCGGTCAATTTGAACAGAAATCAGTACAAGTGACACGCACTTGCGACTGACCACTTTTTTCTCCCCTTTTTACCCTCACGCGCTTTACACTTTTCACCCCCGACTATGGGGTCACTCGCACTTTGCACCCCATATTATTGATTTCGTAACATTTAACCCTTCAACTACTGCTGGCCCACATTCTGCACTATGTCGTCTACTTTTCTATCATTTTAAACGGAAATCATTGCACGTGACAAGTACGTGCGTCTCACCCCATTTTCTCCCAATTTTACCCCTCATATTGAGACTGAAATAACTGTTCTACCCTTTTTAACTTTTTCTCGCTCTTCCTCTGCTCTTCCTCAACATAGAATACTCTCATCCATTCCGTCGTCCCCTACCCTAAGAAAGAGCAGTTAAGTCTTTGCCTGTTGTCGGTATTCTCCAAATTCCCACTTCAAGTTATGCCCTCTTCGTCAAGAAGGTGAGGGGTCTCTCTCTCTCTCTAAACGCATACGTAAATGCGTGGATATTTTGTAGCATTGGTTTGTGAACGTATATTTGTTGATTTCTCAATATGTGGGGTAAAATGGGGTGAGACACATGTGTTTGTCACGTGCAATGATTTTCGTTCAAAATGACAGAAAAATAGACGACGTGGTGCAAAATGCGAGTGACCCCATAGTCGGGGGCGAAAATTGTAATTTTCCCTTCACTTCCTTTGTGAAGGGGTAGTCCAGTCATTTCAATGCCAATATGAGGGTAAAAAAGGAAGAAAAAAGCGGTCAGTCGCACGTGCGTGTCACGTGTACTGACTTCAGTTCAAATTGACGGAAAAGCAGATGGCGTGGTGCGAAATGTCAGTCAATGATAGTTGAAGGGCTAAATGTCACGAAATCAATAATATGGGGTGCAAAGTGCGAGTACCCCATAGTCGAGGGCTAAAAGTGTAATTTTTTCCAAAAAATGGCAGCTAAACCTAATTTGAGACTTCATCTGTCAACATTGACAACAAGCTTTGAAATATTATTGTTCATATTTGTTGACTAACACTGGTTTTAAGTCTCCTCGCAGTTATAAATACGATTTTTACAGGACCTTTGAGTAAATATACTTTTATCTTTTAGGGATAAATGCAAAATTAGCCCCTATGATATAAGTTAAAATCGAATTAGTCCTTGTGATAAGAAAAACATAAAATTAGTCCCTCTAATTTCAAAAATTGATAAAATCAGTCCCTGATGGGAGGACCAACGACAAACGAAAGTGAAATCACAGGGACTAATTTTATGTTTTTGTTATCACAATGACTAATTCGATTTTAGTGTATATCACAAGGACTGATTTTGCATTTATCCCTATCTTTTAATCCATTTTCAAATATACAAAACAATAAAGGGTGAAAAATTTTCCACCCACGAACTACCATAGTTTTGTACTTTGCACCATAAACTACTAGTTTTGACACATTACACCCTCTAACTACTAATTTTTGACACTTTGAACCCTTTGTCAAATGTTTAGACTAAAATAACGATAATGTCATTGACCCATTTTGCATATATTGAAGATATTGTTGTCAATTCATTAATTTCTCAAAGGTATTATTGTCAAATGGAGGGAATGTTTAATATTAGTAGTTGGAGGGTGTAATGTGTCAAAGTAGGTAGTTTATGGTGCAAAGTCTCTAACATTGGTAGTTTGAAGATACAATGTCTTAAATATGGTAGTTTGGGGTGCAATATATCACTACCGATAGTTTATGGGTGAAAAGTATATTTTCCTAAAAAAAATAACACATCAAATATTTGTTTAACAATACAAAACTCGGCTAATGCTCTGGCTTGCTATGCCAAGATTACGAAAAGGCCCAAACGTCGACAAGTGTTTCAGATTTTGATCCAAGACAAGACAAAATCTTATTAAACTCAATTAGCAGAGTTAAACCTTCAAGAGCAACATGCATTACGAAGGAGGGGAGTGCTTAAATATGAAATTCCACTATTTTAAGTGCCAACAAACAAAATTTTGCTCTATTTTTTATGTTTTAACGGCATAAATTGAGTTTCGGCACCACTGATGAGGTTTTATGTTTTTTTTTAATATTTTGTATTTTATTTAAATATTTTAAACTAAATTATCATTTCATCATCTTCTTAACGCGTTTTTTTCCCTATCGTGTATTTAGCAATATATATATATAGAGAGAGAGATATTCATCCGATTTGATTCTCTTAAAAAAAAAAAGAATATCTGGAAAGGTATGTATTTTTCATAATTTTTAAGAAATAAATTATAATTATATAAAATAATTACTTTGAGATCACGATATTTAGGCTTGTCTCGTTATGCAAGTAAACACATTTTTTTTTATTCAGTGGCTGCCTTTTTATATATCGTAGAATGGACAATTTTAAATATAGAAATTAATTAAAATTACTAAACTATAAGGGGAAAAGATAAAAGATAAACAACTCGTAGTAAAACAGAACAACTTGTCATCCCGCCAACTGCACATGTTGTTGTCCAGACGACAAAGACGGTCAAGAGAACAAACAACTAATGGTAGCGTCTAACAGCTTCTCTCCGCTAAACCCTTAGATTTCAACACCGCATCTCATTCTCCTATACATCAGTGTATATGTATGTCAACGGTCAGAATCGCTGGCCACCATATCCTTCTTTATTTCTATCCTTCTCCTTCCCCAACTAATCCTCCTATATATGTATATATATATATATATAACCCTCTTCGCCGCCAACAAACTCTACATATCTAACAGAAGCTGTAGGTTTCCTCCGATTCCGGTCCGAGCATTTTGAGCCATGAGCCCTGCAAACTCTCATGGTGATCTCCATTATGGGAACTCTAGCAGGGAGATCAACGGTGCACGTCCGTCTCCGTTGAAGATCAACAAGGGTTCCCATTTCATTCACAAGCCATCTTCGAATATGTCTTCAATGTCTACCTCTTCGGTTGCCAGCGTTGCTCCGGCCAGGCAACAGCAACAGCAACAGCAGAGGCAACCGGTTATAATTTATACCCATTCGCCCAAGATCATCCACACGCAGGCTCGGGATTTCATGGCTCTCGTCCAGAAGCTCACCGGTGTATCGTCGCGGTCCAATAAGGATGATGAAACTGAGACTGCGCCGCATGATGAACAACCCCATAAGGGCTGGAAGAGTGCTCTGTCCATGGAAGGAAATGATCCCAGCGTGAAGAATGTTGTTAGCCATGATGATAATGAGTCATCTTCCGCTCTCACCGACGAGAATTCTGGCGGCGGCGGTTGTGGTGGTGATGTCAAGGCAAGCTCATCCTGTGCCTCACCAATTCTACCGCAAACCAATCCATATCTCGCTGATATTCCTTTGTTCACCCCGAATACAACAAATTTCTTCTGCTCGCCTCGCCCTGTTTATAGATATCCTGATTCGGCATACGTCTCGCCAAACATGGGTGGCTCGATGTCCCCGTCTTTCTTCGAGTTTATGAAAGGGCTACCAGAGTATTGAGGTGTTAATGGAATTCGAGGACTTTTAGTCAGTTTGTCCGTGTGTCTTGTCCATAAGTTGGCTTCCTTGTTGATGCTTTCTGTTCCTTTTTTTGATATCTCTCCAATGGTATAGACATGAATCAGAGCGAGAGAGTGGATAGTGTTAACTGTGAATGATTGAGAGATTTAATTAATTTTTTGGCAATATTCTAAGGGTAGATTGATCTATCTATAATCTATATATCTCGTGATAGGTATGGTATTTGATTCTGTGATCGGTCTAGCTCAATTTCATCCTCGTCTGTTCCTTTCCTTCTCTCTTCTGGTAAGACTAATATAATTTTAGCGTATGATCTTAATAGATTGGGATTATACAGATCAACCTCTTCTTATGCAAAAGATTTCCACTTCGATGGAACTGATCAATTACATTAATCATTGAGAATTTCCATTTCGCATGCAGTTTGTATTGTCTCCAAGCGGCTGCCTTTGATCTAGACATTGAAAAATAGATAAGTTTTTTCTCTGTCTTCTGCAAATAAATTAAGATTTCGTTCGCTGCAGAAAGGATGATACTGATCCTATTCCCTCCATGGTGACATCATGGTTTGCCATTAGAAACTGGAAACTGCGTGTCATTATGCAAAAATGGCCGCTCTGTCCGTGTGCTGTTTTATCTTGATCCATATAATTAGTGATAACTTCACGCAAGCTCAATAGGTAAACCAGTACACATCCTTCTGACCCATATTTTTTTTTTGGCTTAATATATAATACTTAACTTCATTCAAAAAACTAAAAGGATGGAAACATATCACAATCCTGGATATGTTCGGGAATAACATAAGAAAAACTAACACCAGAAACACCTAATCTAACGGCTCACCTGGCCAACGAATGAGTCATAGAATTACACCTTCTAGGCACCCAAGTAATCTTCCAATCTCTGAACTCCTCCAAGCAAGTTCTAATATGCAAAACTAGTGTCGAAATAGCCCAGAGTTTAGGCTAGTATTGAGGTGCAACTTCTTTACATAGCACCAGCGAATCGCTTTCAAACACAACCCGAGGCCAACTTTGCCTCTTAGAAAGCATAGTAGATTTTGCCAAGGCGGTTAAGTTTCACCAACTATGAAGTTCATAGCACCTAAGCGTTCCGTGTATGCCATACAAATAGAACTATGAGAATCTCTAAAAGTGTTATGTATGACCCAAAAGTACGCGTAGCAACATCCGAATTAAGCTTCAGCTACCCCTTATAACCCATACAATATATAATAATTAGCTCCCAATATAAAACCTAATGTTTCTTGAAATCAAATATAAGGAAGCAAACCCTGATGACTAGGACACACTTGAAACTGTATGGATTGAGGGAACAGTCTCATGTGTCAATTCCTTTCAAGATCAAACCGGTGATTCAAGTGGGAGGACGTGAGTTGTGGAGCGTCGCGCTAGTCTCCTCAAAATTTGCCTCTTAATTAAGGTTTGGCTTGCCATAAAGGTTATCCTCGTTATCCACAAAAAGCACACCAAGCATATGTCAGTGTATGCAATAGGGTTGTCCAAAAAACTGACCGGACCGGCCAACCCGGACCGAACCGGACTACTCCGGTCCGGTTCTAGGTTACCTATATAGAAAACCGGAACTGGACCGGAGTATACCACTCCAAACCGATCCTTACCGGTAAAAAAAATCCAAAAAAGGCCTAAAAAAGTAAAAATGCTAAGAGGTCCAACCCAAAAAAGGCTCAAAATGGCCAGACCAGACCACATTTTATTTTTGAAGACCGCAGAACTGGTCCGATCCGGTTCTAATCACCCCTACATGAAACAATTTCGCTCCATGATCTTAAATTGGAGGCCCATCTAACGCCACCAAAGTGTAGACTATAAAAACGGCTCAAGAACTCTGGACACTAGTTCTTGGCTAGTCCTAATTAAGCACAGCCACATGTTCTCAGATGCCCAAAAATGACTTAATTGGGCCAAAGTTTTAGCCCATGGAAACGACAACTCCAGTACCAGATCCCCACCCAAAACAGGACATCGAAGAAATTGAAAAACGATGGAACACCGAGAACATTGCGCTTTCGTGTTCAATTTCGATATTGAAACCCACGACACAGACCAATTTGGAAACATATATATATCCAAGGTTGACTGGTTCCAATGATTTTTTTTTACCTCCGTTGTTTGGAACATGGATTCCAGTTGCCCAGAAGGGCGAGAACATTATACCTTAACTGTACGTAACTCAACCTCATTAGGCACAACAACCAGATTTAGTATTCCAAGAAATCATCGTAACAAAAATCATGACGTACATATAATCCCTCTCCAATCTATATACTGAATGAATCTAGAATTTTGTCGAGACCAACCTTATATAATAAGCCACAAATTAGTTTACTTAACGAAGACGACGTGCCTTGCGTTATCTGTTCTTTTTCTTGGAAGAAATATAAGTACGTCTTCGTTTCTTTGGTACACAGGAAACACAAAACCAAAGAATTGTCCAATTGCAAGGAGTTTATTGAAACGACGCGTGTAATCTAGAAGACAGCCCATAACTTGAAAGCTTCTCAGCTACGAACACCAACACAACAGAGCATCTTCGGAAAAATAATAATAATTAATATATGGTATATTCGTCCACGGGCCCTCTTCACATCGTTCGTCACGCCATAAAGATAATAATTAAAGTTTTCTATAATGTTTTATAAACATTTATTATTTGTTATAGTTTTTATGTTTGGTTAGAGTTGCATATTGATTATGAACCATTTAATTGTGTGCTTCATATACCTATTGGGACATCTCTCCTCATAGCCAATTGGTATTGGGATGAAACTTGACATGGTATCAGAGCCAACTATTTCTAGGCTTAGTCCACTTGTTTGTGTTCCTCATTTGTTGTCCACGTAGATGAATCATGTTAATTCGGCCTGCACGGGAGTGTTAGAGTCTCATATTGATTATGAATCATTTAATAATGTGTTTCATATACCTATTGGGTCACCTCTCCCCATAACCAATTGGTATTGGGATGAAACTTGACATATTTCACTTATATATTGTTTATTTTTAGACTGGATTTATTAATACTTATAAATTAATTTAATGTAACTAAAGTTGAAAGGGACTTAATTTATTTTTATTTTTTTCTTCGGAGCAAGTTGATGGGGACTCAACTGATAAGGACCAAAGCCTCTACTCAACCAGTAAGCTGTACCTAATACTGAACCAATATGTGGAACCCACACACGGCATTTTTCCCTTTATATTTAGAATTATAAAAAGACACGTACATACATTATTACTCCTTGTGATGCTTTTGTCCCCACTGTCCACCCTCCCAATGATGCTTAATTCTATTTTCTTCAGTGGCCAGTTGTTGTGTGATTTGCATGGATAACGCGATTTGGTGAGCTCAAGTAATTACCAAATAAAATTGTCGCTAAATCAACCTCAATCCCACGTGCCTACTAAATTTACCTTCCCAATGCGAATTGTCTTAAACATATTACTAAGAGCTAACTAATCCAACGCGATCCATTGGGATATGAAGTCAATAGGTTATAATTTATATGACCGAAGGCTTCTCGTTTAACATGTGACACAGAAAAATGTTGTGGTTGAAGAATACAAAAGGAAAAAATGTCACCAAATTAATTGGGTTTTTTCCAAAATTACCCATTGAGACGTAATAATTGACTAAACGTGTAAGAATAATTTGCTTTTGAACAATACTCACATGATACATGCTAGTCGTGTGACAAACCTATGATACACATGAGAATTGATCGAAATCACGTAGCGTTCCCTATTTTCAAAGGTCCTAGTTTTGGACCACGACACCAAAAAGATGCCCAACTTTTCATCATTGTTGACCATAGAGTGCCCAACATTTACTCCTCCTGGCTACTGTACTTGTTTAATTTTGGATGATGGAAGTGAATGGGGCCTACCATCACCCAGCAAAAGGAACCAAAAGCCATCAAGGAGCTGTCACCGCGTGTCAACATCCGAGTGGTGAAACCGTCAATAAATTGACCACCACGTATTTGGGACTTGACGGGCGGAAACTGCACACCGCATCGAATATTAGGAGGATCAGATTCCTGTCTATGTCCCTCTGAAACTTCTGACTCAGCGAATGAGTCCCAAGCTTCACCCCCACAATAATCCCTTCTCCGTTATCGTACTTGGGACCTCGCCTAGATGATGACTCAGCTGTCCTAATCTCCTCAGCCTCCGTAAAAGGCAGACGTGGCCCCGAAAATTCCATACTACTCCTCTAAAAGTTCCTGAAAATCGTTATCCTCTCTGCCCTTAAATACCCACGCCCTCCCTCCCCAACTGTCAGAAACCTCCACATCTTCACCTAACTCTCAAATTCACCGTCTCTGCCGTTTTGTCGAAAGCATTTCACTTCAGAAATTCAATCCTCTCCTTTATTTTTTTCAGCTGCTTCAGAAATTCAATCCTCTCCTTTATTTTTTTCAGCTGAGTGTGCGAGAAACTTGTATAACCATGGAAATCCCTGTTTTCAACGGGATAAGCGAGTTCGAGGTCTCGATGGAGAACCCATCCTTGCTTTCTCGGGTCCTTTCGGATTCTGGGCTCGAAGCCTCCAGCCTTTGGACATGGGGTGCGTTGATTCTAGCGCTGCTCGCATCTGTTGGCACCATCGTTAACGGAATCAAGGTTTTCATCGTCAAAAGCCGGAGCGACAATTCGTTGGCTTCCGAGCCTCTTAAGAAACTCGTCAGCGATGAAGATGTTGACGACGACGCAGAAACTTCTCCGTCGTCATCATCTTCTTTCGAATTAGAAAAGGAAGAAGACTACGAGGAACCCGAGTCGAATCGGTGGCGAGCCACTGATGAAGATTTCCGGGTAGCTGGTGGTTCGGGTCTGTATGAGGAAATCGATGGTCAAAATCATAAATCGAATGACCGGAGACGGTTCTCTTGGACCGACTTGGCTAGCGGCCGGAGCGTCGTGAAGATGTGGGACAATGTTGGCTTAGGTCTAGACTTCGAAGACAACGGTAGCGAGTTCGATGACTATTCGCGAAGTGTGGTCTCCATTTACGATCATAGCAGAGAGCAGATAATCGGCTCCTTTTGCAGCGGGAAAAAGGGGGCAACGGTGTCCCCTTCACCGCCAGTGATCCTGACTGCGACTAGGCAGAACGGGCCTGGAGGAATCTCGCTGAGGGTGTGGGACAGTCGGGTTCGGCGTAGGATACCGGCGATGCTCGGCCAGTGGCTGCCCCAGGTGGGAAAGATCGTGGGCATTGGATACGGCGGCGTCGAGAAGGTCTACGTCTGGGATGACGCTAGCAGTAACCTCACGGTAGGGGACGTGAGGAACGTCACATCGCCGTTAAAGAACATAACGGGACCTGACGTGGAGGTGGATACGTGGTGGGACACAGACTCCGTTATCGTCAAGGACGAGTTTCACGAGGAGTAACCACTAAATAAACCATTAACCGAGACGCGAAGGGAGGTGACTCGGCCCTGAATCCCCCTTAGTACGCGGTTACGTCTTTAGCCCTTGTGAATAATTTATGGAGGGTCCACTTTGTAAATTGGGTTTGTCTACTTTCGGACCTTCGGTAGTAAATAATAGTTTGTTTTTATTCCTCTAATTCCTTTGTTTCGGTCGCATAGCTTGTAATTCAACTATACGATCTTTTGCTTCCTTGTAATGAAAGTTACACGAGACGGAAGTTCTTTTTAATTAAAAAAAACAAATTTGATTTATTGAGGTTTGTCCATTTGGGTTAATTGTTCTTCCCTAATTTGTCAAGTAAATACAGACACGTGTCGGCGGACCCATTAATCTCAGTTGTTTTTGTGAGGATTTTGCTACACAATTTGTTGACATGTTCAAATTACTTAGGCTATGTTTGGTTTAGATCTTAAAACAGTTTTTTGTATTTGTTTTTTTTAGAAGTAGTGTAAATTCTATTGAGATCAATAAAAAATGTGTTAAAAATTATTAAAATTTGTAAAAAGTTATTAGGATTGATGAAAAATGAGTGTGATAAATATTTGAAAACATTTTGAAAGACTATCCAAACATAATCTTATCTTTTTGAGAATTACCAAGAAATTAGAGACGCGAATCACGTGCCTTAAATGACAGTTTATTCAGGGAATTAGAAGTCAACACGGCTGAATAATTAATTTGAAAACAAAATTATGAAATACCCAAGAGCCTTCTCCATTGGGAAATTTACTTGACAGCTACTTGGAATTGGCCTCAACAGAAGTGAAAGGGAAGAAATGGTTAATAAATTATTAATTTTTTACATACATATAATATATATATAAGCCTATGAAAATCTTTATCTGGGGAATCTGAGATAAACACGTCTACAAGTAGTTTTACTAAATATGAAAATAGTTGCTTTTGTATTTTAGTGACATCCAAAGCCGCATGCGAGAATTAAAAAAATGGAAAATATAATAAATTATGTTAACTAGCTACAAATACAGATGATGTTCGGTTGTTGTGTTTTTTAAGAATTTTTTGTATTTTGAGAATTTTTAGATAATATTAAATTTATTGGTATGCGTGTTGTAGTTATTTTTATGCAGTATTAAAAATAATGTTTGGTTGTATAATTTTTTATATTCTGAAAATTTAAAAAAATCTCCTGACCGAACAGTCAGGGAGAAATTGAAAAATGGACAAAGTCATTTTTAAATTTATAAATACTACCAATTCTTAAGGTCATTTTTAATACCTTTACTTGATAATTGTTCCATTTGTATGAAACGGAAGATTTATATATATTTCCGGATTAATTAAATCCTGATAAATTAATTGAGTTCTAGCTAAGCAAACCACGTTGACGGAGAGAAAATTTAACTAATTACATGCTTTAATGGCATGTTTGAGCCCCAATTAATTGAGCTCAAAATTTTAGGTTTAGTACTAAAAAATTCACCACATAATTTTTTATTATTATAATATTTATTAAAAATCTTCTCTTTTCACTTTTTCACCAACTCCCATAACATTTCTTTACTTTATAATATTTCTCAAACTCCGATACCCAAAATTTTCACCCTCAAACATACCCTAAATAGTGCGTTTGTGTACCAAAATTTTACCCCCTCTAAAATTTTAACACAATTAAATATTACAATATAATCTCTCTCTCCCATCAAATCATTACTATTTACTACAAAAAAATATAAAAAATTACTTCTCTCTTCACTTTTTCACTAAACCCAATACCTAAAATTTTAACAACACTAAAATTTTACAACACAAACACAATAGAGGTCCTAGACAATAGATTAAGGAGGAGAGACGTGTCGCTGTCTTGCCCGGAAGTCAGGTGCTACCTTATTTTATTAGCTAGGGGGATAAAAAATAAATTATGTTTTCATGGGCCAATACGTCGGTTGTTGCGCCTAAAAAAGATTGGGCTATGATTAAGGTATTGTCCACGCCATTAGGAAAGATCTAATAGTTTAAAAATTACCCATTGGGATCTGATCAATGTTCCGAAGCTTTTTGGCCGTAGGATCGTGGTAGCTCCAACCTCTTTCCATGAAAAAAATCGAGCATAAACTAAGAACCGCAGTGGTTTGGTTGGAGAGGGCTTTCGTTTATATAGACGTTCGGGAGCTAAAATTTGTGCTCTAATTATTATAATTATTAGAGTCTCACATTGATAAAGTAATATGAGCTATTGTAATTAAAGATTTATAAATAAAGTCTCTCTGTAATCTTATCCTTACATCAGTGAGTATACTAATCTGCCTAATTAGGCATTCTCACAATGGATCTAGGTCTATTGATCGAATCAAAAGGCTAAAGGACCTTAAAAGAAACCCAAGATTTCGTTATCATCTCTTTCAGTCTTAGAATAGGCTTGAAGCAATAGGCCGAGGCTTTATATAATGTCAAGAGCCGTAAAACACATAAACTACAAAAATGCATATTTCAAATTTCAGTACGTACTTATTAAATTGCGTCCTCACGAAATTATGAAATTACAATTCTCTAAACTCCGTGGTTATTCGTATGATAGATCAAGCAAAATACGATTAGTCTTTGAATCGGCGAGGCTACGTCGATTTGATGTGTGATGGATGCCCTTTGGAGGATTCTTGAAGCTTGTGTGACTTCACTTCACACCAGCTTGAAAAGCCTCAAAAGGGTTTCCTCTACGTGAGCTTATAAGGAGATCAGATGAAGTCAAGTAACCAAAAAAATACACCTCCAAAAAGTGGAGAAAAGGTGTGGAGAAAAGCATTGCGAATTTGGTAAGAAATTCTTCCGAATGAGATTGTTCATCTTTTGTATCACTTTAGATCCACTTTCCTCCGAAATGATGTCAAGAAAAGAGGTAATCAGCCTGCATATATTATAGCCTTCCTTTTCTTTTCTTTTGGTTTATTTTCTGAGTGAGTGGGTAGCAATAGCCCTTTACGTCAATCTCTGCATCCTTAGCAAAAGCATGATTATAGGTTTCGACTTTCGATTGAGGTGTTTGATATGATACCCAGCCCATTATTGAGGGCCACCACCATTCTTCCGGAAGAATTTTGATTTGTAGGGTGCTAGATCGACCGAGCCCAAGAAACTCATCCCAAGCTGACACAGTGATCCTACCTTTTTCGAGTAGGCGGATTAGCCATCCCATGGGCCATTGCAGCCCCCTTAAACTAGGTGCCCCTTTTGTTAAAAAAAAATATTTCCAAAATTCTTGGACTGCCTTAAATAGCAACGAGATTCTATTGTTTTTATTAATCCAGATTTGAATCTTTTAATTAAAATGAAGGTGTAATTGCAACCAAAGTCTCTATACACTTTCATATTAAACTCTAACAGAGGAGCCCTTATATCTATATATATATGTTTAATAAGCTATCCTGTAAGTTGAAGGGACTAATTCCGAGGGAGTTCATGATCATGCTTCGTTATTATTATTATTATCCCTAATTAGACGGGTGGGATTTTAGCAAATAGTTTTATGACCCTTTAGGCTTTTTCTGGAGTTAATTGGCTAAGAATTATTAATTAACCCCTAATGCCATACCCTTTCGGTTGAATGATATCTTTGATTATTCATCAGTACTTGAGAAGTATAAATTAATTAAGAGTACACAATACGCAGCCTAACTAATAAGAATTTATTAATCATTAATATATATTAATCAACAGTCAAGCAGCTCTTCCAATCTCCTCCATGAGCATAATATTAATATATAGGAACTTAAATCATTAACTGTTTGTCCTCAATCTCTATACGTCTCCAAGTAGCACAAACGATACAAGCTCGCTCGACTCCAGCCTGCCTATATGACATGACCAATCAATAGAGCACATCCCACAATGTCAAAGATGAAGGTCTGTTAGCTTTAATGAAAGAATTAAGAGAATTAAATATATGTCTAATCTATTTAATGATGACTAGCACGGACTTTTATATTGTTATGAAGCAAAAAGAAAGAGAAGAAAGAACCCCGAGGCCCGCGCCCCACCAAAAAAAAAACGAGAAAGAATGGACAAAGTCAATATCGCATCAAACATAAGTCCTGTCGTTTTGATATTAGGATAATAAACATAAATCAACTAAATTGTTTCCGACCTTAAATCCCAAATAGCTCTAAAAGGCCCACCATCTAGAAACGAATAAAAACTTCCCAAATCAAATTCATTTCATGCAATTTTCTGACCCAAAACCCTGAAGCCCAAGCCCCTTCCTGAACATCCAAATGGACCATAAAAAGAATAACTTGAAAATTGACCTTTGGGAGCTTTTTGTCGTTTTTCTTACCTCGGGGGGCTTATTTTAACTTTTCAATACTACAGTTGTGTTTGTGTTGTAAAATTTTAGTGTTGTTAAAATTTTAGGTATTGAGTTTAGTGAAAAAGTGAAGAGAGAGATAATTTTTTATATTTTTTATAGTAAATAGTAATGATTTGATGGGGAGAGAGATATTATATTATAATATTTAATTGTGTTAAAATTTTAGAGGAGATAAAATTTTGGTACACAAACGCACCCTACATTGACTTTGAGCACAATTATGGCTAAAAATAATAACTTGAAAATTGAAAGTAAGAAAGTACTAGGATGTTGGACTATTTTTTTATTATCACTCTTATATTTTAAGATGGATGACTTTTATTGAATTTTGACATATTAGGATCCTCAACAATACTCTATTCAAATTGTATGATGTAATTATGGAAAGAGATAGATATAGCATATAGGTTCTACGAAATTGAATGTTGTGCATGTAGAGTTTTCAAAAATATGAACCCTAGAACATTTAATGCTGATCGTGTCTCCCTAGAACATTTTTTTTAGATTCTTCCACTCTTTCAGTCAAAGCACGTTACAATCACAATCCCAACTTGCCTTCCCTAACACGAAGAAGCAAAAATCATACATATCTGGAATCCCATGTAAGCCCATTACACTATGAGCCCCTCACAGCCCTAGGAATGGTCTTTTTCAAATTAAGTAGTGATCTCAATTGCTTAGAAAAAAAAAAGTAGTGATCTCAATGAGAATCAGATTCGTTTCAGCCAATCTCTTTCGCTTCCAACATTGAGATGGTGCGTATGTCAATGTCATGATGAGCTGACAGACATATACATGCTAACATGCGTATGCAAAACAAAAATCTTATGGTTTCTGTACGACGACAACGTTACACGCCATAAAGCTGGTTACTCACACTGTTCACACCACCCATCCACAGTTGTAGTTTCCTTTCCGAGTTCTTTGCTGCGCTATATATGAAAACGCCAGAGTACATCATGTAGTAGCTTTTATGGCTTTGAAGGGAAGGCGGATGGAGTGCTGCAGAGTCCTGATGATAGCTATTGTGGCACTGATGCTTCTATTCCCGGTTACTGATGCTTGGGGAATTGATGGACATTACATAGTTTGTAATATTGCTCAGGTCCTTAACCATCTCTCTCTCTCTCTTTCTGTGAGTGCGTGTCACGCCTCGGTCATATTTATGCCATGTGGGTTTTTTGTATCTGGAAAAACAGTCGCGCTTGAACAAGGCAGCAGCGGATATAGTGCAAGAGCTGCTTCCAAAATCTGCAGAGAATGACTTGGGAAGTGTGTGTTCATGGGCAGATCAGGTCAAGTTTCGTTATCACTGGTCAAGCCCCCTTCACTACGTGAATACCCCTGATGTTTGCAACTACAAGTTCGAGAGTGAGTTCCCAGTCTCTCTTGCTGCCTCAATTCCCTTTTCTCTTTCTTTCATTGTCTATGAAATGGGTAGGGGAGGTTAAAAACTGTTATCCTGCTTTGAACTAGACCGTAAGGCAGGCTAATTTAGCATCACAATTTTATAGACACGTTTAAGATCTTAATGATGTAGGATGCAGTACCACGTTAAGTGGACCAGATTTGTGTTATTGTAAACAGTCGTTTACTCTTCAGGGGATTGCAAGGATGACAATGGAGAGCAGGGGAGGTGCGTTGCAGGGGCAGTCCAAAATTACACCAAGCAGCTGTTAACTATTGGCAGCAATAAGGGGAGTTCATGTAAATTCTTGAACCAAAAACTAAAATATTTAGTCCAATCGCTTTACTGGTTATTTTCGCTCTATAAAAAGTGCTCCTCTTATGGATGTTCTGCTTGCTAACGCTAGTATGCTGGCCAAATAGCGTTTCTAATATGAATTTACTGTGACCATATCAGATAACCTCACCGAAGCTCTTCTCTTTTACTCTCATTTCATGGGAGACATTCATCAGGTATTGCACAAGATAAGCGAGTAGATATATGTATATATGCCTAATATTTCTGAATTTTCTGCGTGATCATCACCAACATGAAATTTTGTGAGTCCTAAACTAGAGTACTTTTTTTGTCACAGCCTCTACACGCGGGATTTGCTTCAGACAAGGGAGGGAATACGATTGAAGTTCACTGGTACACGAGAAAGCAAAATCTTCACCATGTGAGTCTACTGTTGCCAGCTTAATTTATCTGCCTTCTACAAAGAGCTGCATTATTTATGAACTCTCCACTCATACTGATGCATACAGATATGGGACGACAACATAATAGAGACAGCAGAAGAAAGGTACTATAATTCAAATGTGGCCGGCATGATCGATGCAATTCAGAAGAATATTACGGTAAGCCTATTTGGGGGGTTTTTATTGAACTATTAGACTTAGTCCTTGGTATTTGTTATTTGTTATCATCGACCCTAATGTGTTTTCAATGTTATTTCTAATTTAATTATGAATGCAGACGGAATGGGCAGATCAAGTTAAGGACTGGGAGAGCTGCAGCTACACTGATACAACATGTGCAGACGTGTATGTTTCATTCACAACCCCTGTTCACTGGTTCAGTAATTAAGGTGCTAAATTTTACATTTTCCATGAACCTAGTTGCCTAAAAGCCACCTCTTCTGCCTGAGATCATCTTTTGATCTTAGAAAAGGTAGCTTTAGACGTCATCTCGCACTTGATTTGTATTCTTTCCTGTTCTAACTACCATAATCGCAACCAGATGTGCATTTGCAGAGACGGATACATTGTTCCCTGTTACTTTCCTGCCACTTTTCTGTTTCAATTTACTGACAATGGGACGTCGCTCTTTTCATTGATCCTTGCTTCTGAAGTTTTTTGACTCTCTATAAAGAAACTTAGGCTAGATCATATATTAAGCATGTCTTGATCACCGGATCAGCATCCCACGGCTGTTATAGATACGGATAAAGAGTTTAGTTCTATGCAGATACGCATCTGAAGGCATCCAAGCTGCCTGTGACTGGGCATACAAAGGTGCTGCCGAAGGTTCAGTTTTGAAAGGTAACAAGAAAATACTTACGAGTTCATCAGTTGTGCGCTTTCATTTGTTCTTCAGTAAAAGTGTATCGTATGGGATCTATTTGCAGATGAATATTTCCTCTCCCGGTTACCAATAGTCAATACGCGGTTGGCTCAAGCTGGAGTTCGATTGGCAGCCATTCTAAACCATTATTTCAAGTGATAATACTTGTTTCCTCTTTATCTCTGGGATTATATGGCGCATGACTGAAGCTTTAGGCCATAGAAGTGGTCCATCAGTATGAAAAAAAAAAAAAAGGGTTCTAGCCATTGCTTCTGCAATGTATAAAGTATCACTCCTTTTTCTGCGTGACATTGATAAATGATAAATTAAACGCTGCTTTCTCGTATCTTCTAGCTACAGCTTTGCCACTGCGTTTCATCATCCACTGCGTTTACAGAACATTAGACTCAATATCTGAAATTAAACACATTCCAGACCTCCGACAGTATTCTGACTCTGCAGTTACATCCTGAATTGTATAACGTTTCAGCGAACTCTGATGAGTTATCTCAAACAGTCGAAGTAGGAAATGGCCCTAAGGTTTGACTCTTTCAGTACATGCTAATGAGAAGCGAACGTTTGTATAGGGCAGAGCATAGGTTCACAACTTTTTTAGGAGCTTTTTTGTGGCAAAACTCCACATGGGTCCTAGTGTCCTGTTCTGAAAATTGGCTTTACGTCTTTCTTGTTTGTTGCCTCATGCTACACTCACTTGTCCAAAACACATAAACATCAATCAACTTTCAACTTGCATCAGTCATCAAAGCAGGTTACTGTTTATGCTGTTTGTGCTACTGAAACGGTGGACATCAGTAGTTTAGAAGCTTACCTTTTTCCCTTACAAGCCACGTTGAGTAGTACCATTGCCCCAATTGAAGTGGGATTGCTTCTATAGTTAAAAAATATGTCAACTTAAAAAAGGGCTTTTTATCTCGTCTCCTATATTTTTAGATATCACTCTTCTTGCTATCTCGCAGTCATTTTTCTCCTCGAAACCAAGTAAATTAAAAGGCTGCGAGATCAAAATTCCATCCAATATGTCACCTTTGATTCTGAAAATTGACAGCATCTATAGAACATCGAGAGTGACTAGCTATTTAAACAAATCCCACACAATACACATTGTCATGACTCCGCAGTTTAACTTCCATTACAAACCGTATCAAACATTTCTGTGAACTCTGTCATGAATGAACTCTATATTGCGAATGTAGCACACTTGCTGCTAAGGTTTCTTCACAACAAGGACAGGGCACTTTGCATTCTGAACACAGTAGCTGCTCACGCTCCCCAGAAGAGCCCTGTGTCATCACAATGTTATCAGTAGTCGATAATGGGATGACCTCTTTTGCGATTGGATTCGAACTATCATGGAAAGCATATTCTAATTGCCAATCTGATCTCATGCGCTATTCAGAGAGTAGAGCACTAGCCCTCACCAATTTGTATAAGAACCTAAACTAAGAAGGGCAAAGATTGAGCTTGCAGAATATATGGATCGGAAAAACCAAAAGTCAGTTGCGTTATATAGAAGTTAACAAAGCATCACTTGCATGTGCAAAGTGGAATAAAGTGTTCTTTGGCTCCTCAAGGTAGGTCTCAAATCATATTCAACAGACGTCACAAGTATGCAAGGCAACTATGCAATGTTTCTACTGCACTTTGCTACTACAAGTTACATCACAGGGAAAAGATTTATGTCCTGTTTACTGTTACTCAAGTGAAATAGGGAAGAATTTCCCTCTAGCTATAGACTTCAAGTTAAGCAGTTCCTAACAAATTTTTTAGCGAATTAAAATTAATATGAACAAAGAAGGAAAAATCCTACATTAGTTAGAGTGTGCGCTTTCAGTGTCTGATGTATCTAAACCCATGTTTACATGATCTTAACATTGAGATGTAACCATCGACTGGTTTTGGACGTGCAGTTTTATTTAGATACATCATCATGAGTTGTAAACATGGGGTTTCATTTGTCTATATGGATACATATTGTATCATTAACCACTTCACTATTTTATCAGGATTTCGAACTAACCTTTTCAGTTTTCCAAGGCCACGCTCACCCAAAACAAGCAAGTTGATGTTGAACTTTTGAACTGCATTACATATGGCTGTACTAGGATCCCCAACCTCTGTAAGTGTCTCCGCGTTTACCTACAAAAGTAATATCAATAAACCACCAATCTCAGCATGGGTGTGCTTTAAAGGAGGAAACAATAGGAAATTGCATGTTTGTATCGGAAAATGTGAGCTCTCGAGCATGAGTATCACTGACTGATATCCAAAGTAACTAACTTCTCAAATCCACTAATCAGATTTATTAGACTGAGTTCGTGAGGTGACAAATTAATTTGTATATGGCTTATGCTATTCCCGTTAACCAACTCGGGGCAAATGGATTATCTGATGGTAAGAAAAAGCAAAGTGAGAACACATGGCACAGAAACTGCTGTGATATTTATTCTTCCTTCAACTATTATTCCATCATCTTTCCAAACTTGCATGAATGATGATTCAGGATTCTCGTGTTGCAGTGAAAAAGAAACTTAGATACACTTAATGTAGAGTAAAAGGTATTCGCATTCTACTCGATAAACATAATAATAGACATTAAGAGGAGAGACCGAACCATAAAACAATCGTAAGAAGTGAAAAATTGAAATGGAAACTTCTAAGAATGAATTTCAGCCCTCGAGTCACCTAATATGAATTTGACATGTCACTACCTTTTACACCAGGACAATTAAGAAGTAGTTTACACTAGGCTATTAGGAACCTTACATGATCAGTTCTGGACTGCCATGGGTCTTACACTTAGTCATTGATGCCCATACTACCTAAAGTAGTTCTGAAAGCCTACATCAGCTCAATGGTTAGCATCAGACTCCAACCCTTTTGGAAATCGTTGTTAACAAATAAGCCATATGTCTGTAAAAAGGCTGTCAAAAAATAAAAGAGAGAAAAAGAAAGAAGGGAGACATATGGTCACATTTTGAGACGCAAAGCATTATGTGTAAATGGTGACAACCTATGAAGCAAACGGAAAATAATATACTGAGAGCTAGTGCAAACCGTTCCAATGGTGAAATAAAAATCACTAACAATATAGGAAGCAGTGTTTCCAATTGTAGCAAAGGGCCGAGGGAAGGCTTTACAAAGATACAAGGAATGAAGAGGGTTCATGTATTATGTAGAGGTTTCAACGACTGGATTGTTACTACAGGAATCGTATTACAAAGTCATCGTTTCTGCTCATATTTATTGCTGACCTCTTATGCATTTGATAAAGGAAATGAGCAACTTCCGTATGACCTGAACTAATAGGACAGTGCCACCAAGATAGTCATTCTCTGTTACAAGAATAGCAACGCACAAAGAAACTCCAGAATGTTTCCAGAGCTCCATCCAACTTTGGACAAGGCCTTATATGATATTGAAATTGAGAGTCCATATTTTAATCAATAGCTTATAAATAAAACCTCTATGTAACCTCATTAAATATAAGTGAGAAAATCAATAAGTCCAGTTGGGCCTTCCACAGTAGATGTAGGTCTACGGACCGAAATACTTAAATTTGTATCTCACTTATCTCTTTTCTCCCTCTCTTAGTATAAATAATTTTTCTCAGTTTAAATTTTTATTTCTAACATGGTATCAAAGCAAAGTTTTCGGCATCAGTCCGTTGATCTTTCAGCTTCAGTCTGACAACCATCCGGCTTCAGTCCGGTGACCTTCCGGCATTATTCCAGCGACCTCCCTACGAACTTCCGACGTTGTTATTTTCCCTTGAATTATTTTTTTGCAAGTTCAAACTCAACATATGTCCACCTTGAGTTTGCGGGGAGTATCAAAGTTGAGAGTCTCACATTGCTAAAGCAATGTGGGCTATTGTAATTAATGACTTATAAATAAAGCATCTATGTAACCTCATCAAATATAGGTGAGAAAATCAATAAGTCCAGTTGGACCTTCTACGGTGGATGTAGGTCTACGGACCGAACCACTTAAATTTGTATCTCACTTACCTCTCTTCTCTCTCTGAGTATAAATAATTTTTTCTAAGCCTAAATTGTTTGTTAGAGAGAGGAATGAAATTTGGTGACTTACCCCATGACTAGCACAAATCTCCTTAGCTTTCTCCAGAAAAGCCGATGTAAGCTTCTTATTATTTTCTTTGACAGAGTTAACAAACTCTGGAGCTGCAATACACAGACATATATAACCTGTTAATAGAAACTCCAGCATCTTGAATAAAATTTTACCGTTCCCGTCAGCATATAAATACAGATAGTCCCATCAGTAATATAAGGGGTTGATACAGGGTCGAAGAAAGCCCTAAATTCATCATTTGTCCCATCTTCTAATAGAGGAACACTAGAGAACATAAAAAGAGAGACAAAGAACTTGAGGAACTTAACTGGCTGAAACAGGGCAGTACATCCGAGCAGACCCAAGAGACGCGGCGAAGGTGTAACTACTTTTGGTTGGAGGCTGAGCCATGAAGATCACGAGGGGAGACTTCGTTATTGATTCTTTGAGATTTTCAAGCACCCACATGAGAGCGTAGTGACTGTAGTCGCTCTCATCAATGGCTACCATCACGTTCCTCTCAGCTCCTCCTCCTCCGAATATCTCAGCCATTTACTTAGGTTTAGGCTTCAAATAATGACAAAAGGCAAATCCTATATGCCACACAATAAGTCCGAGAGTACGATGTTTACCGGAACTGGGTGTGGTAGTGTGGTTTATGTACTGTTGTTGTAGGCATCTTTGCTATGAGTTTCAGGGTTTTAGCCCCTGTTTTGTAAGTGGTAGTTGGGAAAAAACAAAAGAGCGGGTTTTTTAGGTCAAAACGGCCAGTCAACCTTGGAGTTATGGTCCCATTTGACAGTAACTTGTAACGGGAAATGGATAAGGATTGTGGTTGTGGTTGTCAATCCAATCGTCCACCTTAAATATCAAACACCAATAAAATTATCTTTCTATTGTTTATGGAGCGGAGGCCCCATGAAAGACTTTTCGAACGATCCCTAGTAATGATTATGACCCACAGACAATAATTCCTGATGGGTATGTAATCTGCGGCCCATGCACAAGAAATGGCTCTGGGCCAGAGATTGGTTCGAGATGCAGCAAAAGTCCATGATAGAAGGGCTTATTTCTAGAAGGCCCAACCATAGAATGAAAGGATAATTCAAAATAAGAAGCCTCATTAAATTGAACCTGTCAAATCACACCCATGGAAATCGGAAAGAATACCCTAATGGCCTGATATAAGGAAGATAATTTTCTCCGATTTTACTAACACGTTATGCGTAGAGCCCGGTCAAAGGAGAATCGCCCAAATACCATAGAGTGAAAAAATATCCGCTAAGGAAATAATTCACCACAATATTCGAGATGCTAACAACCCCAAAATCCTGATAGGAAGGGGAAATCAAGCACCAGTTTCGCCCTTACATAAATTTCATGGGACTACTCCAACCCCTATAAAAGGAGACAGTACACATTCCTCTAATCCTTAATAAAATACAAATTATTCACTCTCAAAACGCTTCACACGCTCTTATTATTCTATTATTCAACACTTTAAATTCCTAATCTCTCTTTCCTCGGAAGATATTGTTACCATTTTATCTCATACTGCAGATCTCATGTAAAAATAATAATGTATTTTACCTAATTTACCGTAAAACTATTGTAGAAGTAGAGATTGGTACATTTTCGCTGTTATCTAAGGTGTCCTAGGGCCCGGCCCCTCCAATTTACTTATTAAAATGGAGTTTTATGCATCACTCACGAGATAGTGCGACAATCCTGAGGTATTAATCTCTTTGACACGCTTTAATTGTTGAATGCACCCATTATATGGTGATTTTTGTATCTTGGAATTGTTTCCTTAAAACTTTTCTAGAGGCAACATGAATAATAAAAATATCTAGTCGGACCCAATGCAATTTGATTGAACAACTGTCGTAGAAACGATAAGTTAATAAGCGTTTAAAGAGAGAACTCGTACATATTACATGGATAGTAAAAGGGTGATGGGGATGTTTCATAAGAAATTAGTGCAAGCGACCCATTTGATGAACTGAATTGCCAAAATTTTCTTTGGATTTAACAGAAAAGAATTCGTCCCCTTTTCAATTCAATCCCACAGATTTCTGTCAAATCCGTCTAGATATTAGGGTGTTATATGACTATGGGCCATATTTTTGCCGAATCTTGCGGATAAAGTAAGGGAGTCATACTCTTTGGGCCCAGAGGGAGTCTAATACTTATCTTCTGGAGATAAAGCCCTTTTTGTTGATATCATTTCCTGCACAGCTACACCTGACAGCCATTTACAAAGAGGATACTCTTATCTAGGAATTCAGGGGAAAGAAAAATCCTCTTTGGGGGACAGGAGGAGGCAAATTTGATGATTCAAAAGGATTTGGGTTCAGTATGTTGTGTACCTCCTTAATGTGCAATCTATTTTTCTTTAACGAGGCCACGTGCAGTCATCTCTCTTTCATCATGGGCCAAAAGGTCTCTTTACTGGAGCCGCCGGCACAAGCAATGAGCAATCGGCGACCAGTAGGCCAGCAATTTGGATAGTGAAATATTTGGTTCTGGTTTATTAGAACCTGTAATAATTATCATACTGTTCCAAAAGTCTCTGGTACTGCATCAAAGTACTCAAAACCTTATAAGTTTTGAGTTTTGGACAGGAGAAGTCCTGTATTTTTTTTTGTCGGTTGCTTCACGACAAGAAGAACAGGGCACTTTTAAGTCTTTCTTCACGCAACATTCTCTCAAACTCCCCCACCCATGCCCTGCGTCAACAAATTTGCTTTGTATTTCACAGAACTCCACATGCAGATCCAGTGCCTTGAAAATAGAACTCGCTTGATGACAAATCAAGAAGACCAGGTCCCAGGAGGCGGCCAAATACAGCTAGAATACATCTAGAATAAAATATCCTATATCATCTCATGGGGTACAAAGACATGACATCTAGAATAAAATATCCTATATCATCTCATGGGGTACAAAGACGTGACCATTTGTTTTTCCTTGTCTAATGGGAATAATAAGAAGTTAACGGAATTGAGTTTCTGCATGTAGAGCCCAGGGTTTCCTCTTCTTCGGTGTGGAAAGGTATTCTCACGTCCCTCAATTGCTCAAGGTCGATGTTTCTTGGTAAGCAATGGTGATACAATACGTACCTGGATGGATCCATGGATTCCATCTCTTTTATCCTTTATTCCTAAACCGAAGAATGGTCTACGAAGGCTTAATTCAGCCTCACTTGTGAGTAATTTCATCATTGCCTCTTCTAGATCGTGAGATGTCAATCTCTTACATAATACTTTTGATTGCCTCTCTGTTAATAGTATTCTACAACTTCATCTCCCACCTGTTGGTACGTCTGATAAAATGGTGTGGACTCCTGATACGCATGGTCTCTTTACTGTCAAATCTGCATACCGACAGCTATCCTTCAATCGGTCTTCAATTTTGGGATCAGGTCCATCTATTAATTGGAAGAAATTGTGGAAGCTTAATATGCATGAGAGATTAAATGTTCTTTTATGGAAGGTGGCGTGGGATATTTTACCTACTCGTCACAAGATCGCACAACATTTGAAATCTTCTTTTCAATGAGAGTCTTCTTGTCTTCTTTGTGGGGATAGTTTGGAAACTACTCACCATCTTCTGTTTAATTGTTCTTATGCACGACAGATCTAGCGTCTTTCTCCCTGGAATTTCAACATTGAATTCTTCCAATAGAGCTCTATTCATGATTGGATTAATTGTATATTAGATCCATCTCGGTTTCTTGCTATCCCGACTAGTGACATCCATTCATTTCAATTGTTTGCTATTCTGATGTTGGATTTCTTGTGAATGGCACGGAACAAGATCTTACATGACAATCTTCGTCTTGTACCTTTTGTCATTCTACAACAAATCTTAAATTCTCATCTGGAACATTTAGTTGCATGGCATACTGCCCCCAAACTTCTTCATTCTATCCCTTGTAAATCCGTTATGCCAGGGATGTATCACCGGTTGACCTTTGATGTTGCTGTTCGACCTTCCTATTCTATGGGTGCAGCAATTCTCTTTCATTCAAATGGTGACATTCTCAAAGCTTGGACTCACCGTTCTATGTCTTCTGATCCTTTGATTGGTGAAGCTGAAGTGGCTTTCTTAGCCTTATCCAAAGCATGTGACCTCAAACTCTCTTCTTTGGTGCTTCAAGGTGACTCCGCTATTGTTATGGAATGTACCCTTCTTTATCAGCTGTAGGGATCGTCTGCAAGCAAAATGTACCTCTGGAAAATTGCATCACTCATTCACAGTCTTCATTCGCTTCTGTTATCTATTCATGTATTTCATCCTTCTCTGATCCTCCGAGCTCTCAACTCGAAGGCTTATTCATTAGCAGTCTGGGCGGTTGCCCACTCCTTCTCAGGAGATGTTCCTTCGTATTTTCTTTTTAACTGTGGACGGTGGAAATTTAGTGGTGTTGCATCGCCTTAGGGTATCTTTTTCTTTTTTCCTTTTTTTGCTTTAGTAGTTTGTTGTACTTATGTACTCTTCAATATATAAGATGTATGGTTTAACAAAAAAAAAAACTTGTTAAAGGACTCTTTATATTGGTCGAAGATCAAGACATGGCGACCTATTCACTAAAAGTAGATTGATTTTGTACCTTTTTTTGGGCTGAATTGACTATTCTCCCCTTGAAATCCCCCGTGTCAATCACTTACATTCCTCTCATTAGACCATATGTATACCACTCATAGCTACCTTTCTAACGCGATTATTTTCTAATAATTACTGTTCCTCACAAGTTACATTAATTTGTTGACCAGCAGTATCTCGACCCTTAACTATCAAACTGTTGTAAATATTATGCATTTTTTTTAGGAGAAAGCTGCATCCAGTACCGGACCAATGATTTCAGTTATACATTCGGAATTTTTTTAAGCACGAAAACCCTAGGATTGGAACAGTGGATCCAATTATAGGTCTATGATATCCTAAACTTTACATGGACAATATTAAAATAGTGTACTCTGCAAATTACACCATATAATTTGAGTAAAAAATTACTTATAATCCTAATCCAAAAAAAAAAACCACTTGTAGTTTAACTTGGTTACTAACGTTGGCTTGGGCCACGTTGTTTACACATGCGTTCCTCTCAGCACCTTCTGGACTACCCATGTTTAATCGCTAAGAAATTTCTGCCGGTAACTGCCACTGCCAGGTTTTGGAGGCTAGCTCCCAATCAAACTGCACTGGACCACAGAAACCAGTTGCTAATGTGCAATAACTCACTGTCGACTCACGGACCCAAATGCTTCCCCTATTACATCCTAGTTCGCTACAATAAAAGACGGACTATATAGGAAAGGTCAATTCAATAATCTCCAGGGACCAGGACAGATAAACCAATCACAATTAAGAGCGATCTAATCCTAACTAAAAATGAGTCTTTTGGGTTTTTTTGTACACATTTTGAACACGCAGTGGAAAGGGTGAATACTCATTCGAGTCATTCCCATATGCCTATGCTGAGGCCCCGAGGGAGCGAGAGAGGGGGGGGGGGGGGGGTGCATAGCTTTATCAACTATAATTTGAGCCGCCTTCAATAAAGAAAGGGCCATTTCTTTTTACCCAACTGGAGCACTGCTTAATAGACGTCAAAAAAATATATAACAGTTATTTGTATTGGAAGCAGCGAAAGCAAAAAATAGATAAACGTGAATAAGCAGAGGGAGACCCGAATTTTCAGGAAAAAGAACCGATCAAAAGAAGATGGAGACCCGAAAATCCAGTGACAGGCAAAATTTTAGAGATGAAATCCCCAGTGATCAGAGAGACTCAAGGCCCGCAAATTTCAGAAACACAAACCCAAGATTTCTGGCTTATCCATATCACGGTCTAATCCTTTGAAAAAAAAATTAACATAAAGTGTAAATCGATTAACACATTTATCATTGATTAAAATAATAAAATGTTAGCATTAAGGTATAAAGTGTAAATATATTATAATTTTAAATGTAATTTGTTGAATTTTTAGTTTAGGTGAAAATTTTGTCTATAGTTTAGAGTCTAAAATATATATTTTTTTAATTATATATATGGAGGTAAATATGGATACATTGGTAGTGCTTTCTGACCTTTTCTCTCATGGTCCTTAGGTTATGTTTGTGTTGAAAAATTTTTGGTATTGGGTTTAGTGAAAAAGTGAAGAGATAGGTAATTTTTTTATATTTTTTTGTAATTTTTTTTATCTTTTTTATGGGAGAAAGAGAAATTATATTGTAGTATTTTATTGTGAGTTGGTGAAATATTTTGTAAAATTTTTTATGCAAACACACCCTTAATTTGATTGTTTTCAGAAAAATTTCAGGATGTTAAGTATTATGTGAATATTTAGGTGATGTTTGAGCTTTATTGACATGCGTGTAGAAGGTGTTGACTTGTATTGATACCTGTAAAAAAAATGTAATAATGAGTTGTATTGGTATACATGTAGTAGTAATGTTAGGATTGTTATTTTTTATTTTTTTTATAATTTTTTAAAATATTTTTAGTATTTTTGTCTTGGATGGACATTTCGATCATTTTGTATATTTTCCACTGACTTAACAGATTATTTGAATGATGATGTAAATTGATGATTTTCGAAAGTTAGACGAGGTAAATGTTTTTATAATTAAAGGAGCGATATTTTTATTTTGTCCTATTTAAAGGGCAAACTATGATATTTTTGAATGTACTAATAAGCTAGAATGAGATTTTAGTTGGACTATTACGCTACGCAGGGGCGGAGGGAAGGGGGGCGGCTGCCCCCCCTCAGTTCAAAAAAATATATATATATATATATATAGGTATCCTACTGTCCTACCCCATAATTCGTGCGGTGCTGCCCCCCTCAGTTAAAAAATATATATATATATAGAGGTATCCTACGTCCAACCCCATAATTCGTGCGGTGCCCCCTAAAAGAGTAAGAGTATATAAAAAAAAAATTCAGCCGTCAATTTGTAAAAAGAAATTTTAAAAATTTTATAAAATAAAAAATTGTAAAAGCTGCACGCAGCACCACTGCTGTTTGCAGAGAGATTGCGTACAAGCAACGAAACACTCTTTTATTTTTCAATTTTATCCTTACTTAGTTCTTTTCCCAGTTTTCTTCATCGTTCTCGCCTCTTCTCTCGCCCAACAACAACACGCGAGACACTGGAGCTGGCCATTCCGCTGTTTGCTTGAAGGATTTTGAAGGAAAGTTATGGGTTAGACCGTTGGTGATTCGGTGAATCAGGGCATGCAAATGAGACTTGGTATTCTAAATAATCTTTTCGTTTCTTTTTTGTTTTAATTTTTTTTTGTAACAGAGATCATAAAAAGTTTTCTTTCTGTTTTTTTTGGGCGAAAATGGCCACTAGGAATGACGGATGACCCACTTTCATGAATCATAACTGCCCTTAAACGACATGCTCTCCAAATTTCCAATTATTGGCCAAGTGCCAACTGATGTTTGTATGTCTACATGCGTATTTTCACTCTACAATTGAAATAATTGCAGATTTAATTTATGTTAGGTATTAGGGCTACGTTCATTTCTAAGTTTGTAAGTATGATTACTTTGAAGTAATTATGCAACTACAAGTGTTTTGCCTCTCTTTAATTTGTTGTTGTAGCCTTGTAGGGAGAACATGTAATTGTTGTGTTACCATCGGATGAGTGATGGGGTTTTAAGCTAAATGAAGATAATTCCAACCAATTCACATATTGTTTTGCCTCTCATTATATTTATTTTAATATGTATACTTCCTCAAAATTGACTAGAAATATTTATATGGGGTGTCTTTTATTTGTTAAGGAATGAGGATCCAAACAACAAAGACGAAATCAATTGTGATGCAAAGTTGAGGAGCATTGTTATTTTGTAAGTGTAAAATTCTTGCTTACTTAATAGTTATTTCATTATTATTCTTACTATAATGATTTTGGTTTGTTATATGTTTAAGGATGTGAACTTCAGAACTTGGGATATTGACATATTGGCATATTGGATTCTAGACGTTTTATCAAGTTGAGCAAAGCGCACTTTCTAAATATTTTGCGAACAGGTAATTCATTCCTTAGACCCATGATTTTTATTAGTATTCACATTTTATTTTTTGTTGGTTTGTAGTGATAAATTTACCCAAATACATTTATATTTAGTAAGAATAAATTGACTTGAATCATGAATGCATTGACATTTGATATGAATAAATTTATACATTATTATTCCTATTCACTAAAACTAATAGATAAATAATTTTTCAGGTTTCGTAAATAATTTTATATCACATCATGGGCAAGCCAAAAACAATTGATGCATTTTTTAAGAAAAAGAATGTTGATTCGGGTTCTAAGATGTCTTCCTCGTCTTGTAATCCTCAACCTCTAATTCCTGAGCAAGAGCAGCGCCCTTCTAAGATTCCAAGGATTGAATCTCAAGAAGTTGACATTGCTACTATAGAACGTGATCCAGGAAAACGTATTCAGATATGTGAACATCCAGTTAATCAGCAAGATGAAATTAGAAGAGCTTATCTTAAGGCAGGTCCATATCAATATATTCCTGCAGCTGGTACTGAGTATCCATTTACAGAATTTGGAAAAAATCGTCAACGGTTTTCTTCATCTTGGTATAAGCAATTTCCTTGGTTGGAATACTCTCCTATAACTGATGCTGCATATTGTCTCTATTTTTTTCTTATTAATCAAAATCCAACTGGGCATTTTGGATCTACTGCATTTACTATTGAAGGATTTCGAAATTGGAAGAAAGTAAATGATGGCAACAATTGTGTATTTTTAGGCCATATGGGTAAAGATCCTTGTTCTGTTCATAACAATGCTGTGAAGTGTTGTAACACTTTGATGAATCAAGCACAACATATTGACAAAGTGATGCATGTACAGACTTTAGAACAAAAAAAGAAAAATCGATTACGATTGAGGACATCAATTGAATGCATTCGGTATTTAACATCTCAAGGATGTGCTCTTAGAGGTCATGATGAAGGTCTTGAGTCAAGAAATCGTGGCAATTTTATTGAATTGATAAAACTTGTGTCATTGTTTAATGAAGATGTTGCTGAGCAAGTGTTAGAAAATGCTCCTGGAAATGCCAAGTATATTTCACCTACTATTCAAAAAGAGATTCTTCATGTATTGGCAAGTAGGGTGCGAAGTGCAATTCGTGAAGAAATTGGTGATTCAAAATTTTGTATCATAGTAGATGAAGCTCGGGATGAATCCAAAAGAGAACAAATGGCTCTCATTCTAAGATTTGTTGATAAAGAAGGTTTTATTATAGAGCGATTTTTCAGTATTGTGCATGTTAAAGATACCTCTGCCTTGACTCTGAAGAAGGAAATATGTGATGTTCTTGCTTGTTACAATCTCAACATACAAAATATTCGAGGGCAGGGATATGATGGTGCTAGTAATATGCGTGGTGAGTTTAATGAATTACAAGCTTTATTTCTTAAAGATTGTCCTTATGCATATTATGTACATTGTATGGCTCATCGACTACAACTAGTATTGGTTGCAGCAGCAAGAGATGTGTTGCCAGTTTGTGATTTTTTTATGAAACTAAGCTCCATTGTTAATGTTGTTGGTGCCTCTTGTAAGCGCAATGATGAACTACATGCCAATCAAGCAGCTGAAATTGCACATTTAATTGCCATTGATGAACTTGAAACCGGAAGAGGGGCAAATCAAATTGGTACTTTGAAACGAACTGGGGATACAAGGTGGAGCTCTCATTTTAATTCTGTGTGTAGCTTGAGAAGGATGTTCAATACAACTTTGAAAGTTCTTCAACACATCGCCAGTGAAGGATCAGTTACTTCTCAACGTTGTGAGGCTAATGCATTATACACTACTATGGTGTCATTTGAGTTTATTTTTGTATTGCATTTAATGAAGGAACTCATGGGGATAACTGATACTTTATGTCAAGCATTGCAACAACAATCTCAAGACATACCAAATGCTATCCATTTGGTTAAAGCTACACAGACATTGATTCAAAGGTTGAGAGAAGATGGTTGGGATACTTTTTTAGGGGATGTGAAAATATTCTGTGAAGTACATGATATTGAAGTTCCTGATATGAGTGCTCCATACACGACAAGTCGAGGTAGGTCTCATACTAAAGGAGATCCTATTACATTTGAGCATCATTATCGAGTTGATATATTTATGGTTGCAATAGATTCTCAGTTACAAGAACTAAATAGTAGGTTTACTTAGAAAGCAATGGAATTTCTTACTCTTAGCTTAGCTTTGGATCCTAAGAATGCATATAAATATTTCAATGTTGGGAATATCTGTGATCTTGCAGAAAGATTTTATCCACAGGATTTTACTGAGCGAGAAAGGATTCATTTAAGGAGCCAATTGCAACTTTTTATGATTGATGTGCCTCAATGTCCCGATTTGATGAATCTGTCAACGATTTATGAGTTATGCCAAAAACTAGTGGAAATGAACAAGTCGAAGATTTATTATTTGATTGATAGATTAATTCGTCTTGTGTTAACGCTTCCAGTTTCAACAGCTACTACAGAACGGGCTTTTTCAGCTATGAAAATAGTTAAAACAAGACTTCGCAACAAGATGGAAGATGATTTTCTTACAAATTCCTTGATCATCTACATTGAAAAAGAAATTGCCTCAACTTTTAGTACAGAAATGTTGATAGATAATTTCCAAGACATGAAAACTCGCCGAGTTGCATTGTAATAGGAAAGTTGTGACTTTTTTGTTTTTGTTTTATATATCTATGTTTAAGTTGATAGGATTTTTTTTTGCATATTTGTCTTTAGTTATTAGACAATATTGATATATTGAAAATCTTGTTTGAAATTTTTTTTTCGCATAATATTTAATATTTATTTTTAATCATATTATTTAAAATAATTTTTGTTTCTGCCCCTATACAAAATTTCTGGCTCCACCACCGACGCTTCGATAGACCGGGACTCGTTGGACGGATCATATTATGACCTATTGATAAAAAGGTAACTAATATTAACTCTCCCCTAGTAAACAAAAGACTCCTAATACAAGTACGGGATAAGACCATGAGAGTTTTGATCCTTGAAACGATATTCTATTTTTCTTCTAAGCGAAACGATATCTCATGGAAGAATACTTTTCTTTCGACTAGGAAAAAAAAAAGAGTACTTATCTTTCTAATAAGATATATAATTCTCGGAAGAAAATGAAGAGTAGTCGATACTTTTTCATGGGAAAGCGCGCCACTAAATGTGGTCGGGGCCCAGACACTGCCATTCCACGCCTCAATCAACTGAAACCGGTCCTTCCATTTACCACCTCCTTCACAACATATTCCCCCACGTGCTATAATACCCCCCGGTTCTCTGATCCCTTATACCCCCACGTGCTCAAATTCTCCTGTCAACATTTTCTTCTTCGTCTTATTTCTCTCGTCCGCACTGCTTTCTCTGTCTCTCTTTTTCTCTCTCATCTCTGAAAATGGATTTGCACAAACTTCTTTTCTTGCTCGCAAACTCTATGGTCGTTTTGGATTCCATAATTCCATTTGGGGAGTCAATAATGACCACCACCGACGACGACCGGTCGTTCTTCGACCCCAGCTGCTGCATCGCTCCCAAGCCTTCGGCGGCTCAAAAGAACCGGACGGGCCGATCAGCGGCCGCTTCCTCTCAGACTCTATTGCCTTCGGGCTGCGAGGTCTGGACGAAGGCCTGCTCGGAGGAGGTATTGGGCTTAGCGAGACGGCCGGAGACGGCGGAGTGGATCAGGAGCCTGAGGAGGAGGATCCACGCCAACCCGGAGCTCGCTTTCGAAGAGTTCGAGACCAGCAGGTTGATCCGCGACGAGTTGGACCGCATGGAGATTAGGTACAAGTACCCGTTAGCGAAGACGGGTATACGGGCTTGGATCGGAACCGGCAGCCCGCCGTTTGTGGCTATCAGAGCTGACATGGACGCACTCCCAATTCAGGTTCTTTTTTCAGTTCTTATTTTCAAAAGTGAATGATATTGTGTTTTGTAGGATTGTTACCGTTCTTTTGCTTAGAAATTTCAAGATTGTCTACTTCCTTTCTTTCTTTCTTTTCTCCTTTCCATCTATGTTCTTCCATAATTTTTTTTTTCCTTCTTCTTTTCCTCAATTCGGATTACTCGGAGTCAATCGATCCCAAGATTTCATTTTATGAAGTAAAATAAATTTTTATCTGTCAAATAAAATTATAATTATCTTTTTTTAATATTGACATCGAATCGAATCGCCTACGATAATTCAGTACTTATAAACGTAACGACAAAAGACTTCGACATTGCACATGAATATAATTTCAGTACTCTCAAAAATCACGTGTTAGATTATAGTATTGCTCAAATTCCGAAGCAAAAAGTTGTACTTGCATTGCGGCTGAGATTTTTTGGAAGGACCAAATGACTTTGCTCTGCATCTTTTAGCATTAGCCCAAATAATTACTCTCCATTGAACCGTTGTGTTCAGGTATTTTTTGCATACATGATGATCTTCTTCCCTTTCCGGCTGCACTAAACTTGTGGTCAGCATGAAAGTGTTATCCTAAAATAAGGGGACTAATTGAGAAGTGGTTGCAGGAAGCTGTTGAATGGGAGCACAAAAGCAAAGTTGCCGGCAAAATGCACGCTTGCGGGCATGATGCCCACGTTGCCATGCTTATCGGCGCCGCCAAGATCTTGAAGAGTCGCGAGCATCTTTTGAAGGTTTGGCCTCGGCCTTCTCAATCTGTAGATCTGCTTTTCGTAATGTTGGTTTATTTTCACGATTTCTTCTGATGAAGAAGAAGAAGAAAATATAGTAATTAAATCCTCTAGGGGTGGCTTATCTGATTATCGAAAAATATAAATTAATATCCCATTTTTTCTCGTCATTACGGTAATTTACTTTTTCATTTACTTTTTCTTCTGGAAAAAGTAGTTGTATAGTACATAGTATGTTAATTATGTGAGGTCAGGTGTGGATCGGTTGGTAGACTACCTTTAAGTGGGGTTGAATTTTCTGTGGACGACAGTTCACCAAGAAAATAGTGTAAACACGATGGGTACTTTAGCATTGCCTTGAAGGATAGATGCTTGCCCATGTTGATATTTGGGGCATGAAATCCTTCAACTGTTGAAACGAGCAAACTGGCTCCATCCCCATTTGTGCTGTTCCTGTCTTTATGCCTGATTGCCAGTAATTAACTGCACCTGCCCGCCTACCATGCTCACGTCTTAGGGTTGTGCACCTATGCCAAGCGGCACCGGTGCTGATGAGCAAAATTCCCAAGATATTGTCTGTAGCGGTGAAACTGCTCCCGTTGGGCTGTTTCACTGCTTTCACTGTTTTTTAAAAATATATATGAAACAATTTCTTATTATTGAGAAACGAAGTCGTTTCAATTTTTCCTTCTTAACCCTACATTCCTAACCCCTCCCCGTCATTTCTTCTTCTCTCACTCCCCCCTCTCTCTCTCTCCTCTGCAACTCTCTCGCTCTCTCTCTCTCCCCCCTTTCATTGTGATTTGATAATATAGTATTGATTATTTTTTGTATATTTGGAAAAAATTTCTAGTTTCTTACGATTTGGTTTGGTTTGGTTTGGCTTGGAATCTGCGATTTGATTTGGTTTAGTTTGGTTTGATTTGGAATCTGCAATTTGATCTTGGTTGAAATCTTGCGATTTGTGCGGTTCGTTTCAATTTTTGTTAGATTTTGTTTCAATTTGTGCGGTTTGTAATTTTTTTCCTGAATTTTTTGAATTTTTGGTGATTGTGGCGGTTACCGCCCACCGCCACCGTTAGCTGAAAGTTGTTCCCCTTACAGTGGCGGGGACGGTTCCCTTTTTTGAGAACCGCCCATAGCGGTGACGGTAGAGGCTATAATCGTCACCGGCATCGATTATGCACAGTCCTATCACGTCTACGGATAGAGAGCAATGGATAAATGAATTTTTTTTAAGTAATGAGGAGAAACTCTGTGTGATAGGTCATCGAAGTGAGTCCACCTAATGCACATCTAAACTCCAAAGAGCTAGCACAGGTCTATTTACACCACTGCAGATTCATATTTAAGTTCGTTACGATATTCACCCAGTGAGGAATCAAACTTGTTCGCCTACCCACACTCAAGCAGGCCCATGATGGTAAATAAATGAAAATTCTCAAACAAAAGTAAGTAGCTTGCTAATATACAGCAGAGTTCTTTGTAGAAATTCACTCACTTATAGTACTATATCTACACCTTTAAATGTATGTATATACCATTGTGTATGTCTTTGTGTAGACATGTGTGAATAGATCGGATCTTATATAAGGTGTAAGAGGAGCATTTGTCCCTTCTTTCTTCGTTTCTCCCCCTTTTGATTGTGCAGTACTTTACAACCCAGACTCAAGCACGCCACACTTCTAAAAAGGGGGTTACGTTTTATGGACAACATCGTCTAACAAACATAGCACTTTTGAGTTGGGTTGGTGTGAGCAGGGAAGAAGTTTTATTCCTGTCATTTCTGGTTATAATGCGACACCATTGTGGCTGTCTTGTTGGATTTGATGTGAGAATAATGGGTATTTTTTTAGGTCATGCTTTTCCTGTTTGGTTTAGCTGATTGCCATTTGTACCTTATTCTTTGCCTACTCTAGTGTCTTTCCAATCAAATAAAATAATATCATCACATATGTTCTACCCTTTTATAAAGGAGGTGGTAATCCAACATAAAAAATAATAAATTGGGGAAATCAATAATTAAATATCGAATCATGAATGATAGAACCTCTCGCATGCTTGGTCCTTAAGCAGAATCTAGTGTTTTTTTGCTTCTTTTTTTTTCCATTCTCTTTCTATTTGTAGCAATAATTGTACGTGATGGGGTCACTAGGAATAATTATTCTTATTTGCTCACATGCTGGTAGCTGAAAATATTCTCTTCTTTATTGCCCCATGTCTTTTAGGAGGCTAAAATTATTTTCCTCTTCCCACGTGGTACCCATCTCATTTTGGCTCCTTAAACCGAGTGGAAAAGTAAAGGTGACGAAGAAAATAAGGGTTGCTTAAGTTCATATAATGTGCATGCAATGCTTCAATTTCTCTTATAAATCGGTGTCGTTTTAAGTATGACTGTCCTGAAAGAAAGTCCTGCTGAGATTTGTTATATTTGAGGCTCAAGACTCAAGAGACAGCTAGAGATGAACTTAACTTCATTTGATAATACTAATAATAATAAAAAGAACCGTTGTAGTTCATGTTGTTCGAGAATCTAGACGATGTTTTTTTGTCTTACATGGATCGAAAGCATGCGAGTCAAACGGCATGTGTTCTGATCCCTGGGAAATAATTTTTAAAGGGAAGGAATCCATTGGCTATGTAAAAGAATATGATTCTCGTCCTTTCCAACACCAGTGCGATATAAAAACTTATTTATATAACTGGGAGAGGGAACCGGTTGGAACATTGGTATATTCCAATCAAATAATCAAGCTTCCTTTTTGTTGGGAATTTTTTGTTTTTGTTTTTGTTTCTTGTTTCTTGTTTAAGATGTACTACGCTAAGCTTCGTAGCTTAACAAGATCGTATGGTTGCCATGACAGGGAACTGTCGTGCTGCTCTTTCAGCCAGCAGAAGAGGCAGGGAATGGTGCAAAAAGGATGATTGGGGACGGAGCTCTGGAGAATGTGGAGGCTATATTTGCAGCCCATGTATCCCATATGCATCCTACGGCCAACATCGGGTCAAGACCTGGTCCGTTGCTAGCTGGCTGCGGCTTTTTTAGAGCCTTGATTAGTGGCAAAAGGGGCCGCGCTGGGAACCCCCACCACTCTGTTGACCCAATTTTGGCAGCCTCGGCTGCAGTTATCAGCTTACAGGGTATTGTGTCCCGCGAATCAAATCCATTGGACTCGCAGGTGCGTCTCACTAGAGTACCATTTCCCTGGAAATTGGTATTTGCCATGCACGGCACTCACTCCAAGCAGGCACATGTGTAGTAAGACTTTGTTGAACTGAGCTGTTCCCTTTCCTTTCACCAGGTTGTGTCGGTAACATCGTTTAATGGAGGTAACAACCTTGACATGATCCCGGACACAGTTGTCCTTGGTGGTACTTTCAGGGCTTTCTAACGCAAGCTTTTACCATCTTCTTCAGAGAATAGCAGAGGTTTGTCTTCCGAACTCCCAATTGATTTCAGTACTCTCCCTAATACGACAATAACTTTCCACCTTTTCCGCTAAATATACAACTGTCCCTCCATGATTGCTCTCCCGTGGAGGGACCTGCCTTGTTCCTAACCTTTTTGTTTGGTACCAGAAAGATCATAACCGTTTCCTCGGTTTTCTGGGGACGAGAGAAATTTTATACAGAATTAAAAGTTAAGAAATCTGGACGTGACCCTTATAGGTCCCCTTCTTTCTCCTTTTTTTTTTTAAAAAAAAAATTTTACATACTGATTGGTCACAGATAATCTTGAACCAATTTGAGACGAGAAACAAATTGCCATGATTGCGAACAGGTAATTGTGGACCAGGCCGACGTATACAGATGCTCGGCAGTGGTTGACTTCTTTGAGAAGGAGTCCACCATATATCCCCCCACCGTAAACGATGAGAAGATGTATGAGCATGTGAGGAAAGTGGCTATAGATTTGGTGGGTCCGACAAATTTCAGGGTGGTCCCACCAATGATGGGCGCAGAGGACTTTTCCTTCTACTCTCAGATGATCCCTGCAGGCTTCTTCTACATAGGCATAAGGAATGAAACCTTGGGTTCGATACACACAGGCCACTCACCCTACTTCATCATCGACGAAGATGTTCTTCCTCTAGGCGCGGCGACTCATGCCACCATTGCAGAAAGATACCTCAACGAGCATGGATAATTGATGCCAGTGAATCAGCTGAATCTTTTGCAACGGGCGGGAGCAAGTCACGCAGAGTTCTTCGTGCCTTGCGTGCTCAATGAATTTTGGTCTGATGGGATGGGGGAGCAAAGAACAGGTGGACTCTGCCTCTAGAATCTAGATCCCAATGTAACTATTAGATTGTTGTTATTGTTGTTGTTGATTGTGTTATATGCGATAGTAAATCCATTTCATCATTCTGCTCAATGGTTAGGATTCGTCAATCTCTTCATTTATAAGCATCAAGTGGGTCTTGATCAGCTACTGGTTTTGATGCACTAGGAAAGTGAAGCTCGTTTCTCCAAGTTTTTTTTGCTGAATAGCTCATTTCTCCAAGTTAATCATTCGTAATTAAAGATATCAGCGATGGTAGAGACATGGTTAGGTGTAACAGTGAAATGTCTTTATATAAGCTTAGAATCCAAGGTGTGAATCTCTAAGTCTACATGGATTAATTACAAATTGTATCATAGCCGATTGTGGGCTCTTTTGCTACCCCGCCGCCACGCCTACGGAGTGGCCGGCCATGGATCTGGCGATATAGGCACACCCTAGTCCGGGTAATAGAAGACACGGCTATGGATCCAGTAGAACGAGCGTGACCCCAATTTCGGTAAATAGAAGCCTCATGGTACTCGAGCAAAGTGGGCGTTAGTCTTAAAAGGGTGGGTGTATGTAACAATAGAACGTTTTTATATAAGTTTGGAGACACTTTTACTTGGGAAGCCGGTTTTCTAAAGTCTGAATCTCTAAGCCTACGTGTTCATTACATTGGGGATCTCCTGAGTGATAGCGACTCTGAAACCAATCATTGCCGCTCACAAGGATCTGGCATCTAACCTTGCATGCTTACGGTGGCATGAGAGCAATAGACTTAATCTATATCCCCACCATTCTCTTTCTTCAAGTTTTAACAACTAGAAAGCACCAACTATCCTGTGCCAGCAAAAAATCTATGAAATAAAGAAAAGCAAAAGCGTAAGTCAGCATCTAGCAGAACAAAACATGCACATGGGTGTATTTTTACTGAGTTTGAACTCCAGGACTACTCTGTATTCAAGCACCTTCATTAAATTAGAGGAACACGAGTCAAAATTAAAATGTAAACTTTAAAGCATCTAATTCTCAATCTCAGTACAACTTTCATGTCACGATTCAGGTTTTCAAGGTTTTCCGCAGATAAAAAAATGACCTATTTTCTGTCATAAAGTCTCACCTCTTTTCACCACATAAAGATCTAGCAGCTTGTACAGCAAAATATGTAAGGATGATGTCGGCACCAGCACGTCGGAGACACATAAGTGACTCCATCATTACCTTTTCTTCGTCAATCATTTTCAGAACCCCACCAGCCTTGATCATTGAGTACTCACCTGAAACCTGAAACCAAGAAATCTCAGTACTCACCCAAAAGATGAGTCCATTAAGGCAGAATCTGGACAAACACTGAAGAGGAGTGGGCAGTTTGAAATATCGAAGAGTAAAAAGGACAGTAGTGGTGTGGGTCCTAGTCACCAAACAAACAAAATCTGAGGATGGTCATTAGAATCCTACATCTTTGCAACGACATTGTGGAAAAGTTTTATGTTTCTAAATAATACTAATACCTGCACAAGTACCCCTCTTTTTGTTTTACACAAACAAGAAGAATACCTTATCCATGTGGGGCAAACAGACATGGTACATTGGCCATAGGAAGGGTTGACTACCCAAAAGGATGTATAAGAATAGACATCGACACTAAAACCAAGAAAACCATCTGTCATTTTTAGTGCGTTGATGCAGTATTGAGGCACGCGGTCCACAACAGACAGAGCCATAGTTATGCATCAATCCAGTAATTCAGGAATGGTGCATGGATAGCTCTGTATTCCATCAGAACCCGTATCCACATATATATTTCATTATATTGAAGCATGAAGAACAAATGCAAGATGGGTTGATACGATTTGACATGGTAAAAGTTGCAAGAATGTCAGTCCTCAGCCTTGCTGGAAACTGTTAGAGAAAGCATTTCCGAGCATTTAAATACCTCTAGAATGACAAAGATTGTGCTACTTACCTATTTCAAAGTCCTTCACAAGCGGAGAGTTTAGAACAAAAATTGTGTATAAAAGATAAGCACACACGTCATTTTCACAATAAAATATACTCCCATTTATAGTCTCTCTTGTCATCCACTTCCCCCTCCTCTCCTCAACAGAGAAAGAAAGTGAACATTCAAAAGAAAACCTTCATATAAGCTTCCATTTGATTGGAAAAAAGAAGACAAAAAGGTGGTTAATGTGCTTTTTGGCAGAAAGGTTGGTTTGGAAAGCATGGAGTGTACACATTTGGAATGCTGCCCCTTTATTTGATGTGGATGATTTGGAGGGAAACAACGACACTGAGTAACTGGAAAAGCTAATACTAATTATTGATTTTCACAGCACCATATTCTGGTGAGACCATTTCTTATCACGAATGGGATTCAAAATCCTTCTCCAACTGTAGACGCATTGAAACATTTTAAAGAAACAATTGACTAGTTCCTTAACAAGAAAGTTATTGTTTTGTCAATCTTTATGTTTTTCTGCACCACAAGTTGGTACAAAGGAATATCTTCAAAGTTTAAGCTAATACATATTTGTTTCGAGGGCAGATGCCACCTACCATGATCTGCTGCCAAGTAGAAATTTCATTGGTGCTAAAGAGACTACATGGGTCCTAAATTAAGAACGACAAGAGGTAGACAAGAATCCTAAAGCGAATCTGCATTGAAGCGTTAAGAAGAGTGCACGAAATTCAAGTCAAGAATGAGAATTGAGCTAAGGACTGGGGGAAATCAAAGATGACATGGGAGGGAAGGTTAATAAAAATTATTGGAATCACAAAAGTTAATGCAAGTAAGTGAATGCAGTGCTCAGAGACCAAGAAAACAAAGACAAAAATAAAAACAAAAACAGAAAAAGTACCTGATATGCAGCAATTGGCAAAGAAGAGTTATCCCGGAGAAGCCTTATAATATCCAAATATGGAAGACCAGGTTTCACCTGTCACCAAGTTAAAATCAGCATGGCCTGAGCTTCTGCCTTGAGCAAACATGTTTTGAAGATCAACAAAGGAGTAAAAAAAAATACAAACCAAGAGTATATCAGCGCCTTCAGACTCATCTTCGTGGGTCTCAACCAGAGCCTCTCTGTAGTTGGCTGGATTCATCTGATAACTTTTCTTTCCATATTAAAAGCAAAACTGAGCAATGGAACCATAGATAACAAATCACCATAAAATTTAAATTAATCAACTACATACGTCTTTTTGTCTCCAAAGCGTGGATTTGAGTCAAGTGCTTCTCTAAATGGACCATAAAATGAACTTGCAAATCTGTTAGCAACAAGATAGAAACAGACATCTTAGAACAGTGACCAACAAAAAAGCAGCAAAAATAGAAGGGGATAACAACTGCAAATGATATCCAACTACCCAAAGAGTTGATTATAACAAATGGTTGTTCAACCTAGAAACAGGATGCAGACCCACACATCGTATGAACCACAAAAGAAAACCAGATACGACTAGTCAAACAGTAATCTAAAATCCACTAGACAAGCATTTGGAATTCCCATGGAAATTGCCAGCTTCCATCTGTATTTTTCGCATTCAAACAAACAACCCACCTTCTCTGAAAAGGAGTCACTGAAAAGCTAAGGATCTATTAAGTTTCGTTTGCCCAACGTCAGTGAGTAAAATGTAAATTAAATACTTGGAATCTTAAAAGCTACCCCGTGCAGAGCCCGGGGAAAACTCCTACCACTGCTGAAAACATCAAAATGATATCATTCCAGTCAAATGATGTATTCCATATTATTTCCAGATGCTCCATAATGGTGCACTGTCACACGATTTCTGAGCAAGAGGTGACTTTCAGAAGTTCCTAATTCGACTTTCATGTACTTCATAAGACATCTAGTGACTTTCTGTGCTTTGATGGACTGTAAAGTAACCTTATTAGCGCTCTCTCTCTCACATTCTGTGTGTGAGTTTGTGTTCGTGTCTCGTGTCAGACATTCATACACAGATACATAGACACAGTTTAGTTTTTATTCTGGTTATCCTCTGCATTTCCATATTTTTATCTCTGATGTCTACAATTTATTGCATAGAGAAATGTGTATAATGTTTTTTTCTTTCTCCATTTGGAAGTTAAACTCGCATGATTTTCTTCTATTGAATTTTGTCATTAAAGAGAAACCATATTTCATTTGAGACAAATCAATTGCAGCGTCATGCTTGGATGCTAGTATGAATCAAAACAACCAGAACTCCTGAAATGCCGTTGTGGGTTTTGGCTAAACATGTGGACTATGTATGCATAACAAAGACAACTAAATAGTTGTTAACAGGAATTGAAAAGGAACTAAAAAAGTGAAATCATGGAATCAAATTACTTTGCCGTATAAGACATTATTGAGACATCTTGAAATCCTTCAGCATCCAAAGCATCTCGAATGGCTCCTACACGCCCATCCATCATGTCACTGGGACTGACTACATCAGCTCCAGCTCGGGCCTGGTATTTAGAAGTAACCAAGAAAAAATGCACATTAAGAGAAAGTAGTCAAGTAATAGCAGTGGAACACAAAGAGCACATTGTCCATACCACCACTGCAGTAAATATTACAAATCTTTGCCAAGGTTGCTCAATACCGGTGCCTTTCCCCAAGATTATAATGTAAATTAATCAGAAGCCTTGGGAGAGAGGTATATGGTTTCACAGACTTAAAGCAGTTAACTAGACCAACCATCTTACCCAACTTTAAAACTCCTGGACATAGTTTTTGACAACTTCTAAGAGGAAAAACCCAGTAAATCAGATTCTTTTCTGCTCAAATCAAGGAAATCCCAGTGAAGCTTTTGCATGAGAAGGCTTAAAAAAAGAAAAAACCCAGTACGTGTGATGGGCCATTGCACGTTCAGAAACCTCAATAGCGTCTCCAATCAAGTTTGAAATATCAATGGAGATGCTTGGTATTTTCACAAACTGTAAACGCTATGAATATGGAATAGATTACAGTCTACCAAGATTACCTGGGAAACAGCTTGCTTACATAATTGATAGACAGTCTCATCGTTCAATATAACACCTGCAGGGTATCAACAACATATAGACATTAGCAATTATTAAATACCATGTGAGATAAACAGATAGAATGCACAAAAACCTAGGCCATGGAGTCAGCTTGATCAGAATATTGTCCAAATTTTGTTGGAAACTTGAGAGTTTATTACAAGAAGTTATTGAGCATGTACTACATCACCAGCCGCCTTAAGACATTGATGGATCATAATGTCAAGAGAAACCATTTGTTATTGTCTTATTAAATTGATCTCTTCATTCTTCTTGCGCAACATCTGAGAAGATTCTCCACACTTTTCTTTTAAACATGACAACAATATTTGAAACATAAAATACATTTGTCTTACCATCTTCTCTGACAATACCATCATGACCATCGGAGGAGTATGGATCCAAAGCAACATCAGTGTAGATTACCTGATGACAGACAGATTGAAAAATTTAAAAGAAGGATATAATTCCACAAAAAGATGAACTGTACACTGAAAATTCTTCTATGGCCCTGAAAAACTAAATGCCGCATAGACTTACAAGGCCAGGGTATTTATCCTTGAGTAATCGTATTGCTCGGGGCACTAAACCATTGTCATTGTAAGCTTCATCACCTGATGGAGACTACAATCGAAAAGGCAATCATCATTAATATGGAAGAGAACAAAAGCCATCCTGAATCCCCCCCCCCAACAAAAAAACCAAAAAGAACCCAAAGAAAAAAAAAAAGGAACGATCAGCCAAGGAACTGAGAGAATAAGAACCTTCAGAGCATCCGGGACTTTGGGGAAGAGCACAACACTATTGACGCCGACATCTCGAGCCTTTGCAACCTGGTTTAGACAATTGTTACTCAATGCTCATTGTAGATACTGATTAACTTTGCCTCTCTTTTTTGGTTGGCACAAGAAAATTTCACAATCACTTTTTCACAAACTCCAATACCTTTTCCAACACTTTTTTTTTTACAAACTGAGCTTATTGATTTAGCATTTCATTTTGGAGAGTAGATTTCTTATTTTCGTTCTTTTTCTTTTTGAGCTGTTTGGATGGAGAAAGTCCTGGAATTTGGCCAATTCTGGAGGGTTACAGCTTTATAATAATACAAGAAGTCGAAGTTCTGCTGCTAGTTGCTTTATAAAATTTTCTTAAAAAGCAGATGCTCCTTCATAAAATTGACAAAGTGCCAAAGCACCCTTGTGTTACCAAAAGGCATACCAATAGCCTCAACCTTTTTAAAGCCCAAGTGCCCATGAGAATGTCCCACCAACCGAATATAAGATCAACTACTGATACATCACGGCAGTTTACAGCAAATCTCAGTCTTTGGTAAAGACCAGCTTTAGTCGACCATACACCAGAAAAGCTTGGAATTAGTTGTTATAATGTTTGGGAAATTAATCTTGTGGATGGAAAACATAAATGCCAATCATTTAGTCGTGCATTACATGTAAAATCAGTTGGAGCTAAATCACCTCTTCTACAAGTCCATGTCTCCAACCAAGCCTGTAACATCCAGGCATAGCTCCAATAGGCGTGTCCTCCTCACCTGCAAGTGGTGTGGAGCGGCATATTCATAGCATACAAATTGAGACAGGTTTATCCATAAATGCACATATGTATGCAGTACACACAAACACAAGAGAGAGACAGAGACAGAGATAGAGATTGGCACCAATACCAACCTTCATGAATAAACAGTGGATAAACAAAATTTGCGGGTGATAAGTGTGTTTCCTGGAAAGCTGCCCGCAGCACTGGTGACTTACGGTTACGACGAGGACGGCGATTTAGTGGCTGATAGAAACCAAAAACAATCATCAAGAAAGGAGTCGCCATTACCAGGAACAACAGTTAAATCCACAAAACACAAAGCTATCAAATCCCACTTCAACTTTTCCATCAACTTACATGGGCCATGATTTGACATTCTAAAACTTCAAAACCTACTCCACTTACTAAAAGCATATCCACACGATCCATACCGTACTACTCTGCTTATTCAGACTATCTATCAAGATTATTACAATAACATTCTCCTTCTAATACTCACAAGTAACGGGACCACAGGAGTTCCGGTTGGTGCTGCTGGCTTGGGCGGGACGGGAGGGGCTTCTGGTACGTTGCCAGCCACAACAGCGGCTTCGCATTCCGCATCACTCAACCCCCTCTTCTCAGTTGGTCGATCATGCCTTTCGCTTGCTCTAACAACCACAGTTCTTGGCGGACGAACCTTTACTGCGGTTTTAACGCAATTGAACTTCGATTTGCAATCCAAACCCTTAATTGCTTGGAGATTACAAGGAGCATTAAAGATACTCGAGGCCATAGGCTATCCCAATACTCTCTCTGGAACCAAATGTCTGTATTGCGCGCACGAAACAGCAATGCAGATCAAAATGAAACGTTCACATATTTATACGAAAGAGTGACAACTGTTTACCTAAAACTAGTTTCCAGTCCAAGTATACTGAAAGGCAAGAAAAGCAGCAAGAGGTTATTCTCTTAATACCAGCCGCTAATAAAAATTTTAAAGCCAACGTTTTCTTCAGTTCGTCTGTCTGGTAGGTGAGTAAGAGGAGAAAAGAAAAGCAGATGATCAAAACTTTCCCGAGAGAATGGAGGAAAAGCAGATCGGAACAAGAATCTTACCTTGGATACGAAGAAGCAGCGGAAGAGGGAGACAGAGGAAGAGAGGATCTTATCGGATTGGGGAATTTAAGGGAAGCTGACATATGATCATTTCCATTACTGCCGTATTCGTAATTTACTGCCTTGTAGTAGTACACAGGTATGAGGAACCCACTTCGACATTGACTGAGTCACTGAGGTCTGAGAACGGTGGTTAAAAATTCCCGTCATGCACAATCGCGGTATGGGCCTTTCATTTTGGGCTTTAATATGGGCCTTTCATGATAAAGTCCAATAGGAGTTTGGACCAAGAAGTTGATTGAGTATGGGCTTCTGATAGCCTCGTTCGTATTCGTTTCCGGACTCTCTTAAGCCCAGACATGCGGAGCAGTACCACGCCTGGGCTTTTTTACATTACACTCAAAAGATGTGAGCCCTTGTCTGGCCCAACCGGACAAAGGACCTCTAAATACAACATCAAATCAGAGAACATCAATGTTTGGGTCAAAAAGACAGGTTTATTCACTGTCAAACAAGTCTCACACGCAAGCCCTATGAAAACAGAAGAGAAGAGAAGAGCCAAAACGAACTTTAGCTTATTCCATTTTATTCACTGTCCAGCAAAACTTGGTTCGATGACAAACGACATTCGACGAACTTTAGCTGGACGTCGGCCTAGAAAACGAACTGTAGCTAAAAAAAACATTAGAAAAGCCAAAACATGTGGGTTTTGTTTTGACCCAAACATTGATGTTCTCTGATTTGATGCTGGTGGGTCCGTACCAGAGTCAGACTTTGTTGGACTCGTGGATTTTCACGCATGATATCTTTGACAATCATGGCAATCATCGGTGACTAAGGTGAAAGTAATGAAAGGGTACAAAGAAAATCTTAATTGGATGTTAAGCATGTTTCCTTCACCTTTCTCTCCCTCTCCTTTATTTTAAAGTTTTTTCTTTCTTTTGGTTTATTTTACGAGTTCCACACAACATGTAGTGGAAATTATTTATTGGGTCCCACTTAAAAAGAGTCTTTGATCAGCAAAATCACGGGGACGGTTTTTGTTTTAGTGTAATTTGATTGTTCTAGACACGATCGTCATTAATTTTGCCGTGCAAGCGAATCTGCGTGTGCCATTGAATTTGTAGCTCAGTTGGCTTCCTTCTAAAAAGGAAATCTCAAATACCTTCTATATTACTAACCCAATTTATACGCAATGGGTGATCTTAACATGCACCACAAAAAAGAGAACTATTATCATCGTAATTATTTATAAAAATACATATTTGTATATATCCTCATCTGGAATTATGAAATAGATCTGATCAGGAAAAAAGATGGAATCTACATAATACGGCAACTTATTTCGATGTTAGAGAGACTTACCTAAACTTTGAATGGATGGTAGATGAATCAAGATTCTCTTTATTTATTTTTCACATTTTATCTCGTAGAATTATTTGATTGTAATTTGGATTAATTCATATTTTACACCTAATATCCGACATTCATAAACAGTAATATTCTCAATAGACTTTTGAATTACTATTGCTGATACACTTTGTGATCAGAGATATATATAGTACTGTGGGATTAAGCACTAATCTTGGGCATAAGCACTATAGATTTGCCTCCCTCTCAGAAACATTCCAAAATCCCACCACAATATTCTACAGTCCCACAAAGTGGGTATAATATATCTACATTTTTTCACAAAGTGATTATAATTGGCATTATTATCGTGGGAAAAGTTCTTAACAGTAGTAGTACTGTTATTACTCCACGCCCAAAAGCAATGAGCTTCCAAATATGCAAGTGCTTTTGTTGACCTAGAAACCAAGAGTTGGATGGGTCATGGACCCCTAGCCTGTCGTTAGGAAATTTCTCACAACATGGGTTATAAACCTTGGAAAACTTTCCATGCCAGTGGACCCAACAGCTAGATCTACGAAAATCTCATGAATGATTCTGGACTGACCTAATATTCGTCGAGAAGATCTTGGTTCCTAGTGAAAAGGGACCCCACACATTGGTTGGTACTCTTTATATCCATGATTATTAGCCAAAATCAGCATTACATATCAACAGTTGCATGCACTAGAGGGAGAACAAAGAAGGCTAACGGACACACTTTTACTTATTTTCAACAAAAGCAAGATCCGGTAGAGATTGCATAAGGTGTTTTCACGATCAACCTTCTTTTTATGGACATGGGTCAAGACAAAGATAATTAATTAGGATATCAACATATGATTAAAGATATATAGAGTAAATTAAGATTATTCAACAGGAAATTAAATTGGTGGGCAATCCGAATTTTTTTTGTATTTTTTAAAATAATATGGTGAGTTAAAATTTTGTCTTGTTGTTTAGTTGGATATTTTCTTCAAAAAAATTGGAGGGATTTTTCTACGTGCATGAAGCGCTTGAGAGATGTTCTATTCTAGATGAGGGATGTGCTCCGGCGATTCATGTGCGCCCACGTCGTTAGACCCATTTCTTTTCTCTTTCAGGAGAACGACTGAAAGCTTATGTAGGATGGAGAAGCCAACAAGTGGCAAGAACAGTTTGGACCCACACTCGAGTGTGAAGCGTGACCCCTCCTCTGAAAGAAAAAACTTCTTCTTTGGTCACCCTCGACGTGTACAGATTCGAAATTTATACGAGATTTTAGCGCAGAAGGGAAATAAATGGACATTAGGACCCACAGAAAGATTTATTAAGATGGACCCACGTGTTAGGAACCCAATTAATGATGTAACTCTTTCTTGAAAAAAAATCAGAGGAACCACGACCAATTCTATATATCTATGTCGTTAAAATTGAATAATCTAATTTCAATAACAAATTAAAAAGAATTGTACACCTTTAAATAGTATTTTTTTGTGACGAGGGAAATTCGGGCACCCAATCACGTGCACCGAGCTCGAACGAACCTGACTCAGTATACGCATGAGGTGGGCTTAACGTCACGGCAAACCTCGGGCCGTGCAGCCCTCCCAAACCACACATGTCAATTAAGTCCAGTTTCGCTGAGGGAGTAACCCTAAGGAGTTGTTGCACTTGAGAGGATTCGAATTTGGGACCTCAGGGGAGCAAACCCCTAGGCCCCAAGCCTTCACCACTCAGGCCAACCCCTTGAAATTTTAAATAGTATTCGATTATAGCTAGTCTCACTGAAAACTTGACAGTAATAAATGAATATAAATAAAGCATTTTTTGAAAATTACTGATCTCTTTTCCATATTATGATAATATTAAATTGAAAAATAGAACTAATGACAATCTCAAATGCTTCCTTCCTTTCTTATCCTTCTCCTTCTACTTCCTTTCTTTTCTTTTCATTTGGCTCGTACGTATGTCCCAAATCATAATTGTGTAAGATCCTTATCCATATGGAACCTCTAGAGGAAATACAACAAGTAACCAAATTTTGACCTAAAGGATGAGTATAGGAAAGAAATGAAGAGCAGAAAAACGAAGAGATCTAGAACTCTTCAATTTTGTTAAGCACAATAAAGGAGAAGGGGGACGGGGAAGCTTACGGAATCTTTTTACGAAGTCTAAGTGTTTGCATGCCAAATATTTGACCTATTTAACTTAATAAAATAATTTTTATATCTCTCTATCAAATCATCTATTTTTATTACAATAAAAATTAAAAAAAATACTCAAATCCTACCTCACTTCACTTTTTCACTAATTTTCATAAAACAAACATGCAAACACTACATTTGCTGTCGCTTGTACTTGGCATCATTTACTACGTAGTTTTCTTATATCCAAGTACTTATTGATGACCTTGTTACTAATCAGTCAGTAAATGGTTTAATTTGAATTTCTATGTAAATTAGACATGGCCCCCGTTTGCTTTCTTAGTTAAAGAACACATATAAAAATATCATCGAAAGCTAAAGTTTATTTTAATGTGATACCTACATATCATATTATCACACTAATATAAGATCAAGTGCCAACTTCTCACCATCTTTCGCTACCCTTTCTATTAAAGAACCAAAAGAAACATTAAAAAAAGAAGAAGAAGAGAGATTATGAAATTGAGATAAACTCGAAGTCGAAATCTCACCTGCCATAAAAAGTTCGAAAGAAGAAAATCATTCTTTAATTTCTTATTAAAAATAAACATGCAGCGTCACATCCTATATATATTCAGAAAAAAAGGTACATGCTAGCTAGGCTGATGGACCGATGGTAGGGGTGTAGGATATCTGTTAGGAACTTAGATGGAGGAAAAAAATTTCAACGCAATGTGAATTTTATATTGGAAAAGGGAACAAGAAAAGAAAAGTAGAGGACCGGGAGAGATATCCGAAATAATAATAGTTTAATTAGTTACCTAACTTTTTCAAAGTCTTTAATCTGACCCAATTCACACTCAAAATCAACTCCTTTCTATTGTGAATCACGAGGGAAATGGGGCCCGAATTTTCCTTGGCAATCAAACAAAATCCAGACAAAGAAAAAAGAAGAGAGAGAGGGAGATGAGTGGTGGTCGTACCAACGCGGTGTAGAGAATCTAGGAGGAGATCTAGCATGAAAAGCACACCTAGGCACGCGAGCTGCGCACATACACACACCCTAATAGATCTTTCTTCTTTTTTCTAATAATAGATCTTTCTTTTATCTTGCAGAGAAGTCATTTGCTTCTTATTCCTTACCTACTTAATAAACCTACGGATTCGGAACAGACACACTTCTCATTCCCCTTACATCTTTCTGTCTAAACAAAACATTATTCTGGTAGAAAGAAACAAACCGCAAGAAACTCGTGATTCTGAAGAGCGTTTCAGGTTTCAATCGTCTGCAAATGGAGTTACAGGCAGATGTTTCAGGCACCCAACAAACTCAAAACCCGCATTTTCATGTGCTAGCAGTAGATGATAGTCTCACTGAGAGGAAGCTCTTGGAGAGGCTCTTCAAAGAATCTTCATGCGAAGGTAATATGTCAGAATCCATGAAAAGAACCAATCTCAACCTGCACGCCTTCTTCTTCTTCTTCTTCTGATATATCTCCAAGACTGTATGTTTTTCGTTTAGAATCCTCAGAATTTAGATCTAATTCGACGTGCGTTGCTTCTAATTAATTATGTGGGGTGTGCGTCGTAAGCATAATTTTGTGTCTCAATTATGGTCTACGACGATAATCTGACAACATACACTATAATCTCTATCGATATTCCTGAACTGCTGCTGCTGCAGTGACTTTGGTGGATTCTGGGGATAAAGCTCTTGAATATCTGCGCCTGCTTGATAGCCAAGAGAGCGAGCCTACAGCTTCATCCACTTCTACCCGATCCTTACAACAAGAGGTGCGTTTTCTGGTTTTTTGTTTCTGCTATCCTTCCAGCTATTAGATTTATGTAAGATCGAAAAACGTCTTAAAGAAAGGAATAAAAAGCCATTGACGTTTTTAAGCCCTTTTGTAACTTTTGTTTGGTTGAGTATTGCGAAAGATTTCTTATAGAATCATTTCTTTCTGGAAAAAAACTTCTACAAATAGTAACATGTTAAATTGTTCCACCTTGTTTATGTAAATATATATAGAGAGATAGACAAAAAAAACCTTGCTATCAGCTTTCTGCCAAGATTAATCTGATGAAATGCTGATGTTCCCCGGGCACCTCTAGACTCAAGAGCTTGTATCTTTGCCTGCATGGTTCTAAATGGCCGTACAGACTGCAGAGTGAGCCTGACTAATTAATCACCAGAATATTATGACTGGAGATCAAAGCTCGTCTAAAAGTTTTTGAATTAATTAAGGATGTCTAGATAAAGGAGTTAGGACACCAAGAACACCCAGTTTACTTAATTTTTATCACAGTACACTTCAATCGAACACATATGAAGTATATATCTGCAGAATCTTGGACACCCAAAAATGGCAGATATGAATCAACTGCAAAAATGTGCTCTTGCAAATATATGCAAACTTAATCATATATTCTTTGAATTTCATTTTGGTAGTTTTTTTCACTAAAAAGCTTTTTTTTAACGATTTTCTGGCTTTCTTATTTGGGCTAATCTTAGACTGCTATATAAATTATCCCCTTTTTTATTCTTATTATTTGTTTTTTAAATGTTTGCTTTATTAATTTTATAATTTTCTTCCTTCTTATAAGTTGTCTTCATGAGTACTTATTGATGAATGTATGTAAGAGAAAAGAAGTCTTGCCTTCCTTTCCTCTCCTCCTATATTCTTCCATAGAAGATAAAGATGTCTTCATGATAATGTGAACACTTGCAGGGGTTGAAAGTAAACCTGATCATGACGGACTACTCGATGCCCGGGATGAGCGGCTTCGATTTACTAAAGAGAGTCAAGGTCAACCACCATCACTTGTCTCCATAGGTTGTGTTTGTGTTGAAATATTTTTGGTATTGGGTTTTGTGTTGGTATTGGGTTTAGTGAAAAAAAGTGAAGAGAGAGGTAATTTTTTATATTTTTTGTAATTTTTTATATTTTTTTATGGGAGATAGAGAGGTTATATTGTAGTATTTTATTAGGAGAGAGAATATTTTGGGTAATATTGTGTTAGCAAACACAGCCATAATTTATTTACTTTTTTTATTTCAGCTAAAACACAAAAGTTTTTGAGATCACTTGGCCCCTAGGTGTTCTGCACTTTCAAGAGCACGAATATATACACACACACACGTGATCGGTCCGATTTGTATAATGCAATTTAGAGAGAGACATAATAGGTTTACCTTACATTTTTAATATTGTCCGTGTAAAATTTGGGGCAACATAGGCCCTACAATGGAATCCAATAAGTGTCTCTCTCTTCGAATTGCATAATGACAGAAAATTATAGGTATCATAATCCATATATTCCTATGTAAAGAAAAAAATAGCATTTCTCTTTCAAAGTCTTGGGGATTCTTTTGGGAAAAATTTGTAGGATTCTGATAAAATTGTGAATATGTAGGTGATGTTAAAGTTATATTGGCATGCGTGTAGAAGTCCTTAAAAAGGATCGATATTTGTAAAAAATTTAATAAAATATTCTATTGAAATGCATGTCTTTGTATCGTTTGGATTGTAAAAAAAAAATGTAAATTGTACAAAAATTGGCAAACTAACAACATCACATTGCTTTTTTTCCTTACCTGATTGACTAAGAGAAAGTCTTGCATACACATGCAGGGATCTTCTTGGAAAGACATACCAGTAGTGGTCATGTCATCAGAGAATGTACCCTCTCGGATAAGCATGTAAGTTTCTCTAACTCCTTTCCGCAATCATTCGTTTTTTGTAAAAATCCTTTTCGAGAATAAAGGGGTCAGATCCCAATATTTTTAAAGGAAGCATCTCAGGGATCATTCATGATTTTGGCAAAAATGTCTGATCGATCCGACAGGTGCTTGGAAGAAGGAGCTGAGGAGTTTCTTCTGAAGCCTCTCCAGTTGTCGGACTTGAAGAAGCTTCAACCACACCTTCTGAAGTCTTTGGTCTATCCTAGCGAAGTCCTAAACAGTTCCACCGACAGTGGGAATGATATCGCGATGAACAACACCAACAACAACGTTGTAATCAAAAGGAAGGCAGCGTCCCCAGAACCATTAGAGAGAAGACCTAAACTGCAGGGATTGGCTGTTGTAGAAGTAGCATTAGATACAATTGGATGCGTATAACGTATATATATATAATGTATGTTTATCCAGAGATAATTCCAATCTCTCGCACCTGGCATGGCAGTAAGGTTTGGTGGAAATTTGTGTTAACTTATTTAGCTATCTTTGTTCGTTGAAAAAAAAAGTTTTTTTCTTTTCAAAAGATGAAAAGAATAGATGAAAGCTTTGGGTCAGGAAGTACAATTTAAGTCCATCATGCTCTGTGTATGTAATTGATCAACTGAAATGTCTATTTTTGGAGTCTTTTAGCCTCCCATTCCCTGGAACAACTAAGGTGGTCAAATTCATTTCAAAGGAGACCTGGTATTGAGAAATCAGATAAGATTAATCTGCTAATTTTTTTTTAAAAAAAAAGGACTTAATTGGTTACACTTTGGAAAGTCTCTTTCCAAAGATACCTTCACTCATCACAAAAAGTTGGGGTAAAAGCTCAATTATAAAGCAAAAAGAAAGCAGTTTTTTTCCTGCATGGAAGAAAACTCTTGCACCATTGACATATGACCATAAATTATCCTTTCTAATTTAACTTGCTGGGAAGTGAGTCTACAACCACAAAACTGTTACACGGTAAACTAGCTATTCCAAAAACTACCACAGCTACAAGTACCACAAGATACCCCCCATTTTATTTTTAGAAACAAAACTTAATAGGGAAGAAGAACAGAGAACTGGCGAGGGAGGGAGATCAGGCATTTTAATCTTGCTACTGTTCTGTGTATAGGAGCGATTAAACAGATGCATACAAAACTGTGTGTCTGTCTCTCTCCTCCTGTGCGGACAGCACATCCTCCCTGCACAAGAGAAAACACCCATAAATCTCAAGATCCTAGAGATGTTTGCAAGTGTCTCCGAATGTGTGCATTTGAGATGAGACATTTCTGTATCTATGGGTATAGTCTGAGGCTCTGAGGTCTGAGGTTATCTTGTTGACTTGCCGGGTATCACAACTTAATTCTCATATAGAGGGGCAAAATAAGCACTTCGATTATCACAGAGAAATCCTCTTCAACAACCAGCGGCCTCCATCTGAACAGATCTAATAATTCTTTCATGACATCTGAGACCATCCTCGGATGGAAGCTCATATGCATGAATTCAAGGGGAGAGATTTAAACTTATACAGCATGTATTATCTACACAGTGTGCAAACAGATAAATGGCAGTACGAAATAACATCACCCTTACAGTGATTGTATGCTAAGAAAGTCAATACATGCTAGATCAAGCTAGTTCATCACAAAAATTTAGAATTTATAGAAGAAAGTTGACCGCCACAGCCATATGTACCTTCTTTAGAGCTCATCTCTTGATGAGTCTTCTGGAGTAGTTTTCTCCTTTAGTGAGTCTTCTGAGCTAGCTTTATCCCTATTCTTCTCAATGAAATCCAGGATGTCCTCCTTGGTTCTTCCACCATCAAACACCGACAGCTTTCCGCTTGCTGACTTGAAGTACAAAGTTGGGTACCCTTTGACATCGAATTTATCGCTTGGGATATCATTGGCAGTTGCATCCTAGAAAGAGAGATAAAAATGGTAATAAGAACAAACTACATGATGCAAAAGATTATTAGACCAAGGCCAAACACGATAATAGGTCTTACAAGCTTTGCAATGACAACATCAGCGTCACTTTCATATGAGACAGCCACTTCATCCAAGATTGGAGCCAACTTTTTGCAGTGTCCACACCAAGGAGCATAAAACTCTATGAGAACTGCAAATTGAGGGGTATATGTGATTTCAATAATTGCTACAGGAAACTAACAAGAATCAAACAATAAAGCATGAAGGAAGGTACTAAACCCCAACTACTAAAAAGCATAATCGACTCTAGGTCCCTATAGTATAGATCAATTCATTGATTCATCAAATTTATCCCGTAGCATGCTGCTCCCACAATATATCTAGTCTATAAAAGTTTTAGGTATCATAAATCTTTAAGGCCTCTTTCACCACTTATACAAAGTAAGGGAAGGCAGCAAAATCCTTAAGGCCAAATCAAAATGTATCAGACAGCCTAACAATACAATACCAAAATATTATCAAATAGTCACATGACCAAAAGTCTCACGTAGCAAATTCTTTTTTTTTTTTTTTGATAACGTGGAAATCCCCCAAAGCCGGACCCGTTTGGCCCAACCCTGAAGTACAAACCAAAGCCCACTGGACCGACCCCACAACCCAAGGAGCAGATAAGTCAAGAACTCATCAGGAATTATTCAAGTCATTGCTCATTTAATGCTGTTCAAGAAACCTCTTAACAGATTGCTGATGATTTTTCTCGTTCAATTACCTCCACAAGCAACCAATTCTACTGAAGAGAAATAGAACTATACTTTGAAAAGCAAAGTACCAAAGGATAGCGGACAGCCTAACCTACCACCACACAAAAGAAAAAGAAAAGATAAAATCTCAAAACGAATTTGATCGTCCTCACCATTCTTCCCAGAGTTGAATACTATGTCCTGGAGGCTATCAGCAACAACCACTTTCACAGGCTCATTGTTAGCTTCAGGAACAGGTTCAGACTTCCTAAATGGGGGGACTTTGCCTTCCTGCGATTGTGTACTTTAGTCATAATGGACATCAAGCAAAAAAAAACTCACCTAGAAAACCTAAAGAGTACAAAATCCTTTGGCCTTTTTCTTGGGGGTTGGGGGTGTTGGGGGGTTGGAACAGAACCTTGTAATCCTTCACCCAGGGTGCAATATGATCAGCCTCCACGTTTGCTTTCAGAGATTTCTCTCCATCGGCCTTCTGAATGACAATAAGAGGCACTTGCTCTTCTTTAAGCCCGAAATACTGATCATACAGATTAAAAAAATTACCATGTCAAAGAGCCGATACAGGGGAAAGAAGACGCAAAAGTGGAGTAGCAGATTGAAATGATACTAACCTGGAAGGCACCTTGGCTAGCTTCCAGATCTCCAATCAGAAAGCTTATCTCTTCTCCTTTATTTTGCTCCGCAACTTCATGATATTTTGATTTCAACGAATCAGCACCTTCACTGCTGAAGTTGAGGAACAACATAGCCTACCAATCCGAATTATAAATTAAAAGATGACCACTTTCCCAGGAACACATGCAGAAAATGCATATGGAAGATAAGGGCTTGTGCCAAAGAAATGCTAATCCAGCAAGCATTAGAAGCATTCAGACCACCAGTGAATCCAACCCGAAATAATATAGGAGAAGATTGCCACAAAGCACAGAATTAGAAACTGAGGGAAGAAGGAAGGTTTAGCGGGTCTCACCTGAGACCGTGGGTGACCAAATGAAGGAGGGGGGAAGGAAAAGAGAAACATTGGGGAGAGAGGGGAAATGATCAGTGGGCACTATTTTCAAGTTTTTTCTTACATGAGTTCCTTTATCATGCTTTCTAATCCTACTCATCCAGTTGGGTAGGACCTATTGCCGCTATTGTTTCATACACCAAACATGTATCTAGGCTCATTGCAACTCTCCCATCAATGACAAGTGTAGCTCACTAACCCAAAAAGAAAAAGACAATTGACGATGTCATGTTCAGCAGTAACAGAAAACTCATGGAAAAATCAAGACGTAGAAACATGCTTCTAAAGATTTGTTTAATTTAACATTATTGTGGTAGTGGTTGATTGTATAAAGTTATCACTATTGTCATTGTAATTAATCTTATTGTGGTTGTTGTTGCTGTTTCTTTGATCAGCACTTCCAAAGATTGATTAGTTAAGCATGGTCCACGCCTTAATCCATATCTATGTGTAAAGGTGGAAGGGATCCAACAGTTTTGAGCTAATAAAATGAAGAACCCTGTTTCTCACATTTTTTGGGTAGTAGTTACACATAACTCGGAACACCTGAAATTATTCTACAAACTTCCCAAATGAATCAATTACCTTAGCATTTGGGTTGTTAAAGAACTTAATAACAAAAGGATGATTGCTTGGATCATTATTGAAGATGGTCACAGTAGGCAAGCTAGATTCTTCAATGAACTTCTCTAAAGCATCCACGTGGAAATCCTGCGAGCAGGTAACTTCCATAAGCTAGCTATAGCACCAGGCTACCAGCATAAAGCGGTATAAAATACAAAATAGATAAGTATCTGTTTTGAAGCATATTAAATCCACAGTACCTGGGAATCAACAAAAAGTTCATCAAATGGCTTGAAGAGCCTAACAATGGGCCCAGTAACTGATGATTCCCCACGTGGAAGGAGCTTGGCATCCAAAGTATGACCAAACTCGTAGTCGGAGCGCAATTTCTCAGTAAGAGATGTGAAGTTATCAAACTCCTCCCCAGAAAATTTTGGGAACACCCCAACCTGTAAGGATATTGCAATATATTCTTACAGGCTACGCTTTAAAGAAAAGAATGAAATGAAAAGTAAACAGCATGAAGCACATAAAATGAATATCTTCTTGTCACCAATCAGACTACTAGCATCTTCCGCAGATTTTATTTCAGCTGATGCAGGACCACTTTGTTTCTTCAGATAATCCACAATGCCATCTGCTTCGCGTGGGCCTTTGTACTCTTGGGCAATCTGTCCTCCCTTTCTCAGAATCTTAATTGTGGGGAAACCCTTAATCTCAAATTCTGAAGCAAGTTCTTTATTTGCTTCTTCATTGGCATCAACTTTAGCAAGAATGACTGGAGGGTCATGACTGCTCAGTATAGATGCAGCTTTCTCGTACTACAAAATAAAAAAAAAAAAGGCTTAAATGTTCAGTTAAGGGAAGAACTATAAGGTCTCTATTAAGTATCACATTATGGAGGAAATTCGTTAACGAGCACTAGAGATTAGGATATATAATTACCTCTGGACCAAGCTTCTTACAGTGGCCACACCTAGAAACAGCGGGAATAAATGATATGTATTAAAATCACAAAAGAAAGACAAGATTATCAATTTCAACCTAGAAAAACATCTCTTCAGTTCCTATAAGAAGAAAAAGAAAAAGGAAATCCAGCTATAATGTTTACACTTATAGGCACATGCAGCAGACTGGGAATGTTGTACGCGTGGTAGGTATGCCATTAAAGATTTTTGTACTTTTTCTTTCCTTTCAAGAAAAGTATCAGCACAAAATTAAGAAGGTAACACAACTGCTATAACACGGATACATGACAATGGACGGGCAATAATCCACGTGGGGAGCATTTCTACTCTTTCAAATATATCCTATCCTTAGAAAAAAAAAACGAAAAGAATAATACATACACAATATATGAGAAAACATGAATCAAAGGCCATGCAAATCTATCGTCCCAAGTAAACGTTATTATATCCAGAAAACAAGAAAATTATATCTAGATTTGATTGTGAGTTTTAGATTAAATGGTGAAATCTTCTTTTAGTTATACGTCAGCTGAAAAGAGTGAGATTAAGAGGGACCTAATCAGTAATCACGGCATGCAGGAAAAAATCAACTCAAGCTTCCTTTACACGACCAACCGTTAAATTCAAAAAGCAAAAGCAAATTAAACGTACTATTTTCCCTGCTTTCACAAAGTAACAGAAATAATGAACAAAAAGATCGGCACCACAAATCTAGATCAACCGGTCAACGGATAAGATAAATCATACATAGAGACACATTTTGAGAATTCAATCAAATTTAAAATATAACAAACATATTAAGTGAACAGACAGACAGTGTTGAGCAGATTACAACTATTAGCACAGATCGGTCAAAGTAAACGGAATCAACGGTGATTGAAGCGAGATAAAGATTTAGTCATACCACGGGGCGTAGAACTCGACGACGATAAAGTCGTGCTTGCTCACAGTGTCAGTGAAGTTCGAGCTGTCCAAGGTGAGGACGAACTCCTTCGATTCCGATTCCGATTCCTCGGCACCGATCTTCGTGAAGGAAGACGCGAAAAGACTCAAAACGAAAACATAAAAGCAAATCGAAACCCTAGACGCCATTGCCAGAACTCTTTGGACTGTGTGTTTGGCTTTTGTCTTTCAGTTCCCTTCGAGACTCAGAACTTTGGGGGGTTTTAACGTTAAAGAGGCTGAGAGAGCGAGAGTAGAGAGCCAACGAGACAGACATGGATACGACACGTGAGCGCCCCTGAGATATTTATGGTATTCTACTCGCTCCACATCTGGTCGATCTCCGACGTGGCGGAACGCCATTGGGTTTGTCTCGTCACACGTATACGAATAATTAGAAATGGGCAAAGTATACCTGAGTTTATAGGTAGCGCCTAGCGGGGGTTTTTTTTTTTGGATCGCTCGGAGAAAGTGTGGATTCTCTTACGTACAGATTACGGAATTGTCTTTTATTTCCTTTCTTTATTCTCCTTCTTCCTATTTTTCATTTTCATACTTCTCGCCCTTTTGACATTCTCAAATCTCAATGACGGCTACGAATTTTCCAGCGCTTATAATTAAAATTTTAATTAAAGCAATGCAACCTTTAGGTACAAATTTAAAATACCACATTTAAAGGTACTTAAAAGACTAATAAAAAATTATTTTTACACCCTAAAAAAGAACAGTAAGGATGATTACAGGGTATGTTTAAGGGTGAAAATTTTGGGTATTGGGGTTTGGGAAATATTATAAAGTAAAAATATGTTATGGGAATTGGTGAAAAAGTAAAGAGAGAGAAGATTTTTAATAAATATTATAATAATAATAATAAATTATGTGGTGAATTTTTTATGATTAAACATAAATTTTTGGGCCCAAATATTTGAGCCCCAAACATGCCCTTGTGTATTTGCTGCATGACATAATGTAAAAAAAATGATAGTTTGGTCCATGTGGTTTGCATAAAAATCAAATTAGTCTCTTATCAATTTTATTCATCAATCGGGTCTCTAGAGTTGTTAGTTTGCTAGAACAGGACATTTTTATTAGGAAACCTATGAAAAGTGAACCGGATATCCCCTGCTTCAGAAGTTGGATTTGGAATTACTATACTACAACCTTTGCTCCTGACCTACCAAGTGCTAAGCGCACCTACATTAGGATACTTTCAGACATAGCTCCAGATGGTGTTCATTCTAGTTCTTTTGCAACTGATTATGAAACTAATTTAGCAGTATAGGGAGGTGGGTTTAAAGACGGGAAGGAAGAAAAAATCCCAACGCGCACCAAAGAGTGATGAGGCATAGGATGGATCCGCTTCTACCGGAATCGTTGCCCGACCAACTGTTCATTCCTTCTTTACCTCATTCGCTTGGGAGTTTCGAGCTTTGTCCCTATCTGAAGCACAGGGAGACCTCGTTCCATCGGTTGATACTTAATAATAAAAATAGGTTATGATCTTTACATGTTTTTATATTAAGTCCTTCCATCTAAATTCGTCCACCGACTTATGATCTGCTCGGGATGGAGAGTTAAGACGATCGAGAGGCCCGAGCAGGTCGGGCTGCTTGTGCTCGGGATGCGCGCGCGGTCTTGCTGCTCGGGCCTCTCGATCCTCTCAGATCTTCATCCTGAGCAGATCAGGTTGACACTTACCGTTAAACCAGTAGACGAATTTGGACGGAAATACTTAATATAAAGCATGTAAAGATCAAGGACCTGGTTGATGAAAAAAATTAACAAAGGACTAATTTGATTTTCACAGAAACCACAAGGACCAAAATAATATTTATCCCAAAAAAAAACAGTGAGAACTTAAATATTGTAGTGATAAAACCACAAATATTGATATAATAATGTCTCAATTATATATAATTAGGATCTTAGAAGTTTTAAATATTATAAAAATCATAAAATAGTATCCAACAAGTTATCATATCCTTTTCAAATAGAAGCCTGTTAAGCTAGTTACGTGTCATTCTCAGACCCCATAAAAATATCAAATTTTAAGATTGGGTTTTGAATTATTTCCCAGAAACAATATCTAAACCCAGCGAAACTGGCAAAACTCCACGAGCTTCACTGCCACAACAAAGAAATTGTAGCGCAAGCATTCTGGACCTCATTGGGCCTTCAAAAACTGAAATAACCAAAGCCCACTTGCAGTTTCAGGATTTTTGCAAGCTCGCTTTCTATTTTTTCTGGGTTGAATGAACCAGCGATACCCAAATTCAAGCATCCCTTTAGAGAAACTTCCCCCAAAAGATATAAGCAGTCCACTAGTAGGGAAATGAGCAGTCTGAGGTGTAAAAAAAAAGATTCCATCCATTGTCAGATGGAAAATTCAAAAAATGAGATTTATGTTTTCCTTACCAGATAGATCACTCGAGAGCTCTTTTCAGTAAACCTGATTCATAATCCTCCCCACACATTCCAACAATAATCAATGCAGCCACCCATAACCAATCAACTAATAAATAAATTTCTGTACAAAATTCCTATCTGTCCAATTAGTAGGGGTTATAGCAGAACCAAATGTCAAAACAAGCAACTGAAAAATGTTTCTAAGCAGCCCCAAAGATCCACAGCCCAACTTTTCTACCAACCATTTGCATTCATAAGTGATTCCACAACCCCCTCCCTATCAGAATGATTGCATGTTGCTTCCTGCTATGCCTAAAACTCACTAGTATAATTCTTGTCCCCCTAGTGATGATCTACAGATTCTAAATGTGCCTGATTTCATGGCAACCACTGTACATAAACTGGGGAGGCTCACTCTCAAAAAGGACCCAGCAAATTTCTATGGTTGAGGGCAGTAAATAAAATACAGTATTCCCTTATGAGCCTCCTGCATTTGGAACTCTAACCTGCTCGTGAGCTTTCAATGCCTCTGAAGTGAACTCCTCGAAAGACTTGAAAATTGGAACCAAACCTGAGTTTAAACTATTAGAAGCTGCATCATGAACCAGTCTCACTGTTTTCTTATGACTGGCTCTCTCTTCTTCTAGTCGCTTCCTCATTGAATCCAAATCCACCTTCAGATCATCCAGTGGTGAAACTCCACTTTCAGAGGTAACCTTCGACACAGCAGTTTTCTCTGACACTACATCATGGTCAAGCTCCATCCTCCCCATCTCCATGCGTAAGGTTCCAAGCCGTTTCTCAAAATCTTTAGAAAGGAATTCTGCTTTAATTCTCTGGCGTCGTTCCTCATCCTGTCGTTCCCATAACTGATGCAAGCTACAAGCAAATCCATTGAGAGCATTTGCCACCCTTCTTTCCGAAATTCTTTCCATTGCCTGGTACCAATCATTGCAAATTATGAAAATTGGAGGAGCTCCAATTCGACCTGGTGAGAAAGGGGCAGGTCCATCAGGAGTATCTTCTTGTTCTTTGTCAAGGCACCTCAAAAGCCACCCATTTAAGGACTTGATATAAGATTTCTGGGTGTCAATCCAATTGTTAAACCGGGAGCACCAATTCAGAAGCTCCATTTCAAGTTCAATAGTAGCTTTCAAACCTGAATCTCTGTGGAAGCTAGTATTCCCTCTAAGAGAGCGAGCTTTGCTCTCCATGATAGCTTGGAACTGTTTCTGGTGGCACTTAAGCATGCACTTCCACATTCTTATCAAGCTGCAGAAAAAAAAAACTACTTGTCATAACGAATGAAAGCAAGAAAAAAAGACTAAATTCATGCAGAAAACAAAAATAATACTGCTAGATTCAATTGTTTGCTCCCACAGAATAATGGGCATCTTTCCATCTTTCCCTAAATATTCCACCAAGAAACCAAGAGCATGTAAAGAATTTGCAAGCTTTTACACTATCATCACAAGCAATACTGTAATAGGGTCATGCAGTGGAAGCAACCAACCATTCCAAGCTAATGAAACAACACAAATTCAAATGAGCTATCAGTAAAAAATTCAGTAAGGCAAAACTTCCACAGGACATGTGGAGGAAATATTATAGAAATCTCAAAACTAGCCGTACAAACCACTGCCTATGCACTGTATAAAAACGACTGGCCCTTGTTAAAGTAACCCTTCCACTGAAACCTTTCCAAGCTAGACTCTCCAGATGGAAGAGGAAAGAAAATAAGAACGAGATGAGTGCAAAAAGCTAGACTCTCCGCAGACTAGTAGTACATGTCAGAATGCCTTCTACAACTTTTCCAATAGAATTCTGCATCCATGCAAAAGGTACTAAGCAAGCACCAAAATGACAACCATGAATTAGACTGAGAAGCAAAGCAACTTCATACCCATAAATTAACTGAGTGAGTTGGGGCTGCAGTTCTTCATCCCTCAACTTATTTATCCTGCTTGAGATAGCATCAACAGCTCTTATACAAACATTGATTTTTGTCAGCAACTTTCTTACAGAAGCCCGAGTAGCATCAATCTTACTGGACTCTGCTCCTTGGTCATCCAGAGTTTTCAGTCTCTTGCACTTTTTCTCATAACTGACCCGTAGCCTTTCTTCATCCTAGAATCAAAGCAAGCAATTAAAATAAGAAGAAATATATTGATTAAAAAACCACTGAAGCTCCCATTTCAAATACGAGGTTATACTTGACACTAACAGTACATTTTCTGGTGTCTTCATAGCTGGATTAGATTGTAAAACTATTCCAAATCAATGAGAAAACATTACGAGCAGGCAATTACCTAAAAACCACACAAAGTAGCACAAATCACAAATGTATTCAGGTAAAAGATAGTACACGATTCTCATGAGTCATATATGCAAAAATTGTTATGAAAAGAACATGAGCTCTATAAGGGAGCTGTCCTAAATGATTCCCTCTGACCACAATAAGTTGTTGAGTTGCCAAATGCATTCCTCTTTCAGGAAAGGTGCTTATTGTGGCGATCCTTATGTAATCAAACACAGACCAACAAAGTTTCACCTAAGGACGCTTCCTTTACCTCCCTACCCCACACTGCTTTTCTCTTCATAAATATCAAAGGCTTAACATTAGAGGTTGGTACGTTAAAAGTGCTGATCTTTATATATTAAAAAGTAATGACCAATAACAATTCTAACATTTTTGGTTGACTTTTGGCTACAAACTTGTTGAAGTCTTCAACTCAAATAACTTCAGATAGTTTGTTTATCTAACAAAAGAGAGGTGGAGTTACCACAACCATCGAGAAGCGTAGAATGGTGCAGTAGTCTTACTCTAATCAAGATTAGTTTATCTAGCCTGCCGGTTTACCTTTGATCGCTCTTCACTCCTATGCAACTCATAAAAATTATCTTCTTCAATGTAAAATCATCATGCCAAATGCAACTTGGATATTAATGCTGATCAAAAAAATGTGACGTATAAAGGAGCTAATCTGTTATTTCAGATTTTAACAATTCAATGCCCATAACCATGAAATAACTATATAAACAGGCTAAAAGAACAGCTAGGTCTAACTGGTAGTCTTTCATAGGATCCGGGTGTGTCAGAGCTAGAGAACAAGGGAAACAAATTTCAGACGGTAGAGCATACAGGTGATCATCTATAAAAACAACTGACAAATTGCAGTTAAGACACTTTGAATCTTAGATTTTAGCATTCAAGCTTGATAACAGAAAAGGTTGGAAATAATCAAGCGCTGTTCGGTATCCTCACACAGACCAAGTACAACTGCCTTAAAAAACTTTTATCAGGGAACAAGAGATGTTTCTACAGAATAAAACTTCCCTAAAGCATTTCTTGTTTCAGAGGAGTTTTTTCAACTCCATGGAACCTTATGAATTGTAGTGCAGTATTAAAGGAACATCATAAGAGTTCTTAGAAATGGTGTCCTTGTATCAAAGAACAAACAATTAAAACTTCTAAAACCACATCGAACCAATTAGTGAAAGCATATTCTTCTACATTGTCAACTAGTACTATTTAAAAATAGTCATCTCTCACCATCAAGACATCGGTGCTTTGGGTGTATGAATCTGGAATTCCATCTAGATGATACTATTGGTATGCATCTATAAATCCACAAAACCCTACCCCAAAGCCTTGCATAGACAACGCCATGACCTTAGCAACATTGCACATGAAAGATAAGAGCGGAAGGAGCTCAAAAGATGAGAACATGGTCTGAATATGACATGGCCATATTCAAAGAGCTAGCACATGATATCTCCTAAAGGCAGGCTCCTTTTCCAAAAAGTTATACTATATGAACCGAATCCGGCAATTTTGACAATAAAACTAAGGGTCTTGATGCACACACGCACATATAATCCCAATAATCCTATGTTGAAAAAGTAAAATACTGAAGATATAGAATTTTGCTTAGGCACCCGTACCTTCACTTCCTTGTATAGCTTCTTCTCCCATGCATAAAGTTTATCCAGAGTTGATGAAAGGTTTCCAGGCTTCATGTTGTCCTTCCCAGATTCCCCATAATATGCTTTTGCAATTTTCATAGTCCTAGGAGATAATCTTACTGAAACCCTGGATGGAGGGTGTGAAGAAAATTTCGAAGGTGCAACCAGATACCGTATCCTAGAAAAGATCACTGCATAAATAGTTCAGAAAAGTTTCAGCAGTGCTATAGAAATGTCAGCTGCCATGAAATTATAGTCTAGGTCAATGCATTCGTGCAAGTAAGACTAACTAGATTACTCAGCATATAAATATTGAAACTGTCAGCACTACTATACCAGAAAGTCAAATCCAAAAAATATATTCTAACAAGTACAAAACAACTACTCTATGCAAGAGGTTAGAAAGACATTACAAACATTCACGAGCCGTCTAGCAAACATGAGGAATTTTTTTTCTTTTGTTGTACTTGCATGATCTTGTCCTTGTCAGCCCACAAGGAGCAGAAATGAGGAAGTTTATCAGTTTATCCAAACACCTTAGATGTGAAATCACTTTCAGTTAACCGGATGTAAAACTACACTCTCTAAAAAATCTTTAACTTATACTCTACAAAGCTAGACGCAGTGCTTGACAAACAATTTTAGATGACAATTTCCCAACAATAGAAACCAAAATGCTGCAAAGCAGATATAACCACACGCAGAACAATGGCGCGATTCAGAAACAATTATTCAAGGAACGCATAATGAGCTATAAAGACAAACAACACCTTTAAATGATGTGCCTCTAGGCTGATAAGGCAGCTTGCCCACCTCAAGCAACAGTGCAACCTCTTTGCCATAACTAGAGGCAGTCTCGAATTCGTTCCTGATTTCCTTGACAACATCTTGAAGGTCCCTCGAACTGTGGGCCGAAAATGTGGTCAAGCTACTCGGCTTGGAAGATTCGACCTCCATCACATGCGATGCCTCGTCGACTCCAAAACTCACACCTTTCTTCCTTGAGGACCCCTCTTCCAATATTATTGTGTCAGGACTGCTCTTTATCTCTTTTCCGTGAGCAGAGTTTGAGAATGAGCTATCACTACTGTTCAATGGTATTGTGCTTGAACTCCCTGACCCGTGTAATGGCACAGCCCTTGAAGTTCCCTCACCAGCGTTCGTATTCTTATTGCCTTTCGGATAAATATTCACATCCTCATTCAACTTCTTCTTCTCCTTTTGAAACTCTTTTACTACAACCTCTTGCTCTGTTTCATCTTCCAAGTCAGGAATCCCCTCTCTTTCCCTCACCTCCTTCGAATCGGGGCTACTCGTGGTCGAACCGTACCGAGTCTGCGGGTAATAACCCGGGTAACCAGAAATGTCAGACGTATCAAACACATTGAAGAAATCCCACGTGGACACCCTCGGCGGCGAGGGCGGAGGCGGCGGCGGACTCGGCTGCCGATTGCTCTGAGGATCGTGTACTGGAGGACCCATCGGAGGCAAGCCAAAGAAACCACCGTACCCGTTCCCATAAGGTGAATAGCCCGAATACCCATACGACGTATCGGGCCATTGCCGGTTTGCCACACGATATCCCTCCAGGTCCTCCTGCACCACCGTCTGTATCGGCGTGCCGGACGTCTTCATATAATACATGTAAGAATTCACTCCAGGAGGACCCCAGCTCGGTGGAGGATAAGCATAAGATGAAAAAGGAGGATGGGAAGAATGTCCCTGTTCTTCCGGACTACTATCTTCGATGTGAATGTGACCCGAACTGGGACCCCCTTCGGAATCGGAGTCGGAGTCGGACGACAAATGCAAGTGTGAATCCGCAATGTGTTTCTCCTCTTCCGGACTATGGTCCGGAGGGGCCGAATGCGAAATCGAAGTCGATGACGACGAGTCGTTTATGCGCACCTTCTTCTTAGTCCTTTTCCCCTGATCGGAGGGCAAAGTGAGGAGCGGAGAACTCGGCGGCGACGAACCAACAACGAGCTCCTCGTCGACAAATTGGCGCAAGGCGTCGCCGATGTTGGTGAGGGACTGGAAGTAGGACACGTGGGCCGCGGCGAGAGCGTAGCGGTGATGCGACGCCGCTTTGATGAAGTCCCTGCGCTCCCTGCAAAGCGTCACCAAAGGGAGGTCGTCGACTTTGGAGCCTCCGCAGCCCATAGCAAAAACCCCACCACCGAATAGCAATACAAATAAAAGACAAAAATCTTCAGCGGAAGAGAGCGGGGCCTAATAATGCGACTCATAGTCACAGCAATGTCCACGCATGTCCGTACAACAAACGCCGAAGCATTGTGAGCGTGAGAGAACTGCTGGATCCGAGTGCGTGTTTGTGCGCAAATGTGAGCGAGTAGCAATTAATACGTGAAATTGACAGAGATGGTGCATGAGAGTGAGACAGTGGAAGGAGGGAAATCTGACCGTTGGGATTGATGGAGTTGAATAGTAACCGTCCATGGGAAGAAGGGTGGGGGCAGGGAGTCAGAGAGGAAATCGTTTTGAATTGATGAATCTGAGACGCAGATATTTGCGTGGAGTCTGTATCTTCGAGAATTCTCAAAATACAACAAATTCTCACAGTACACCTTAACCGAACACACTTTTAATCTTCTTTTCAAATAATATTAAAATGGGCGTGGAGATTTGCGATGTTGGGTTTTTGTCCTCTCTCTTGCTCTCTCTACCTCTGTAGTTTTCGAACCTGTTTCAGAATTTCAGAGAGAAAAACAGAGGACGTACCAGACGCCGAAGAATAAAAAGAAGGAGACGGACAAGGAGGTTCGTGGAACCCGCCACTGCGTAACGCACTTTGTCGCCATTACCATTTTCAGCGCCCCCATTCTATCTTCCCTCTAATTTTCTTTATATTTTTCAATCCGTAATCTGTGTAAAAATAATAATAATGAGATTTATTAATACGTGAAAAAGTTATTCTTCTACTGTTTAATTAATATTTAAGTCAAAATTTCTGTTAAAATTGACCGAATTTAGCATAAAATTACGAAAATACTCTCAAATAAATTTTTTAAAAAATATATATAAATTATTGAAATTCTATTTCAATAATTTTATTTAAAAATATTATCTTTTTAATATTATTTTTTAAATATTTTTATTAATTTTATTTTAAAGAGTATTTTGGTTATTTTACTGTTGAATTCTGTCAATTATAAAGAAAATTTTGACTCTAAACAAACGTTGCAGATGTTTCGTACTTATAAGATGTAAATTATAATTTTTTTTTAAATTAAAGTAAATGAAATGTAATTAACGTAAACTTATAAAGTGAATAAAGACTTTTGATCATTAATACGAGTATAACATAATATTAAAATTATAATATTAAAAATGATATACACGCTCTACAAAAAATTTCTGAACATAAACATTTGAACAAAAAAATGTAAATATTTGCAATCTCTTTAACTCCTACATGTCAGACGTAATGATAGGTGTTTACTACTGTCATAATCATTGAGTTCTCACATGTCCGCAGTCCGGATTGAATCTTTTTCAATTTTTCTCGAGCTTATTTTCCGGGAAAGCTGTAGTAGTGTAGGTAGTGTGGGCGAATGCAAAATTATAAAATTATTATATATTATTACTGCTAGGGTTAATTATTGCTACCACACACTTTTTTTTGGCTTTCCCCCTCTAATTCAATGCTCTTCAATAATTTTATTTCTATAAACTATTGGGTTTGTTCGTAGATAGATTTAAAAAATCAGTCAATAGAGCAAGTTTAGCGTGTATGCGAGTGTGCTTAAAACGTGAACAGAACCTAGGCTGCGTTTGCAACAAATATTTTACAAAATATTTCACCAACTTCTAATAAAATACTATAATATAATATCTCTCTCATCAAAAAATATAAAAAATTATCTCTCTCTTCACTTTTTCACTAAACTCAATACCAAAAATTTTACAACACAAATATAACCTCCGTTTGTTTGGTGGGAAAGAATGTTGGGTATGAAATATGGATGGTTCACCAGTAAATTAAACTTACCATATCACATCCCACACACGTGGTCAAATTAGAGAGGCAAATAGTATACCACACGCAAATTATGTATGGTCCATTGCCATCACATTTGATTCTCTAGTGATTGAAATCCCATCTGAAAACATGTGCTGTACATAATATACATATGAACTAGACTAAGTAAAGAATCATATATACTAAATGATGAACTGACAGCGTTCAGTCATTTTATTCGATGGAGGTCCTTCGGAATTTTAACAACTTTATCATGGAATTATTCTAAGAATATTTAATGAAAAAATCTCCTTTATGCATAAAATTATATTCTGTAACACTGCTGTTACGACTTCCGTGTATGTTGAATGTTCTTTTAGTTGGTATGTGTAATACGTATAATATTTCATCAAAATTGAAATGAGATGTATAGTCCTCGAATCCGATACGATATGAAATTATTATCTATCATAAAATTTTAAGGCATAAATTCATAGTTGGCCTTTATGTTTGATTAAAAATTACATAACTCCCCATAATTTTCAATCCCACAATTTGAGACTCATAACTTTTAAAATCTATCAATCTTTGCCTTTCGTTCAAATTATCCGTTAAGTCCGATGAAAAATCATGAAAAATAACCTAAATGCCAATCAAAAGCTAAATTTTTTAAAATAAATAGATTATTGAAATAGAGTTCAATATTTTTATTTAAAATATTATTTTAAAAAAATAAATAATTTTTTTCTGAATTTTATTAATATTTTTATTAATTTTGTCTTGAAGGGATATTTTGATCATTTTTCATACTTTTCCGTCTGATTTAAACGGAAGCGAAGATTGATAAGTTTTGAAAGTTATAGATATCAAATTGTGAGATTAAAAGTTAGAGGTAGCTAAATGATTTTTGCCAAAACATAAAGGATTAAGTATGACTTATTTTAAGCTATTAGACGGAAGTAAAAACACTCAAACAGTGTCCTTCGAAATTTAAGAACTTTATCATGGAATTATTCTAACAAGATATAGCGCAGAAGTTCCGTCAATGCATGGAGCTAGGGGCAGCAAAATAGCTTCTTCTTTTTTGGATTTTTTAGCATTTTAATGAAATTGATCTTTTTGAAAAAATTCCTGACTTTAAAGCTTTATCTGTATCTTTTTTTGCGAAACTCTCACTTATTCTAAAAACTTAAGTGGTTAGGATTAGCTAAATTTTATTATTTAAAATATATTTTTTTAACACTCCTCTCACTTTTGAGTTGGACTCCCCTTTAATTAGTAGGCTCAATACGTATAATATTTAATTTAAATTAAGACGAGATATATAGTAAGGGCTCGAACTTAAAACCTTAACTTTGAAATCACACGGAGATCATCATCCATACCGACCATTTACATTGTTAGCAAGAGTTAAATTGTTGAGGTGGTTTGAAAAGATATTTGAAATATATAGGTGATAAATTGGATGTAACAGAGATGATCAAATTTGATAAGAATGTGGACTGCAAAATTGATGACCAGAGTGAAAATCAAGTTTAAGTCTTGTACTATACCTAGAGGGGATGAATAGGTATTTATAATTGTACAACTTTTCTTTTTTCAAAAATATCAAATCAAGCACCAATCATTTGTAAAGCAACAAACGGTCAATTCAGAAATTTCTAGAGAAATTTCTAGTTGTCTAACTCGAGACTAAGGGTGTGTTCGGTTAAGGTGTTTTGTGAGGATTTTTTTGTATTTTTAGAATTTTTATGTGATGTTAACTTTATTGGTATGCGTGTTGTAGTTATATTTATGTGGTGTGAAAAATGATGTATGGTTGTAGAATCCTGAGGATTCAAAAAATCTTGAGGATTCTTTATAAACGAACAGTTTTGATAAAACACGAAAATCTCTAAATCAAGATTGTTCAAAAATATAATTATAAAAAGACTGTTTTGACATAGTTAAATTTGTCAATATTACATGAGTATTTATAGTTAACTTCAAAAATTTTATAAATTCTATCAACTTATTTATATGGAACAAAAGAATTGTACAAGTCTTAAAATTAGTGGAGGTGTGCTAAATTATAAACTACTCAATTAAAGAGAGAGACATGACGGCTGAAGGGATCTCTAGAAGCGGAGAGGCAACTTTTAGTTGGATTAAGGGCATGTTTGTTTGTCAAAATTTTGAATAATATTTTTAAAATTTTAGAAATATTTATTGAAGTTTGTGAAAAGTAATATTTACGTGTAAAAGTTAAAAAAAATTAGAGTTTATTTGTTTGACTGAAAATTTTCGTTTTCGAAACGTTAAGAAAACAAACATATCCTGAAGGCATTCCAGATGTACGGGGGCAATAGGTCACTTTAAGGTGATACGAGGATGCATGCTTGCTGAATAAGCAATTAAGCATCTTTAATTTGCATGTGCAAGTCATGGGGTGGGCATATTTAAGTCCCAATCTCGTTGTGGCTCAGGCTTTCCCATCAAAGCTCTACTCAACAACGACTACCCTTTACGTACGCCCCTTTCCAGGAGCAACTCAACTGCTGCTTTTCTTCAACTTGACCCTAATCTGTCTTAATCCATCCACTTATAAAGGTTCGTTTGGTTGAAAAGCATGCCCAATTTGTTGGCCTGATTCTGACCAACCACTATAGGCTGCCCAGCAAAAAAGTAATAAAGAAGACATTTTCCCCCTAACGGTAAAGAGTCTAATAAAAGATCAGTTCTGTCCTTGCCATTTGGTAGTAGGTAGTACCAAATATTGACCTTTTGAGAAACTTCTACTTTGATTTACAGGTACTTTCTGAAAGGAAACAGGGACCTTTACTCGGATTCTCCACAAAACTATTGCCCGTTTCTCCTCCTCTTTTTTTTCAAATTTTTTAACTTTTTTTTTCCTCATTGGCCTTTTTATACTCATTTCCTTCTGTGGGCCTCCCAATATCTTGTACTCGTGTTAGTAAAGTTTTGGAATCGAATTTTAGTAAGGATGAGAATTTTAGTAAGATTCGGTCGTAAATTTCGGAGTATCAGTACCGGTTCCGGCATATTTCAGTGATGGATACTATTTTTAGGATCGAAATCGGATTTTTTTATTATTATATGGCTCAAAACTCAACATTTTGGATCCTGATTTTTTAAAATACTTTTTTTTTGCCTAGATCAAAACGACCCAGATCACTCGACGATTACAAACCCCCCTCCTTCACCCGTCTCCTTTCTCTCTCTCTCCTTCCTCCCTTGTCTCCCTCATCTCTCTCTCTCTCTTGGCCGAAATCTCACTTTGGACGCCGAATCTCTCTATCTCTCACCAAGGTATAATTATTTTTGTCTAACCTAAGCATGATGGATTATCACTCTTTGAACTAGAGTTTTAGGGTTTTATACATTAGAGATTTGATTGGCAAATTCGGGATTTAGGGTTTTGACTCGAATTTGTACTACATTGACTCTCAACTCTCAAACTTATGGAATTTGATCTACGTTGACTTTGATTGGAATTTGGTCTATGTTGCAAAACATAGTGCTTTGTTTTTCATTCACTGTTCAAGGAAGTTTTAAAAGGGGTTGATGTTGTACTTTTTTTAGTGTTTGCAAAACCATGAGTGTTGTATTTTTTATATTTTTTGCTTTCCTCTCACTGGAATTTTTGAATCCGGAAATTCTGGCTTCATTCCGGAATGGAACCGAAATGAAAATAAGGGTTCCGATGAGTATCGGAATGGGTCACTCCGATTCCATCCATTCCGGTACTCACCCTTAAATTTTAGCATTTAAAACCCTCTAATGATCATTTGAAAACACTCATTACTCACTACATGTTTCCCCATCCTTAGAAATTTGACAAACCCTCCACCGGCTATGCCATCAAAATCATTTGAATGCTAAAATATTGGGTATTGAAATTGTAAAAAAGTGAAGAGAGATTATTTTAATAAATTTTTTATATTTATTTTGTGAAAAAGAATGATTTGATGGAGAGAGATATTATGGGTGAGTTTGTGTTGTAAAATTTTTGTATTGTTAAAATTTTAGGTATTGGGTTTACTGAAAAAGTGAAGATAGAGGTAATTTTTTATATTTTTTGTAGTGAAAAGTTATGATTTAATGAGAGATTGAGATTATATTGTAATATTTTATTGTGAGAGGGTGTAAAATTTTGTGAAATTTTTTATAGCAAACGGACCCTATATTATAATTATTTTATTATGCTAGACCCAAAATTTTGGGAGACAAAAGCACGAGTTGTGATATTGGAGCATTCCCTTCCTTTAATAATTCTCTTTCTACATATCCCCTTTAAAAAGAAATAAGAAAAAAAATTATAAACGTTATTGTCGAATTGCCTTAGTGGTTAGGACAAATTTTAGAGTGTGCGGATAAGATGCATGATGCTAAATTTGACTCTCCAAGAGAATAATACCAAAGCCTATAACTTTAATGGGAGTCACCGGAGCAATATGTATGCCCTAGCTCTCTAGGGTTTGTTTGTGGTATTAAACCTCGCAATGCGTCCAAGCTAGGTCAGGTTCTTCCGAACTCAATACACAGGGTACGTCCAGGCATCTTTCGATCTCACTAACCGTATTAAATTAGACTCCCTTAACCAATGCTCTAAGTTAAATTAAGAAGCAACCTATTGTTATTTTAAGAGGAGCCGTGAATCATGCAAGTCTGTGACGAACTCAATCAGTGTTTTTTTTTCCCTGAATTTAGACATCATCACAGGCTAGGGAAGAGCATGAGGACAATTATAAAGTTTTAACTTGTCCCGTCCGATTTGTCTTCGGTTGATCTTGAGGACAAATATAAACTTATCTTTTGAAGTTGAAAGGGATATCTCAGACCAAACAAGTAGAACCAATTTTTTAAGATCCCGAATTGGTAGAGTAATGTACGTAACAGAAAGCCCGCCTGCACTCCTACAATCAAAGATACACCTTGTGGGCGTCTATATAAGTAACGAAGGACGTAGTACGTACTTCGAAAGTAGGTTATAATATGATAATCTTCTTCCTAAACAAACAAGGTAGAAAAAAAAAAAGTCTAAATTACTCCTTGGAGTTTGACATTTTCTCTTATTGGTTCTTAGGGTTAAATTTTTCTTAAAAATATCCATGTAGTTTAGTCTCAATCTCATACAGATATTGTCGTCAACTTAATGAACGAAAATGCACATGTAACTAACTGCTTACATGTGGAAATGAACAATTCGATTAAAAAAAATCTCGCACAATTACAATGTGACACATGTCATTAAAATAAATGAAAATAATTTTTTTTTTTTAAATAAAAAATTAATCAAAAACTTAATTAACTTTAAAAAAAAAGATCGGGGTCTCCCACGCTTTCACAGTGGAGGCCCCCTCCACCTCTGACCGCCGGAAGAGTCTGACCGCCCAGAACTGGGGGGCCAGCGGATGGAGGAGTGGTGTGCCGTTGGAATTAGCTTCTGCTGCCATCTTCAAAGCTTTCTTCACATTGGGATCAATGTCAGCCACTGTAATCAACCACACTAGGATTATGGTCGACTTTTATCAAACCTTTCATGCTAGAGTATAATGCTTGCACCACAGGCACCTCCGACTTCGATAATCCCGTAAGAACCCCTACTTCCAGATCAAATATCTTAAGCATTCGCTCTTTTCAAACTATCGCAGGCCACTTCAGGGCAGTTGCAGCATCCTCACAAGGGCAGAACTTGCGTCCAGAGATGGCGATATACGCCTTTTTTTTCCCAACAGTGAACCTGAACTTATCAAGAAGGGCAGCGAGCGCTTTGACCTCATCAACAGAGTGAGCGTAGAAGAGCGCATCAATTTTCTGCAGATTCATTGTTGCCCACTGAGTGATATAGCCAGTAGTAAGTGCTTTCCACCATTGGTCATCTCGAACTTGGACAATGTCTTTGAAGATTACGGTGATTTCAGAGACATAAGCAAGCCACTGTTCACTATCACCACTGTCGCGGGATGGGGAGGTCCCCTAACTGCCTCAGTTTTAGGCGGCCAGACTACTCCGACGTGGTCTCCGATCTTTTTTTTTTTAATATGTTTTTTTTATTAATTTTATATTTATTTTTTAAAAATATATTTATTTTTACTTATTTTAATGACACGTGTCACATTGCGATTGAACGTGATTTTTTTGTAATTGAGTTGTCCATTGTCACGTGTAAAGTAAGTCGTTAGTCACGTGTGCATTTTCGTCCATTAAGTTGATAGCAAAATTTGTATGGATTGAGACTAAACCTCATAGATATTTTTAGGAAAAACTGAATCTTGAGGACCAATTTGGAAAAGGGTCAGACTTCAAGGACTTGCGGAGTAATTTAGGAAAAAAAACGCACTAGTCACAATTGTATTTTGACTTCAAAAATACTAGTCAATGTTGCTTTTGAAACCCCTTAGATCATTATAAAACTCAGTTCAACCTAATAAGGTTCCAATGTGAGACTTGATAATCTCTTATTCATGCTCTGCTCTCACTCCAAGTGAGATTCAGGAATATCACAACAAAGGTCTCTAGCTTGATTTGCAAAGGTCTCTAGTTGAGAGGATAATAAAGAATATATCGAGATTTTCTACAATTCTTTATCCGAATTGCATAATACATATTGGACAAAGATAGACACTAGTGCAATATATATGTAAAGTGTAAACCTACAAGAATATATCAAACTTGGTAATTTGGAATGTAAATTATAAATTTTGTTCAATAAAAAAATTATAATATTCATTTAGCCATCCTAAAATAAATTCCAATCACAATCTCCATGATAATCAATAGGTTGTGCATCCAAACAACATGAGACGTGAGATAGAGAGAAGAGGGGCCACTTGGAGTAACTATCAACCATCATGGAACATATAGTAATCTGCTTGACAATTCAACTTCCTAGCTAGTTTGAACACAAGCACTCAAAATATAACCTTAATTATTGTTTAATATGTTCCGTGCAGGATTTGACAAAAAGACAAAGTTGTGGGTTGTTTTTTTTGTGAAACAAACAGTTAATTAGGACATATATTTCAAATTGACCATAAAATAATTAGAAAAAGTCATTTAATTTAATATTTGACGGAACAGAGTAAATTTTAAAAGAGGGGCACTTGGACGCGTTTGCAAAACACCAATCACCATAAAATTTTTTACTATCTCAAAATTTTAATTTGTAAATACAACTAATTCAAAATTTATATCAATTAAAATAATTTTAAAATAATCTATTTTCATTACAATAAATATAAAAAAAATTCACTTAAATCATATTTTTTTCTCATTTTTTTATCTCTCGTAAAATTATATTTTTCTTTACTCACTTGTACACCACTCAGGTAAAATTCCACTTTATTTACTAATTTCTCATCAAACTCAATAAAATTTTATTTTTTTTAATTTTTACAATTTTTTAAATATTTCATTTATTAAAAGAAGACCCATATATTTCAGCAAATAGCAGCTTTCCCTAATTAAATTTAAGAAAAAGACCGAATAAGGAAAGTCTTCGACTTTATCAGAGATGAGCCACGCGTGAGTCCCGTGGGTTCTATAGAAAGAGGAGCAGTACCACGTGTTGCCCCATACTCGTCAGTCCTCAGATGCACCAGAACTTTGTTCCGGTAAAATGAAGCAGGGGGACTGGAACTCTTCTAAGGTGGGTCCCAATTTTGACTTCCACGAATGTAATGATTTGCATGTGCATTTCTATCCATCAACTTTTCAGACCCCGTCCGAGCAATCTGAACGACGTGCTCACTCAGACAACAATATTTAAAAATTGGGAAATTGACATTTTAATTTTTAAGTTTGATGTATTTTTTCATTTTAATCTTTCAATTTCAATTTCAATTCTTTTGAGTTTTCTTGTTATGAAGAAATGGTCCTATCGTCAGTATGTCGTCTATATATTTAACGACACATGTAGCGGTCGACTATGTATATGTGTTAAACGTGAGCGTCGATCCCTACATCGAGCGGTCGACCGCTTCACGTAGAGCTCGACCGAGTCAAAATTGCTGACGTGTCAGAGAGCTCCGTTAAGTATAAGGACGACAGACTGACGGAATGATCATTTCTTCAAATAATGAAAACTCAAGGACTAAAAATTTAAAAGTTGAAACTGAAGGACTAAAATAAAAAAAGTGTCCAAAATATAGAGACTAAAAAGTGAATTTCCCTTAAAAATTATAAAAAATGCACTCAAATCATTTTTCTCTTCTTTTTTACCAACTTTTATGAACTTATTCTTCTCTTCTCACTTTTACACCATTAATATTCACTAATTTCTCACAAAATCCAATAAATTTTTTTAAAAACATTTCTTTTGGTAACGAAGGAAATCCGGACACCCAACCACGTGCACCGAGCTCGAACGGACATGACCCAGTATAAGCATGAAGTAGGCTCAACGCCACGGCAAAGTCCGAGCCGTGCAGCCCTCCCAAGCCACACATGCCAGTTAAGTCCAGCTTCGCTGGGGAGTGACCCCAAAGAATTGTTTGCACCTGAGTAGATTTGAACTTTAAGACCTCAAAGAGAGCAAATCCGTAGGCCCCAATATGTGACCACTCAGGCCAACCTTTTGGAAATTGAGACGGAGGACTTACCATAAATTCATTGATAAATTTCAGCAAATAGACACTTTCCTAATTCACTTTAGGCTAAATATACACGTGTGCCCCTGGGGTTTAACGTTTTCTCAAAAATACCTTTAGGGTAATTTTTGTTGTCCCGCTACCCCTGAGGTATATCCATTTTTCCCGTTTTATCCCTCCGCCAACATTTCGTCTATTTTTTTACGGAAATTGATGATGTGGACTAATTGACCACGTCACATCCATTAAAAAGTGACACGTGTGAGAAAACTGCTGACCATACAAAATTAATTTAACACCTCCATATCCACGTTACCCTCTCCATATCAGTTTACCAAAATGCTCTCTCTCTCTCTCTCTTGAAACTTCCAGCGCCAAACTCGGATTTCAATCTCTCTCTCTCTCTCCGACAGAAACATCGGCAGCAGAAGTTGGTCTTCATCCTCGACGTGGTAGAAGTTTCCGCAGACGAAGATAGCTAAGAGGTGCAACATGGATAAAACCCACTTCGCATTCAGTCAAATATTGTGTCGTTTCAGCTACTTTCACCTTCTCTTTCGCTTCCCCTACTTCCGGACTATCACCTAGCACTTCTCAATCGCAGAATTTCGACGGGTGATAAAGCTTCGAAACCTCTCAAATTTGACACATTCACATTAGCTTTTAAAACGAAGCTGAGAGTAGCTAGAGCTTCCATTAACGGGGACACCAATGGAGCTCTCGAGCCTCCGAAACCTACTCGGAGAGGCAGAAAGAAGGGAACCACTTTGTCCTCTTCTTCTTCGTCAGTCACTTCTAGCCCGAAGAAAACAAAGTGTTCCAGAAAAACCCAAGTCGAGAATGACACGGTTGAAGACAGCGGAGCAAAGAAAACTGAGCTAGATCCAGAATTAGACGACTATGATGACGGGATGGATTTTTCGTACGATAAACCACTTCTGTTTTGCTGCTTCGGTGCCGCACAGAAAGAGTTTGTGCATACAGTCAATGTGTCCGACAACCAAATGCACCCGGACATCTACTCGCAATGGAAAATGCTCCAGTGGGACCCGCCAGAGTTCGTGAGAGCTCCAGGAGGGCCTCCTTCCAGTGAGGCTAGGCGGGCGAGCTGCGTTCATGGGGAAGGTTGGAAAGGATAAGTTTGGGGACGAGTTGGTGTTGAAGATGAACATGGAGAAGGTGCAGATGCGAGCTGTGAAATTTGATACTGGTGCTAATACGGCGTGCACGTACGTCAAGATTAAGTTTGAGGATGGGAGGATAAAGACCGAGACGGTAAAAGGCGTGGAACGGATAACGAGGACTTTTGAGGAGTGGAAGAAGGCGTGGAACGAATAACGAGGGCGTTGGCTTTGCCATCGGGGTTTAGGTGGACAGAGACATGAACGGAAGAGAGGGCTCCACTGAGGTAGGAATCATCGGAGAGAAGAGTGACATGGATATATATGTAGAAAAACAATTTTGTCCAGTCAGTTAAGGACACGTGTTGCAGTTTAATTGGATGTGACGTGGTCAATTGGTCTACGTCATCAATTTTTGTCCAAAAATAGACCGAATATGACATAAGGGGTATAACAGGGAAAAGAGAAATATCACATGCATAACTTGACAACAAGAATTACCTTAGAAGTATTTACCAGAAAATATTAAATTAGAAAGTTCTTGTATATTAATCCTTAAATTTAATAAGAAAAAAAGACCAAAGAAGGAAAGTCTTCAACTTTTGTCAGAGATGAGCCACGCGTGAGTCCCGTGGGTTCTATAGAAAAAGGACCGGTACCACGTGTTGCCCCATACTCGGCAGTCCTCAGATGCACCAGAACTTTGTTCCGGTAAAATGACGCAGGGGGAACTGGATTCTTCTAAGGTGGGTCCCAATTTTGACTTCGAGGAATGTAATGATTTGCATGCGCAGATTTCTGTCCATAAACTTTTCAGACCCCGTTCGAGCAATCTGAGCGACGTGCTCAGGCATCTACTTTAAAAATAGGGAATTTTAAACACTTTGAATTTTATTCCTTTTAATTTTTAGTCTTTTAGATTTAATTTTTTAAAATATTAATCTTTGAATTTATATTTTTTTTTACAAAATATTCTTTCTGTCAGTCCGTCGTCAATATGGTTAACAGAACTCTTTGACACATCAGCAATTTGAAGCGATCGCAGTATATGTAGCTGTTGACCGCTCACGTTCAAAATATATATTCGGTCGACCGCTACGTATACCGTTAAACATATGGACGACAGACTGACAGAATAATCATTTTGTAAAAAAATGTAAACCCAATGACTAAAATTTAAAAAATTAAACCCCAAGGACAAAAAAAATAAAAAAGTAAAACTCAATCACTAAACTGATAAATTTCCTTAAAAATACAATGAACCCTTATCGTGTTAATACGATGGGCCCCAATTTATCTGTCACCGACATGTGGAATTTTGTAAAAAATAATCGGTTTTATCCAAGAAAAAAAATTAGTGTATGGTCTTATTTAATAGTATTTAATTTACCTTTTATTATATTTTCTTAGAGGTTTAATGCATATTGGTGTCTCCACATAGATTACTGCATGAAGACAGCCCGAGTATGCATTGTGATATGATTATTAACTACTTAGGATAAAATAGCAAATTATAATATATATTATGCATTGTGATATGATTATTAACTACTTAGGATAAAATAGCAAATTATAATATATATTAAGGTACTTTTTTCTGTTCTGTTTCGAGCACAAATATATTTGAGTTATTCACGTCTAAGAGTCGGGCACTTTCTATTTGGACCAACCTCGCCGAAATAACATATTAATCCTAAAAAAATGTTTGATGTTCTTTCTAAGTTCTTTTCAGGTTCTTTTGAGAAGAACTCGAAATTAATTTTTGAAGTGAACCCTACACCTTTAGAGATTATGAGCAGTTAGATTCTTTCCAGAAAGTAAAAAGAACTTAAGAAGGACACCAAATATTTTCCTTAATCATATGGGTATGTCATGTGGTTAGTAATAGTTTATTTTTATTTTTACCGTGTATTAAACTCGAAAAAAAAAACGGAAGAAATTGCGACCTAAAGATTTAGGAGTCTGTTATTAGGTCCCCATATTTAATATTTTCTTGGAACCCTATTGGAGTAGTTGAAATATTTGACGTCTTATCAATGAATTTTTACACACAGCTAATTTGGATCGGAATCCCATACAATTCGGAGAGAGTGAGAGAGCGAGACCCGAGCTAATCTTTAGTTTATCTTAAATTAAAAGCATTGTTTGGACGAGCTAGTTCATTTGTCAACACAAAACGCGTGAAAGGGATTGTATTCTTTGAACGAGGTAGAGCTTTTTGGAAATTTGCCTTTGCCAAGAACATGAGCTGCTCCACCGACTTTTGTTCCTTTCTTCTTCTCTAGTCTCTACAACCTAGAAAATGGGTCTTTTTGATGAGTTGTTTGTACGATTATACTCTATAATATTTAGGTCAAATAATATAGAGCTCCTATTGCAAGTTAGGCAAAGACGTGTAGAAAGAATCCTGATCAGAGTTCGAACTCATTGACCGAGGTATTATGCCTGTTCATTTCAATTTAAATAGCATTTCCCCCTCCTTAATGGACGACCATGTGCTATCAATGGGAAATTAAAAAGAGAGAAAGAAAAGCAAATGCCCTAAGACAGTACGTATTGGAGAAGTTGAACTTGTGCCTGTTTGAATTAGAAAAAGTGAAAAAAAAAACACCATCATCATGGACACGATGACCCATAGTTGTGTTTGTGTTGTAATATTTTTGGTATGAGAATATGTGTTGGTATTGGGTTTAGTGAAAAGGTGAAGAGAGAGATAATTTTTTATAATTTTTGTAATTTTTTTATATTTTTTTATGGGAGAAAGAGATTATATTGAAGTATTTTATTAGGAGAGAGATAAAATTTTAGGGATAATTGAGTTTGCAAACGCAGCCGTACGAGTTTGTTTGGACATTAACTAAACATTATAACGCGTTAAGCCCCCATATGGCTTTTCATTTAATCTTGTGATGACAGACTGACAGTTGACACCTACCCTATTTTATTTTTTATTTATTTTTGTTTTGTTCTTGTTGCCCACATGGGACAATGAATGATTTGGTGACTGTGCTACCTACTCTTATGATAAAAAGTTGTAATCAATTTCAGATGCCGGAGGAGTGTTACGAGTGAACAAATCATAGGATCAGCAAGTGCCTTTTGTCAACTAATTGAGATGTTTGGTTGCCAAAATTTTGGGAAATATTCTCGAAATTTTAAGAATCTTTATTTTATTGAGATTTATTGGAATTTGTGAAAAGTGAAGTGTGTATGTGTAAAAGTTAAAAATTTTAGAGTTTGTTTGGTTTGTCCGATTTGTTGAGACCCCAAATATTTGGGGTCTCAAACATGTTAAATGTTTCTCTGTTTTTTTTTTGTATTTGTTTACTCCACTTGTTTTTGCCTTCTGTTCAACCCGTTTTATAAGCAAAAGTTTAGGTTAAAAATGAACCTTCCTGGAGGTTGTTGTTGTCTTCATAGCCAGAATCAGGTTAAATATTGGGTAAACTTTTATCCTGAATCCCTGATCTGATGATAGACATGTGAAAGTGAACTTTTAATGAGGAATAAAACATGGAGGAGAAATTTGCGTCTCAACGTGTGGAACACGATCATTATATTAAGAGAATAAAGTAAAAAAAAATTGAGAAATAAGGAAAATATTGCACAACACGGAATGAGTCCGTTTTTTTTTTTTTAAGGCATAAGAAGCATATGTACTGAAAATAGGATCAAGGAACCCTCTGAACTTTACGGAAAAGGATTGTACCAGAGAGTGAGAAAAAAAGAAAAGGAACTTTGCAGAAAAGGCTGAGGAAGGACTCCACCTCTAAAACAATATCAGCAAAAAGCTACGTCCAAACATGATCAAGGCATAGGGAGTAATGATTAATATAATAACCGACGTGCTCCTTAAAATAGGAACAAAAGGTGTACCTCTTTTCGTTCTTTACTTTATCCAAGGGAAACAAGAAAGTTTAACAACATTTTTCTGTTCCAATGCCATGTAGTCAACAGTACGTACTTTGACCGAAGCAACATTTGTTTAGACAGTTTACGGAGGATTACAAGGATTTTCCTTGTTAATTTCTTAATGGGCTGCTGACGTGTATTGTTTGAATTAACGGTACGGGATAAGTTTGTTTTTTAGAGGTGAAAAATTCAGCGATCGAAAATTTTATATTTTTAAGACTCGAGGAACTTTTTAAATCAAAAGGTATAAAATTTAGAGACCACAAGGGAGCATATAAATTTAAAGAAAATACACTTTCCACCCATAAACTACAATAGATTTGACACTTTGCACCCCAAACTACCATCTTTAAGATATTGCACCCTCAAACTACCAATGTTAGACACTTTGCACTCTTCAGCTACCAATGTTAGACACTTTGCACCCTAAACTACTAATTTTGACACTTTGCACCCTCCAACTATTAATATTAAACACTTTGCACCCTTCATTTTACAATAATACCCTTGTTAAATTAATAAATTTACAATAATATATTTACTATATACAAAATGGGTGAAAGACATTATCGTCATTTTAGTCTTAAATTTTTAAAAAAAGGTGCAAAGTGTCAAAAATTGGTAGTTAGAGGGTGTAATGTATCAAAATTGGTAGTTTAGGGTGCAAAGTGTTAAAAATATGATAATTTGTGGGTGAAGAATGTATTTTCCCCATTTAACTACAAGGACAAACACACGCAGACATGTGTAGTTGGGCCGACAACATTTACGTATCTCCACACCTACCTAATCAAGTCCAACCCCAATTGGGCCTGACGTTGTATAAATGAAGTCCACACATGTAAAAGTGGTCCAGACGGTCCAAGCCAGTAGTACACAAATTGAACAGCCCAAAAATACAAATGAACTTCTATAGTTCGACTTCAAATACTTGCGTATACAATTAATTTCATGCAAATTTCAAATAATCAAAGCTTCAAATAACTCAACAACTACTATGGTAAAGCCCTGGTAGGGAGGGCGTCTCATCCTCTGATCTCCCCACCCCTTTCAAGAAGAAAAGAAAAAAAGGGAAATTAAGGTTAACTTTTGGGAGCATTTGCCAAACCAGGGATGGCCTTTTGTTTTGCTTCTGAACCAACCTTGAAAGGGAAAAATTGTAACAAAACAACTCGACCATTTGGATTTATGTAGAGATGATTTAGGGCATATAAAAGCTTGTTCTACCATTTGCCATACTATCCGTTTAAAGGAGAGAGAACCTAGTCAATGGAAATTAAGCAAGTCTAGAACCATGGAGGGGATTGCAAATTAGTTCCTATCCAGAGAGACACCTGATTATCAAGAACTCGGAATACAAGTAAGCTACCATGTGATGAATTTGAAGAACTAATTCTCAAGTTCGAGACGTTTCAGACGAGCACAAGTCCTAACTTGTTATCTTCGTTACCATTTTATGACTTCTACGATTGCAAAAGGCCCCACCATTTAATACTTCAAATTGTCGCTATTAAACCAAAGAGCACAGACACGATGCTATTTTCATTAATAAGCTCAGAGAACCTAGTTCCCAAGTAGTGATGTCAAAACTGCTAAAACAGCAATCACAATGATAATATTCAGGAAATAGTTAGTCGGTAGAGGCTTATCTGGGCTTCCACCAAATGCTTCATACTCTGCTCGAATCCTTTGCTTCATAGAGTCTGACAGCTCTCTCTGCAAGTACATAGGTAAGACCACTGAATTTTATTCCATTCTTCTTCATTTAAGACTTCCATGCATTACATGTCAGTTCAGATGATTTGAAAATAGCTTCATCTTGAGTTATTAAAAGACACGGCACAAGAAAACAAGATGCTTGTTTCTTAGTCCTGCAGCAAACCATGAAAATCGAAGGTGATGAAAAAATTGCAAAACAATTATTTTCTCCATCATATATTGTCATGAAAAAGCGCAATAAATTTTTGAAAACCATCAATTAAAAGAATATTAGGAGGTGAGTCCATCAGAATCACAACCTTCCCGGACGAGTACTTTGCTGCCTCAAACTTCTCTGGTGCAGATTCTGAAGGACCATCATTTATCACAATACCCTGATGCCACAGTCACAACAGTTATTTAGACCCACCACTAAAATAAGAAAGAAGAAGGCATAGTTCAATTTGTCCTCTGTGTCCATGCGTAGGTCTGTGCATCTACAAATGTGTGTTCTCCATGCAGTTAAAGAAGTTGGGATCATAAGAAGTAAATGGTTGAAATAAAGCAAACAAAACAAATCAACTTCTATGGGAATATTTTCCTGGAGAATCGTAAGTTCGAAGCTTCATTGTAATATTGTTCTACAAATAGATGTTAATGACTCTGAAGTAACTCATCGTCATTAGCTACTTTTAGCTTTTGAAAATTGCCTGTACGTTCAAGAATAGCCTCTGACATATATAACATGAAAGAGATTATGTTAGGCTGACAACTTTTTCTATGATGCAAACCTATACAAAGATCTGCATGACTATGTCATGCTAAAATAGGCTAAAGTCTGGTCCTGAATTAGCATATAGCGAACATTGTATTAGTTGAACTATTTATGCTTTATTAGCATCCCAGGCAAAGTCAACAACAAACATAAGCATGAAGGATGAAAAAACCTCTGGAGGATCAAATTTGGCTCCAAGGTTGCTGAGTTTGGCATGGGCTTCAGCATAATCCTTGAAAAATGCTTCCTCATCTTCAGCATATTTCTCAGAAAATACCTAAACACCATGCATATTATCATGTCAAATGGTGTAATCTATAACAGTCTCAGAGGCAAACATCGGTTTTCGTAGTACCTTGAATGACGGATCTTCAAAAAGAATAGCATCAGTTGGCAATACCAGTAAATCTTCATCCCTTCTTTCTTTGATATCCTGATAGAGCAATCACAATCAGTAAAAATGTATTCTCCAGACACCCCCACCCCATGGCCAGGGCTGGACATCATAATGCATGTAAGGAGAGCATTGTGATTTTCAAACCTTGAAGTAGGAATTATCAAACTTCAACCATTGCACTGTCCAGGACTGTCCTCCTGGTGCTCCAGGTCCCTCTTTCTGTCATGAAATAGATGCTACTCATATCTCTGGCAGTTGGTTTTGCAGATTCCTTAATCTTTTTAGTCTCAATTACAGTAAAATTTGAATCAACGAGGTATAGAAAATTAAGACAAAACAGGGTATAATATTGATAAAAAGACTCAAAAGTTGCTGATAAAGTAGTAATCTCCTCGGTGTCCACGGTCTGGCATACTATACATGGTAGACAAATATTCTAACATTAGCCTGTTGCTCAAAAACATAAAAACATTTGTGTGACCTAAAGGATTTTCTTGATAATATGATAGTGCACTATGGCCAATCTAATGGTGACAAAATACAAACTTGCAATATTCTAGTCTCATATATATATATATATATATATATATATATGTTTTGATAAGTAAGAAAGATTTATTAGAAAAAGCGAAAACAGTATAAAGGACTGTACTGAAGATGCTAGTACAAACAAGTAACAAAACTAATGAAATCATTAAAATCAACAAAGATGCCCCCTTTTTCCTAAGAAATCATTATATTTTTTTTGTAAGCATAGTCACTTCATATGAAGTAGATAATGTGAAGCTACGTTTAACTGGCAATAATGACGCCCTGCAATTTATCGTGGTTCATCATCTAACACAAACTGGTGATTTCTGCCCTCATATAGGTCTGATTAATACTTTGGATATCATTTTGAATTTTCTGTCTGCTATAACAGATTTTATATGCTTATCATAATCTGAAATCCAGAACTCAATGCGAGATAGGGCATGAAATGTCCAACTTAGTAAGTTAGTAACAAAATGCTCTTCGGCACTTATACAAAAATATGATAATTTGATACCGTGTACTTTGTTTCTGGCTTGCCCCAACCACTGCGCTCCGGTCTGGACCTTCCCAGTGTGTGTGCACCCGATAATGCAACTATTTCCTGCACATTGAGCAGCTTCAGAGGTAAACCTCACATGAATAGCGAGGCAATATCCAGAAACCAAATATTACCTTGTCACTTAATCCCATTCTGTAGAAAACATCCCGTAGATGATCAGCAGGTGAAGGAGGCCCAGCAGCTAATGATACGACAATTTTCTTTTAAAATAAGATTCTAAACGTTGAAGCAGAGTGAATTCTAAAAGCAGAATCAGATTATTATGAAATTAAACAACAGTGGGGGCGTTTGAAAGTAAAATTGTTGGGGGTTGGAAATGTTGGAGTATTGGGGTTTGTGAAAAAGTAAAGATATTTTATGGAATTTGATGGAAGTGAAGAGAGAGAAGATTTAATTGAATATTATAATATTATTTTATAGTTTGATGAGGAGAGAGATTATTTTATAATTGTGTAGAAATGTTGAGGGGTGGAAATTTCCACCCCCAAACACCCCCAGTAATAAAGAAAGAGAGCTCACAAAAGGAAACTAAACTAGAGAAAACCTTTATGCCCAAAGAGCCAAAAAAATATCTGAAAGACAAAGCAACAAGGCAGTTAATCTTACAAGTGAAACAATATTGAAGACCACATCACATGCCTACTTTTCTAAGCAATGGACAGTTCTACCAAACAGTGGATAACAGTAGGGTAATCACTTTTCGATGAGTTTCTCCTAACACTGACAACAACCAGGGAGATGAAATTGTGCATGCTTCATTAATAACTCTTGTGCCAAAGAAAAACAGGAGCCAAGAACATAGGGCAATTTTGACCAATCAGTTCAGTGGCAAGCATGCACTTCGATGGAGGTTCTAGCTAATACCTTCCAGAAACATGTGGGGAAACCTAGAGCCAGAATACCAACAAGCTTTTATAGGAGGGAGACGAGTCTTCTGTTCTGTTCTTATTTGTGATGAACGTCTTGACAGTAGACTCAAAGATTGAGTGCCAGGAGTTATGTGTAAACTAGATTTGGATAAGAAGTATGACCACGTGAATTATGAGTCTTGTTTTGTTATTGGCCAGATTTGGCTTTGGGGGAGAGAATGGAGGAAATTAGTAGTCTCTTGTAATTTTTACAGTTAGATTGTCTGCTCTGGCAAACTGCACCATCATTGGCTTCTTCAACAGCTCTAGGGGGTTGACACAGAGGACCATTCTCTACCCCGTAATTCCTAGTAGTGCAGATAGAAGCCACTTCTAGGGGTGTATTACTATTCTCATCTCCTGTTGACGAGAGTTATCAAGCATATGGAAGATGTTACAGCTGAACATCTTCCATATGCTTGATCCATGCTTCTTCTCTTTGAGGCTGTTTCCAGTCTGAGAATTTGTTCCGGAAAAGGAACGAATTAATCACAGTCGGGGAAGTGAAAGATGTGGAGGAGTTGGCAGCATTCTTATGCTGAAAAGGTGGGATCTTTACCTGTGAGCTACCTTGGTTTGCTCTTGGGATGTTCACTCAAGGATTTTACCTCGTGGTCCTGTGGATCTTAGGAAGGATAGAGAACTGCTTGGCAGGATTGAAGAAATTTTACTTATTTAAGGGGGAAAGGCCCATGCTTCTGAAGATACCTTGTCTAGCCTTCCCATCTATTCTTTGACTCTCTTTACCATTCTTATTCATTCAGCTAACAATATGGAGAACCTGTAGAGGGATTTTTCATGCAGTGGGACGATAAGGAGCTTAAGTTTCATGTGGGGTCTAGAATTTGGTGTGTTCTCCCTATGAAGTGTGGGAGAGTAAGGGGTGAGGCCATTCAGAACTCTTCACTAAAGCCCTGTTGCGTTAAGTTTATTGTGGTTCGGTGAGGAGGAAGACTATCTGCATGTTATTGGTGCAAAATATTGAGCAGCACGGGGTAAATGGATTTCTCAGAAGGTTCGGATGCCAAAGGGATAGCCTTTGGAGAAGTACTAGGGCCAGCTAGGTTTGATTTACATTCGTGTCTTTAAGGGCAGGAGATTACAGGAGCTATGCTTGTGTGGCCCTCTTACCAGGAAGCCTCCCTTCTTCAGGGCACTGCTCGGGTCCTGTGACATCCACTCTTCCATACTTCATTGGGATTTTGGGGCCCCCAGCTTCCTGAGATTTCCAAGAATTGTTAATCAAAATAATTTATTTATTTTGTAAATTCCTTCTATAACTTTTCCTAGAGTAAGAGTGAGGGCAACCTCTATAGCAGTAGCACTGGCCAACTGGAACAAGTCTGCGTATGTCACACCAGAATACTTGTCCTTGATAGGCTGCAGAATTTTCAACGCATTCACCAGACCTGAAATGCCAGCTTGTAAGACCATATCACCATCAACCAAGCTAACTAGCAATAAATGTTGAAGCATTACCAGCGTTGGCCCCATGCTTGAGCTCAATCTCAAATCTCAAACTTCCATTAGCTCCACCTCTTTGTGGCCACTCTTGGATGTTTTTGTTGTAAGTACCAGAATCATGCCAACCCAAGCGAACCTGTTTTACATGAACTACTTCAAATGGAGAGATGGGGAAGACGGAAATAAAAAGGCTTCAATCCTCTCCAAATATATTCTACTCAGTACTCAAACATCAATGTTAAATGAAATAATAGTCTCTTAAGGATTGCCATTTCGATCGTACATACATCAATTCCAAAGTACTTCAAATTCTGTTAGAAACCCAAGCCAATGGTATCTAATGCAATTGAATCGTGGTTTTGCACACCAATGCCTCGACTGCAGCTCCGTCAAAATTTATGAACAATTGAAGTTCGTAACCGTTTTAACAAGTATTTTGCAGAAGTGAAAAGCGAAAGAACAAGGTCTTGGAACATAATGGAGCTCTCAACCACTATTTTCACTCGAACACTCAAAGCATTTTAGCCAATAGAGAGAGTATTAATCACAAACTGAATCAGAGCGCGTTGAAATGGAAGAGAAAAAAATTACTAGAATAGGATGGCAGAACTTGGTCTTGAGGAGCTCCTTGATATCCTCTCTAGCACTCTTCAACTGTTCAGGATCAGATGCCGCGCATTTCGGAGTAGCCACCGAGCTAAGACCTCTCTTCTCTGATACGCGAGCCACCGGCGATCGTTTCTAAAGTTCAATCCAAAGCGAAAAAGAAAGGAAAACAATAAAATAATTTCAGAGGCAGTGAAACAACCAAAGCAGAGCATTAGAGGCAGAGTGACTGTGAGAGAGATGAAACCTGGTTGAGAAAGAGATGAGAGACGAGAGGAGAGGATCGGAGGCATTTGCGAGAGCAAAGAGAAGCGGAAGAAGAAGAGGAAGAGACAGAAAGTCTGGCTCTAAAGGCGGCGGCGGGGAAGATGCGAGAGGAAGAGGCGGCGGCGACGGGGACAATACGAGCAGCCATGGCTGAAACTGCAGTTGGTGCCGGTGCTTGGGATGGCAGCAGTGTCAGTGACAGTCGCTCTGACATTTGCTACCTCTACCTTTTGTTTCGGATTTAATGGGCCTGCGCCAACTTGTACGCTCAACGCAACCTCTATCGCTCTCTCGGACCGGGCCTTGTTTGGGAATGGGTTTGGCCGATTGGGTTATCTACAGCGTGCTTGTGTCGTGCTTCTGTTCCTACTTTATGCCGAAGAGGCACATAACCCTTTTGTCTCCACAAAGAAAAGATTAATCAATGCTTGTACTTAATTTCTTATTAATCCGAGCAAATCGCATTTAAAGATAAGATTAGCAAAGATTTGTACTTTTTGAATGAGCAATAAAAACTCTTGGAAATCGGATTCAGTAGTCTTCAGAAACAAAAAAGGGGAAAATACACTTTTCACCCACAAACTATCATAGGTTTGACACTTTGCACCCTAAATTACTAATTTTGATACATTACACCCTTTAACTACTAATTTTTGACACTTTGCACAATTTTTCAAAATTTGAGACTAAAATGACAATAATGCCCTTGACACATTTTGTATATAGTAAAGATATTATTGTAAATTTATTAATTTATCAAGGGTATTATTGTCAAATGGAGGGTGCAAAGTGTCAAAATTTGTAGTTTAGGGTGCAAAGTGTTTAACATTGGTAGTTTGAGGGTGCAATGTTTTAAAGATGGTAGTTTAGGGTGCAAAGTGTCAAACCTATAGTAGTTTGAGGGTGAAAAATGTATTTTCCCCAACAAAAAAAAGCCAAATAAAGTCCTAAAACGCAGTCAAAATTAGGTATCAGGTTTCAAGCAAATATTTTTTTGTACATCCGCTATTAGTATAACAATAATTTAACCTTTTTTTTCCACTAGGCAAATGCAACATTAATTAATGTAATAGAAGACTATTAGTTCTTGAAAAAGGTAAAAACACTATTTGCTTTTTAAGACTACCTACAATTTCTTTGGTTCAAGCCATTTAGCATCCCGGGAGACTTCTTCTTTTCTATGAAAATGATGGAATAGGTTTCCTTTTCCTAAGTAGCTCGTTGTTGAAGTCAAAAGTTGCACTAACTTTGCTTTCTTGTTTGACAAGAAGCTTTAACCATACTGTTTTTTTGTTTGTTTCAAATTTGTTTTTGAAATATTTTTACACTAATATACCGAAGGAGAGAGAGAGGGGTATATATATCCGTCATCCGGGGGGCGGCCTAGTGGTAGGCTGCATGGTTTGCCCTAGATAATAAAAGGTTGCATATTGAGATTAAGATATTTTGTAATTTTATGTTTGAATTATATGGTATAATTTGAATAGAGATAGACATAATAGATGTATCTTATATTATTGAATATTATCTATATAAAATTCATGATAACATAAACCTTATATCAAAGCGTATTGTATCTATATAAAAAAAAATTAAGACATCGGTAGTGCATATTATGGTTGGACTGACATTGGCACTCTTTTGAGGTATTTGTTGGTGTTCTCTTTTAGGGCGGAACAAAATAGGACCGCTGATCGGATCGGACCACAAAACTGGATTGGATTTGTGGTCTTAGTGGTACAAATCTGGTTATATCTGATCAGATCTAGACTGAACCGAATCGAATTTATTAATTTAAATAATAAATACTTTTTAATTTTTTAAAACTTTTACCCTAAACTAAAACTATGTGTTTTGACCATTGACCAGACCCTCCTTTCTCCCTTCGAAATTAAGTCTCGAACCCTCACTCCCCAGTGTAACCAGCCACACCCACAACGCCCATGCTCAGCGGCACCTCCCCGAGTGCACGACGCCTCCTCGGTTCCCCGAACCCCCACTCCACAGAGCCTTACCACAACGCTTAACCCCAACTCCTCGAGTGCTCGATGTCGTTCTTCCCCCACCGGCCAGTGCAGCCACCACAGTGGTGCAGCCCTCATTTGCACCCAAGATTGGTTGAGGCATGCAGATTAAAATGAACTAATTAACATCAAAGAAACTTTGGATTGTATCGAGAGTTATGACATGGATTCTGGTAAATAAAATGTATTTGTAATTTTAATTCTCTTTTTATTTTCTCTATGTTTTACTTATATTTTTTTTAACATTTATTGACATTTAAACTTGCAGAAATGACAAGCAATAGCACAACAACAAGTGAACTTGGGACATCAACCACCGGAAAGACTTGATGAGGAGACTCATTTATGACATTTGCAAGCTTTTTAGTTTGTTAATGTATTTGTTTGTGCGTGTTTGAGATATTTGTATTTTGACTTATGATGTTTAATTTTTTGAGACATTTGCAACTATTTTTTTTTATCTTAAGATGTGAGCTGAAAATGAAAAAATAAATAAAAACTTAGGAAAAAATGAAAACCGGTCTGGACTACTTATAAGTGGTCCAACTGGACCGTTTTGGACCGGTCCTTCAATTTAGGCACAAACCGAATTCCAGCCCAAAAACCGAACCAAATTTCCGTTTGTGCAGCCATATTCTCTCTAGGTGTAATATGCTGGACTGACACATGTTCGTTTCTTTTGCATTCTAAGAATTTTTTGAATCTTCAGAATACACAAATCGAGCATATTTTTTAACATCACCTAAATACAACTACAACACGCATACCAATAAAATTAAATTCTACTAAAAATTTTCAATACACTAAAAATTCTCAGAAAAAACACAAACCGAACCTCTTCTTAGGCGACTGATAGTCCGTACAAGACCCAATAATTAGTCCGTATAAGACCCAATAATGGCAGTAGGTGAACTCATCTGGTATATTCCCAGTTATACGGTAGCTTCGATAACTTTGTTGCAGCACGCGTACCAATCAAATTAAACTGTCGTACAAATTTTCGAAACAGTAACTGAACATCTTATTAGGCACCGATAGTCCGTACAAGACCCAATACTGGCAGTTAGTGAACTCGTCTGGTATATTCCCAACTATACTGCTGGAGTCACTGTTAGGCCGGGCTTCAATAATTTGCTGGCGCGACAGGAGATATGTCAGATATCTATGTTGTAGGGCACTGTAAGCCTGTACGAGGCTAGACGGTCGGTCGTGTCATTAATGAAGATAAAGCTGCTTGTTTCACAGAATTCACAAACAACTAGGGCATCCGTGGAGAGTGGGACACATCTTTGTGCTTTCGAGTCAAAATGCCTCATGCTTCAACCTTACAGCTTACCTTCCTGAAGGAGTCGACTGGTTTCCCTACTAATTGCCGAGCATTTTCCTTGAATCCAACCGAAAAGAACTTACCCTCTGAGGATTTGCATAACGCAAGACTTAAAATTAGTTTTTGGTCACCAACGCATATGATTATCTAGAAAGGAAGAAAATGGAAGACTTGAGTCGCTGAGATGAAGATGAGTTATTTTGACAAGCAACAGAAGATAGAAAATCTCTTCCTTGACTTCAGGAGCGTGGATCTTACAACCTATCATGAAGATAGACTAGGGTGGTCTAATTTAGTCTTTGCACGTCGATCGGCACTTCAAGTCTTTCAGACTTGGTGCGTGTTGGAAAACTTTTACATCTAGAAATCATGGTAAATACGAAGATAGCCTTCTTGGATTCCGAGTCCTCTTTGCATATGGTAGTCATACGCTTCTGACCGTGGAATTCTAGAACGAGGTTAATGGATCTCGCTCCAAATTAATCCTCTAAATTTTGCGAGAAAAATCTAAAGCTCCATTTTTTTTAACTCGGTGGACCTTGCCCTTAAGAGGCAATTCAATGGTAATTAATTCTCACTTTCTCATGCAAGCTTTACAACCACAATGAGTTTTCCATGGGACGGAAGAGGTTGGGTTAGTAGGAAGATGACCATCCCCTTGCAGAAACCTACTTCCTACTCTCTTGAGTTGGATCTACTTGGACTTTTTCCTTCTTAGTTTGAATGCCCCTCTCTTTTCGTTTCTTTTTTAAGCAAAAGAGTGTAAAGGAGCAACCGAAGTCAGATTCCCTTTGAGCGTGATTATAGAGACTCCCTACTCATTGTGAAATGTCCGAACCCTAACTACTAATCAAAAAATTTAGACCGTCGTCACCCACCAACGCATACGATTATCTAGAAAGGAAGAAAATGGAAGACTTTGAGTCGCTGAGAGATGAAGATGAGTTAGTTTGACAAGCAACAGAAGATATAAAATCTCTTCCTTGACTTCAGGAGCGTGGATCTTACAACCTATCATGAAGATAGACTAGGGTGGTCTAATTTAGTCTTTGCACGTCGATCGGCACTTCAAGTCTTTCAGACTTGGTGGGTGTTGGAAAACTTTTACATCTAGAAATCATGGTAAATGCGAAGATAGCCTTATTGGATTCCGAGTCCTCTTTGCATATGGTAGTCATACGCCTCTGACCGTGGAATTCTAGAACGAGGTTAATGGATCTCGTTCCAAATTAATCCTCTAAATTTTGTGAGAAAAATCTAAAGCACCATTTTTTTTTTAACTCGGTGGACCTTGCCCTTAAGAGGCAATTCAATGGTAATTAATTCTCACTTTCTCATGCAAGCTTTACAAGACCTAGAAAAAAAAAAAACAAAAATCATGCAAGCTTTACAACCACAATGAGTTTTCCATGGGACGGAAGAGGTTGGGTTAGTAGGAAGATGACCATCCACCTTGCAGAAACCTACTTCCTACTCTCTTGAGTCGGATGACTTTTTCCTTCTTAGTTTGAATGCCCCTCTCTTTTCGTTTCTTCTTTAAGCAAAAGAGTGGAAAGGAGCAACCGAAGTCAGATTCCCTTTGAGCGTGATTATAGAGACTCCCTACTCAATGTGAAATGTCCGAACCCTAAAATTTAGACAGTCATCACATTCCTAAAAAAATGCGACGAATATTGATAGATAATAGGAGGTTCGATCAAAGAACCTCCAAGCTCTAGCCTAGTTACTAGCTAACCCTAAAATCTTGATTGAGCTTCCGTGGGCCCTCTTGAATGTATGTCTAGAGTTCGGTTATGGTGTTAAGCGTTCGGCTGTGAAGCACAGTGAAGCACCGGTGGGGATAAAGTCGGGAGCCATCCGACGGCCAAGAAAGTGCCAGCAAATAAATGAGGAGTTTGCCCAAACCGGGGCACTTTATTCATCCGGTTTTATAGAAACCGATTCAACCCAAACGGTTTTGCTTTTCGTTTATACCTAAGAGGAATTGGGGGATTCCCCCACATTTGGAAAGCTGCTCCCGATTTGGAAACCAGCCCCTCCCGATTTGGAAGCTCCCGATTTGGAAACCACCATCGCTGCCCCTGCCAGCGCAGCCCCTGCCATTTGGAACCCGCAGGGCAAGCACCTGCCACCGCAGCCCCTTCCCCGAGCCCTCTTATGAATTTGGTTTTGTCGTTCTTTCTTATACTTATTCCCCTTTTTCAATTTGTTGTAATTTGCAGGCATTGAGATCCCCAAGTATGTAGAAACGGTGACTCGGGTTTGAAGTGAAGGGGAATGGAGGTGGAAACGGTGACTCGACTTTGATTCAGAGAAAGAGAGATATGGAGGGGGATGGGTTGAAGCGAAGGGGAATGGAGAGATACTGGTGGGTCACTTCCCCTTTTCGTCTGTGTTTGGTTCTCGTGAAAATGTAGGGAAAATAAGAGGTTGGCTGGTTTAACTGATTTTGTTTTCAGTTGCTTTCTTGATCGGGTTTCTTTATCCCCTCCCCTTTTCCTATTATGTTTGATTTTGTAGGGATGCGAATTGGTGGTGGATTGAGGTAGGGGAATTCTTGGAGTGGGACATAGAGGTTAGGAATTGATGGTACTCGTGGAAGCTGTCGAAGGTGGGATAGAAGGAGGGATTGGGAAAAATGGATAGTGCTATCGTCCTTGATACGAAAAATTGCGTTGCTGGAGGTAAAAAACAAGTTTTGCCCTAATTTTCCTATTCCTCTTCGTATCGTCCTCCCCTTTTTGAATATATGGTACCGGTTGGGCTTTTAGGATTACATGACATATGCGGATGATGTGGCATATCACCTTTTATTTTTGAATATATGGTGCCGGTTAGTCTAGAATCTATGTTGTGGGTCGAAATCTTCATGTTGCTGTGGGCAATATCTTGAGGCTTAGCCAAAAAGGTACTTGCAATAAAAGGTTGAGGTTTTGTTTTCATTTTTCTGTGATGCTGTGTTCTGTATGTTGTCTAATAAATTGTAATTTATTTGAAAGTAAAAAAGCTGTAGAATGAAAATGATGTGCTCAAAAGGCTCTCAAATTGTTTCTGGATTGACTATCAACTATTTGGTTTGATTTTTGCTTGTTCAATTTTTCTTTTTTTGAGGTGTTCTTTCCTATTTAACTGTAAGTGGTCAATTCTTGCTGTGACAGAAAGGGCTAAGTGTTTGTATTTACGACTGTCATTATTGGGTGAGCATGATGATATCAATTTGTTGGTCTAGCACTAGTGGCTGGTATTTAGAATGTTTATCAATGGATTTTGTACTCTTTCTTCACGACTTCCATTTGACTGATCTAGTTGTACAAGAACTAGTGTTGTCAGAGTTCTTAAGTCATTCAGTTAGAGCTCTAAGCACTTTCTGTGCAATATTTTGTTAAGAGTTTGCAAAGTCATGTGTATTTTCAGCTGTAGGGGCTTTCAAAGAGAGAGGGATGGCATTGGTATGCAACTTTGTTTTAGCATTTGTCTCATTTGGTTGTCTCCATGATGATGACCCTAAATTAGTTAGTCCTTACCTGCAGATATATATCAGCAGCGATTTGCGGCTTTAAAGAACCACAGCGCAGAGCAATATCTATTGAGGTAATTTTGGTAAATGACAAGCTGGTCTCAATTATGTTCCTTGGATTACATTTAAAATCTTGGTTTTTTCAGTTCCCTTTAGTCTGCTCAAAATTGGCAGAATTACCCCCGAGAAATTGTAGTGCCCCCATTGTTAACTTTGTCACAAGTCTTGTTGAAGTTTTTGGTTCTGAAATCTGAATGAAGTTTTTGGTTTTGATATCAATCAGTAATTTTCCTTCTGACACTTCCTCGCAGGTTGGCATGCAAAATTCATCCTTGGGTGTCGTTTTGGCAACAGACCATTTCACTTCGCCAATGGTTGCAGTACCCTCAGCCGTGTCAGCTGTGATTATGAATATCATGGGTAGCAGCTTGGGTTTCCTTTGGAGATACAAGGATCCTTCGAATTCAGGGAAGAATCCTGGAACTGAAAGTACTGAGAAGTGACAATGAAAATTGAAACCCTTTGAAGTTGTATGGATTCTCATGTGGTGTTCCCATAGATCAAATTCGCAGTCTACCTAAGAAGTTGTGGGTAGCCTGTTATGGAAGCAGGCTACAAGACAGATCTCTCGTCTCCATAAATGCAGCAAAGGTGGACGCAATGGGAGCTCCCTAAAATGCCAACCTCTGCCACTAAATCGCAGGATATTGTACCTTCTATAGCTGATCCTGAATCATACATTAAGTTGGCCTTGTTCTTCAAGGCTTTGTGCCAATCTTAAATCAACGATTGGAAATGTAATAAATATCGGGAAAATTGACAGTCCTGATCAAAAGGTTGAGACTTTGTAGTACCATACAAAAGTTATGAAATTGCCAATTGGACCATTTAGAAGAGACCCTTTTTTTTCCAATTTCAAATTAGGTTAAGGAAGCTGTATCGTCGAAGAGTCTACATAATATGATGGTTTACCTTGTCAAGGATAATCTAGAAGATGTCATTTTATAGTGGGCAAGAAAACACATGAGAAACAAATGTCAGACCCATACTTCATTCTTAATTTCCTCCCTATAAACCGGGTAGATCGTAGATATAGCCAATTAATTGCTTCGCTGCATTTGCCTCCCAAAGGATACAACTTTGTCCTGCCGTGCGAGTACTGACTGCCAAATTAAGCTCATCATCCCAACCTTTCTACGAGCCAATTTAGCAAACACCTCATGAGCATATCCTTTCCAAACTCACTTCAATTAAGAAATAGCCTCAAACCAAAAGAGAAAAAACAAAAAATTGTTTCTTCTTCGATTCAACCTTATTTCTTCAATCAAGAGACTTCCTTTATTTAAAGGGGCATTCTGAGATAGTCTTCTCCTTCCCCACAAAAGTGATAGCGTTTGGATGGCACTATTCATGGCGAAGTAATAACAATTTCCTGGTCCAGGAAGAAAAAACAATTCCTTGCCAACTTATTTGTTTTTTTCTTCGAATTTTTGGTTATTTTCGTAACGCTATTCAAAGAGTGTAGGGACTGGGGAAGGGAAGGGAGGAGGGACCTCTGAGGATCTGTGTGGGGAAATACGAAAAGAGTTTGAACCTGCTCCAGCAAAAGAAAACCAGTTATCTCTCTCTCTCTCTCAAAATGTCTGAAACCCCCATCTCTCTCCAAATATCTGAAACCGATGAAGATTCAACTCTGAATACGAACTCGAACTCGGACCTGAACAAATCAGAGAGGCCACCGGTCCTGAGGAGATTTAGAACAGTCGTTGTTTAATGAGCACCAGTTTCTATCAAACCGGATGAATTTAAACCCGGTTTGCAAGCAGATTCTCATTTATTCGGTGGCAGCAAATTGACCGTCGGATGGGCAGCGGCTTTATCCTCACTGCTGCCTCACGCCGCTTCACACACCTGCGCTTCACATATTAACCGAACTCGTATGTCTATATAGCTAGGTTTGGGGAAAGCTTTAGACTTAGGGCTTGTTCGGCCATTTAGTATTCTCAGAATTTTTTGAATCCTGAGAATACACAAACCGAACATGTTTTTTAACCTCACCTAAAAATAACTACAGCACGCATACCAATAAAGTTAACATCACCTAAAAATTCTCAAAACACAAAAAATTCTCAAAAAACACCATTACCGAACAGCCTCTTAGCTACATCCAAACCAACTTGAGCTTAAAGGATATTGTTTCGTATTTGCACGCCTCACGTTATAATGAAATTTTCTTTCTTTACACCCTTACTCCCATCAATAATTGGTGTCTGGCTGACTGTTCCAAGGCACCGCTGATTGGACGCACATGATAAACAATTGTTTACTGCAATTTACGTTGATACATCACTTTCTGATTTCGATGTCATTGAGCATCAACAGAATTGACCCAGTACTGGCCGTGAAGAGCACGGATATGTGTCATGTAAAAGCAACCTTATTATATTAAAAAAAACACCCTTGTTATTGTTTATACACAATGAGATCTAACTATATTAAGCCTATATAAAACTACATTAAATGAGATATCAGATCCCCCAATGGGAATTAATAATAAGATGAACCTTCCACGCACGTTATTTCTCTATGGGAGTTAGCTGTACGTACCAATTTTTCTCTCCTCCATTTTATTTTGAAAGATGATGTATATGGGTCAGATACCTGACATTTTTAAAATAGATAATTGTGCATAATTATGTATATATAAAGCAGAAGTGTTGTTTCTAAATAAATAAATAAATAGATTTTTCTAATATACAGGATAAATGCTAAATTTATAGTTACAAACAAATGAAAGATACTATATATGTTAAATTAGTAATCCACACGTTACATTGTTTTTGTTCTCTTAATATTATTATTTTTAGAGATAGTGTCGGCTCAATTTATATACATAACTACTACAACAAGACGTAGAAAAGCAAATACTAGCTACCAAAGTATAAGGACCCATTCCTACGTCTCCTACCATAGAAATTGTGCATTAATTTTGAAGAGATTTCATACGTTTCCTACCGAGATGGAAGGAGACCCAATTTCAAGGGATTAAGCTATTTCTCTAATTTGTTACTCAAATTAAATCATCTTGGTACTAACTTGAATCTTAACATTGAAAACCCTACTCAAATTAATTGAGAGATAAATAAACGCCTGGATCTTACAACATCAACATGCAATATTATCAATATTAATTGTTAGACAGTTTAAACCCTATTACATGTTATATAATTTTTGATAAATTTGTGATGGTACTCGTCCAAAACTTAGTAGCAGCTAGCTCTAGAATGAAGAGAGTGCATGAATGGCTTTAAACACGACATCGTTTGTTTGTTAGAAATGAAACGGCCTTAAAACTTGTGTGCTGCTTGCCTCGTTTTCATAGCGTGTAGGAAGACAACCAGAGTTAGTTAGTTGTACCGGCCTGACCTGCGCATCAACAATATTACCTAACTGCGAAGCAATTGGAAATTGGGCACTCCCTCCATTCAATTCGTTGCGTATCTCTTTCTTTTTTTTTTTCTCTAAGTGTTGCGTATCTCTTTCAGTTCCCTGATTACGTGTTGGGGGAGGGGTACGGCGGTAGATACAGAGCTAACTCAGGGCACTTTGCTGTTGCTGGTTTCTTTCATGGGACGCATTTAATGCGTACGCTCGTTACCGGGTTTTGGTATTTGTTGCACGAGGCCATTCCGATTTTGACATCAAAAAATTCTATTGGAGTGTAACGCCAGATTGGCGTTGTCTCGCAAATTGCCCTTGCGACAGAGTTATGACTTGTAGATGGTCCTATAATCTGCTGGAGATTTGTATTTCTTTTCTATAAATTTATTATATTTATGCATAATTTTTGCTAGGCAGCTTAACAGGAATATTCATAAGGAGAAAAAGAGAGTGTAAGTTATAAAGCAAATTACTACGTACGTGAAACAAACACATAACTTTTTCTTTTTGTTCAATAAAAGGAAGGAATGGGGCTACCAACGTAGCCTACACACTCCTTTAGAGTGATTATATGACCAACTATATAATGTTCGGTTTTTTATCGGCGGTCGCGAAAAACAATCTTTTAACAACGGTCATTTTAACGGCAGTCGTGAAAAATGCCTCTGAAAGTCACCTATAGCGGCGTTTTTTATGATCGTCATTAAAGAGACCGCTGTTAAAAGTCAAAGGAGTTTTGGCAGCGATTTTTTTAGCGGCGGTCAGAAAAAACGCCGCTATAAGTGACTTCCAGCAGCGTTTTTCGCGACCACCGTTAAATTGTCAATATTTAGGTGGTGTTAAAATTGTATTGACATAGGTGTAAAATTTATTAAAAAAATTGATGTTTGTAAAAAAATTAATAAATTATTATATTAAAATAAGTATATTTTATAATATTTGATATATAAATATAAAAATTGAGATACAAATTCTAAAAAAAAATAATGAACCGAACGTGCTAAATCAATAAAATCCGGCATAGTTATCGAATATCCGCAACTATCCAAAATCCAGCAGGAAAGCCGCGACAAGTTACATAACTGCCACGCTCTTGTATAGCGCGTGGAATCTGAAACAAACAGTCAAAGCAAACGGTTGTCCTTTCCCAGAATATATATTCCCTCAGTGAGAACAGAGCAAGCAGCCCTACAAAAACTGAAAAAAAACTCTACTGTAGAAAAAAAACAGAGCAGGCCAGTGCCAGAGGACACAGTAAGCCACTCACGACGTGACACGTCCCCTATCCGACTCTTCTGTGTCCGCTTTCCTATTCGTCTCTTCCTCTGCTCCTCTCCCATTGCCATATATATATATATATCTCTATCTCTGACAATATATAGGAGTGCTCCAATCTGTACGTATATTTATATGAATATCTAAAGAGACCGCTTAGAAAGAACAAAAAAAAAAAGAATATCTAAAGAGACCGGAAGTCACTGGCGGCGATGGAGGAAACGAAGGTGGTGTTCGACGCTGTAGCAGCTTCTCGCTTGGTGGAGGAGCTCAGAGGCGGGTTTACTGTTGGTAAGACTCGGACCTACGAGTGGAGAATGTCTCAGTTGAAAGGGATTATGAAGATGGTCGAGGATCACGAGCAGGACATCGTGGAGGCCCTTCGTTCCGACCTATCCAAGCCCGAGCTCGAGTCCGTCATCTACGAGGTCCTATTTTATGACCGTTTCTTTCCCTTTTTCTTGGAGAATAGGCACAGTTCTATTCAAAATATTTCTCTTGATTCCTGTCATTTACTCTGTTTACGTCCCTCTATATCTCGAATCTGGTTGAATTTCGATTCTATTTCCATCTTGTCTTCTCGTGCTATTAATTTGGTCAACGGGTCACCATTTGTCTGAGGCATTAATTATAAATGGGTGGTTGAATTTCATGACGAACGAGTATTGCCAAGATACAAAATTGTTTTAGTGAAAGCTGTAATCGTAAATTTTTAAGCTTTTGTTCTTTCCACTAGGGGCAAGCAGCCCGTCGAATTGTAAGTGTGAGGGCCCTATTTCAGTAACCTGAATGTTTTCATTGTAATCTACAATCTACTGTATGGACTATGGATAGCAAACCATTAGCCACATATACCATTTCTACTGCTCCGTCATCACTTTAAATCCTTTACTGTACGTTCTTTTTGTTTGTTTTTTACATGCTTGCTTCATCACTTTTAGGTATAAATTAGCAGTTGTGCTTTAAGAGTCAAACAAAGGGTATTATCGGTGGAATGGTTAGGATTTGGGTTCCTTTTATGCCACACATGAAAGGTTTCTGTTTACGGATGGATGGTAGAGTATTAATGGCACGCATACCGAAGCTTTTAATGCTTAGGTTGGCCAACCTATAATGCTTCTTGAAAGTGCTTTCTGGCACATGGCTTGAGACGGATGTAAAGAGTTCAGGTTATCATAGTTATTGGCTATTGCCACAAGAGTATTCTTTATACTCTCTTGTCATGTTTTAACTACAAAAATGATCCCAAAGTCCTGTTTTTGAGGATAAGGTAGAAATTTTGTATTTGATTATAACATACGTAACTCCAATTGCTAGGTTTAATATTTTGCCCAGTTTCTTTGGAAGTTATCAGTCATAATTCGCTCAAAGACGAGTAATAAACTTGGAAACGGGAAGGTATGCCTGTTTGAAGTCGCTGTATTGAATTGAATCAGTGTCAAAGAGAACATTTGTACTGGTTATTACAATTTGGAGTTGGCATATTCAAGAGAGCGGCTAAATTAATAGAAATCTCTGGAACAGCTGAAGAATAATTGTGTATTGATGTGGTCTACAAATTACAGAATAGGTTGCACAATTATTCAAAATTTAAGGCACTTAAATCAATGATTTGACACAATGTTTGCAGTTAGTTTTGTGTTCTAATCCTTGCTCATGGTCCAGTTTAGAAATCTTATGGGATCCATCATTTCCTGGTCACTAGCGTTGATAAGTTTGCCGTGAGTACTTAAGGTTGAAATTTAACTGGAGTATATTTTGAAATTTCTGGTTTGCAATATCCCAATATTTTTGGCGTTATACTGAAGATAAACTACTTTAAACTATCTCTAAGAGTAAATTACACACTCTTCAACCAGGAGAGCTTATTTAGTCATTTTTATTTGGTGATATCTGTGTAAGCGTTTGTGCAGCTATGCATAGATCAATGGTGAAAAACAAAGTAGCAAAACTTTATTTGGTTTTCTAGAGCCAATTAAATTTATTATACTTGGAGGATCAACTAGTATTATTATAAATTGGAAAACAAAAAATTATTTTGCCCTGTAAAGGTTATTGGGCTATACATGTAGGTTATACTTCAGGGGTTTATTTTGGTTTTTATGCAGGTATCTATGGTAAATAGTGCATGTTCAGTGGCAATTAAGAAATTGAAACAGTGGATGATGCCAGAAAAGGTATTGTTTGTCATTTCCTGACAATGAATAATCTTTTATATGTGAATTGTGTGAAATACAAGTATCTGTGTTCTGTTTAATATCTTGCCTCTTCTGCAGATTAAAACTTCAATAACTACTTTTCCTTCATCAGCTGAAATAGTGCCAGAACCTCTGGGTGTTGTCTTGGTCATTGCACCTTGGAATTATCCATTCTGTATGTTAGTTACTTGTCTAGATGTTCTACACATTTGGAACTGAACCTGCAAATAAATTTTCAGGCTAGTCTCTCCATTAACTATATAACCATTATTTAATCTTTTTTTTTTCCAGTGTTGTCCCTCGAGCCAGTTGTTGGAGCTATTGCAGCTGGAAATGCAGTCGTTCTAAAACCATCAGAAGTTGCTCCAGCCTCGTCATCTTTGCTTGCAAAATTATTCAGGGAATGTATGGATAACTCTTTGATAAGGGTTGTTCAGGGTGCCGTTCCTGAAACAACTGCGCTGCTGGAGCAAAAGTGGGACAAGATATGTTATACAGGTTCTTAGTCATTTCTCTTTCATATGCCTCTTGTAGGACAAGAGTGAACTCTTGGTTATTTGTATAAAGTGCTATTCTTTAGAAAAAAAGTAATATCGAAGTCAACCGTTAGCCTATGAATAATTCAAGCTACAGCATGTTTTTGAATCTACCTCATTTTGTTTTTTGTATTCTTCTTAGAATATGGGCCTGTAAATTATGGATGGTTTCAAAATTTGATGTAAGACTACTGCACCACGTGTGAAATTTAATTGGTGGTGGTTGAAGAAGTAGAGTGAAAAAGATGAAAGAAACCTGGATGAAAATCTGTGATTGGAATATACTTGCTGGATGGTTGAATAGACTAACTACCTAATATCGAGTATGATGAACTCTTTGCATTTTCATGGATGCAAGTCTTTCACTGTAAACTTAGGAACAAATAATAGCTCAAGTGAGCCGTGTGACCGAAAGGTATCTAACATAGCAAAGGTGCGGGTTTTGGGATTGAGAGAGGTGGTAGACAAGGAGATATCTTATTGGTCTTATCTAATGGCACATACTTTTATTGAGGGATCAGCTCTGTCGCCTTAAAAGTACACTACACTGTTCTGAGGCTGTCTCGGCCTTTTATGCATAGTTTAGTGAAGGTGAAGTTGAAGAGACCACTGACTGAAAGAAAAAGGTTGAAGAGACTAGCAGCCAGGAATTCAAATTTGGTTGGTAGCTTCTCTAATAACAAAGGCAGTGTTTGATGCAGTATTTATCATTCTGATATAAGATTGACAGAGGGAAAGTACAAGTCTGTGAGGATGGTTAATAGCTTCTAATATTCACACATTATCTCCTTATCCTACATGTCTAATGTCGATCATCATTACTCCTTCAGTGGTGAATTAATTAGGAAAGTACAGCGGCACTTGTCATAGGGAGTTTAGAAATTCGTTGGAGTTATAGCATCTGTTTTGGTTAAAGTTCAAGCATTTGCTTGAAGGTAATTGGACTATATTGCGTGTGGGGATGGTATTTGATAAGGGGATGATTGTCTTAATGCAAGAAATATTCGATTCAGTGATTCTGCTCCACTGATTTTTTCCAGACATAGAATGTTGCGTTGACAACTGACTAATGTCAACAATCTTCTCTTTTTAGGGAAAGGAAGGATTCTCTTTGAATGGTTAGTCAATTCATGAAGGTTCCAATCTTGAACTAGTGTTTCATGTTTAAAGAGGTTTGGTGTAAACCAACCATCTGGTATTTTTTTTTTCATTTTCATGCTGTTTTGGCTTTGTCTACGTCTGCTTGAGATTTATTATTCTCTTAGTGTTAGCCTTATTGAATGATAACTTGACTTTGGCTCAATGAGCAGTGTTAGCAAGTTTTAGATAATTATTGGGTTTTGTATTTTTTCTAGGAAGTGGAGTTAATGTTATCAAGTGGCATTGGCACAAGCCTTTTGCAGCTAAAATATTTTTTTTTGGTGGTTTAGGTTTTTACTATTGAATGTTGTGATTTTTTTTGTCCTTCTACTTTAGTGATCCTTGAATTTGTAGGCAATGGAAGAATTGGACGGGTTGTGATGGCAGCTGCTGCAAAGCACCTTACACCAGTTCTACTGGAACTTGGAGGAAAATGTCCACTTGTTGTTGATGCAGGCATCAATTCACATGTAAAAGTTCTTTTTTCATGGCACATAATAATTATTCTATCATTCCAATCATCTTGAAAAAGATTTTTTCACATCCATAACCCTTGCTATTAATCAGGTCACTATGACTGCCGTGTTTGTGTCTCATGTTCTAACTTATATTTGCTTCTACTTCCTAGGTTGCTAGTAGAAGGATTGTCGCTGGTAAGTGGGGATGTAACAGTGGACAAACTTGCGTTGCTCCTGATTACATCTTAACAACAAAAGATTATGCTCCGAAGTTGGTAATTTCGCAAAAAATATCCCCTTAGATGTACTAATTTTTAAGGTGATGCATTAGTTTTCTTCTTATGCCTCTGAGTCTCCAGGTGGATGCTCTGAAACATACGCTAGAGGAGTTTTATGGGAAGAACCAACTGGAGTCAAAAGACTTGTCCCGAATTGTTAACTCTAACCACTTTTCTCGTTTGATCAAGCTCTTGGATGAGGATCAGGTTTCTGGCAAGATTTTCCATGGTGGTGAAAGGGACAAATCAAACTTGTGAGTTGTAATGTGTGTTTGCTTGTTCTTGGTTTCGGTTCATTGGTATAGCTTCTGTTGGCTACGTACAACAGGCCTTCATACTGCTGATGCTTTTTTCCCTCAATTCCAGGAGGATTTCTCCGACCATCTTGCTGGATGTTCCACGAGACTCTATGATCATGAATGAGGAGATTTTTGGTCCGTTGCTTCCAATTCTCACGGTAAGAACCCAAGCAGTCCATGACATTGAGATATGCCAGAGTTTCTGAAGTTTCTGTAGGATGCAAGCTTAAAGAAACATTGAAGCATCTGAACTTTATTTCAAATGATTCTAATGACAATATTACGAGTACTTCTCTTTATTCTGGACAGAGTACTACCAGTAGTTCTTTTGATACAATAGGAATGTGCCATGTTGTCTTCTCAGAGAGATTACTTCATTGAGAAAATAGAGAATCTTGTTGGTGAAAAGTCACAGAACTTCTATTTCATACATGGGGAGATCAACAATGATATTTCTTTTTGCTTGGAACAGGTTGAAAAAGTGGAGGACAGCTTCGACATTATCAATTCAGGAACAAAACCCCTTGCTGCATATTTGTTTACCAACAATAAGGAGCTCAAGGAGCAATTTGTAATGACTGTCTCTGCTGGGGGCATGCTTGTCAACGACACTGTTATACATGTGATTATTCTTCCTTGAACTTTTAGAACCTAGCGGCAAACACTTGCATACATGATTATTCCATGCACAAGTCTATAAACAAGAAGTGATAGCAATTAGGGGGTGTACTAACATGAAGGAGCTGTTGATGGACATCAAGAGTGTTTGTGAAATAGTTCCTTCTGTAGGTTAAAATGGTAGCATAAGTATGTTGAACATCTTTAAAGATAATCACCGCATTGTCAAACATGGGTTTGCTTAAAATTTATGTTGTAAATGGTTCTCAATTCAGAAGTTCTTTGGTTGAATGTCCTTGGAAGGCCAGGAAGCCTCTCTCAGCTGATTGTCCCATAAAAAAAGACTCAAGGATAATTTGATACACACTTGTAGGAGAGAAGTAATGCACGGTATAAAGAGAAAATCACAACTTGACTCAACTGAATCTAACAAAATTGTTGAGCTTTTAATCTAGAAAGGTAGGAATGGTGAAAAGAACTTGATTTTCTAACCTCTTGGCAACAACTTGGACTTTGTGTACTCAAAAGAAAAAAATTGCGTGTGCTTGAGGGCATCTTTCATATTTTCCTTTATGGATACTGGCAAGAGTCTCAAGACTCAGCCCATATACATCTCAAAGTTAGTTTCATATAATATGTCTGGCTTTGTCACAGTCAAAGCCGACATTGTCATACATACTCGTACTGTTACATAGAAGCATGCGGTGTTTTTGTAGTTACATGCATATAGACTCATAAATCTGTTTTCATTTTCTAAATAGTTACATGCATATAGCCTCATAAATATGTTTGCATTCTCTAAATATGTAATATGAATTTGGTGGTGCAGCTTGGCGTTGACTCTTTACCATTTGGAGGAGTTCAGGAGAGTGGAATGGGTTCCTATCATGGGAAATTCTCTTTTGATGCTTTTACGCATAAGAAGGCAGTTCTGTATCGAGGTTTTGCCGGTGATGCACCTGTGAGATACCCACCATACACAAAAGGAAAGATAAGACTGCTAAAGGCTCTTATATGTGGTACTATACTTGGTGTAATCTCCGCTCTGATGGGATTGTCGAAGGATTAACAGATAATCAAACGATGTTGTGCTGGATATATTTTTCTTTTCTTGTATTTTGAGGGTACTCAACTGAGTATGAATTGGTTTCTCTTCTGATTGAAATTTGAACAAGATCGATTCATAATGCAAATGAAAATATGTGATATTGTTTAATTGTTTGATTGTTTTTAGTAATGTGATGTTCTTGTTGGTGGGTCATTGATTTAGATCTAGTTTGGGTCCCATGAGCAGGCACTTAAGCCCAGTTGATAACCACTCTCCTTACCTCCACCTCACATGTTCATAAGCTTGCACTACTTGCTAAATTTTCTTAAATCAATAGACTCAAGGCTTACCGATCTGTGCTGTTGACCGTTGTTTTCCTTAGATATCCCTTTCCATACTAAAGTAACTTTTCCTCTGGTTTAATCAGGGATATCATGGAAAAGAGTCAGTAATATTCGAAAAGAGAGAATTAAAAATATATGGGATACCAAATTGCAATACTGAACTACCAATCTATGCGTTTGTTCCTCTACTTATATTTCTCCAAATGGGATTAATCACACTGGTAAATAAAAGTACATGGAGATATGGCCTTTTTCTATAGTTGCATTTTCTCTAACAACATAAATATGATGTACATAGCAATCTGAGAACTTGGTAGCTCATATATCATATTCGTGGTTACACAGGTAATTAGGATCCGTTTGTTTGCTTGTAAAACTATTATTTTACGTAAAAAAAAATTTATTAAAATGTTTTCAAGAAAAAAATTTTATTTTCAGTGTTTGGTTATTCTTTTAAAATATTTGTAAGAAAATATTTTTTTGATATTTGACATGCTTACGTATTTACATAAAAAGCTTAATTATTTTAAATTTAATTTTTATTTAAAAAATATTACTCTTTATTTATACCAATTTTTATTTTAAATAAAAAATTTAATATTTTAATAATTTTATCTCGGTCATTTTAATTATTTTTTAAATAATAGAGCTTTTAAAATTGACTTGAATTTTTTTTACTTTAAACTAATTTTCAGGTGCTTGTCAAATAGCTGAAAACAAGTAAAACTAAATTTGTTTTACAATCAAACAGAACGCTAATGATTTCTAATATGCAAGACAGTCCTGTAATTGAACCGAAAAAAGAACGTCTGTCATCGGAATCCTATTTCAGTTCAAATCATGCGCACACATTCTTCGACCAACCAGCAAGTTTGTCTCTGTGAGATGCAAAACTGAGCATCTAATGTGCCCAGGATGACTACAGTGCAAATTAAGCTTCTAAGTAAAGGTGACAATGAAGAATTGAGATGGCCAACTTAATTTCTATCAGAATATCTATTCAACAGAGCACATGGAGGGCAAATATGATCGCTAATCCCTGTATAAGGAGAAAAATAAAATAGTTCATGATCAGCAAGTATCGTGTAAAATGCTAAGAACATCGGATCGTTGTTCGTCTGTCAGCTGTGCCGGAAAGTAAACTCGAAATGTGATTTTCAAATTTCCTCTCTTTCTTGGCTCCTTGGAGTTTGGCATTCCCTGGCCATCAATGATCTTTACATAGCCAGGGTGTATGATATCGCCAATTGTCAAAGGAATGCTCTCCCCTCCCAATACAGGGATCGAGAGAGTGCAGCCTGTAAGTGCCTTGACTAAAGGGATATCTACTGCCAACTCCAAATCGTCTCCTTCTCTTCTAAACAAGGAGTGTCGTTTCTCTACAACCACGAAGACTATGTCAGCTGGAAAAGTCCCCGGTCTCTCGTTTCCCATCCCTTCGAATGTAATATCTGTCCCTTTCTTCCATCCTGGCTTCACTTTTATTGTCAGCAACTCGTCTTCTTTAATTATTTGCCTGCCAGCAAGGAGAAGAAAAATGATCAACTTCCCCACATTTCAAGCAAACGATTTGCTTATGCTACGTTATTTTGCCCAACGCGTTGATAGAACATTGGAGAACCCTTCCTACTCTCTGAATCTTGGACCAAACTTGCTCATCCAAAAAAAATTAAGCAACAAAGATTGAGGAATATGGCTTTTGTTTCCTCTTTAACAGCAATGGACAAGTGATTTAAGAGCTAAAAAGGTTAATAGGCATCAAGGCATGCAGAAACTAGATGGCATGGAAGCTTTAAATTTGATCAATGAGTTCTTACTGAAATGGTATATATACTTTCTCCCTCAGTAGGAGTGGAGTGTGAAAAAAGGTCTTGGATTTAGGTCCCACTGTTGCATATATTACTATTTTTTTATCTATTAATTTGATTTGTTTCAAATTATTGAAAAATACAATATTATCTGTTACTTACCATCATTAAAATTTTAAACATGATTTATTTATATCTAAAGAATATAGATGGTAAGCCCAAGAAGTTGGCCTAGTAATTAAGGTTTGAGCCTTGGTAGTATACTCCCTCCAGCGCTAAGGGTCCAAACTGCTACCAACTCTTTGGGCCACCCCAGTGGTAATTTCCAAACAACTATAATTCACTTTATGAAGTGATTTCTTAATATGCAGCATCAAAGATAATCATGATCATGTTGGATATTAATTTATAAGAGTTACCATCTACATTTTTTTTTCTAATAGTTATTTATTGGTGTCTTTGTAGTAGCCCCTGGAGTTAAAAACTAAATAAAGGTGAACCCTAGTTTTTTTTTTATATATTTAGAAAATATGAATAAAATTTGCAGTTTGATATATTTAACATATAAAGACTGTTTTTATTTCCACTAATTTTTTGCAGAATATTTGCAAGTTTACCGGTTAACAAATTGTAACAATCTAATATTGGTTAGGAAAGTATCTATATGACTTTATATAAGCTTGGAGTCACCTCCACTTGGTAAACCGATTTTCTAAAGTGTGAATCTTCAAGCTTATGTGGATCTATTAGACAAATAGTTAGCATTCTTCTGGTTTTTTTTTTGGCAAAGAAAGTAAAAGGTCAGAAAGAAAACGCAAAAGGAACACGGTAACAAACCCGGTGTTCGTAACGACGTCTCTTGTGAGCATGATCTTCTTCCTGCACCCGAAGCACATCTCCTCAAGCGTGCACTCGAGCTTCTTCTCAACCGGTGGGGGTTTTAATTTCCCAGACGAACTGGAAAACATTATGGAGGGCCCCGCGCTCCTCCGAGCGCTCCCACTAGCACTTTTTGTAAGGAATGGACGAGTGGGCGTTGAATCTGGGGTACTTAGCTGTCCCATGCTTGGAGGGGAGGAGGACAGCGCATCTGCGGCGCCCTTCCCGCCCATGGTTTTGAACAGACGACATGATCCTGTCGGGGTATTGCTTCTCCGGCTTCCACTTTTCGAGAGAGAAGGTATGGAAGGAAAGCAATTATCCATGCTTCGATTCCTGTGGAAACCCTTAGGACTTGAAGGATCATGGCCTTCAATATTACCATCTACATCATATCGAAAGTTCTCAACCTTATTCATTTTTTTTTATTCCTCTACTCTGTCATTAGGAGTGCCGAGAGGAAGGGTCCTGAAAATACTGGTTAAGTTACGACACGAGGAAGAAGCTATTATTCTCATTTTTGGATGCATGGCAGGCAAACACTAATTCCTGGTTATTTTCGATACATTAAAGAGAGAATATTTGTGTACAAGAGAAAACCAGATTTTCTTGCACATGGATATACGTACATACCTCGATCGATTCGTGAGCCCCGTTGTTAGCGCTTCAAATCAAGTAGGAAGATCCACCAGAAGAGCGAGAGAGGGGAGGGACTAGAGAGGGAGGGAAAGAGGAGAGGGCGACAGGAGAGTTTGACTAAATCCACACAAGAACGTATCTTAAACCAAACACAGATGTGAAGCGCTTTACAAGGCCTTTTTTCAGCAAAATCAGTTGAAAGGGTGCAGGAGAAGTTAATCTGTTTTCTATTTCATTCTATTTTGTAATTCAAATGGTTAACCTCGTATCTTGGAAGGACTAATATTGTTGTGTATCCTTTTGTAATTGCTCAATACAAACATTCAAATTGTTAGATATCTTTAAATTTGTAAAACTCGACATAAAATTAGATGGCTTAGTTATACAAACGGTCATGTGGCGTGACGTTTTGGCAAATTGGTCCATGTAATATGTGTTTGTATAGGCTAGTCTTTGTGGTAACCATCCTGTAACAAAAAGGTCATCTCATCAAACGTATAACTCGTCCATCACGACACCACGCTAGAAGCCTAGTCATCAAAACTGTGCGTTTAAGCCAAATAGAAAATCATCATCCCTCCCGATCTAACACCACCCCTCCGTCAAAGCCAAACAGAAATTCCCCACCCTTTCCCATTGATTCTGACCCGGACCATGCTGCAATTCTTGAATCAAAACGTCTTGGGTTTGGAAGTTCTTTACAATTTTTAAGGAGTAGTTTTAAGGAGCGAACCCTGAAGAGTAGTTTGGCTTTCAACAAGCTGAAGTTTCCACCCCTCTCGCGGAAGTTCCTTCATTGGCAAAATAATACACCTCAACTTTTGTCGTTAAGTGGGGTGACGAAAATGAAACAAGATAACCTTTTTGTTACACGGTGGTTACCACAGGGACTAGCATATACAAACACATATCACAAGAACTAATTTGCCAAAACTTCATACCACATGGACAGTTTGTATAATTAAGCCTAAAAAGATATGTTTTTGTAAAATATTTGACATTCTTTTAATGTTTATGAAAATAATATCCACTAGAAAAATATATATATGTTTATGAAGAAAGTCTTTATAAAATGTATTATTGGGAATATTTATATTAATGCTTGAAACATGCTTAATGGATAGGGAACAAGCACTTTTAATTTTTATTTTTTTGGGTAAGTAGAACAATTAATTTCAAGCATAATTTTGCAAAACTTTTTTTCAAACAATGTCCCTTTGAGTTGGTGTTCGTAACCAGGCCCATATTCTACAACAGTTGCTATTGCCCAATGCCCATGACTCTTGGCTCGCCGATGTGATCTTTACCTTTCAGGTTGGGCCATACTCTTTTTAGCAAACATGTTTGTGAAAAGTCTTATCTTCAGACTAGAGAGGAGATATACAGGGAATAACCGCCGCCCAAAAGATGATGACGTCAAACCCAATCACGAGAAGTTTTTAATTAGTCCACCGAAAGGTAAAAATCATGCGGGTATTTCCATATTTAATGAAGTAGATAGATAGCTTTATTAATTAGGGGCTCTTAGAAATCAAAGATTCCCACCTATAATTTAATGCCACATGTCTCCAAGACCTTGCAAGAAATGTCACTGTTAGACCATCAACCTTCTCATCTACCCTAATTTAAGTTCCCATATGTACACATCTAAGAGATTTCACCAAAAAGTGAAAAAGAATAACCCATCATTTGGTTGGTTTAGTGGTAAGAGTAGCTCAAGACTCTGAATTATGTGTGTTACGGCATATATTGGCATCACGTGAAGTATAAGTATTAGGGGTATTTTTATCCTTTGTAATAATTCTAGAAGATGGAAATGTAGCGTTGAACCGTTGGTCATCAAGAAGTCCTCATTAAGGGCTATCTGGTCATTTCCTACGATTCTAGAAGACTTTAGAAGGAAGCTGAGTTTGTTTTGCATCTCACGGGTATACAAACCAGATCTGAAACGGGATGCAATGGTCTTCACGCAATATTCTGATTTTGTGCATTCAAGATTCGGTTAGCTTCAAGATTGAGAGAACTTTAGTGCATAGATCTGATTCGTCTCCTTCTTGATGATAGTGTGCTGATTTCGTGAAGAACTTCTTTTGGTATTGATTGAGTTGATGATGAAGATTTAGAGACGATCACCGAATTTCACCCATTTCGACTTCGTGAAGTTGAAGATTCAGAGGTTCTGAATCAGTGTGACTGAAGGTTTCAATCGTGGCCCTAGATTGCACAAGGTTTGTGCATAGAGATCTATTGTCGTTCGAGATCGTGGCTTCCTTGTTGGACATAGAGGTTCTAAGTTCTAGTTGAGATTCGGTTTGATTAATCGGGTTTGATTCAAGGGTTGTTGATAGACTAGGTTAGGCTTCAATAGATCACCTTGTAATCCTTGGAAGCTAGGGGATTCGAACGGCCTACAGGCCCAGAGAGTTTTTCTCCTTAAGGACGTTCCTTATGGAGTTTCTCTTCGTAATCATTTCCGGTGTTATATTTCTTCCATTGATTCTTGCTTTGATTAGTCACTATTTTACTAACCAAGTGTGTTATTTGTGTTGTGAGTATTCAATCTTGAGATTTGGTAAACATACTCACTGATCTGCTTGGTAAGTGTTCTTTGTGATATTCTGATTTCAGGTTTAAGTATTCAATTGATTGTGTTTCGTTTGTCTGAAGTTGATCTGAAAATTGTGTTTCTGTCAGTTGCAGTTTCTTCGGAGTCGCTTGAAGTTTCTTCAGATTCCTCTGTTTTTCAAATTTGAGTTTTATAGTGTTTTTGTCATATGTTCATATCTGATTGGTAATTAAGTATTTGAATATTGTTAACAGTGTGTTTGAGTTTATATAAATGAGAATAAGTTGTGTTTTAAAAAGGAAATAGTTATTTAATAATTTTTTAAAATACCTATTCACCCCCTCTAGGTATTTTTCGCATAGTTGAGTCTAAATCAGGTTATTCAAGATGCAAAGCTCTTGAGTTTAATTTTCCTCAAAGATCAAATTGGAATCATTTTAAGCGAGCGATCGTGGGAATAATGAATCGTATGCTAATCTCTTATGAATTTATTTGTACCTTAAGTAGGTCTATTTGTACGCTACGAGATTTTACATTATACTCAACAATGTAAAATTTCTTTGTTTCTATAAAAAAATAATAATAAAAGAACAATCCTAAGCCCAAACTCATTGAATAAAAGCACATTAATGCAATGATTAAGTGTTTATTTCTTAAAATTCAAAGATACTCCGTCCATATTTCAAGCACAAATCTTCAAATGGCCTTGAATACAACCAAATATAAATATACCATTATATAATATCAATGATATGGACAAACAGAGTAGGGATTTCAATTTTCCCAAATGTGACCTGTGGAGGTCGGTAGGTCAAATGCTCAAATGTGTTAGCTGAGTCAGGTTGACTTGTCAAGGACGTGACAACTGCAGTTAGCCTCTAATCCGTTAAAGTCAGCTCTGTTTGTCCCTATTATCGTCCATTTCTGAGAGAAAAATTTAAGTAACAAAATTACTATAAAAAAAATTATTTAAAAAATAGGAGATAAGAGAAATTGAAGGGAAACGCGAATCCGTATGAAACTAAGAATATGTCAAACCCAAAGGATTCTTCAATATCAGAATTTTGTTTAAACGAAAATGCTCTAAGATTCTTCAGGTCCATAATTTCTAGATTAAGGACTATTGAAGAATCCAGAATTTTTTTGAATTTTCAAGAATACAAAAAATTCTACAACCAAATATCATTTTTAACACTACATGAAAATAACCAAAACACACATATCAATAAAGTTAACATCACCTAAAAATTCTTAAAACACAAAAAATTCTCAAAAAATTTCCTAACCGAACACCCTACTAATCTATTTCATTGGACGACTTTGCCCTTCGCTTAACTAGTGTTCTCCGCAACCTGTATATGGTGTTTTTGACCTTTTACAACAACTGTATATAATGTAGACGCGGTTCTCGTGCTCGTGCAGCGAAACTTCCACGAACCCAATTGGCTTCTTTCCTTCTTTCTATCCTTTTATTTTGGAAAACATGTCATTTAGCCATTAGATTTGTAGTAAGCTGACGATTTAGTCACTAAATTTTATTTTTTTACTATATGATTACTGAGAATATAAAATTGTGACTGTCGGATCTTTCCGTCAAACATCCGTTAATTTTTAACGGAATAGAATACGGTCGACTGTTACAATTTATCGTTATCGCAATGATAAACAAATCGGTCGACTGTTATTCCGATTAAAAATTTAACGGAGGTTTGACGGAAATACTAGATCGTCACAACTATATATTCTCCGTGACCATATAATTAAAAAAATAAAAATTAGTGACTTCATCATTTGTGTGTTATAAATTTAGTGACCAAATAGTATATTTCTTTTTTTTTTCCTGACTTTTTGGTTCGTGTCCCAAGTACGCGACGAGAGTGACATTATCTGACAGACAAACACGTGGAATCTGCCGCCTGGCAGAGCATTGGAACGAAAGAAGCCAGTGGAGTCCCAGTACTTTTTGCTCTGAACCTTGCTCTCTCAGCTCTTTTACAACCTTTTGGGCGCTGATCCAAAAGTAACCAAATTTGACTGCAAATAAAACAACAAAGGTTTGGGGATGGGTGAGAAAAGACTGAGTGTGATTGCATTGACAGCCTTGTTATTTCTGGCTATGTTTGCTACTCTTCCTGCGGGCTGTTTCTCAGCAGCCAATCAGCCACCCCTGAACAAGAAAAAGTCAGCCACTCGCGTTGGCTCTTCAGTTGTTTTCCCGGTCCAAGGAAATTTTTATCCTCTCGGGTATGAATTTATAATACTTAGTTCGATATTTGGAAATCTTTTGATGATAATCATGCTTTAGCTTACAGATTTATTTCACTTCGTCAATGTTGTCGCTTATTTGTTTATGCATTTTTCGAATTCATTGTTGTCTTTTTATTGCGTTCTTGTTTCTTGATGGTTGGGTTTTTTTCTTTTAGTGTTCTAGATTCTCGCAATATTCCTCTCGGTTTTCATTGGAGGATTGCTGGACTTCTTCACCCTCTTTGATTCCATGGAATTGCTCCCTGCAAATCTTTTATTTTCTTTTTCTGGGTTTCCTTTTAACCATTTCCCTATGATTTTTGGATTTCTTGATCAACTTATGGTTCCTGAGTATGCTTGAGTTTGCCTAATCTGAACATGACTTCTTCATTTCATTTTCCCTTCAAACTTGACTTCTTGCAGCAGACTTTCGCTAGCCATTTCTAAGGGTTCATTTCCCAGTTGCGCGTTAATTTTCTCCTGGGTTAGATTTTTCTCTTCTACTGGGTCCAAGAGCGGATAGAATCCTAACTTGATTTTGAATCTTGTTTACATTTTTGCCTTCTACCATATGAGTACTGAAAGCGAATAACATTTCCTTGTTATTTCAATCTTTCAGGTACTACTCTTCGAACCTCAACATAGGCAATCCACCGAAGCAATTCAACCTTGATATTGACACTGGTAGTGATCTCACTTGGGTCCAATGCGATGCACCTTGTACTGGTTGCACCGAGGTTAGTGATCCAATGGATATATTAAAAAATTTCAACATTTTGGTTTTGATAGTATCCTGAACTTTGCTTTCCTGTCTATCTGTGATTCTGCAGCCCCTTGGCCGTCTTTATAAACCCAGCAAGAACCTTGTCAGCTGTCTTGACCCTTTATGTGCTGCCTTGCACTCACCGTCAAACCCCAAGTGCAAGAACCCTAATGAGCAGTGTGACTATGAGATCCAATACGCCGATCATGGCTCTTCTCTTGGTGTGCTCGTCAGGGACGAATTTCCCCTCCGCTTGACCAATGGCTCTGTCATTAGACCCCGTTTGACCTTTGGGTAGGTTTTTTCTCTTCATTAAAATAGACACCTTGACTTCTATAATTTCGAGTTTGAGATTAATTCCTGTTAGCCTTCATGTTCTGTTCCCGATTTCTGCAGGTGTGGATATGACCAAAAACACGCAGGGCCACATTCGCCACCACCCACAGCAGGAGTCTTGGGCCTCGGTAACGGCAAAGCAAGCATATTATCGCAGTTGCACTCAATGGGATTGACACGGAATGTGCTAGGCCACTGTTTGAGCGGACGAGGGGGAGGATTTTTGTTCTTTGGAGATGATCTTGTTCCTTCTTCAGGAATTGCATGGACAGCAATGTCACCCAGTTCCTTGGAGTAAGCACCTCCAACTTCCTCTGTTTTTCCCTAGCATTTTTTTTTCCTGCAATGTGTAGGATCATCTTGCTACTTCCAAACAATTTATAGTAGATGATCTCTTTCAGGTACCACTACGCAGCAGGAGCAGCTGAACTTCTCTTTGATGGAAAATCTACTGGCATAAAGGGCCTAGTAGCTGTCTTTGACACTGGAAGTTCTTACACTTATTTCAATGCCCAAGCTTACCAAGCGACAATCAATCTGGTGAGAACAGAACAAAGGACTGCATTCTTCTACAATTTGTTCTTATATGCAGAAAAATTGACCTTTGGTCTTATGTCTCAGCTGAAAAAAGGCTTGACTGGAAAGCCATTAAAGGATGCACCTGAGGACAAATCACTCCCCTTATGCTGGAAAGGCACAAAGCCTTTCAAGTCTGTTGGTGATGTCAAGAACTACTTCAAGCCTTTGGCCCTGAGCTTTACCAAGAATGTTCGGTTTCAATTACCTCCTGAAGCTTATCTATTTGTGACTGTAAGTACTACTCCAGAACTTCTGCTACCCTGCCTTTTGGCCCTATTTCAAAACTGGTGTTTTTCACCTTCTGAATTTTTTTTGGCCCCTGCAATAAAGATAGAGATGAAAGGAAACATCTTATGAAACATGCCTAACAAGTTCCTCTTCAGAAACTCGGCAATGTATGCTTGGGAGTTCTGAACGGTGCCGAAGTAGGACTCGGAAATCTTAACATAATCGGAGGTAAGAAATCCTTGGAAGCAAAAACCTTTTGCATGAATATTGTGATCGGACCCATCCCTACAATCTCCACTAATTTACTTCATCATCTGTCATTCAGACATTTCTATGCAAGATAAAATGGTGATCTATGACAATGAAAAGCAGCAGATTGGATGGACTCCAGCAAATTGTGATAGGCTTCCAAAGTCCTGAATCATATACTCGTGTAACTTTCTTCCTTTACTATGATTCTGCTGAGAACTTTCTTAACCGAAACTTTTCTCCTATTTATTAACAGCGTGGATCGTGATTATAATGAAGGTCTTTTTCAGCCTTATGCAGTCAATTGGGGTATGTTAGCAGAGACTTGTCCCGCAGCTTCTTGAGGTGATCAATAAGCTTGATAGAAAGATAGAGAGAGGTTTTTTTTTTTTTTTTTAAAGAGAGTTGCTTCTAGGTGTATGTAGAGTCCAAAGTACCAACAAGGTGCCCCTTATATATGACACATTTGTTTGGTCACAGAAGGTTTACAAGAGCTCTTTCTATATACCATAGTCTACAATGTAGGGAATGTAAATCGATATATACCCCATACACGAACTGAGCAATATATGGTTTTATTACAAAAGAAATTCGCAGAATAACAATTTGTTGGTCCATTTTTGCTGCTTAAACTATGAGAAGCTTACATCTCAACTGGCTGCTGCTCCGTCTATGACTTCTAAAGGAAGTTAAATAGTTGATCTTGTAAAGATTTCCATCCTTTCCTCAACTGTACACGATGCAATACATCTGCTTAGTGTACCTGTAAGATATGCAATTTTCTCAGTTCACACAAAACACCAAAGAAATTGATAGTTCTTTTGCCGAAATCACAATAAAGGGCAACAGACAGCACAAGGACTCAAAAAGATTTAGACTATGAATCACAGTAAGCATCTTCTTCTTTCCAGAGGTATTTGGTTGCAAGTCTAAATTCAAATAGTTGATTGCATCAGTGCCAAAAAGTTCCTTCATTCAAAATAGAGTGAAACAATGTCCGAGGATTTAGTTCAAAATGTTATGAAGTTAGATGACAACTGACAGTGGGTCTCTGATTGTCTATCTGAAGAATCACTTCAGTTAAGATGTCAATTGAAGGGAGTGAAAGGATCCCAACTCACAGAGACAGTAAAGCATCTATTTACTGGTGGGGACAGTTGAAAGAAAATGAGAACATTATCTTTGCAACAGAGAGGGGTGGAGTAAAATATTATCCTTGCACAGTTTGGATTAGGCGTTCAGTTCCAATTGAGAAAACAAGTTGTGGGGCTTGAAATATTATTTAGGACACAGCTTGGAAGCATGTTGGACTTTCAAACTGTGTGAGAAACAAGTTTCCCCACTTCCGACTTCCACTACATTGCTTACATTTTCTAATACAAATGGGTTGCTTAGATCTAACTCTCTGTACTGTAGAAAACGATGACAATCTTTGTTATTGATTTTTAAATAGAAATGACGACTTTATTCAGTCTCAAGAATCTATTCCATGTCCCTTTTTTTTTTTTATAAATAAGCCAATCTTATTCAAAAGCGAGAACCGTACAAGGAGCTATACCGAAAACGACCATGTCCCTTTTGTATTGTATATGAGTATCATCTTCACTAACTTCCATATGGGCTGAACAAGACCAAAAACCAGACCTCTATCCAACCAAGAATATCAGTTTATTCATCTCTAAATACATAATAAAATAATATACGTGTATTTAATAAATAATATAATACGCTGAATCATGGGATTCGTTGAGATTTTATCTAATCTATTAGATGGGTAAACAATTTTAGTTACTCATGGGCAGATTTTAGCATATGCCCGAGTAATGTGCATAAGCTTGGCGAGATAATCCTCCACCTAATGTTATGAGCCAACAAACACTTTTAGTAGGAGCAATGGGGAAGAGCTTGAATTTTGCTACTTCACACTTCACAGGAAGTAATCTAATGGTTGACATCTTAGCCACGTGTCTTGAGTAAGGGTATGACAAGGAAAGAAATGCTATAAGGGGAACCTCATCTATATGGTCCATTCCTATCCTCTATAAACATCTTTGCAGCAATATCTTTCCATCCTGGGTTTCACAGTACATTACGGGGAATAAAAAATACCAAACTTAGTGCTTGGATCGAGAATAACATTTGAAGATGAGAAGCTTCATGAGTGGTGGAGCCCATTTCATGGGTTCATCTCAGAATGCCAAAAGCCATGATTTGCACACTGCATGGCAGCAAAAGGATAATATCAAGTCATGATCATTTAAAACCACTCAAAGCTCCAAAAGTGATAGCAGGACTTCAACACTGTCACAAATTTTGGAAATTAACAGTACAAAATTGTTCCATGGAAAATAGACATCCTAGATGTGAAAAATGCCATTGGCAAATCAAACAAAAGAGAGATAAGAAATATTTTTGCTCTTGTTTGTTCAAGCTCCTTAGTAACAGAGAAAAGGTCAGTCAGGAATAGTCCCCCCCATCAAATCCAATACCAAATCAAGTTACAAAAAAAAAATATAAGAGTTGACCAACCCAGAGGTTTCTCTCATAATCTGATGAAGCTTTTCTATTTGTCAACTACTTGTTATGCTGTGCGCATATGACCCCAAGGCAAGGTATGTTCTCCCAGCGTTTTAAATGCCTCTTTTAATTGTTTCAGTTGAATTTGTTCAGAGAACTTCAATCATTATGTTTAGCTCAATGCTGATCATGACAGCTGATGTTCACTATTATACCATATAAAACCATCCAAGCCAAGCTAAAATAATAGTCAAAGCTCATATCTGTTGGTAACTAAGTAACAAGATCCACAATAACCAACCCAACGACCAACCAATTGAGACAGCAGCCAAAAATTAAATGCAATGGCTCCAATTGATGAGTAAAGTATGAATTACATAGAGATTTAAGTCAATGACCCAGGATGAAGGGAGAGAGAGAGAGAGAGAGAGAGAGAGAGAGTTTTACAAAGTACTGCAAGCCATGAAGTAGTGAACTAACATATTAGAGTACGTTGATTAGAAAGGAGCAAACAAAACAATTACCTTTGCATGACTTATCTTCGTTATAGCTTCAACATGAAGATTCTGGAGTTCTTCAAGAGCTGTAACGTCCAGACCAGTAATATCTTCACCCTGACACGATTAATTGCAATTTTTGAAAGGGTTCGTCTTTGTTTCTTTGTTACATGTCATCTAAAATCCTCAACTTGGTGAGTGTTATTTAACAGACCAGCACATAAGAGATCTATTGATTAGATAACCTAAAGCATTCAGTAAATATATATCTAATGCACAGACTTATGCCATTAAAGTCAAGACAATAGCTCTATTGAAGAAGCAGCAGAAAATAGATCATCTTCATCAATCATATCTAACACAAGTAAATTTGAAATGTGCTTGTGTGTGGTGGGGGGGAGGGGGGGGGGGAGAGAGAGAGAGAAGTGATGGACTTAAAGATCACAGGCCCCCACAAATGGTGTCTACGACAAGATTGTCCTCCATGGAAAATTAAATTCCCATTTGTAAAATATGGCTAAATGTATCAGATATCTTCTCAACACCGAGAAGAAGCAATATTAGTGCAATTTGCTTGAATCCAGACACATTTCTGAAAGAAGGGGATTAAACACACTTCATTAGGCGGACAAACACGGTTTATTCAAAAGGCTGACAAACAAAATAAAAATAACAAGAAACCAAAAGACAGCTTCTGGTCCAATTACTACCTGGAATTATTAAGAAGTCAAACCTAAGCAATGGCTTGGGGACAAAAATAAAAAATATACTGTTTCCAATGTATTCTAGTTTGGTCAGGAAAAGTCATCCTACCAGAGAACAGTTGCATATGCTTCAAAACTTATCAATTCATATAAAACAAGCTCAACCTAATTTACACTAGTGCTGCACGTAGTGTGCAACTTGTTCAAAAGTTTGGTCTACAACAAGCATACCTTCAACCTGGAAACAAGGCTTTCAAGTTCTGTGGATCTTCTCCTTTCTTTCAGATAGCTAGCTCTTAATTCCTCTAATGTGCTCATCTTATCCATTTCTTCGTAAGGTTCATCTTCTTTGAACATTCTATATGAGTGACCAAGAGATCTAAGAAATCCATCTTTAGCTCTAGTCTGGGATATATCCAAATCACGCACCCCTTTAAATGCCATGTCATAATCACTTGTGCCAGACATCCTTAACTTTGCAACAAGCACCCACATATTTGCAAGCTCATTTTCCAGAATTTCTTCACGCTGTTTAGCTTCATCAAGTCTTTGCTGTAGCTCACTCTCTGTTTGATCTCTCTCAGATAATGCAGTTTCCAAAACAGCTTCTCTTTGGTATCTTGCATTAAGTTCCTTCTGAATTTCCTGAACCAAAACTTCCTCCTCTGGATTTCTAGGGTGTCCCTCAGTTTGAACATTGGTGCTATATTGCTTCAAATCATATAATGCAGACCTCTGGCAACAGGTAGATCTGCGATGAGCCTCTCTAGCAGCAGCCAGGTCACCAGTAAGCTTCGCATTTTCATAAGACAGCTTAGTTACTTCTTGAGCCAAGTTTCGGAGTTCAATAGCTGCAGCCCCAGCCAACTCTTCTGCATATGAAGCTTCTTCGGCCAGCTTTCGAGTCTGAATTTCAAGCCCATCCTTATCTTCAGTCAATCTCACCTTCTCTTGCTTCAAAAACTCTATCTCAGCTGCCTACATAAGATAATAACAGTAGCACACCAATAGAACAATTTACCAGACAAAGAACTCCTTATTTAATTGTTAATATTCTAAAAGATGATTAGTTAGAACAAAGTTGTATTTTGATTCTACGTTGCAGATTATGCCAAAAAACAAAGAGAAAGGTGTAACCTGTACATGGACTTGGTTTTTCAAATCACTGTTGCTCTCTTTACAGCCCTCAGGGGAAAAGACTCTACTCAAGCTCATAACACTTGTTGGAGTATTCTCATCCACATAATTTTCTTCACATGGACCAAATCCTTTCCTCTCTTCATTGTTCTTTTCCACTAACTCTTCAGAACATGTCTTGGATGGAATAGCCCCAGCATCAGAATTTTTTTTAGAATTCCTGGAGCTTTTATTTGATAATGAGTTGAGCTGTTGCCTTAGAAGAAGAACTGTCTCTTGCATTTCAGAATTCTCTGAGATCTACAAATGAGAAAAGAATATAAAGCATTAAAAATCGCATGTAGAGAAAGAGATCTCACAGCATCCGAATTTTACCTTCATCTGCAGCTGCTCCTGAAGTATCCTATTGTCTGCTGATTTAATCTTGGATACGCATCACAAGAAAATTAGTAAAGGATCTACGGAAGGGGATACCAATATCATCCCCACAGCTAAAAGTAAATAGGATAACAAACCTCAAGTTCGAAAGTTTTTTCATTTAGCTGAGAAGCAAGCTTGGACAAAGCCTACATGGTATTGTAATAGACTAATAAGAAAAAATTACTACACAGTAAAAAGAGTAATCATAACAAACAGATAAAAATTCTAAGAATTATGCTTATGATTGTATTATCATTCTGATGATGCTGACTACTCCATCTCAAAAGAACTATGCTTTCCTCCATGGTCTTCTTTATGTATATGTATATACGTATCATCTACGCCCAAACACGTATACATGGATTCCAGAAATAAGAAGGGAAAACTGAAAGAGTACAATTCAAATAGGTTCAATGCATACCGGCGACTTTCTCAAATGGGATCTAAGAGGGGACAGATGGAGCGTTAATAATCCAAAAAAAAAATGAAGTAGCTTTAAAAAAAAAAGAGTACAAATTCTTGTCTTCAGTGACATGGAAATCAGTTATTATTTTAATTTCACATGATTTCAACCAGGTAAACAAGTTAGCAGTGCCAAATTGGCCCACTCAATGGCATGACTTGCAATGAGCTGAGCACGAAACACACATTACAAGGGTAAAGAATGAGTTCCAGTTGTTCTTGGGGTTAATGTTGCTTTAATATCTATTGCAGCTATTCTCGTCATTGATGTTGCTTTAATATCTATTGCAGCAATTCTCGTCATTGTTTTCATATTGTTATCCACCGCTAAAGATAGCACTAACCAACAACTCACACTAAAAGTAAAAGTCCCCCAACCTCCTCAATGGCATGAGAGTTAAAGGCACAAATAAAGCAAAAACTAGTCCTTTTATGTTAGTAAAAGACATTGCAAAATTCAGGAAAAAGACTTTCCAGAATTCAAAGGAAAATTATATTTTACCACCTTTGGTGGTAGCTCAATTTAACAATACTAGCTCAAAAGCAAATTCAAATGCTAGGACAGAAGCATGCCAAATACTAACATTTTATAAGGTTAAACCGTCTGCCTCAAAATGAAACTATTTTTTTTTTCATGTCTTTATTGATAGCATATGGAACTGAACCAATTTCTTCAATTACTGGCTCATGGTTACCTGAGACATTTCGATGCGGTTTGATGTGTGTGGAGTCATCTCAACAGACCCAATCATACGTTGCTCCAAAACACGTATTTGACGCTTTTTCTCAGTTATTTCATCCTTTAGATTCTGCATTTGTTCCTAAAATATCCAATAGGACGATTAAGAGTCAACCAGAATAACCAATTGAATTTGTCCTCGATAAGGGCCAATTACGAGGCAACTCACCATCAGTTTTGAATCTTCAGGACTGCTAGCTGCTTGTTCCGAGAGTCTTTTCAGCGAACTAGTACACAATGCCACCTCACCAGCTAACATTTTAACTTGCTCACAAAGAAGATCCATTTGGTCTGTAACAGTGGTCCCAGTCTGCAAAAAAGTAATTCACCCATTCCTCAGTTACTATTTAACTTCATCCACTTGTTATGAAGCACCCATATACCAATTTTTAAGCATACACATCATCAAGCTAATATTCATCAAGTTCTTCAAAAGAACCAATCATGTGTCGCCAACAGGACCAGAGAGACCTAGTTTTGGTTATGATGACCAACAAGCAATTGCTATACTCCATGATAAGAAAATATGATACTGCAAGAAATTTACGTGGCCTGTCAGTGATCGGTCACTCAAGACCTTTGTTTCTACTCGAACCTGATGAAAAAAATGGCATTACTTCTTACGGATTCATTGAGAATGATTATGAACCAATTCATGTCCTATTAGAAGTAGAAGGTGCCCTGGTGGATTGCAACACTGCATCAATTTTGGCATCCGATAAAAGACCTTCAATCCCATTAGATCACAACATCACTTTCTCGTTAAGTTCAAGTCCATAGACTGCTACAACAATTTTCAGCTTAGCCAAAATTAAAGCATGTAAAGAAGAGGAAATTTTCACTCCATATGACCACACAAAGTCTGAATTTGTCTCCAGGAATGCACTGCAATTATATTTTTCCAAGACATAAAAATAAAATCGTGAGACGAGTGCCCTTACTGAATCATTTCTAAACATGATCATGAAAGAGCAGAAACTTGATAAGCATGCAAGAAGGAAACCAAAGCCCTAGTTGGGTTTTTTTTTTTAAATTTGGTTACGTGGGTAAAGCTCTCATTCAAATCCTCATGCAAACTACATATGCTGTTAGAAAACACCAGTGCACAATAGAAAAGGCAGGTCACTCTGCCTTGCTCTTTTTATTGGCAAGTCTGTTAGATTGCATTTAGTAATGAAACTTGGACCATGACTTTTGATGTTGACATTCCTTTGGATTCTTGTATAGTTAAGCCAAATAAGGTAGCGATCAGAATTATTCTCACAGGCAGCAGACGGCGACCTCCAACTGTCACGCTAAACAAGTCACCAGCTTGGGTTTTCCCTGGAAATGAGTCAATAACAGCAGATTCATCCCCCCTTCTACTGATTGATTTTCTCTGTCCATCCTTCATGTCAGTACACATGACTCTACCATGAGATGATTTTGAACAAGATGCAAGTGACCCACTAGCAGATATTCCTTTGTCAGCACTTGGTGGTGATCCTACCAGATTATCGGGCTTCTGCATAGGAAAAGACTTGGTTTAATTTAATTCAGTCTTAAAGAACAACTCCAGTGTTTCTACAAATAAAGAATTATATTTGCTAGCATAGCAAAGCTAACAAGAAAGTGCAAGATAAGCTTCATTCTTAAGGTATTGTCTTTGAAATTTGTGTAATTCTGTGGACTAGGTAATGAAGATTATGACCGTCTTGTCTTTTCATGTCATTTGTTGGACCAGATTGGTACTCTCTAGGAAACATAACCTTCCTTGGACCCCTCGGAGTTGAAAGAAATCATCAGATCAATGGTTTTTCATGATAGGTATTAGGATGTCTCTAATGCTATTCATGAGATTACCCTCTCCGTTGGGAATGGATCCAATACCCTTCCTAATCTGAAGCCATCTGATGATGATAGATTGCTACAAAAATCATGGGGTATATACAAGGCGACCAGGGTAGTTCCAATATTTTTATTTCTTTTAGCTGGTGGAGACTTGATTTCTCCTCTTCCCTAATTAGGGGTTGATGCTTTGTACTAGAACCTGACTGGCAGTGAGACAAAATATAAGTAGGGTAATGGGTGTAATATCCGATGCCAGCATCGTACTAAAGCCTTCACTAGCAGAAAGACAAAAAATATCAGAATGTTGAACGACATAATAGAACCTTCGCTAGCAGTATAAACTTGACCTGAATTATCAGTATGGTAATGGGAGTAATATTCGATATCCCAACATCTTCCATATATCTTGATATAAATGTATCGATCATATCAAGCTAAGTGAAGCACTAAGACGAAAATGTGATAAATAATCCATATGATCTACCAAGAAAATTATCAATAGATGATACAAGGTCGGTACAATGTAGACACTGATAAGAAGCTTGACTTATCAAACGGAAGCCTGGATGTTGAGACATCAACTGATCCTAGAACTCCTCTTTCCTAACAACCACCATAAAGAGAAACCATGCTTCACATTCAAAACATATGCCAAAGGGAATTAGTGAATTACTCTCAGTTTAAACCAGCCAAGCATTCCACCCCTTTTGTTTCTTTTGCAACCTTTAACCAACTCATCAATATCAGTGACGTCATCCCTTCCTTCCACTGAAAACTCAGAAGCATAGCTCCTAGCATCATCATCAACCGTGTATTCCCGTTTTCTATCTGGCAAATATGCTAACTGCATAAACAATGGATCGATGGTAACATGAAAGATATTGTTATTAGTTTACTTGTTTTTCAATGTAAGTTACACACATAAGAAGTTGAAATTTCCAAATCAAGAAATAAGTTATTGCCAGACCATCCAGAAACTGGATGTCACACAAACAGAGCTTAAAGTTGCTAAATTATACACCTCATCTTCACCAAATGAATGCCTTCGCATATGGCCAGGATTTTCTGGAACACTTGATGGCATGGCATTCTTTGTAGAAACTAAGATTAGTTTAGTCAGTCGCTGAATTCTTCCCATCAAAGCAGCCTTGGCTTCTTCCTCCTCTTCCAATCTTGACTGTAACTTTATCTGACCAGCTTCCAGCTTTAACATGATAAAACAACACATATTACAAAGGAGATGAAGTGGTGTTTGATTGTTAAAATTTTGGGGTGGTAAAAAATTTGGGGTGTTGGAGTTGGTGAAAAAGTGAAGAGAGAGATGATTTAAATGAATTTTTTATATTCATTTAGAGTGAAAAGTGATGATTTGATGGGGAGAGAGAATTTTGTGTAGTTATTTTATTGGGGCCAAAATTTTGGCTCCTGAACATCACCGAAACAACGGTACGAATAACAGAATCCACAATGAAATTTACCAATTCCATGGCTTAAATAACTGAGCATATTTCTAATGGGGCAAAAAGTGGCCTGAGATATACAACAGTAATATTGGCGCACTGTAACGCTCGACCTCAGACTACAGATATTATAATCAGCAGGCCAGCTCGTATAATCACGGTAGAGCTGAATTTTTCAGTCCCACAAAGAAGTTAACATGTAAGCACGCTAATGACTGTAACAATGTGTCCTCATGTAACAGTACAAACCTGAAGCTTCAGATTAACCAGATCTTCCTGAGAGGACCCAGCCATATTAGGATTTTGCATCATGCCATGCTTTAACTGATGAAGCTCCTGCTTCAAACTGGAAATTTCCTTCTGATACTTCTTGATGAGAGATTTCTCATCCATGATCTAAGAAAGATAATAGTGAGTAGAAAGGGAGGTTGGGGGGAGGAAAAGATGAAGCAGCAATGGGTGGAAAATTTGTAACCAGTAATACATCATATGGAGAGTGAATCTGAGATTCACCTTATTTTGAGAAGCTTTAATTTCCACACGCTTGCTCCGATGTGCGAACTTTAATGTATTGTGTGTTTCCTCACTATTACTAGAGGCAGGAGTTACTGTGCAAATGAGCTGCCACAACGGTACAAAATCATCTTTCAAAACTAGAACAAAAATACTAGCAAATCCAATTTGAAACTTATTAGTAGTTGCGATTGAGTAGTTGCAGAGCAAAAGTTGCAATTATGCAAGTACTGGATACTCAAAGTATTGTATTGCACTCACGGAGATCCGTCCATGGCCTCCAAGGGATGTTTGCAACAAACGGGTGAGTTTTGAATCTCGATAAGGAATATGAGTTGCCTTTCCATCCGTTAGTTTAGAAATCACCTGCAACAATAGACAGTAAACATTTCAGTTTTGATGAAGACAAAAGTTTCATTTTAAGGTCATAACGAATATGGCACTGGATACACTGGGTATCGTTAATTATATTAGAGTAAATGTTCTATTACGAAGGGGAAAAAAATTCAAGCTTAGTCATGACACCCCTTGGCCTAAATTTAGGTTCAATTACTGCTGCTACTGTCGTCATTCTCACAAATCCATATCAACCTCGACACCTCGTAGTTCTCAATCACGTTACGTCAGTGCCCATTGCAAGACCATTTATATAAAGGAGCAAATGCAACCACTACCAAAAATTACTATCATTCTTTCAAAGTCTGATAGGTTTCAATCTTATCACAGCACAGGCCAAAGGCTGAAGCATCTACAATGATGGAACAACTAGTACCACTATTGTTATCCTTCCAGAATCATTTTGACCCCTTTGTATGTAGTTCTTGCTCATTTCATGTCTCTAGAAGTGGCTGAACGGCTGTATACAGTGAGGGGAGAAAATTTAACCATTTCTCCCACTTTTAGTACAATTCTTGTCATTCTTCCGAATAGCATATGACCCCTTCTTGCCCTTCTAAATCATGTCCTGGAAGGATGTTGGTGAACCTCTAAGATGAGGGGGGGGAATAGACAGGGAAGAGACTCAGATAAGAGAATATGTCCTCATATTATTATCTTTTCCTTTGTTATTTTTTCCTTTTAGTTGAAACATTGTCCACCCAGAAATAGTAGTTTTAGGCTGGAAGTTTTTAAGTAAAAATTTAGTCAAACCAACAGGAAGAATTAAATTAACAGGATTCTGAGGATTGATGGCAAACCATATAACCCAGCAAAAATGAATAAAAAGGGGCACAGCAGCAATATCTTACAGTTCCAAGAGTAAGTAGACTTTTGTTGATGTATGAACCTTCTTTTCTACGCAATCCAGTTGTTTCAGTTTTAGAACTTTCAGATCCTGCAAGATCAATTAAGTGCTGCATGGCAAACTTGAGTTAGTACGGGGCTCAGTGCCAGATTGTAACAGACAGAATGTTGGAACTGTAGTTGAATACTTCACTGCATCTAAGATTTCGAACAACTATAGATCTGTTGGCAACTCAAATTTTAAATAATAAAGATGAACAAGACAGTACCAACTGCGACAAGGTCACATCTTCTTCACCATGATTTTCCCCATGTGGACTGCTTTCAATAGTCTGCTAAAACAAAAAGGTAGAATATTAACCTTTTTGTAAGCAATTAACTATTTATTAAGACATGGACCCAACCATGAGATCATGGATGAAAACTAGACAAGTGAATAAATACAGGAATGAGATAGATTGAGCAGCAAAAGTAACTGCAAGAATGCCTGATTGGTAAAAAAAGGTGTATCATTGGAGCTTTAAAAAAAAGTTCCAAATTTCTCAACGTGTAACACTATTAAGATTCTCCAATCTAATATGTTTGACACATACCCAAATTTTGTTCACCGAGGGTGTTAACACAAGAAGGTAGGTCCACAAAAGAAGGAAACGCCGTGCATCACTGGTTGCTCCAAAAGGAATGAAGAAGTTTACAGGAAAAAAACATTTGAAAAGGATAGGTTATTTGAGAGGAGCCCCACTTCCACCATAGTACAAGTCTTGTCCATACGGAGTTCCACTTTTTGAGTGGTTAAGCTACTTGTTGAGTGTTTCCTAGGATATAGCTTCATCTCTCTAAATTATAAAGGCCTCCCGAGTTTTGAGTGACTTGAAGATCCAACCCACATGAATTCATCTTAGTACCAAAAGTATTTTACAGACCAGGTAGCCCTTTATTCATTGCCGGTAGAAATTGTTCCACAGAAAAAAATTTCACTGCCACCTCTCCTCCCAAAAACAGCACAAAAATGGAAAAAACGAAAAACCCCATGTCTAGCAAGCAGCAGGATTGCATGTGATGAATTCCATAACTGAGCTTTTACTTTCTGAATCTTCCTCTCCTCTATACAATACATTCCAAGAACATTCATTACGTAATCTCAATAACTAGATATGCCCAACAATAAAAATATTAACTCGATAAACCTCTCAACTATGGGGGCAAAAAGAAGTTGAAAAACTCCATATAAATATAGTTCAATGCCTATGAAAAAGCAAAGGACTATAGAATGATTGCCCACATATGAAAGTTATACCGGATAGAGTCTACCTTGTTTGCTCTTACAAGTTACATCCCAAGTAGAGCTTTAGCTTCTAAAGACATAGCCAAAGATTTAAGGAGAATGTACATTCAAAACTTACTCATATGGGGAGTTAGACAAAATTACCAAGGTAAATATAGTGTGGCTCCGACTGCTAAGTAGATTGACATTATTAGAACCTACATGTCTGTGCTCTGCAGTATCAGAAAAAATGGTGCATCAAAAGGTACTCAAGTCCAAACATAACACAGACCCGATTAAAATACAATGCTGGTGGAGGAAAGGAGAAAAGCAGCCACCAGACCCAGTAAAAAGAAACACCACAAACCTCTATGCATCTAATGTCTGAGAAAGAGATGAATATTTTTTTTATAAGTGAGAAAGAGAGGAATATTGCAAATAGACAACAAATATTTCTATGTAATAACATATATTAACCTAATATACAGGATTGTGCTTCAAGAAGGAAATCACCGAGAGCATGGTTAGAAAAGCAAATATGTGATACAACTGAGGTACCAAAAGAAAGTAAAAAGGAAACAAAAATAAACTTTTTATTACCTTCCCCAGATGCTATCAAGGAAAGAGCATGAGCAGGGGACAGGACAACCTCCTCTTTGATTCCCTCAACGTAAGTTCCCTGCCCAGAGGATACCACACAGTCAAATAGTAAAAGTCACCATTTAGTAGACTAATAGTGTAAACTAATACCAATCTTTGTCGAATTTATTTTTACTATGATTGTTTGATCAATATCTTAACAATTAGTAGGTTCCTTGCATCTTTCATTTGTTGAGGCAAGCCCCTAGAACATTTATGACTTAGGCCTGTCTATTTCTCATTCGTGCTCTAAGTCATCTCTTGACTTCTGATTAGAATTTCTACAGGAAGCCGAGAACAAGCCTGTAGGATATCACAATTCTTTTGCTCTTTGATGAGTGGAAAAGATTAGAGAATCTTGTTGTCAATTTCTCCAAAGAGTTGACTACAAGGCAAAAAGACCTCTAAGCTCAGGAAAAGTGGCTCAATTGGCACAGAAAAATACAATGTGGATGTTACAGACTCATTAACTATCATAAGCATTCAAAGATTTCCACAATATTTAGTCTGAATATAAAACCATACAGGTACCCAAGGATATAGGAAAAAAAGGGGCTATGGAACCATGTGCTTGGCATTACGAATTTTTATTGGGTTATGCCGGAGACAGCGTTGGGAGTGTTGTGGAGTTGGAATAGGAGGTTCAAGAATCCGATTGTCAAGGCTATTTGGAGAATGATTCCTTTGTGCATTTGGTGGTGTATTTGGAAGGAACGTAATAGTAGATGTTTTGAGGGTTGCTCCTTGTCTTTGGCAAAGTTGAAAGGAAGTTTGTTACTTTCCCTTTTTAGTTGGGCTAATGCTGTGCTTGGCTGCCCTTTTGTTGGTTTTGATGATTTTCTTAGTTTTTTGGCTTGTTTAGACTAAGTGATATCGGTATAGCCCTTTGTACTGTTTTCGCTTCTTCTAATAAGATTGGTTACTTATCAAAAAAAAAAGAAATGATTCTTGAAGTTATAATGTTTATGCATAAAATTGTTACAATAAGCAGAGAGAATCGCACAAAACACCACAAGCACAAGTTTCATGCTCTGTTATTGGCACCTGAGCATCCTCTCGTATTCTTAGGTTCTGCCCGGTTGAATCAAGTAAGTCATTGATGACCTGTAAAGAAAGGTAAAACAGATAAAAACAACATTGTTAATAAACTGCAAATTCTGTAACAAGTAGGACTTTACCAATTACGAAAAATCGGGTAATAATATTAACCACAAAGGTTCAAGTGATCCATTCAGAACCACTTCTTTCAGTACTGACTACTGTTTAGACTAGCTGTTTCCATTCAAAAAAATTGTTAAGTACTTCAAGCAGCTTTTAATGCAAGGCCCCAAAAACCCTCTTACAAGTGTCCTGCATGTTTGGTCAAATTCATTCAACAGAATCTTAGTCGACCAAAAATGAAATGACTCTAATTTCAAGTGGTTGTTCACAGTGCATCAAAGCAAAACGTATAGACAGGTATAATGAAGAGCTTTAAGCATAACTTTCAGATGCAAGATATGATTCACATTTGCTGATAGAGGTTTACGAGGTAAATCACATCCCAAAGTAATTTTAGTCCAAAAGACAACCGAAAGTTGATTCGACATCAGGGTGTGGAGGCCTTTTGGAACCCTGCATTACAGAGTTGAGGTGGTATAAGTACAATTTTTCTTCCCTTTGAGGCTTTATGCCACTGGCCTGCTTCTATTAAATGTTTTCCCAGTGTATACGAGTCAAGAGTAATTTTCAGCCCAGGCCACGGCTGTGGCCCATTAATCTCCCCTTCTTCTGTCTTGTTGTGAAAGATCTCTTTTAACAACTACTGAGTAGTACAACTGGAACTATATCTACCTCTTGAGCCCCGAAAGTAGCTGTTAACACAAAACTATATACATGATGTATTCTCCATTTCAAAACACTCGACTATTAATTAACAAACCAAGAAAGAACATATATTCAGCAAGCCCTATGATACTAACTAACTACAAAATGACACTGCACATACTCGATAACAATCTCAATCATACAGCATCTATCACTAATTGAGTTGGATCTCTTCTGAATTCATGTGGTTCTTATAACCCAAATAATATTCCATAAATTACTGATGGCATCTGATTTCCAGCTATCAATGAAGTTCCAATTACCTTTCCTCCAAATTGGATTAATTATATCCACTAAGATGAACGAACTACATCTCATATACAAAAGGCAAAATATTTTCACAACAAACATTCTGACTTCTTTGTTAATTTAAACCCTCAACTCTGAACATCCTACAGCATGTGAATCTTACCTCGAAATGAAGAATCTTTCCAAACATAGATATGGGAACAAAACGTCGCAATGTTCTTATAAAAAAAAGGAAATAAGGCTGACCTCATTATAAATTTCCAGATATGAGACTCGGAGAAGGAACTCACGCCCAGGTGTCTGAAATATAATGGACATACTTTTTTAAGCGACAGAAATAATAATGAGTGTCTTAAAGTTACTCCAGACTAATACATTACCTCTTGTATGATTCCAAAGACGTCCTTCACAGCCAACGGAATTATTCCAGGTGACTTTTGCTCCCCCTTAAATACAAAAGAAACGTACAAGTTTGTACTTTATACTTTGCAAACAAGGAGAAATAGAACAAACATGACATTATAATTGAAGGATCTTGAACAAATTAGATTACCTATTCATACTACTCAATTGCACTTTCATCTAGACATAGGTTTAAACACCGATAACTAGAATAAAGGATTCTATGAAGAATGAAAAGCAGCAAAGGAAATTCTTCCTACTTTCATTTTACATTTTTATAACCTCTGCTTGGTACTTGGGGACTATTTAGGGTGCAACATCTTGAAGGGTTTTGAGAGAGAATGACTTATAGCCCTCACTAAAATGTCATATATGGTATTAATTAGACACTAAGAAAGCCCCTTTTTTTTATAACTTTCTTGTATTTTGTCACAGAAATGTCCATCCCAAACTTGCTTTCATGTCAATCTCTTGTCCAGTAATTGGTTACCATCGGAGAAAAACAGTTTTTCCAACTAAGCAAGTACTCTTTCTTTCTTCTTCTTCTATCCATCATCCTTTGAACTTTCATTCAGAATACTACACACGCAACCAACCACCAAAGTAACACAAAGCAACCTACTATTAAACTGGGTGAGTTGGCATCAATTTGTCAAAAATATAGGGGGATCCATTGATCGTAGGACCTACAGCGAATGAAGATCCAGCTCTCATGAAGCTCATGAAAATAAACAATTGGGCATGTAGGCCTCACGCAACAGATGAACAAAATAGAGTAACTTACATGCATTGTGTGCGTCTTGCCACTACTGGTAACACCATAGGCAAACACTGTACCTGCATAAAAACGAAGCAATAATTAGCCTATAAACAAGTTGTATACTGTCAAATAGACCAACATATATTGCAATTTAACTCGCATGTTACTCCTTGGATACGAAACTAGAACTTAAAGAGTGCTCTCAATATGCCCAAGCTAAGAAACACAATAGGCTATAGATCACAAGTCATTGTGAGCATATTACTTCGGTATTCTGGGAGCAGAATCTAGTTTCCCAACAAAATAATCAATGTCATTGGAAGAAGGCTTAATAAAGAGATTAAAAACGTACGCATAGGCCCTGCCAGACACTGGTCCAAATAGAATACGACTCTCTCATTTTAGCAACAGAGTCAACACACAAACTTTATGGTTCGCACAGTGACTTTACTGTGATTTATATGAATTGAATTCCATGTGTTTCTAGAGAAATATCAATTAGAAGAACCCCTGAAGAAAGAAAGAGACGCTACACGTGAGCCCAGCATTACTCTCAGAAAACAGTTGAGAATAACCAATTCTTACTGGAAAAATTCCTTTAATGATTCCCTTGGGAACTTCTACGTCAAGTAATTACCATTAATCCCGCGCATTGTACCGCTGACAACATTCTGCGCAGCAACATCGTAAACATGCCGCGTTGTTGTTGCTGGGCCAAACACCCTGTCTGCAGCATCCATTGTTAGATTCTCATATAAGACCACAAGAAACCTCTGAAGTCTATGCACTTTCAAAAGAAGCAAATACGAAAGCACGCTCAGTAAAGCAAAGTTTCTTAAATTTATCTGATATGAGTTCTCCGCGGCATATAAACTTAAAAAAAAAACAGACAAAAAAGTTCATCCAAACACACACAGTTCCGTAACGGTTTTGTACTGTTAAAAGAGATAGTTCCAATGCAATAAACATTTCTCAGATATATAAATGTACATTTATCTTTGAAGCATGAACATAATTAAAGTGAGGTAGAAGAAGACTACGGTACGAACCAAAACCATACGCAATGGATGGACTGTATTCGTTCCGCACCATAGAATCGCCATCTGCGTACCATGCTATCTCGTCCCCTTTGTTAATCTCCCTTGCACTGCTCAAAACTCAAAAACCAAACGTTTGCAAGCCTGAGCTCTCCGGCTGTCACACAGGACCTCGTAAACTAAAACGAAATCACCACTTTCCAGCACCACTCGAGAGGCACACAAAAAAAGACGAAAGCACAGACCTGAGGGGTCGAAACCTGACTGTAACCGTCACATTCTCCTTTGACTTGCTTATGTCGGGGAGGTCCAGTATCAGAGTGGGCGGGCTGGGGCTGGGACTCGGACTAGGACTAGGACTCGCCGTGGCCGCAGGAGAAACCGATAGCTTCGATGGCTTCCTAGAGGACGTCGTGGAGGAGGGAGTCACCGGTCGACCGGCGGATTTTGTTCCTGGAGACTTCAGTGACCGGAAGGGCGAGACGAATGGGGTGGGTCTTTGAGACCCTGCTGAGCTAGTGCCGGACATTGGTAGAGAAAGAGAGAGTGGTGTTTAAGAGCAGGGTCTAGGGAGTTCACAAAATTCACATGCCGGTCAATGGAAATGTGCCGGCCTTAGGACAGAGCTGCTCCCTCCAAAACGAGGTTCGCTTTTAACTTTGCTATTGGTGCCTTTGAAATTGTCCGTATTCTGTCTGATGTGTCTCAGTGCGTGTGAAATGTCGTATTCAACCTTACTGGTTGGACCGTTGGAGTTGGAAAGGTCTGGGCCTCTCTCGGCCAATCTGGACTAACGGGCCTCCTTTTGGACACGTGACCGCAGTAATTGTAACAGTTGCTCGACTTTTCTTTTGAGCTAAAAAATACAACTCTTCGTGAATTGTTGTCCCTCTTAATTCATTAGATTATTTGCACAATTCGACCTTTCGTTGGTTTTGAAATTCCATCTACTAAGAATTATTTTTGGATGACAGAGTGCACTTATTCACACAAATTAGGTTCAACGACGCGATAAATTTCAGAGAGATTGACCGATCTCCTATTTAAGTCTAAATTTTTTTACACAAATGATAGTTTTAACTCTTGAGTGTGCACATAACCCACACTCTCAAGGCCGCCACTGTCAATTGAGATACTCGAGTGAGTTATTTATTATGAATTCAATCAAAAGTAATTCGCAAGTCCCCTAACTCAAAAATAAAAGGGTATATTTTAACAAAACTAGGCTTTCTAAGTTATCTTATAATTTAGTCGTGTTTAGCAAGCTCAAATATCCTAATGATTGAATTAGAGAAAACACACCATTGAATTTCAGTTGTAATGCCTACAAAGGCAAATATTTTTGTGGACTACTCTTGAATTTGGGTTGCAATTAGTTTGAGAATCAAGCCGACCTAGTCCAAATTGATTGAATTGGTATGTATTTGTGCTTTTACAACGTTGTGTTGGGCTCATATCCCATAGATTGGTCCTTGGAAAGCTTGGTCAACGAGCAAATCCAAATCAGCTTAGGGAAGTATAGCCAACAGGATTGAATGGGCAAATATGACTAATTCTTTGTAGGTTTAGTGGAAAAGCTATGAGATTTCGGTAATGAGTTTTCAAATCAAAATGCTCAATAAAAAAAATCCCACCCATTTGATGGTTTGTTGTACATATGTGTTAGGGGTAATGTAGTTGGTAGAGAATATGGTCGAATCTTAATAGATTTTAGAGGCTTTGCCACCGCTATATGGAATGATCAAGAGCTTGTTCGGCCACAAAAAACTCTCAAGATTTTTTTGAATACAAAATATTCACAACCAAACATCATTTTTAACCCTACATAAAAATAACTACAACACGCATGCCAATAAAGTTAACATCACATAAAAATTCTAAAAACACAAAAAAATCCTCAAAATACTTTGAGGAGCTGATTCGCATGGCGATGCAGAGGGGGTCACTATAGAAGCTAGCAAAAGTCCGAACATGTTAGTTTTTAAGTGGAAACTGAAGGATATGGAAAGGAAAATACTTTTAAGTGGAAATTAACTCTTAGCATTATGTAATGTTACAGCTTGGAAACTGAAGGATATGGAAAGGAAAATACTTTTAAGTGGTTTTATTTCTCAGGCATTTTTTGTTTATTGGTTTGTTATAGCATGCTTTTACCCATTTTATATCGATCTTCTGCTGTAATTGTTATTCAATCTTTACAAAACAGGAGGTCATCCCTTAGTAAAATGATAGCCCGTAAATGATGACTTATTTCTTTCTCTCAGATTTTCGCCAAGAAATATATATTTTTATGAATTTAATCCGAGTTAAAACAAATGGAAATTTCAGCAACTAAATAAGCACCACTAATTTTCATAAGTTAATTCATATTTAACCATTTATAATTATTATCGCGAGATCACTAATTTAGTAAAAAACTGAAAATTAATAGAAACTTTTTCTTGGGGCAGTAACGTCAGTACGTAGTTCTGATATACAAAACAGGAGGTCATCCCTTAGCTCTGTTGTGATGTTGCCCAGTTTATATCGATCTTCTGCTGTGATGTTGCTCCAAGGGCTAGAAGGTCATCCCTTAGCTCTGTGTTGTTGATAGTGGATTCTCAAAAACAGCGATTCTCAATTATAGGCAAGTTGATTGGTTTGAGAATTTTTGAAATCAGTGTAAATTTGGGTTGTTGCTGCTAACCAAGTTTATTTGCCTTTTCAGTTACTCATTGTGGCTAGCTTATGTTATTATAAATGGACTGTTCAAGTTCACGTTTGGAGAATGACAGAGAAGTTGAATCCGAATATAGCGACCATGATGTGACTGACGAAGATGAACCTGAAATTGGTTAGGCTTGTTGTGGCTTTGATAATCTTGTGTGAAATTATTTTTCTTTGACCCAAGTATGGCTTTGAAAATTACATTTCTTATTAAACTTTTTTAACGTAATTTAGAGTTCGAAGATAAAGAAGACCGGGATGATAAAGCAACGAATGCTGTGGTATCCGAGATGATAAATGAGGATGAGAAAATTGAAGAACCTAAGACATCAATGCTCTTTGATTTGGCGGACGAAGTTTTCCTGTACTACGTAAAGTATGCTAAGCAAGAGGGTTTTGCAGTGGTGAAAAGAGGTAATAGAAGAAGTGAGGGGGTTCTCACCCACGTAACTTATACATGTATTCGTGAAGGGAAACAAAGGAAAGCCAAAACTGATGTTGCGCCAACAACAATTAAAACCAATTGCCCATCCAGGATTTGTGCAGTGTTACGTGCCACTGGACAGTGGATGTTGAAAAAAGTTGTGATTGAACATAACCATAGTCTAAGCCCAGGCAAAGCAAGGTTAATGAAATGCCATAGGCAAATAGAAGCTTCTGTGAAAAGAAGGCTAGATATAAATGACAGAGCTGGAATCCGTACAAATAAGAATTTTGGATCTCTTGTTGTTGAAATGGGGGGGTATGAAAATATTTCCTTCGGAGAGAGAGATTGTCGAAATTTTATTAACAAGGCAAGAGAGCTTCGCCTGGATAAAGGAGGTGGTCAAGCACTTAGTGACTATTTCAGTAGAATGTAAAAGAAAAATCCTGGCTTCTACTATGTGATGGACATGAATGACGATTGTCGGTTGCGAAATGTGTTTTGGTGCGATGCACGAAGTAGAGCAGCATATGAGGACTTTGGGGATGTCATTTCTTTTGACACGACGTACTTGACCAGGTCGTGTAACTCGTACTCAGGTACACACACAATTGAACAGTTTGAAGACAAGTGTCTCACTTTACTTGGTTTTTTATGAAATTATTTGCCAACATTTGTTGTTACATCTGTGCATTAGGTTGTGGTGCCAGTTGATGTAACAATCGAGTTGTCAAACCTGATACTTCAACACAATTTTGAAAAAGCTTTCAATGTAGCCCTCCAGAGTAATGATATGTCCATTGTATCCTGGTTCCTCTAGCGGTAAAATATCTCATGCTAAATATTGTGCACAAATATTTCTTTTCATGGCGTACGCATTCATTTACCTTTAACAACAATTTAACTGTTACTCTCATTTTATTTTATCAAGGTTGATCTACGGTGGGTATTGTCGTTAGTTCCTCTCCCTGTGAGTCAAGGGGTACTGCTGAACCTTTTGTGGCAGTTAGCCTATGATATGAAGAACGACTCACCACAGAAACTCGCTTGGATGATTGTCGCGGCCCATTCCATGATTCCTACCGACCCTGGAATTGCAATACATGTCAAGCCCATCCTTTTCCAAGTTCATGCCCTACTCAACCATCATTGTACGTCGCCTACAATCACTACTGGCGAGATGTCAAGTATCCGTCTTTTGCTGCATGCCATCAATTCTATGCTCGTGGTGCTCGGTTAACTGATGACAACATCTTCATCTAGTGGCTCTGTACTTTTAACATGACCATGTTACGTTGGTACTTGTATTTATGTTGCTGTCACACTTCTAACTAGTGCCACCTTTATCAGGACAACTTGTTGTTTATTGCTCATTGTATTTATGCAAGTATTGTGTTAGTACCAGTTAAAGAAAATTTTATGCAAGTATTGTGCTTAAAGAAAATTTTATGCAAGTATGCAAGTATTGTACAGTTATTCAAGTATTTATGCAACTACTGTACAGTTATGCAAGTACTGTGTTAGTACCAGGTATAGGAAAATTTTATGCAAGTATTTATGTTGTTCAATTGTAGAACTATAGCTATTGGCAATGTTGGGAAATCCATCCTTGTACAAGCTCTAATGATTCTGTGATGAGTTGCTGGTGGGAAATCCACCCTTGTACAAGGAAATGTATAATGGTTCATAAAGATACAGTTTCCCTATGAAAAAGGAAGGCGTGGTTTCTGAAACCGGCATGACATGTTTAATATATAAATTTTCGAGTACACAATTTAATTGACTTTGCATATTTGACTGTTGATGAACAGATGAAATTGGATGAAGAAGAAGAGAGTAGTTCCTTCTTAAAAACACTAAGATTCAGGGAATACAAAATGCGAATATCAGCAAAGATTAGCGTAAGATGTTTGCCTATAATAGAAGCAGGGAAAATGCTTGTATTTTCGTAAGAAAGAGACGGGCATGTATGGTAACGGTCTTTATGGACTAATGGAAATCCAATGAGTTTATTCAAAACCCTTAGATTATTATTCCACGTTCTTAAGAAGTTCTGTCCTTCCATATCAATTTCCAAATGCCAAAAAGTCGTGAGGATCAAACCAACCCAATAGTCCAGTATTAGGTCGTTCAAAATCTTAAAGCCAATTGGCTAATCGTTGACATCAAAACAGGAAGAGTTTGGGTCCTAAAATTTCAGTCCTAAAATGGTCATTAATGAGGTTGCTTAATGTAATGGTCATTAATAGAATTCATTATGTGGGACTTGAAACCTTTTTCTATCAAAAGAACATACACAGTCTGTCGGCACAGCAGCCATCACCATCATCAGTTCAAACCCACAAGCCACATCTACACTCAATCATACACAACTTACTACTAAAACAACTAAAACCATCGTTTAATATTCATCAAGGATGGACACAAATCTCCTTCTGACAGACAGTACACCAAACACAATATACAAAGATGATAGGATCCGAAGGCCTTGTCTAAAGAAACCAGAGGAAAACTAAAAAAATATACAAAAGGAATCTGGTTGGCCGTGATATATAAAATACATTAGAGGCCACTGGAAGTTGAAGATGAGGACGAGGGTTTGGTTTTTTCTGCCAAACCAAAGACAGCTAATCCCAACACGAGTTCCTCCCTCATCCTCTCCAACTCAGGACCCTTCTTGAGAATATGGTTTTCCGCCCTGAGCATATGGTTCTTCGCTCTGACCCTTAGTAGCTCATCGTCCTTCATCTTCAACTCGAACAGCAGCCGCTATATCTTGCGGTTCAATAGGGGGACATATTCGGCCGGGTCCCGCTTATCCGTCTTAGGATCTATCCACTGGAAAAAACCACAACGCGTTGTCCCCTACATAAGACAAATGGATAGATTGTGACATCATCAATTGGCGGTTTAAGCAAAGCAGACTGCATGTTCAATATAAGTGCAGATTCACCCTATACTCACCGAATGTTGGGCGTCTAGGCCGCATGTAAAATATCGTCGACCGGGATTTCGTGCTGTCCACGACGTTCTTTCTTGGATTGGGAGATTGCATCCACACTGTCGTGGTGCCATAAATATGTCGAAATTTTATTTACCTGCAATACAAAAAAAATTTACATTTTAGGGAGTAATTGATTAGTCTTTCAAGTCGAATCGAGGATGCAACTATAACAGCTAACGCCTAAACACTTTTCTCCTAAGAAGAAGTAAGGTATGTTTCCAACGCAAAGAAATAATGATAACTGAACCTGATATGTAGCATAACAGTACAACTTTATTGAATGGAAGCAAAAGTAAATAAAAAAGAAAGAAACTCTCTTCACAAGTCAAGGTGCATCCAAAGCAAAAATTATGCTCCTAAAAGAGGGGGAGTACTGCCTAGTTGGTCTCATGAAGCACACACGATACCCACCCTATAATCTCTCCTAATTCCATTTTCTAAACTAATCCTACTGTCCTAATTCATCCTGACAACATGCACCCATGGGACTTGAAGACAAGATACAACAGACCACTACAAAAACAACAGACCAATCACTACAACATTTATATAGTGATTGAGACTAATCATGTCGTAGTGGAAGGAGAAATTGTACATCTATCAACTGCAATGAAATTATTCTACCTCAGAAATACTACGCACAACAGAGAAAAGATCCTAAACAAGTTCCAAGTTAAACGAGCACAAGAAGTAAATAAAGTGAAACACTTCATTAAATTCACATAATAGAGTGAGGGCTAGACAATAAAGTGTCTATTACCTTTCTCTCTTGAGAATTAAAATCGAATATACGCGCCCGGAAACTCTTCACTGTCCTTCAAACCTTGAAAGGAAAGAATATGTGTATCTAAAGACGAACCCTTTACACTGTCGGAAGCCCCAAATTAGCACAAGTAGAGATTACTAACTGTGCTTACAGAAAGTGCCCTTTACAAGCTACCGAGCTTTACAGACCCATTTTCACACATTTTCCCTTGACGCAGAGTCATTCCTCTCGTTTATGATTAATTCCCGCCGAAACCTCTTAGAACGGTCCGATACCGAATTTTTCTAAGCTCATTAAAATGCAAATTCGGACGCTAAATCTCAGATTCAACAGCTTGAAATTACTCCGATTCAGAAGATACACTGGTTGAAAATGAAAGACCCAGAGACAAAAAACTTCTGCCAAATCTCAACTGATACACTAACTACAGTCAAATCAAACGCAAATAGGGAGAAGAAGAGGAGTCTTACCGGCCGATCGGGATGAGGAGCTCACCGGATAGAGAAAGGGGGTCGGGAGCTTCGGTCTGAGAGAGGGGTTGTCGTGGGAGAGAGAGGCTGTCGTGGGAGAGAGAGTAGGGATTTCAATTTTGAAATCCCTATTTAGGCATCATCGGGTTCAAATGGGGGAGATGGAGAAGAACCGGGAGGGAGGGAAGGAGAGAACCAGTCAGCCTCTTTATCTCGAATATTATAGTGGCCACGTCAGTTTCGGGACAGAATTCGGGACAAATTTCGGTAGCTCTATCATTTCCCAAATACTATACAACCGAACAGCCCCCAAATATGAACAAGTCCGTAATCAAAGAGTGTTAGTAGTATTGATGGACGAGTAACAAGCACAATATGATGATTTTAGAATTATGTGTCCTATGATAGAATGAGCAAATACACTTAGATGTGTATAAAATAGGCTAGTGGTATAATATAAACCGGTAAATGACAATTAGTGATAGTTTAAGGATAATAAGTGATTTTTTTTTTCATAAATTTATGACATCATAACTCTTTTTAAGGTGATGTTTGTTTCCCCAATAATTCGGGACATGAAAATTTCCAGCAAAACAAATACACTACAACATTTTTAACTTTTACATATACACACTTTATTTTTCACAAACTCAAATAAATCTCATTAAAGTAAAGATTCTCAAAATTTTGACAAACAAACATAACCTAAGTGTAAATTTTTAGGTAATGCTCTCCCGTGTCTATTGCAGTAAATTTTTAAGTTTAAATCTATTTTTATCACAATAAATAAATAAAAAAATTCACTCAAATCATCTTTTTAACTTTTCACTCACCTCATAAATTTTTATTGTTTATTATATATTTTTCTCAAAATAAAACTCTAATCTATTTCATTTTTTTTTTCAATTTGTTTTGCAAACTAGCTATACCGTAGTCGTACGATGAATCGTATGCGAACTCATAACACAAACTTGGCGCCATTACTCCTTTCGCCCAAAAAGCCGGTTCACACACCCTTACTCACACAGAGAGCGTAGTGAACACAGCCAGAGAGCAAAATCGCAAGTGCCTAGCCGCGAGGCCCGATCAACGGCACCATCATTCATCATGACGGAGGTAATATCTCTAATGGACATCGACGACGACCAGGACATCAACGACGACAGCAACCTCCATCTCAAGCCCAACAACAAGGGCAAAAACGTCGCCGTTGTCCCCGGAACCCCGCCTGACGCCAAAGCCATACCATGGGTCGAGAAGTACCGCCCCCAATCCCTGGCCGACGTGGCGGCTCACCGTGACATTGTTGATACCAGTTGAGTAACTGACTAGAAACTCTTTCTTGTCGTTCCCTAGGGTTTCTGTTCCTTTTTCATTTGTTTTTCCTACTTGTTCCCGAGGAAATTGTTGTAAACGTAAAGGGAAAAGCGGAGAGAGGGTATTTTGGAGGAGTCGGAGCATTTGAAATTCAAGCGAAGCGTATAATGATGCAATCTTCATTTCGCTTATTATTTATCTGGGGTTTCTTGTCAGCTTACTGGAATTATCTGTTTGGACTGCAGGAAATATTTCAAAAGAAAAAGGGAATCTAATTTTAAAGATTAAAGATGGTAGTCCAACGTAATACGGTTATCAAATTTCCAATGGTTTGTTTCGAAGTTTGTTTGGTGGATGAAAAAACGTGGCAAAAGAGAGGAAAACAAAACGCTCTGTTAGATTTTTTTGCTTGAGGGCTTTTTGTCGACAGAATTTTTTTTTGATAACCCAGGAGCTCCTAAGGTCGGGCCACTTCATGTACCGGCCCTACAAGCCAACCTGGGGCATGTGTCAGGACCCCACTTAATACACCCCAGATAAGTGCGATAATGGCTGTGTTGGGGCTCGAACTTGGGACATGTGAGAACTCAAGCCGTTGCCTTACCACTAGACCATACCCCGGGGTTTTTGTCGACAGGACTTGGAAAGCAATAAATCACGCCCAAGCCTAGTAGACATGTAAGGTTAAGCTGATTGGAGATATCAAATGTTTGAGTGAAACATTACAAATCACGAAGCTCGACACTTTTCATTTATAAAAAATAACTTCCCTGAAATCTGGGTAAAGCAAAGGGATGCTGGCTTTCTGCTCGTTTCTCTCTCTGCTTTTTTTTCCCTGATGGTCACAAAGAAAAATGGAAAAGAGGAAAGAATGTAGCTTGATTTTGAATCATATTTCTGTTTCTGTCGACCCCGTTTTAACTTTTTTTTTTTCTTTGGTTTAAAATAGTCGATAGGTTGACGAGTGAGAACAGGCTGCCTCATCTCCTATTGTATGGTCCGCCTGGCACAGGCAAAACGTCGACTATCCTTGCTGTGGCACGTAAGCTTTATGGAGCACAATACCGCAATATGATTCTGGAGCTGAATGCATCAGATGATAGGGGAATTGATGTTGTGCGACAACAGATCCAAGATTTTGCTAGCACTCAGAGCTTCTCTTTTGGGTATCTTTCATTATGTCCTGTAATTGTCTAAATTTATTTCCTCTGCTGTCTGGATGAGTTGATTTTTTCTGTGGAATTCGGCATCTCAGAATTTATAGAAGGCCTCACACTGTTTTCTGAGTCTGCTGTCTAGACGAATGTAGTATGCTACAATGTGTATGTGCAGGTGCATATATGCTTGTATGCAGATCTATGTATAAGTACACACCTTGATACAGCAATAAGATAAGAGCTGAGTTGCTATCTTTATGTTGATTTACAGTTTCAAGGACTTAGAACTTTTTTCATTTGTAGTGCCAAGATGCAAAGTCTGATCGAAGCACAAGTAGTACGCCTTTAGTGGTTTTAACATGCCAGGCAAAAAACATCTTTTTGTTCTAGTGAAAAGAGAAACAATATTCCCGTTTGCAAGATAGTACATGCAAGACTTCAAATTTGTCTATTTATCATACATTTCTCACCTTGTTTGGCTTTGTGAACTTCATGTTGCCAAATTTCCATGATCATTTGTGTGCCGTAGTTCTAATGTAGCATCTCACTCTTTGAACCTTCTCAAGTTTGTAATAGCCAAGGTGTACTGCCTTCTGGGTTGAAAAGTTAGCTGGCAAATTCACTTTATTCTTTTAGGTGATTACTAAAGAGTTCCACATTTTATTTGAATAGGGGAAAGTCCTCTGTGAAGTTGGTCTTATTGGATGAGGCTGATGCTATGACAAAGGATGCACAATTTGCCTTGCGTAGAGGTTTTATTTTACTCCTTTATTCCTACAATTTTTTCTTCATGTCATTGTGCCGTTACAACTACTTTCTTATGCTTTACAGTGATCGAGAAATACACAAGAAGCACTAGGTTTACTCTTATTTGTAACAATGTCAACAAGATTATTCCAGCCCTACAGTCAAGATGTACGCGGTTCCGCTTTGCTCCTCTTGATTCTTTTCACGTCACTGACCGCCTCAGACATGTTATAGAAGCTGAAAAGTAAGCATATTCTGGCTTGATAATGTATGCAATTCTTACTTGTGAATACTCATGTTTGGTGATAGCTATATCTGAAAAAGAAAGTAAGAAAGCAAGGGATCCATAATTTACAGCGAATTTCACCAATAAAAGAAGACTTGTTCTTAAGATTTTTAATGTGCGGGTATGGGGGATGTCTATAAATTTGGATGCTGCAATTTCTAACTGTTTAGATTCGTAGTTATGCGTTCAGGGAATTATGACTGGTCCAGCATTCTTCTTGGGCTCCCGGGGGGTGGGAATGGGAAATTCCTAGATATACACGTTCATAGGATGGGAATTACACATGTTATTCCATTATTCTATTGGGCAATGACATTTTCACAAAGCACAAGCATTTTTTCTTATCCCATGTTACACTTGAAGAGCTTAGTTAGGTGTAGTTTGGCCTAATAGTGCTCAACAGTTGAACTGCTAGAATGCATGAAAGTTCGTCTTTGTAAGAATTGGCAATTCTTCCCTAGTTCATTATGTTTCAAAGCTTTGCTGGAAGAGGCAAATTGAGTTCTCTTTTGGAATCAACTATGTTTCAAGAGGTTATTTAAGCTCATACATAGAAATGTTGCCCTTTCACCTGGACGGATGTTCTCTTTTTAGTTTTGCTTTAGTGGCGTTGAAAATCTGGTTGATAAATGATGCTACAGTTCTGTCGTATGTTTTGCCTTCAATATTTTTCCCATTGGACTAGGCTTGAAGTACCTGAAACTGGCTTAGCGGCACTCGTCCGACTTAGCAATGGTGATATGAGAAAGGCCTTGAACATTTTGCAGGTAAGATTTTTTTTTTCTGTGAAATTTCTTTATTGATTCCATCTTCTGTCATACATTGGTTTCTGACTGGAGATTGTTTCAGAATATCTTGTTTCAAAATGCTTATCAATTTGTTTTTTTTTTATAAGTAAGCTAATCTCATTAAAAAACGAAAACAGTACAAGGAGCTATACCGAAGTCGCTTACTCCAAACAAGCAACAAAACTGAGGAAATCTGGAAAATCACCAAAAGGGCTACCTAACATTACATTAGCCCAAGAAAAGAGAGTATGTAATAAAAAACCCTGCAACTTATCCAAAGACAAAGAAACATCCTCAAAACATCTAGAATTCCGCTCCCTCCAAAGACACCACCATATACACGAAGGAATCATTCTCCAAATAGCCTTAGCGAACGGGTTAGAAAGCCGCCTATTCCAACTCCACAACACATCTACTACCTTCTCCGGCATCACCCAATGAAAATTTGCAATACCAAGCACATGATTCCAAAGAGCACGTGCCAAGGAACAATGAAGTAACACATGGTCAACCGATTCCCCATCACCACGACAAAGATAACACCAATTAACTATGCAAACTCCACGTCTCCTGAGATTATCGGAAGTCAGAATTTTTCCATGCATAGCCTCCCACACAAAAAAAGAGACCCGCAGAGGGCAGTTTGATCTCCACACACTCTTCCACGGAAGAGACAAGCGATGCCCACCCGCAAGAAAATAGTACATAGATTTGACCGAAAAGGCCCCCTTCGTAGTACCCATCCAAGTCAACTTGTCCGCCTCCCCCCTCTGAATCACCGCACCATACAAAAGGGAAAAGAACGCTGAAAAATCCTCGACCTCCCAATCATTGGCAGCTCTAACGAAGGGAACATTCCAAACAACATGTCCATCACTGCTCACCAAACAATCCGCCACCATTGCCTCCCCGCAACGAGACAAGGAAAAAACAACCGGGAAAGCCAAAGACAATGGTTTATCCCCACACCACCAATCGTTCCAAAAGCTCACCCTCGAGCCACTACCCACCCGAAATCTGATATGCTTGCTGAAATCATCTCAACCCCTACTAATGAATCTCCAGAGACTAACACCGATCTCTCGTGCGATTGGTGTTATCTCCAGAAACCTATCAATCCGAGAACCCTGAAAAGCTCACCCTCGGACACAACGCTTCCCAATCCGGACTAACAAGAAACCTATCAATCCGAGACCACGATTGAGAAGAACGCCCACTCGACCAGGTGTATAACCCGCCAACCAACTCAAGATCCATCAACCCAAGATCAAACACAAACTCCGAAAACTCAACCATGGCACTCCTCACACCCCCTCCTCCCGACCTCTCGCTATGAAAACGAGTCACATTAAAGTCGCCCCCTATACACCACGGTAACTGCCATCAACTATGAATCCCCACCAACTCATCCCACAAAATACTCCGACTACAATCATCATTGGGACCATAGACTCCCGAAAAGATCCACTGAGCACCATCCTCAACATTCCGAAAGATCAGCGATAGGGAAAACACACCGACACAAACCTCCGTTACCTCCAAAATACGAGTATCCCAAAGACACAATATGCCCCCCCGAAGCCCCGTCAGCCTCCAAACACCTCCAATCCACGTGAGACCCACCCCATAACCGACGCACCAAGGCCCGAGGTTATTCCTATTGGTGGAGTTTAGAATTAACTTGTCAAAGTCCGAGGTTATGCTGATTGGTGGAGTTGCTTCAGTGCAGGAGTTGGCGAGTATTTTGGAGTGTAGAGTGTCTTCCTTGCCGATGACATACCTTGGACTTCCGTTGGGTGCTCGTTTTAAGAGTGTCCATATTTGGGATGGGATCCTTGAGCGGATGGAGCGAAGGCTGGCGGGCTGGCAACGTATGTATCTTTCTAAGGGTGGTAGGCTTACTCTCATTAAGTCTACTCTCTCTTGCCTCCCCACCTATTTCCTATCCTTGTTTCCTATTCCGGTTGCGGTTGCTAACCGGTTGGAGAAGCTTCAAAGGGACTTTCTTTGGGGTAGTGTTGGGGGTGTGCCTAAATATCATCTTGTGAAGTGGGAGCTGGTGTGCTCTCCAGTTTCTAATGGGGGTTTGGGGCTCCGTAGTCTTAAGTTATTCAACAGGGCTCTTCTATGCAAATGGTTGTGGCGCTTTGCTCACGAGCGTGATAGGCTTTGGAGGGTCGTTATAGCGGCTAAATATGGATGCACGGTGGGCTAGTGGCGTACTTGCCCAAGCAGGGGGCCCTATGGTGTGAGTTTGTGGCGGTTCATCTCCAAAGGTTGGGTCGCTTTTCAGCCGCATATCAGGTACTCGGTGGGCAATGGCTCGAGGATAAGCTTTTGGCATGATTGGTGGTGTGGTGACCGCCCTCTGTCTGTGGCCTTCCCGATCGTGTTTTCGTTGTCCACGTGTAAGGAGACTATGGTGACGGGATGTTTGGCTGAAAGAGAGGGCATTGTAGTGTGGCATGTTCCCTTTGTGAGATCTGCGAACGATTGGGAGGTACAAGAGTTTTCTGCTTTTTACTATCTCTTGTATGGTGCGCAAATCCGGAGAGGGGAGGCGATCAGCTGTCTTGGCCCGGCTCCGCGAATGGTGTTTTTTCAATAAAGTCAATGTATTATTTATTTGCCGGGAGGAATATCGTCTCTTCCTTGGAAAGGTGTGTGGAGGTCGCGTTGCCCGTTGAGGGTCTCCTTTTTTGTTTGGGAGGCTATGCACGAAAGAATCCTCACGATTGACAATCTTCGAAGAAAAGGTGTCTACATGGCTGCTTGGTGCTTCCTTTGCCGTGGCGATGGGGAGTCGGTTAATCACTTGCTCCTTCACTGCTCCTTGGCGCGAGGGCTCTGGAGTCATATTCTTAGCCTCACGAACTTCCATTGGGTGATGCCGGAGAAAGTGGTGGATGTGCTCTGGAGTTGGGATAGAAGATTTTCTAACCCCGTTGCTAAGGCCATTTGGAGAATGATTCCCTCGTGTGTTTGGTGGTGCCTTTGGAGGGAGCGAAACAATAGATGTTTTGAAGATGTTTCGGGGTCCCTTGTGAACTTGCAAGGGTCTTTGTTGCTTTCATTGTTTTGTTGGGCTAATGCGGTTTTAGGGGGCTTTTTTGTTAGCTTTGATGATTTCCTTAGTTTTGTTGCTTGCTTGTATTAAGCGCTTTCGGTATAGTCCCTTGTACTGTTATCGCTTGTTCTAATAAAATTTCCTTACTTATCAAAAAAAAAAAAAAGGCCCGAGACACCGCAGCAACCTTGGTCTCCTGAAGACACACCAAATCCCCCTTCCACCCTCTTAACAAATTCTCCACATTCTGGCATTTACCTCTATCATTCAACCCCCTCACATTCCAACAAATAATCTTAGGCTTCATGGAGAAATGACTAAAGCCCTCCCCCCGGTCTTGCATCTTCTCGAACTAGAAGCAATACCATCGTAATTCACTGAACACTCTAAAGATTTCAGCTCCCTACACAACTTGCTACCAGATCTGCCCCGAGCTTTACTGCCCTTTCCCCTCTCCATTTCCAATGCAGCAAAGAGCTTGAACAGCTCAGCTTCATATCCATCGCATGAGACCCCCACCAAGTGCCGAAAAGACGAAACCATTTCTAACACCCACATCGAAGGTTCAACAGAGCACATCTCCGAGTATAGAATCCTCAAAGGCTCATCGTATGCCTCAGAAACCTCACCAACGAACTCCACCACCTTCCCACCGGTCCCCACACCTAACCCCCTGCTCCCACCAACCGTCAAAACAGAAGACTTCCCCGCTGAGACCCCCACGCCATTCGAAGGACAAGACACAACTCCTCCTAACACCCGATCTGTCTTGCGACCCAACAGAGCCAAATCTGGGTTCGCGGACTCCGACAAAGTCGCCGGAGGAAGCAGGTCCACCTCCGATAAAGAACCATCACAAACACCACTCCCGCAAGCATCGACCTGCCGCCCATCCAAAGCAGGAATCGACGGCGCCACATCAGCCAACCCATCCTCGGCAAGGAGCTGCCCGACAATCCCCAGCTCAGGCGAAGAGACTTGTCCCTCGCCGGCGTCAACAGAAAAGATGGGAGGGCCGAGAGATTCCGAGTCGAACTCCTGCGGGTTCGAAAGAGACAGACCCAAGGCAGAATCCCCGCCCGGCCCAACCAACCCACCCGGAGGGCCAGCAGGCGAATTCTTTTGGGCCACATGCTGACCGAAACGATTCGGGCCCACGACCCACCCCGCGCCCTGCCCAGCCTCCACGCCTAAAAGCTTTGGTCCAGGAACCACTCCCGGCCCACCCAATCCACCCAACTGGCCAACTGGAAAATGTGTTTGGGCCACCTGATTACCAACATGAGTCGGGCCCAAAACACACCCCGAGCCCCGCCCAACTTCCTCACCCGAAAGAGAACCTGACGAAGAAATATGGGCCACTAACGTAGAGCCACACGCCATACACTGCAGGTCCAACTGAGGCTCCAACTTCCCATTCTTACTGTGCATCAGCCCAATAAGGCAATCCAGCTCATCTCGGATCTTCAATAAATGCGCCTCAAAAAAACGCCCGGACCCAGGCACCTGCATAGACAGCTCAGCTACATGACTCGCAGAGCCCACCAGCCCCCCTACGAGGTCATCATGCGAAAATTTGGGAACTCCAAACGTCCCCTGCTCGTGCATGCTTGCCACGTCATCCTTCTTCTTCCTGATCTCACGTCTCCCCTCCTCCTCCCTCTCCGGCGCACCATTCTTCAGCAGATCGGCATATGAAACTCCCACTCTCACCGAGGACTCCACCATCTCCCTACGCTTGCGGCGGAGCTCACCAATAGCCACAACCAGCTCTTCGCACATCATCGCAAACGACTGCCACCCACTAGAGGATCTCCCCTCCGGAATCATCACAGCCCCACGTCGACGTCGCTCCCCAAACTCCGCCAGAACCACATATCGGCCATGATAATTCGAGCATTGTTGAGCTAAAAAGGCACGTGGAGTTTCGTTAAAACGCTCCGAAATCTCCTTGGACTCCTTAGACGCCACAAGCTTGCCAAACAGGTTGGCCAACCATACCACTCTAAACCTACCAACGCGAATCGACGCCAACGAACGTCGATTTTGTTCTGTTATCGTAACAAGCCCCGACGAACTAACAGAGAACTGAAGCGACTTAGCCTCTATCACCAAACTACGGAAATAAGCCATTGAACCAACAAAAAAGCTATCTTTGCTATCCTCTGGAACTACCTCTGGAACTCTCTCTCACCGATATTCGTCTTATCAATTTGTTGGATTCAGTTTTTTGGAAATACGTGCAAACATCAAAACATAAACACTCCATAAATCTTTATTGATTCCATCTTCTTGCGTGTAATATTCTCTATGATCTAATCCACTCGTGCCAATCTCAACATGTATGATGAAATCAAATTGATTCTGACTTCAAGCATCTCATGGTTTTGGCTTTTCCTGATCTCTCTCTCCTTTTTGGGAAATCTTTGTCCTCGTAGTTGTAAGACAACTTTGCTTTCTTCTTGGTTATGTCGTTGACATTATAATTCCAAGTTTCTATTTGTTTTCTAGTATCAATTCAATTTCTCTTTGTGAACAGATACTGTAATGACATGGTTGTCTCTTATGTACACAGTCGACACATATGGCTTTTCAGCAGATAACAGAAGAAGCTGTATACCTGTGCACTGGAAATCCGTTGCCCAAAGACATTGAGCAGATATCATATTGGCTTTTGAATGAATCTTTTACAGAGAGCTTCAAACGTATACAAATTTTGTTTATAATGGCATTGTTACAATTAGTGCCGGTTCAATACAAGTTTCTTTCTAAGCGTATATGCATTTACTTTTCTGCTCAACTATGATAGGAATATCTAATATCAACACGAGGAAAGGATTGGCCTTGGTAGATATTGTGAGAGAGGTGACAATGTAAGTGCTATGTAATACGCTAGGTATCCACTTGATATTTTACTCATTTGATCTTATTTCACTTTACATTGTTGTCACAGGTTTGTTTTCAAGATCAAGATGCCATCGGACGTTCGAGTCCAGTTAATTAATGATTTGGCTGACATAGAGTATGTTCCCTCATGTTATTCTTTTGTATGTAGTATTTCTGTTCGTAACTGTACAACTAGATGACAAACTTTATCCTTATCTCACCTTAAAACTTTCATAGCATCATTTGACTCGAAAGCTTAAGCTAGGACTCAACAATAGGTGGAAAGACCCCACAAGTACTCAAAAGCTTAAGCTAGGAGATGGAGGGGCTCAACAATAAATTGCGAATCTAACTAGTGACCCGATGTGATGTTGAGTAAACACATTAATGCTACTGAAACTCTATAAATACAACCGAATCTCTTCCGTTTTGATGAGCCACAGGTGATGCTAGATATTTGGGGTTGTAATAACAATTTTGCCCAATGCATGAGTTCATCGTAGTGGTTAACTGGAACATGTGCATTGTATCTTAATTGGAATACATTTGGTACTCCGTTGTGGTACTTCTCTTTGGGGACTTGTTGGACATGTTGGTTTACACGAATGGAATTTGATTTGGGATTTTGATGAGGTTTCAATTGCATTTATTTCTCTTACTGGTTCTTTATCTGCAGGTATAGGTTGAGTCTTGGGTGCAATGACAAGTTGCAACTTGGATCACTTATTTCTTCTTTTACACGAGCTCGCTCTGCTTTGGTTGCTGCTGCGAAGTAGTTGTATTTATCTTATCAGGGGGTGTTGCTTTCCTTCGACATTTTACTTGAGGCATATGGTTTATTTCATCTCTCCATGGGCAGAAAAGTATGCAGAATCTCAAGATGTTGGGTTTGGTTTTGACTCCAGAATGGGATGTTTGCTTAAGTAGTCTGCGAGTCATGTGACTCGAGAATGTAAAAGGTGTAAGTTTTCAATTAGCCAACAGTAAAAGAAATAACTTCCCCAACTAAGGCAGGGAATCGAGACTTGCACTGTCTAGAGCATGACCTTTTGAGTCACTTTATATCTTGTGGACATATCTGCGCTGATCCATCTTGCTATAATCGTCTCTGGTCCATTAGCTTCCTTCCTGATATTTCCTAAGCTAATTCAATCGTATGTGCACTTCTGTAGCTCATCTATTGCACCCTGTTTTTGCGTGGTGACAACTAAAACTGATAAGGAGGGTAAATGCTGACTTTTTTTTCAGCTACTCTACCCGTTTCCCCAGAACAGTATGATGTCTATATAATCTTGTTATGGAGAACTTTTGTCCTCGCTCATGTGTCTGGCTTTCTGGTGTGGTTGCGTTCTTTTTAAGCCAATGAAATTGGTTTTGTTTGGAAAGGAGGAAAGGGATGAGGGTCTTCTCTCGCATGGGATACATGAAACATTAACAAGTACACGTCTAATAATGGAGAAATAAAACGGAACAGGAGAACACGTGAGATGTTTGTGTAGGGATAAATGTGAAACGTAAGATCTTTATGGCTCGAAAACATAATAGAAATTAGAATCCTTAAGCCCGGAGCTCCATGCATGACTGAGAATGCGTTAGTATCTTAAATAACTGGTTCAAGCATGCCTCTTTTGAGGAAAGAAATTTTATAGTACGCAGTTTTACCTAGTTAGTGTTTTATCAGTCACTTTTTGTGTAGTGGCTTCCCTTATAAAATTGAACAAGTTGGTACGTACAGCCCATTTCAATTGCTGGAAAGGCAGCACATGGTGCTAAAAAGCTCCATTCCTTCAATTTCAGATGTCATAGCCTCTAGTATGCTTAAATTGCTAGTGCCTACAAACTGACCTGTACAACGAACTTCTTATCAGCTTTAGAATTCCCTATACTGTGGGAACCCCGCTCAAACCTCTTATCATCTCTGCAAATTAATTGACAATTTACAATTAACCTCGAGCAGCTTTCATCGTTCAGCCTACAAAACTGGACCTGCGAAAGATGTGAATACTTACAAGCAAGCAAAACTCTCACTCCACAAGGACAGCCCCATCGGATGCTTCTTTTCACAGCTTTTTAAGTACCTCTCGCTTGCCGCTGCACCCGCCCTTCCTTTGTTTGCTAATCTGGAGATACCGCACCCTTTTACATGTCATCATTTGATATCCCATTGGACCAAATAATCTCAATTTCAAGCGTTCGAGAAGAGCCATCTTTGTTGCTGTCATGATTCAGGCTGAATAATCCACTGTATACTCCTTCAGCCACAACTTTGTCAATTTGGATGGTTACTCTACCCAGGGTTGACTGAAAAGGCCACACTCTCAATGAGATATGAAAGCAAGAACTTACGAAAGCCAAGAAAAGAAAAGAAAAAATAAATAAACACTTCTTGAATCCACCATTGTGCTAGTTTGCCAGGTCAAAGCAAGCAAAGATTTATGCCCATGTAAGGGACAAAATCATATACAAAGCAACCAAAGGATTACACTTATAAAGAACTGCTCATGCTTTTCCAGTAGAATGAGAGACTGCACTGGTGACAGCACTGTGATTGAGGGGCTCAGCCAGGTGATAAGAACAGTGCTAAGAGCATATAAACGGGAACTAATTACCTTCCCAAAAGTATTTTTGCTTTTGCAAATGATGTGAAGCTTCTGGCCCTTTGGAGGTACATCAAATGCCCATGTAAACCCTTCTTTCCATTCAGGCGAGGTACTGTGGTTCACTACCTGATAATGATAAGGTACCATTTTAGTATATACTTCCAAACAGATTGAAAGATCAGATCCAAACATCACTTGATATAGCTCACAATGTGAAAAATCTTTGTAATGTCTATCAGATGACATGAGTGAATAAGTTATAAAATTGCGCAATATTCAGGATATATGTTATTACCACTATCATTGTCAAAATGCTCAAAACAGGGAGTACATACCCAAAATAACTTGCAGAAGTATGATTATCCATGGAAAAAGTTTATTATGAATTTCATTTACATCCTGTGAAACAATGTTAGATGATGCAACTTGCGGCAAAAAGCAGTAAACCTTAAGAATTTGCTGATTCTGAAACTCATAAAACTCTAAATTCTCAACCATTTAGTGAGAAAAGACAGATGCGCACAGGAAGAAAAAAATCCATGTCAGAACACGATGATAATCTTAAAAACCTTCTTCTCCGAGCCCTCGGGCTTGAAGTAATGTGCATTCGAGAAAATCAAATGTCATATAGAGTAAAGGAAATTATGTTTGTGCGTGTCTCTGTGTGTGTAATACTTTAAGGCTCTTAAATAATTAAAGACCAATATAACATGGGAAGAATCGAGAAAACAAGGACAACATCATATGGGGATTTCTTTCTTAAGAAAGGGAGGGAAGAGCATGCCAGGAAAATACTTTCCATCTCCTTGTTGTTAGGTCATAAAACACTAAACTTACCTACAGTTTACTTTGTAACATACATAATCCTTGTGGCCAGGCTAAAAGTATAAATTAACATATCTAGACAATACCTAATCCAATTATGCCAGGTCACAAATTAATTATACACCTTCATTAACGTATATCAGCAAGACTAGTTTTCTTTTTCCTACATGAGAAACAAAGAAGAATTTTTTTGTGTTAATCTTCAACAAGTGATACAAGGAAGAAACGGTAACAATGTTGCATGATATGCAATTTGTGAAAGGGTTGCAAGTTCAATCGTAGCTTATATGTCAATTTTCCAACTTTAGACGTACCCTTAAAGGGGTTTAGGCTTACAAATTGAGCTTTCAGGAAGTTCCATAGCTTAAGACCTAAACTTAGGGGTTAAAACTGAGATTCATAGGGGTATGTGTCTGGTTTGCTCTTCAGCTGATATTATAATAACTCACATGTGAGCAGATGCACGTAAATTATCATGAAGCAACGTGAATGAATGATTTTATGTGACAAAACGGAAGGTCTGGAAGGGCACTGCGTGTTTCTGTGGATGTGCACACGCATGTTTTGTGAGGGGGAAATCTGCCTCAATGGAAGGATGGAGCATATACCTTCGTTTGTCTTGGAGGACCATTGCCTATTGTCAATCGACAAAAGGCGTTGGTGCCTCCCATGGCCTGCTTTAGGTTGTTCCCACGCTTAATAGTAACAGTCAAACAGCCTGGTAAGCAGTGCAACACGTTGTCTGCTCTCTCATGAAAACTTGGTGGGCAGGACTTCATGAGCGTTTGCAGGATTGGAATGGCTTCAGCAGCAATCATGGCCTGTGACTTTGCAATATCTATTGGCATGGTTGACCAAGAATGTTTTAACAAGCACAGGATGTCCAATACAGATTCTTGAGCAGCCTCACTACCAGATTTAAGTGCTCCTACCAAATGGGGAATGCACAGCGTAGCAGCTTCAGAGATATGAAGCTTAGAAAAGTTGGTGAATATTACATTTAAGGTCCTTAAAACTTCTTCATTGATAGTTGCAGTGGACCACAACTCTCTCTCTAGTGCAGCTGCAAAACAAAGGCAAAGACAGGATCAAAGTTTAAATGGGAAAATGATGGGGCAATGCATAGCCTAGTTCTCAACAAAATCTAGATTTGAGCAGAATTGTAAAAGCTTTTTACTCAAACTGAAATTATAAACATAGAATATATGTCGGTGGCCACATACAGGGTCCGCCAATCCACTATCTTCACAACGATTCATCCATAATGTTTGTCTTAAATTTTCTATAGTACAAACCGTGAATATATTTCTCTCATTAAGCATTAAACACTCCACTTATATTTGGTTTTCTATCTGAACTATTTTATATAAGGCGATACCACCGGTTATCTATCGAAGATTGGCAGATTCCTTTGAAGGTCCTTCAGATATGAAAGACCATATATTGCAACCCTAAGAATGCTCACTCTCTATGGACCCTGATAAAAATTCATAGTCTCATGAAACCTCTTCAGCAGACTTCACAGTCTCTGATCATGGTCACTCGTTTTGACTCTCACCACCACAAATATTGATGATTTTCTCCACCTTGTCTAATTGCTATCTACAAAACATATATTCAGTGCTTCCAAAGGTTCCCTTCTCACAAAGTTCCAATCCAGTGTGAGAGGTAGTATCTTTCACCATGTAGTTGATAACTTTCTCTTTACTACTTTGATAAGTTTTCCTTTCAAAACATACCTGCTTTACAAAAGATTCCATCTCATTGGTTCTTTCCGAGGTTTGTTCAAATGGTCATGTCGTTCGTCTCCTATTTACTTATGACATTTTAGGGTCAAGCCAAGTTTCTCCTATATCCTTGATAGTGACATTGCCTCCGTAGGGCATGTTTGGCATATGGAAATTTTCCAAAATTTTGCTCGTCAAAAATTTTCACTACCAAACATAAATTTTTGGAAAATTTTCAATCAGAAAATTCTCAAAATATTTCAGACACATGGGGCCCACCTTTTTACTTTCCCAGTATAAAAAAACTCTATCAATCTTCTCTCTCCCCACTTTTCCACTTTCTCAATATTAAATACTCCATCAAATATTCTTTCTTTTCTGACACCAACCAACCATAGTTCAAAATTTTCACAACTTTTTCACAAACTCCAATAAAACTTCAATCTATCAAAATTTTCACACCAACACCAAAATTTCCATTTGCCAAACGTGCGCTTAAATTCTAAACAATGCTAGGTACAGTATAGGTTCAAGGAATACAAGAATTGAGGAACTTATCCCGTAACAGATTTAACCATGAGAAAGCCCAGAAAACAACAAAGATTTCTAAGATCATCGTATAATTTGCTATGAATTACAATCTTAGTCATTAAGGTTTTGCCTCTGATTAGCCTGCTATGAAGTGCCCAAACAGATTATATATCTAACAGCAAACTCTGTTTTACTTGGGACTTTGTGTGGCAAACCAATTAAAAGTATATCAAACCACATACTAACAGTAAAAAATAACTTGATGTACATATAAGGTTAAAGAAAAGTGCTAGCCTAGGGTTTGTAACATAATGTATTGACAAATTGAAATAAAAAGGAAATAAAAGATCAGAGTGTTCCAATAGTAACTCACCTGTCAAAGATCTGATAAGTTCATTTGACACGTATTCTTGGAGTGTGTGATTAGAAAATAAAAATTTGATAAGCAATGATGCCTGCCCAGAAATTTCTGGATTAGGAGAAAGCAACAATTCCTGAACCACCAATATGCCTCCCGCTTCTGCGACAGCCCGCCTATTGGTTCTGCTGCGCATGACAAAGTTTTGTAATGCACAAATAGTCACCATTATCATTTCTTCTGTTGGCTGATCTTCAAGCAAGCTTATTAAAGCACGACAAGCGGAAACAGAGTCACTAGCTCTAGCAAGTCCTTCATGTTGGGAGAGATCACCGAGTGCAAGAGCTGCCAGAAGCTTGCCAGGTTGTGACCTTGTTTGTGGGTCAAGTAGATATTGCGATAAAGGTGCTATTGCATATTTAGAAACCTTCATCTCTCGCACCCTTATATTGTTAAATAGGGCTTCGAGTAGTCTTCCAGTTGCTTCTTCACACTGATGAGATCTTAAAAGGTCCAATAAAGCATCTATGGCACTGGCTTCAGTCATCTGTTCAGCACTCGAAACATCGCTCCTTTCATGGATAAGTAAGCCATTAAGAGCCACCATGATAGTGCTCTCCCATGTTGAGTGCAGCATTTTCACAAGAACTACCAGAGGAACTTTAGAGTAATATTCAGCTTTGAAACTCAGAACATTAGAGAGAACTAAAGCAGCTGATTCCCATAAGGTATGAGGTGGCTGAGGGTCATCTTGAATTATAACCTTGGCCAGCTCAAAAATTCCTCCAGCATCAGCAACTGCCTTTGGCCAGCTTTTGGAGATTTTTTCCAATGCTTTTATTGCTGTTTGCTGCAAGTTCAATATTCCAATCCCTGCAAGCTGCACGAGGGGCACAACTGCATTTTTCGTCGTAATGTCTTGCTGAAAATGTTCCTGAGCAAGAAGATGTGCGAGCAATTCTGTGCCAAGCTGCTGGATGGCTTGAGATGGGGATTCCAGGAATGAAATCAGAGGTTCAATGACTTGACTAGGAGTAAGTTCTAAAGTTACAAGGCTCTGTGGCTTCTCCAAAATATTTACAAGCGCTTGCAAGGAACTGTGCTGGCCCCACAAATCAAAATCAGAACGAAGCAAAAGCAGGAAAAGGGGTTCTACTACTTTGGCGGCAGCCGTGCTTCTAGCAATTGCATTGCTATTTGTTAAAATGCGGAACAGTTCTGCAATTGAGGAGCATAATGAACTAGGTGCAAGAGGGAGTAACTCAAGACAATTATCGATGATGCCAGCTTCGACCATATCCGACTTAAGTGGAGTCCGGTCTTTCCCCAGCTTTATGAGAGCACAGATACAGGCCTCAATGAGCCGATGGTTTGTTCCAGAAACTAACCCAACAAGAAGATCCACAATATCATAGGTAGCTGAAATCTCCACTTGTTGTTCATCATCCAACAACCTTTCCAAAGCACAAACCCCAGATTCTACTGTTGTAATTGAATCAGTCTGCATGAGCAATATAAGGGGTTGTATGCATTCAGAGGCAATTGGATTTTCTCTGAATTTGGCAGTACCAAACAGAACGAAACAGAATTGTGCAGCATTTCTCTTCAATTCCAAGGATGAGGAGGAAGACAATACTTTGTGTAAGCTCTCGAGTGGATTTCCTTCCAGATCGGCCAACAAGGCTGCTTTGGAAGAACTTCCTGAAGTCAGCTTGATCAAAGCAACAAGAGCAGCCTCTTGCTCACCCCCTGATGTAGCATTAAGCATGTCAACTAATGGCTGAACAGCCTGCCCGGCTAATTCGGAATCTCTGATGTTCTCAGCATCAAAAAGCTCGTGGAGAGCCCTTGCAGCACTGAATCTAGCACTTCTAGACCCCATACGCAGAACGGCTATGAGTTGATTCAAGGAACTAGCTGATGCTTCATATCGAATAAGATCTGCATTGCTAAACAATATTCGCAGAAGTTCAGATATACTAGCCTCTGTCGAGTCTTGAGGGCTCAAAGAAAGGTACTTAGTCAGAGCATCCAGAACTCCAGCTTCAGCCATGATTAATTTGTTTGTATCACTTCCATCTGCAATGCGGGTCAACAGCTGAACAGCTATTGGAGGGGCACCTGGCCTATCTAGAATTGGTCTCAAGAGATCCACCAACAGAGGTATAGATTTGCGTGCGGTGGACCCAACTCTTACATCTTCAATTTCAAAAAGGCGCTCCAGTACAACATGATCAGGATTTCGTGCCAGAAAAAATTCTTCTGACAAAGCCACAAGATTCGGCATATCGGACTCCATGTAACCAATCAGGCCTATTAACCCTGCAACAGCACCTGAATTTGCGACAGCAAGATTTATTCCCTTACTGCCATTACAAACAAGACTGGCCATTGCCTGGGCAGCAAAGTATCTGTCAATCACTTCATCAGATCTCAACAGAAGAGAAAGTGAAGGTATGATTCGCATAGTTGCAGGAGATAAAACAACATTTGGGTCTTGGAACAAAATAGCCAGGAGAAGGGAACTAATCCATATACCTTCTGCATCCTCATATTCTGCCTGTAAAAGACGATTATTATGGGTTCAGACAAAATCTTTGTGAAACAAAATTTAAGCATGCATATCAAACATGCACAAAAGTTACAAAACTAACTAAAAGGAGTCGGCAATCAAAAACCGACACTGTTAATATGGCAATGAAAGTTTACCATGCACGATTCTGGTGGGAGCACTGTAATTTTACACGAGCTCTTTTTTTTGCAGGTTAGACTTGTCTTATCTTTTAAGTCCACTACTACACATATAAACTCATTAAAGATGCTGTAACGTGTCTCCACCCCCCCCCCCAAACATTCCCTTCCCGTCACACTGCTCAGCAACAAACAGGGCTTCACAGCTAATGCATAACCTACAAGGGCAAGTCATGTCGCGACATATTTGTATGAAAAAAAAAAGACATTTTCAGGTGCAGCTCACATGCAATGGCCCACTGATTTGGATAAGGTTGACCGTGCAAAGTAAATTACGCCACACGAAGTTTTATTTCAACAATTCTACTATTAGCTTTAAACCACACAAGTTGGGTCTATTATTTGTGCTCTCAGGCTACCAGGAATTCAGATCAAGTCTTGAAAGCAGCCACTTTATGCAAAAAACTGATGAAGGATGGGACGTACCGATGCCATCCCCCCAGCAGGAAAAAAAATTGTACTTAGGTGGTAGCAGTTACACTTCAAACATGAAGATGGATAAAAAATCATCAGCATCTCTAGATTCAATATGTTTGTATCTCTGACTTGTTAAAGAGCCAATCAACTTCTGCTAATTTTTTTTTTATGATTTCAAATATCCCCTATAATATATGACACCAAATTTAATTTATATCACGAGCTAGTTACCAGTCTATAACGGCATCGAATAGAATTGCAACGCAGCACAAGAGAGTGAAATAAAAGGTGGGCTACCTGTGGACTGGAAGTATAGCTTGCAAGCTTGTCAAACAGAGCCTCGACTCCACCAGCTTCCATCACAACGAGTTTGTTCTTATTGTGGAAGGAAGCAATTATTGATAGCAACCACAAGGCAACAGTAACCCCCAAGACAGAGACTGGGTCAGGAATATCAAACTCGTCTCCTTCCTGGAATGCAGTTCTTTCCTTAAAACCTCTAGGAGTTCTGACTTCAATAGCCAAAGATGAGCAGTTAGAATTTCCCTTTATCATTTTCACTAAAGCATGTATAAGTGGTTCTACATATCCAGACAAATCGAGTGCTTCCATTGATGGCTGTTTCTGTTCTTTAAGAGCACAAAAGAGCAGTGCAGATCCTCCAATTCTCACTTCTAAACTGGATGAGTTCATTATCCTATTAGCTAGTGCACCAATGATTCTCGATCTTGCAACCAACAGATCACCCATTACAACTGGTTGGTCCCGAAAAAGCCTACACAAAATTTCTATTGCCTTATCTTGTACGGGGGGAGGCCCCTCAGCCAGACAGTGGACAAGAGTCTCTAAGCTTGAGGGAACTTCGGCAAGGACAGACCATGGAGGGAAAGTTAGGTGCACACCTTGTTTTGCCCTAGCCAAGAGTGCAACTACTTCTAAGGCATCTGCAGCATCAGTCCCATCCTTGCTTGTTTCATTTAAAGAATCAACAAGTGCTAGAACAGCAAAGCGGCACTGCACATGTCCTGTGAATACATCACTAACTGGAAAATGCTTTAGCAATTGATGGAGGGCACGTGAGGCATTCTGCTTGCCTTCTAATGTTCCTTCTCCTAGGACTCTTGTCAAAGCTGAAACCATATCTTCTGCCAGGACTTCTGCAGCAATCTGGTAATCAGAAAGAAGATTAGCCAGTGCAGCAACTGCAGTTTCAGCAGCTTCAATAGATGAAGTTTTAGCCAACTTTATTAGAGGCTTCACGTCACCCCCAGCAAGATAACACATCTTGTTCGTTGTTTTAGTCTTGGTTGGACGGGACAGAGCACCCAATGCCCGAGCTGACTGCGTTGCAACAACTTGAGTTTCACTGGTTAAAAGCTTCATGCAAGGATTAACGATTTCATCAGTTGCAAGACTATCGCAAATATCCTGTCTTGTATTGAACAGATCAGCTAGTACAGAAACTGCGTACTCTTGCGATTCTTCATTTGATGAGTTAAGGACATCGACAAGAGACCTCAACCCTTTATTAGCTGCAGAACCCTTGTGGACAAGATCCTTGTGTGATGCCATCGTGAGTACATGACCCAAAACCTTAATTGTATGGGCCTTTGAGCTTGGAGAATCTCCTAGGAGCAAAGCCAGTAACTGATTGATGGTAGCAGAATCGGCCGTTCGGATAAGCTTTTTAAGTGCCAAAGCTGAGGCTTCTTTCCCTCTTGATCCACCACTTTTTAGAAGCCATAAGAATGCTGGGATGGCTCCAGCACTTTCAACACAGGCACGGATGTCTTCACTGTGACAGCATAAGTTTCGCAAAACATGAGCTGCATCCTCTTTCGCCTTCTGAGATCCTGTCTCCAACAACTGCACTAGAGGAGGAATCCCACCAGCAGCTGTGATGGCCCACTTGCTGTCATCAACTTGGTCGGTCAATATCGCAAGCAACTGAACAGCATACTCTTGATGCTGCTCACTGGATAAGCCCAGCAACGATATCAGCAACTGAATTCCTTCTCTCATTCCAATTGCTTCCCAGATTCCTACCCCATCACAGCATAAGCTTGTCAAAGACAGTACCAAATATTCTTGCACATCGGCAGCAGCCATCGTAATAAGTCCAGTAAGAACCTTCTTTGCTCCGGCATGATTAAGCCATCTTGAAAGATAGATATTTCCATAAAGGCTAGCCAAAGCCTCGAGGACACGCTCTTGGACCAGCTTATTATCACGAGGCTTTAGTAGCATTACAAGAATATCTTCTACCTGTGACACACCAAAAGTTTCCTTGTCCTCATCAGAGTTGCGCTCAAAAACCATCAGAATATATGCAAGTGCACCGACTATATCAGCAACTGGTGCAGCTAGGCGAGGGGACTGTGAAAGCTTCCCAAGATATTGTATTAAATCAGACATCCCACCACATAGATTTGCTAAAGCTCGTGTTGCATGCCCCTGTAAAGCCTGACCAAACTCGCCTTGCATACACTCTTTAGAAGGAGCAACCACTGCCCCAATTAGAACTGGAAGACCATTAGCATCGACAATTGCTTTCTTTGCCATGGTTGACTTTGAAGAAAGAGCCTCTAAAGCATCAGCAGCACTAGCACGGACAGAAATATCATTTTCGTGGCCCACAAGCCAAAGCAACGCTTTGACAGCTCCAGAATCTATTACTTTTTGGATGCTATCACTGAAAGCCAACATCAGGCGGGCCAACAGAGAAGCTCCATTTGACTGAGAAGCAGCGTTATCAGAAGACAAGAGACCCACAATAATATCTACTCCTCCAGCCTCAAGTGTAGCCCTCCAGTAACCATCCTTATCTCCACAAAGATTTCTTAAGGCCCCTGTAACGAACCCCTCAACCACTTTGTCCTGCCTGTTCTCTGGATTAAGCTGGTCCCACAAGGTTGGTACAACACCTTCTGTCACAAATATTTTCATACCAACATGATCATCTGAAAGCCCACCACAGGAAACTTCATATAGTGCCTCTGCTGCTGCCTTCCTAGCCTCAGTTGATTCAGACTTCAAGAGTGAGAGTAATGGTGGGATGCACCCACCTAGGAGCACCTTTAACCGTAAGTCTTCATCTTTGCACAGAAGACTAAGAGTTGCAGCAACATTAACTTTCGCCACAGAGGTACCACTCCTGAGGATGCTTATGAATAACGGCATTGCTTGGCCATGGGAACCAATAAGCATCCTGGCATCTTTTCTTGCCCTAGCAAAACCTAGTAAGCGTGCTGTAATAAGTTCTTTCTCATGTCGTGAGGACATGTTGGCATGCAGTTGCTCAACAAATTGAGCAACAGTAGCCATTGTGCATTCTGAGTCATCCATTGCTGCTGCTCCATTAACTTCCCCGGATGTACTGAGAAAATTCAGCATTCAACATTAAAATGTAAGATAAAATAATTATAGCATTTAACACTGCAAAGCACTAAATTTGACATCGATTGGAATGTTTAAAAGAGAAGCCTACAATAATTACGAAGATATGTATTTGTACAAATTAAAAGTTAAAAGCTCATTTGTATGTTCTTCTGATTTCTCTCCTTCTAGCATCTATGTAGGAACACAACAAAATAACTTTCTAAAGTATGAGAGAAGATATTGGTTACCAAAATAAAGAGGTAAAAAAAAGCACAAAAATGCTAACCTATTCCGAGATGTAGAAGAGGGTCGGAACTCTTGTGGTTCAGGGAAGGGAGAATTTGACATTTGCACCAAAACGCCACTTTATTTCCCTCTTGGGCCACCTGCAAGCCAAACTAACCAATCACTTCTACTAAACTAATGAATCATGGATATGGATACAATATGAATGTGCATATAAGACAAATCTTAAGAAGCAAGATGAATATTGGATTGCTACTCGACCGGTAGTTCTTTAGAACTCAATATAGCCTAGCTACAGATCCAAATTCTAAACACCACACAGAATGTAGATCTTTGACCAGATCAGTAAAAACGGCCATGTGCTTCACACGATCCAATTCCCAGGGAAAGAAGAAAAAAAACTGATTTTTCCCAGCATCATAATATGATTACAGCCCCCAATTTAAGCACCACCAACAATCCAAAGCTGTGCTTGGCACTCACAAGCCAGAGCCATAACTATTCCACTTTCATAATATTCAGATCACCAAAGTTTACTAACATTATCACAAAACCCAATTTTTAACAGTACCCTGAATTTGGAACAACTGAACTGATACAGTAGTGGCCAAAAAGAAAGTACCTTGCCTAATGCTGCAAATGCCCAAGAAATCCCTCCTTGTTGCTACACCGAAGCCCAGCTTTCTCGCCTGAGAAGCATCACCACCTCAATTCATCACCATCCTATCCAAATTCTCAGGGAGTTCGCACTAATTCTGCTTAAAAAAACAAATTCAGAGTGTGTAAATTTAAATGGCGCGGGGCAAGCTCAGAAAGTGCAAACTTCACCACCGGTTTTCGTATCCAACCCAACCAAGAAATGATAACAAGGATCCCAAATTGCGTCACATTCAGATCTTGGCGCACATATACTAAGAAACATTCACTTTAGAAATTCAATACGAATATAGTAGTGACTAGATATTGAGTAAAATGAATAAAAAATTAGGAAAAGTGCGGAGATCAGATCAGAGACAGCATCAGAGAATCGGGCAAGAAAAACGTCCTTTTCATGCTATCTCCAAATTTGAGAAACTGAGAAGAAAAAAACAATGGGCCGGAAATTTTCGGAAAGAAATAAAAAACTATCTGGGACTTCACCATTGTCCGACACAGACCTAACAGTAGCTACGTCGAGTGAGGGAGATGGAAAGAGGAGAGAGAGGGACAGAAGTCTGTGTCTTTTTCTTCTTCTCCTTCTCCTTCTGCATCTTTTTCTACCATTAATATGATATAATTTTTCTTTCCAATTTTACCTTATTCTCAATAATGTTTCGATTGGCGATGGAACCGGGCAATTAACATCGGTATCCGTGCCGATTGACAACGAAGGCTAATTGGGTCTTGAATACTGTGCCCCTTATTAAGCTAATTCCTATTCACTTTAGTTTCGTTTTATTTATTTATTTTTTTTCTCTCTTTTTTCTTACTTGGTTTTATTTGAAAGGCCAATTTTGTTTTCAACTGTTAAAATATCCAATTACTGCCTTGGGTAAAATTGTAAGTTTCACATATTATAATCTTTTACATTAACTATCTTATATCTCAAAAAAAAAAAAACTAGTATCTTAAGAGTGAGTTTGTTTTGTAAAATTTTAGTATTGTTAAAATTTTAGGTATTGGGTTTAGTAAAAAAGTGAAAAGAGGTAATTTTTTTTTATATTTTTTGTAGTGAAAAGTAATAATTTGATGAAGAAGAGAAAAAATTATATTGAAAAATTATATTGTGTTAAAATTTTAAAAGATGTAAAATTTTATAACACAAACGCAGCCTAAATCGATACCTTTGGAGAAAGGAGAATCAACTTTCACAAGGATATCTACCATGTTTGTTCATTACACATAAGAAAGTATCCAATCAACACTAATTTCAAGGACCAAAAAATTATTCAAATATATTCGCTATTAATTTAATGGTTGTGAATGTGATACAATTTAAGCAAGTTATAATAAAAAAAACTTGATTTTTCAGGAATCTTGCTTGCATATGGTTGGTGGTAATGGGCTATTTTTGGATCTTGTCACTTTAATATTTTTTAAGACCATTTGGCAAAGAAAAGTGGGTCCTAGCCAGACATTTGGTCAAGCATAGATATTGTCGTGTAAACTCGTCAGGGAGATTGTCGTGTCCAACCACCAAACCATGACCGCATAGATATGTTTTTTGTTTTGAGCAGGTGGATAACTTTTTAGATGAAATCGGGTAAATCTGTTTGGTCAAGAATTGAAGAGCCACCCAGGCGCATCTTCGGCGCCAGCAACGCGACATTATTGAATTATCTTCACCTGCACACTGATGCGAATATATCTAACTTTTTCTCAAAGATGCACGTGGTTTAGATTCAAGTAAAAATATTTTTTGTTTTTATTTTCAATCCCTTTTAAAAAATTAAAGTAAAAGTGATTAGCTACACGTGGATAAGTATGGTAGAATCTTTTAGTTGTTTTTTTTTTTTTTGGGGTTAATGACTTTTTTAGTCCTTAGGGTTTTGACAACTTTATTTTTTAGTCCTTGGGTTTTCTCATTTATCACACGTAGTCCTTGGGTTTCATGGTTTTATCAAAATGGTCCTTCCGTCCTCTTCCGTTAACGAAATACCCAGTCAACTAACGGCATACACGTCATCACCAATCAGCGAGTGACACGTGTAATTTTTAAATGCCACGTCACTTTTTTTTACCACATCAGAAAAACAAATTTTTTTTAAAAAAAATAATAATTTCGTCGAATAAAATAAAAAAAAAACCCCAAAACCCCCTGGAAGGGGTGACCGGAGCCACCAGCCTCCCTTTGCTGGGTGGCTCCCGGCCACCCCTTCTAGGGGGGGCCGGTGGCTCTCCGGGGGGGGGGAGCCCAGCGCGGGGAGGCCGGGGGGAGCCCAGAACTGGGCCCCCCCCTTGCGGGGAGGCTGGATCGGGCTCCCCCCCTTGCGGGGAGGCCGGATCGGGCTCCCCCCCTTGCGAGAGGGGGTGGCTCGCTGAGCCACCGGCCTCCCGCGATGGGGATCATAGCGGGGGAGGCCGGGGGAGCCCAGCCCCGGCGAGCCACCCCGAGGGGGGGGAGCCCGATCTGGCCTCCCCCCTCGGCGAGCCACCGGCCCCCCCTAGAAGGGGTGGCCGGGGAGCCACCCAGCAAAGGGAGGCTGGTGGCTCCGGTCACCCCTTCCAGGGGGTTTTGGGTTTTTTTTTTTTTTTAATTCGACGAAATTATTTTTTTTTTTTTACAAAAATTTGTTTTTTCTGATGTGGCAAAAAAAAGTGACGTGGCATTTAAAAATGACACGTGTCACTGGCTGATTGGTGATGACGTGTAGGCCGTTAGTTGACTGAGTATTTCGTTAACGGAAGAGGACGGAAGGACCATTTTGACAAAACCATGAAACTCAAGGACTACGTGTGATAAATGAGGAAACCCAAGGACGAAAAAATAAAATTGTCAAAACCTAAGGACTAAAAAAGTCATTAACCCTTTTTTTTGTTTGGATGGTAAACAAGAAGGGTAAGCCATGTGAATCTGATGTGTTGTTCATTTTTATACGCTGTGGCTATTCTGTTAAACAACTTCACTCATATTGAAGATCTGCTTAGGGTTGGTTAACGGTAATGTAGGTTACGTTTTAGTAAAAATCGTCACCGTCACCGCAATTGACGGAATCACATAATTGACACCGTCACTGCATCGCTAAGACATAATAACCGTCATTGCCGTGACGGTATTAACGGTAACGGTTATACGATAACCGCTTAAACCGTATAACCGTTGTGCAAAAAAAATAAGCTTTTTCCTTGAGCTTTTTCATTTTTTCACTGTTTTAGGCTGTTTAAATTTCCAACATAATATCATAATCAATAATCATATCAAATGGACAAATATCATAACATATTCAAAAATAATATCATAATCATTAGCAATCATAACAAATATAAAGTTGTCCAAAAGTATAACATAATATCATATTCAAATATAAAGACTAAAGTCTAATAAAAGTGTCCAACAATGTGACATAAACTAACTAACATATTCCAACAAAAGTCCAACAAAAGTATGTCACATAATCAATAATAATATCAAGTCTCAACTATGGGTGATTAACGGTAGTGTAGGTGACGGTTTGGCGAAAACTGTTACCGTCACCGCATTGACGAAATCACATATTTGACACTGTCACCGCACCGCTAAGGCACAATAATCGCTCTTACTGGTAACGGTACCGGTACCGGTAGCGGTTTTAACGGTTAAAACGGTAACCGCGGGTACAAATGAACACGCCTAGATCTGCCTATTTGATCCTAAAATCAATGTTTCTCTTCAAATCAATTATTCTTCCTTTAATCCACATCTGCTACTGGATCACTGAGGATGTTCGTTTATCACTTTTTTTAAAAAATTTTCATTTTTTTTTTTATAATCCAAACATCACAAAACACACGTATTCTAATATGATATTTTATTATTTTTTTTACGAACATCAATCTCTTTTTATAATTTCTGCACACGCATGTCAATACAATTTTAACATCACCTAAATATTGATAATTTTATTAGAATTTTACAAATTTCATCCCAATGAAGATCTTCTCAATTGTTTTGAATTGACTAGACAGCACGTGAGTGATTTTGGTAATTGGGGCCAATAAAATAGCAGTTGTTTAACTTTTTTAAGTCTAATTTCAGTGATGCTACTGATAGAATATGCCTACCTAACAATTGAAAAACATGCCATTACCGATCGTCACTTGAGATCTGGATTCGCTCAGTTCGGGTAGTCTAATGGTGATATATTTTCGAATATGCATACCTGCCTTCTGTATTGTCCTTGTAGTCGGAAGGACTTTTTCGTGACAAATAATTAAGTCCAAAGACTAGAAGAAGAAATTAAAACTGGGAGACCAAATTTAAAACAACTCGTATCTGTTGAGCACTTTCTGGTCTTATCTCCCCATTAAAAAAAACCGAACCTCAACAGACAAAAAAATATCTCTTCGTGATTTCTCTGTGACATGATAATTGAATGGATAGTGAAAGTAAAGGGCGGCCAATGACTTTGAAACAAGACATTGTGAGACTCAACAATGTGAGTGTAACAACCAAACTGCGCCTCAACCACTCGAAGAAGTTGTTTTTATCCTCACAGTAACGTGGGAGCCTACATATTGTTGCCGACGGGCACGAAAGATTCACTAATTAATCTATAGTCTTTCATGTTGTGTATTGTAACGACCCAAGTTTGAGTTGTAATTTTCACATATTTTCACATATGACGGTGAGAATTCTAATCCAACAAGTCAACCTGACAACCAAAGTTTGAGTTGTAATTTTCACATATTTTGGTCTTTTAAGATTGGGATTCCAGCTAAGTTTTATCCCAAATTGTAACGACCCAAGGACAAGCACTAGCCACATCTGTGCTTTGACTTCAAAATGATTAATCAAGATTGCTTTTGAAGCTTCTTGGATCATTATAAAGCTCAGTTCAACCTAGTATGACCTCAATGTGAGACTTGACCCTTATAGAGAACCAATCACAAATTCATTCTCCTCCCACTCCATGTGAGATTCGGGGTATCACAATCTCCCCCCTTAAATCTTTGATGTCCTCAATGAGGGTTAGAGAAAAGATAATCACAAACATAAGGGGTGAGCTACGACTAGCTCAATAAGTAGTAAGTCAATGAGGGTTAGAGAAAAGATAATTTTATCACAATAACCGAAATCTAGAATAAAACATTGTGAGCCATACCGAATCCAAAATACAAGTTTGTAACAAAAATATCCAAGGTCACGCAATGTAAGGAAATCACCAATGGTCACACAGACCTCCAGGCCACAAAGACCTCAAAATACCACGAGGGTATCAAATTGGCCACACAGACCACAAGGATAAATTGGGCACAAAGACCATAGAGTTATATCACCAGCGCAAGGATAATTTTCACATTATGCTCAAGTTATAAATATTTCAATTGAGTTTCACAAAAATCGCGATAATCTCATTTTACCCAAAATTTGTATAGTTCCCCAAATAATACATCAAAATCATATAAAAATACGGTACACGTTTAAAAATTCTATTGAATAACCATTTACATCAAAATCATATAAAAATACGATGTAAGTTTAAAATCCCATTGAAGAACCACTTACCTCGAACGCTTAACCAATCTTTAAAGCTTCTCCAATAATTGTCGAACAATCTCTCGAAAACTAGTAGCACCACCTCAATCTAAATTTTTGTTCTCCAATACACATGCTCTGATACCATTTGTAACGACCCAAGGACAAGCACTAGCCACATCTGTGCTTTGACTTCAAAATGACTAGTCAAAGTTGCTTTTGAAGCTTCTTGGATCATTATAAAGTTCAGTTCAACCTAGTAAGGTCTCAATGTGTGACTTGACCCTTATAGAACCAATCACAAATTCATTCTCCTCCCACGCCATGTGGGATTCGGGGTATCACAATCTTCCCCCTTAAATCATTGACATCCTCGTCAAGGCCCACCAAGCCCACATTGGTAGTTACTATGACCGCTCTGATACCATTCTCTGCAACTATTTATTAACATCAATCTCTACAACTTTAAAATTCAAACATACCTCTATCCATCACTTTTAAATTCAAACATAAGATCTTTATCCATATATTTCAAATTCAAATATAAGAATAATCTTTATCAATATCTTAACCTTTAAATTCAAAAATATAATTCAAAATCTATCCAAAAATTAAACACAAAATTAAACACTATCTGTTCATTTAAAATTCAAATTAATCACTTATATTTTTTTTAGACGGGGTATTACACAAATTATCTAGCAAAGCATGACTCTCTGATGCTGTGTTCCGTAAAAAGCCACGTCCCACAAGTCACTGATGGGATGGTCTGACCGACCCCTTCTGACCGACCCCTTGTCCCCTGGCCTAACCTCCTCATAAGAGCCTTCGGGATAATGAAAAAAATTCACTCCTCGTATATTTTCGAATATGCATACCTGCCTTCTGTATTGTCCGTGTAGTCGGAAGGACTTTTTCATGGCAAATAATTAAGTCTAAAGACTAGAAGAAGAAATTAAAACTGGGAGACCAAATTTAAAACAACTCGTATCTGTTGAGCACTTTCTGGTCTTATCTCCCCATTAAAAAAAACCGAACCTCAACAGACAAAAAAATATCTCTTCGTGATTTCTCTGTGACATGATAATTGAATGGATAGTGAAAGTAAAGGGCGGCCAATGACTTTGAAACAAGACATTGAGAGGCTCAACAATGTGAGTGTAACAACCAAACTGCGCCTCAACCACTCGAAGAAGTTGTTTTTATCCTCACAGTAACGTGGGAGCCTACATATTGGTGCCGACGGGCACGAAAGATTCACTAATCTATAGTCTTTCATGTTGTGTTAATATCTCTCTAAATGGCGGTGAGAATTCTAATCCAACAAGTCAACCTGACAACCAAAGTTTGAGTTGTAATTTTCACATATTTTGGTCTTTTAAGATTGGGATTCCAGCTAAGTTTTATCTCAAATTATCTAGCAGAGCATGACTCTCTGATGCTGTGTTCCGTAAAAAGCCACGTCCCACGAGTCACTGATGGGACCGACCCCTTGTCCCCTGGCCTAACCTCCTCATAAGAGCCTTCGGGATAATAAAAGATGGTGGGAGTACAGATCTGAAATGTCACCTTCCCCGGCAGCGTGACAGTGGATTCTGTCTCTTTCTTTTTCATGTTCCTTCTGGGCAGAGGAGAGATTCTTAGCGGGCTGAAAGCCTGTCCGGCCCATTACAATCCGAGGGCCTGAACGCCGAACAAAATCATCGAGTTTCCACAGTGAAGCTAAGAAATCGAAGCTGTATAGATTTCGAGATTAATTAAAAATTACGTAAAGAATTGAAAAGACCGAAAGAAAATGATATTAGGCTTGCATCATTTTGAAGTAAATACTTAGCTTGTTAAAACAAGAAAAATTACTGCAATCTATAAGAATTTGGAAAGCCCACCAAAAACTATCATGGATACACACGTGACATCATTTTTCTATACATGCCACTACATCATCACCCTGATCGACGGCCCAAAACACACGTGGCTCCCAGTCTGGACCCACCATATAATCCCTCCCCTCTCTTTTTGGCTTTTTTTTTTCTCGGCTAACATAATTCATATTTCTAGCTTTCTAATGATCAACGACGCCAGCCTCGCACAGCCACACTCATAGACATTTTGTCTCGTGTTACCGCGCGACGCACCCACCAACAAATGCGTTATATCGACTCCACATGCGCCAGAGCCCCCACCCTTCCGGACCCACATCAAAACGGCTTCTGCAGGTACATGAACATATCCTGCAAAGGCGACAGCTGATTATTACTCTGGAACTGCGAGCCGAACCCGTTGTCAAAGGTGGCATCCATGTAATTAAATGAGAAATCCATGGGCTTCTCCCAATACTTCGGCTCGCTCTGTACCTCGCAAGTGAATTCGGGCGACACCACGTGCTCCGAGCAGCTCGAGTCCGTGTGCAGCCTCGGCACCGAATCGGACGTGTCGAAGTACATGTAATCGTTCACCACCGCCTTCGGCATCGCCGACAGAGGAGGAGCGGGAAGGATCGCGGCAGGTGTAGTCCCGCCGCTTGTCAGAATTTCCGGCTTCTTCTCCTCCATCTCAAAGCTATTCATTCTCCTGTTGATAACCTGCTGTTGTTGCTTCTCGATCGTCCCCTTCTTGTTGTAAATGCGACACAGAACCCAGTCGTCCAGCTGCCAAAATCAGAACCGTAAGATTAAATCGACGCGACAAAATGATCTGTTACGCAACAAAATCATTAGCCTGGAATCTTAATCTATGTCTGTACTGTACAGTCCTTATCATTCTTCACTGTTGGATCAGAGGTCAGGAAGAGATAAGAAGGAATATTTCCTCAATCGGAAAGTAATAATTGATTGGTTTCACTTCCGTGACAAAAGCTTTGTCACCGTCACAAAAAGTAAATTTGATTTTTCGTTAAACCATAATTAAAGTGAAGCAATTAAATTAATCCAATTCTACCGTGACGGCTTAATCGTGCAAATAAGCGCTCACGGTAAGAAATTTTTTTTGCAAGTCTGGCTTAGTGGCTAATTTGATGGCCATCAAGTCTAAACAAGGACACGGAAGACCCAGCTGGCATTCAGAATATCTCGAGGGTAAGATAGTCATTTGAACACCGACGTGTCAGTTATGAACTGAGCCTCCATCTAAATGTCCGTTTTACCCCTGACAATGCAAACGAGCCGCGGAGGGTGAATAATGTAATATACCCTTAAGCTGTTCTTTCTGCGCGCCGAACGATCCACATCCGCCAGCCGATACTCGTGCATAATCCAATTAGTTTTCTCGCCTCTGGGGGCTTTTCCGGCGTAAAACACCAAAGCCTTCTTGATCCCAGCCGCCTTCGGATGCCCAATAGGCTTATCGGCTCCAGTCGCCTTCCAGTATCCGGTCCCCGCTGCCCGATTAGGCCTAGAACCGTTCGGGTACTTCCTATCCCTCGGAGAAAAGAAGTACCACTCTTTCTCTCCGTACAAAGACATACCTGTAAATTTGAACAGAACACCATAAATGAATAAATAAATTTGAAAACAAACAAATCAAATTAGACACTTAAATTATCGTTAGACACTTAGACTAAAAGATTACCGGGGAGTTCCCAGGGATCGTATTTGTAGAGGTCGATTTCGGCGATAATCGGCACGGCGAGTGGCTGTGACGCACATTTCTTGCAAAGGTAGTGCATCACAAGCTCCTCGTCCGTTGGATGGAACCTGAAGCCGGGAGGTAACTGTAGATCCGCTGTCATTTTCGACTTTTCTCACGCTTCCTCCTCTTCTTCTTCTTCTTCGGTTCTTCTCTGCTTTTGTCTTCCCGTATTCACCTTGGCAGCGCTTGAAACTTTAGAACGCAAGGGCCGAAGATGAATATATAGAGAGGTGGAGGGGACACGTGTCAGTATATGCCGGTGGATTCTAGAAGACACGTGGGCGATAAAATTTCCTGCGCTCTGTGCGGACTAGCTTTTATGCTGAAAGCAACCAGACAGGTGGCGAATTTTCAAGTGCTGTGCGTGCGTGTCGACAGCCCACATGGAGTGATTTTGTCACTGCTTACGTTATCTGTTTTGGACTGGCATGCTAGACGGTAAGGGCCCACTTGTGCTCGGGGTCTGTCTGGAGTCGGCGGGTTGGATTTCTAGGTCCTTGAGCCGACAGTTGAGCGGTGGATTGTGGGCACACGTCAGCAAAATATGCTTCCGCGTGTGCTGCGCGAGGCAGGATGTGACTAATTTACTAGATAACGACAACGTTTCTTTTCGTTTTATTCGTGTATATTTCCGCAGGAATACGCAGGAATAGGGAAAATCTGCCAGCACATAAGATACAAATTGAAGTCACAAATTAATTCGAGGGATATAACGAAAATAACAAATTTAAATACTTTCTTCTGTCATTTTTTTAGAAAAAAAATTAAAAATTATAATTTTTTTTCTAAGCAATTACAAATTATAACTAATTGATAAGCCTAATCCTTACATAGTAATATTATTTGTTCGCTAGTATATGATAAATTGGGACCATGTCACTATTAGCATGCTTAAAAAGATATGATCAGGATACCATAAGTGATGATATGATATTAAATTTGATAAAGTCATTTTTAATCGGCTTATCACAAAAATTACTAGGCCAAAAATTTGAGGGAACTAGGCTGAGGTCTAGTGTTTGGGACGTGTTGAAAGACTCAACCTTCATTCCTCCTATAAGCAAAGAAACAAACTTAGATATAGGGTCCTCCAATTAAGAAAATTTCTCCGACGTGTTTGTTAGTCGCTATTTTTCTATATATTTTGTTCACTAGTTCAATTATTAGTGAGAGAGCATGAGAAAAAGTATGTGTACATTTTCTGCTCCTTTATTCCTCTATATATCCTTCATTTTTCCTGTCTGGGCCTCGACCTCGTATCTTTATCCTCTATTTTCCTTTCTTTTCTTTTACGATGATTTCTCTTCATCCCGCACCTCATTTTTTAAGCGAGATCCACTTTTCCCTTCTTTCTCTCTATTAGTTCTCTAGAGGGCGGTTTTTGTTTGCTCATTTGATGGTCATATATTATTCTTTCTAGCATTGTTTTGTTGGGATCAGATGATTAACTCTCCCTTAAGCATCATCTTTTCATGTTTGACCCGATCTTCATTTAAGAGGTTGTCGGTCTTTCCCAAATAGCTAATTTTCAGTCGACAAAAACTTATTTTGTATTAAGATGGGCCTCAACATTTTCTATTCGGCCTAAAACCCGTTTCTTTCTCATTATGCCTCAGTAGTAGTAATCATTTCTCAGGGTCTAAAAATCTATCTCCATCAAAACCAAATAGATGTTTCTCAGAGTGCATTTTTTCCCCTGTTTTTATTTTTTGAGTTTGATATGGGAGAGTAATATTAGACATATGTCATAGATAATCCTATAAACTCATTTTTATTTTCCATCCTTGTTATTTTATATATATTTTTTCTATTTTTTTCTTGACACCCGGATACTTATTTTATATTTTTTAACCATAGCTGCTTTCACATTTTAGAAATATGGTGTACTTTTTTTCAATGTATTTAAGTTTGTACTTGGTACCAAGCCATGTCCATGGACTTTTCCTTACGATTTTATCAACCTAGGTGATTGGTATCACGAGTGTCACCATATATTAATTTTTCTCACTAAAATTTTGTATTTTTATAACATATTTTTATATGATACATGTATCATGAGTGATACACGTCGAAAAATGTTACTGGCCCATCTAAAGTATGTTTTGGTTTATGCACCCTAGCTACTCGATTGTCTAAACGAGACAATATGTCTTCTACCTGTCTTAATATATTGTACAATACATATCAGTTTGGCTACAAGGACTTAGATTGAAAACAAACACGATGAATTGTCCAATTGGACTCATTCCAACTCAATCGACGATTTTGAATAAAAAAAACTTAAGAAATATATTTTTCTTCGAATGAATTTTATTGAGATTTGACTGACAAAATATTATACATAGTCAAAACTATGGTGCTTTCGGTTACCATTAAAAAAAAGACATGGGATTTGGGAACTGCACTAAAATAACACATGTTTCCGTCATGACTCGTGGGTTTTGAAGGTTTAAAATGTCAATTGGACAAATAAAATACGCCAAATATATAATAAAACAACAAAAGCGAGAAAGCTGTCAACCGCTGCGTGGATAAGGATAAAGGAAGGTACTAGGCAAGGCAAGCGCTGAAAACGACCAAATAACTTTACTGCCACGCTTAGTTCGTGTGGGTCGCAATTCACACGGCGATTAGATTTCCAAATTTTTGCGTTTAAATTGTATGATATAATTTAGAAATATTGACATATAAGGTTATTATAACGTTTTAAATTTTTTATATAGATAATATTAAATAATATAAATATATTTTTTAAAATTAAATTACAAAAAAATCTGATCCAAATTGACGGTGAATCTAATCATAAGTTGTGTTTTTAAAAATTTTACATAAATAATATTATAAATGATGTACATCAGGTTGTTGTATTTATCTTTTTTTTTTCAAATTCTATTATATAATTTTGAAAATGATAAAGAATATAATAAGGATTAACTATTAAAATAAATAAAATGTGTGGATTCGAGAAGGCAGTTACGAGTAGGGCTGTTCATTGGCCGGTCCGGCCGGCCAAACCGGCCATTTTGTGAAGTATGTATACTGGACCGGACCGATCGTTCTATCGGTCCGGTCCCCGGTTTCATTAGTCCGGTCTAGGCCGGTTTGGGTCATGCCATTTTGAGCCGATTTTGGGTTGGACCATGTCATTTTGGGGCGATTACCGGTTTGGACATGTTTGGAGAGGTATACTCCGGTCCAATTTCGGTTTTTCACGTGGGTAACCCAGAACCGGACAGGAGTATACCGGTCTCGGTCTGGTTTGTCCAAAACAGGTCCGATTCTAGTTGAATTTTACCAAAATTGGTCCAATTTCAGTCCGAATTGACCGATCTTACCGGTTTAGTGGACAACCTTAGTTACGAGCGTGATTGTGTGTCTTCTAGAGTCAAATATGATTGTTTAACGTGGCAACCCAATCAGGTTTGGCTACGATGTGGTTGCCGATTCAGATCCTAACTTCCCGATGTATATACTAACCACGTCATCCATGAGATATTTATGCCCTCGGGTTTATTCTGGACACGTGTAGAACGAGATACGCGAGGCGACCTACAAAAGTCGCAACGGGTGACCCAATCAAGAGTCCTTGTAAGCATTGTAATGACTATTCTGTCCTCCGTGTTATGTTCTCTGACGTGGCGTCCTCGGACTGGCTCAAATGATTTCATAGAATGGTCGCCCCACGACTAAAATATTTTTTATATGTCTGGTCTGACCTTAGAAGCATATGATTGGTCAATGGAGTAGAAAAAAAGATAGGGGTCTAAGTTAGTGGACCCCACCAACTAATGTCTTAATTAGATGATTTCTTTGGTTTGAGCGGTTTGTTCACGTGGGAATGAAAATCCGAGTGTAGCTGGTCTTAGCAAGAGGTCAACGTGTGGACGGTTGAGATCAGCCATGAGGTTTGGTCAAAATGTCGTGGACTAGATGGTCCATACGGTAGGTGTTACGTGTACATCCTAACCAGCAAAGAAAGATATCCATTAGGTTCCTTGTTTTTTTATTTGTTTTTTTTAAATTAAATATAGGGGGCGTTTGTTTGTGGAAATTTCGGGGAATATTCTCGAAATTTTGGGAATCTTTACTTTATTGAGATTTATTGGGGTTTGTAAAAAGTAGAGTGTATGTGTGTAAAAGTTAAAAATTTTGGAATATGTTTGTTTTGTTGGAAATTTCGAACCCCAAAATTTTAGGGAAACAAACACCCCATAATCTCTTCCCTTCTTATACGGCAATATATAAATATACATAACGCGGAATTCTAGAAATTGACGTAAAAATTTGAAGATACGAAAATTACGCCTCTATTTAACACGATCCTGCCCAACAAATTATCTGAACTATTGATTTCTTATGTCGTTTTTCCCACCTTAAATCTTATCCGTTCAAACCTGATAATATGAGTTGTTCGTGATACACTGTGTCTATCGTTTGGGTTTTTATGCTTTAAATTGATCGTCCATATATATATTTTGGAGGGCCAAAATACACATTTTATTTCACCCCTACATATATAATTTGTATATCATGATCATTTGGATGCCTTACAAGAATTCCACGATGAAAGTTCTGAAATTAGTCCTCAGTATTTAACATGGATGCTTTTATTTTTCAAGGTAAGGAGGTATAATTCGCGAAAAATTTTATGCACTGAGTTCGAATAGGTCTAACACAGCTTAATCGCACTGGAATGCTTAAAGTCGTGGTGAATCCTGAACCCGTGTAGTAACACCTCACAACACGCATTATTTAAGTCGCAAGTTTTATTGTAGTGAAGAGTAAAGATCGACCAGCTAACCAATGATACCCCTGACCAACTCATCCACGCCTTGAGAGTTGAATAATTAAATTTCGTTGCATCAATATTTTCACTAAGATGAAGATGTTACATAAAGACCATTAAAAATATTTTAAGTATGATCAAAATTGAGAGAAATTACTAAATGTCAAATATAGTTCTTCATATTTTGAGAATTGTATCTTAAATTTAGATCTCTATAAGACCCTAATCGTCTTCTTCCGTTTCAACCTTCAGAAAAAAGGAACCAAAATTACGAAAGTTTTATAGAGAGAGAGAGAGAGTGGAAACAATAATTATAGAAAGAAAACAAAAAGGAATGAATTGGTTTCTACACCAGCACCAGCAATTCCTTATTCTATTATATCTATATATCCTTCAAGAGTATGCACAACATTAAGTTATAATTAAAACCGAACGACCAATCAAGACCGACCCTAGACAATATAATAATATTCTACCACTAATTATACTTTACATGCAACATGCAACTTTACCATAAGCAGGAGCATTTGGGATTAAAATATTTAAAGCAAAGGTTTAATAATTGAATTACAATTCAATAGTGGAAAAAACCAGTCTCTTTTGGTGTGTGAAACCAGAAGGATCTGGGCTAAAGAACATCTCTCCTCACTTACCCTGTCCAGAAGAAAGGCCTAGTGGGTTTGGTAGAGGTTTTCTTCAAAAACTTTGTTCACCAATTTCTGTCCATGTGAATTGAACCTTTTACTTTTCCTTTTGTTATTTTTGACCCACAGCCTCGTTGAAAGAGATCAGAGCATGCTGGGGGAGGCGGCAGTACTGATGCGTTTCTCAGCAGCCAATTGGTCCAAATTTTCCTTTTTCTTGTCCATACCTTCTAAAATGGTCCGGAACATAAGTCCAAATCGTGCTGAGTCATACTCATGATAATTAATGGTGGACAAAGTCGTCTAATCATTTCATTATTCTTAATGTGATCGGGCTTTTTCTTATAATTGTTCGACTAAATTACCCTTTATCATTGCCTTCTCTTTCGGGTAAACCTCCTTGTCCCGCATGCATTGATACAAAGGCATGTCTATCCAATAGCGCGGCTTATTTCAGGCAAATTTCGAATGGGGTTAGTTTTTTGGTTTTCTAAAGAATCATGTCTAAAAGATTGAATGATTCAATTTTATTTATTATTTGAAAAAAATCGCTTTACGCTCCTAAATTACGAGATCAATGTTAATTTGAGAATCTGAATTACTAAGTTAGTTAATATATGTCATAATTTTGACGATTTGATCTTATTTGTAGACGCAGATTGATGAAAATTTGTAGGTCAAGCGTTCAAAACTTAATAGTTCAAATTATTAATGTGACATTAACTCCATAATTCAGGGTGTAAAATGAAAATTTTCCTTTATTATTTTGAGTATTTTTTTTAAATACGTATAGAAAAAGAAAAGCTACCGATAACATGATTTTCGTTTGTGTTTCTCATCTTGCATTAGAGAATTACTCTCTTTAATTTTATCTATAATAATCCCTCGACAAGAGTGTCAAATGAGTCATAGCCTGTCGGCTGGTCTTCAAAGAAATGTTAAAATGCCTTCCTATATGCCTCTCAACCCAACACAAAAAAATGACTGAAAGAAAAAAATGTAATATATATATATATATATATATCATGCTTACAATGTGTTTCTTGCCTTTAAATTCTGTGCTATTGTTTAGTGAATATACAGATTACCTACCCTAAAAATCTATATATGATGCGTGACAACACTATCCTCGATAATATAAATCTAAACTTTACCTTATTTAGAGACTAATAAAGTCTTATCACATTCTAGAAGATGACGATTCTTGCTAAAGTCCACTATCAAAAGTAAAACCCAACCCTACCACTATAAGATCCAGGCGAGGGTCTATACTAAAGGAGGCACTAGATGAAAATTTCTCACTTTTTTCTCAAAATTATTTTTGTTTTTTCCATAGGTTTTTCTTTTTCTAAGGTTGTAATTTCTATGTAGGTAATTACCTACAAATTGGTTCTGGGTTCATATATTTCAAAACTCCTTTCAATTAGTTGAAAGCTAGCTAGTATTAGCATGTCCTTAATTGCCCATTTTTTCTTTGAATTTCCTTCTTAATTTCTTTCTTTCTATATATTAATTATCATAAACCCATAAAGCTGTGTCGTATCAGAGTCTAATTAATTACCATGCATTCGAAAGATCCTCCCAAGCTAGCCTAGCTAACAGGATGTTACTGAATATCTGACAGGATGGTTTCTTCTGTTTGGTTGTCAAGAAAGTTAATTAGGGTCTTCACAGAAATGTAGCATATATATATATATATATATATATAATGTATTTCATCTGACGTACGTAGGACCAGATGATGAGTAAAATAAGAACCGGCTATATGGATTCCATGGTCTGTGTTCTTCGCCCTTTCTATTCTTCTGGAAGCAGATTGAAGAGCCTCTCAAGATATTTCTTTCAAATGACTATATATAATAGCACTAGCCTATAGTATCAACGCAGAGCGTGTGCACAGCACAATCTTTGATGATCATTTCCCCATATTTAGCCGGAAATAGTTAAAATTGATTGATGGTAACTGATATCCGATCGAAAGCCCATGCATGATCCTTGCTGACATTAATATATATTATCAAAACCTACTTTAATTAAGATCCAGGGCGGATGTATCCTAAACGTGGCCCAATGAAATCTTTATGCTAATTTTTTAATTTCTAGACTGGTAAAAAATAGAAAGATTAAAGGAAGAAGCTTTCTTGTTCCTTGAATGTTCTGTTGTTTTGTGTTCTTAATTAATTAAATGCGTGCGTAAACTACAAGTTATTCGCGTCGTACGTTTACATTCCTTTCATATGGGCAAGTTTAGATTAATCCTATTTCTCGATTATATCCACCCATTCTTCCTTCGAATTTCTTCATTATATATATATTTTTGTATTCCAAGCGCGCATGCACTTCAAAAACGCAACGTGTAAGTTGCTCTTGCAGCCAGCTGGCCCTCTAAGAAGTAGGACAGCGCATTTCGATAATGTCTAATCTGATGAATAAATTATTTGATAAATTGTTAAGATGAAAGTAATTTTAGGTTAATCTTGTGGGTTGATATATCTTTTCTGCAGCCTTTATAGGGAACATTAGCCGCCTGACACGGGCTCAAAATGCATGCATATGCGTGGATCTCAAAACTAATTAGAGCCATATATTAATATATAGGTCTTGCTTGGATTGGCTTGAGATTATTTTTAATTTGTCAGCATATTTTTGCGTGCTTCCTTTTGATTGTGAAATTTGTCAGCATATTTTTGTGTAATTAAAATTTTATGGTAAAATTTTAGTAGTCGTGGAAAAGTGAGGAAAGAATAAAAAGTAAAAAAAATTAGTAAAAAAGTAAAAAAAATTGATAAAAAGTGAAAAAAATTAGTAAAAAAGTAAAAAAAGTTAGAAAAAAAGTAAGGAGAGAAAATAAGAATGTAATGATGTGAAAAAGTTTGAAAGGAAGGTTTACATTACACCAGGTGTTTTGCTTCTAAAATTTTGGTGTACGAATATTAGTGAAAAAGTGAGGATGTAAATGATTTGATTAAAATTTTTTATATTTATTTTCATAAAAAGACATAATTAGATAGGGATTCAAAATTTTAAGAACCAACATCAGGTAGAGTATAATAAAGTCCATCTCTAATTATTAGTAGCTATTGCTGCATAGAGGAAGTTAGGAATGTACTATGGAAGACTAATTGCATAGAATAAATATTGAATAAAATGAAAAAAAATATTTTTAAAAAAACCATTAAAAAAGGTTAAAAAACAGGCTGATTTATTTTCCCCTGGCTACGGGGTTTTGTACACATGAATTGCATTACTGATTTGCAAGGTTGATACGTTTGTAGCCAAATAACTTCTAATATTGAAGTTCCAAAATTTTATACCAAAATACATAAAACATTGGAACCATTTTGTAGTTGATCATGCCATTTGATCGGTGGAGATGTAATGGGAAGGAAAGTACTGTTGTTAATACACTACACGAAATTTGATTTTTTGGGACGCTAAAAAATCCGTCCTGAAAAATATAAAAGTTTCTATTTTTGGGACGGAAATTATAACCGTCCAAAAAAAACTTTTTGCGACGGTTTTAAAACTTTTTGAGACATAATTGCCCGTTAAAAAAATTAATTATTTAGGATGAAATCTTTCCGTTCCAAAAAAATCTCGTTTTAGCAACAGAAACGTCAGTACTGAAACATACGTTTGAATGGAACACTATACGTTCAAACCCTATACAACATTATATTACAAAACTTTGAACGAGAATTATCTGTTCTAACCCCGAAATGATATCCCGTTCGAAATGATACCAATCGTTCAAACATAAATGAAAATATTGGAACAGTGGAACTTGCATTCGTTCTATATAACTTTCGAATGGGGGATAATCTTTTGGGATGAGGGTGGGCGTTTCGAAAACCCGTCAGACGTTTGAACGGCTTCAAATGCCATTTTTCCAACCACCCCCATAAATGCAAGTCCAATCACCATAAATTTTATATTCTTATATTGTCGTTCGAACGTTTGTTGTAACCCGTTCCAACGATCATGCGACGGTTTAGATATGAATAGTTGGGTAATGAACGGTTTAAGACAAATTTTCCCCTACACATTCGAACGGCCATTCAAATATTATAACACCCGAGCCTCATATTCACATATCACACCATTAACCTATACGTCCCCCTCTCTCTTGAATTCTTTCAAACTCCTCACAATCTCCATTGTCATTTTTCAGTCCGTAGATTGCATCCTTTCTAGTCCTACACACTCCATGAACGTTTTGTAATGCATTTTAACCGATTGAAACATGTTTTTTTTTTTAAAAAAAAATTTGGGTTGATTTTGCGTATTGAATTATGCTTTGAATATGTTAATAAAATTGAAAAATATTATGCATGTTGATGAATGTGGATGTTTGTAGTTAGTTTAAGATTGTTTTGTACTGATTTTGACGTAGAAAAGTATAGTTTTAGGGAGTTGACTCGGCCATGATCATTTCCGAACTACAGTGTTTGAACGGTACTCTTTACCATTTGAATGTTATTCCAAATGTATTTCTAATGTTTCCTGTTAAATGCTTAGTTACATATTTGTTTGAACATATTATTATTTGTTCATAATTAGTTTTCCGTTAGATGTTTATGACTTTCGTTCTAAATTCGTTCGATGCTTCATTCATATCCGTTCGAACGTACAATCGTTCTATGTTGTGTACCGTTCTATCGTTTTTTTTCCTTTTTCAGATTCACTTAAAATGGCAAAAAGATCAAAAGTGTCTTCCTTTTCCTCCACACAACAAATATCACTGACTATAGGAGAGAGGCAAGCTATTATTCATACGCGCACAATAATGGCAGAGAGGCTGATTAACACATACGACTTCTCAGAGTTTCATTTCAAAGGTCTCATGATTGACGAGATATTCAACCATTATCGTTGGGACCACGTGCTCTCTTTGAGGGGCCCACCATACACAAATATGGTCATCGAGTTTTACAGTGCTATGCAGAATGTCGAAACTTACGAAGACGAGTGAGAGGTCTACATCCATGGACGACCGATAAGGATATCCCCCGATGCACTCTCCACTTACTTGAGCATTCCGAGGCAAGTGGGTGCCTATCCTGTTGTAGAGACTGCCACGACTTTATCACCTGAGGAGATCTTTAAACTAATGACTTGAGAGGACCAGTACTTATTACTGTAATCAATTTCGCAGAGCGCCTTGCCCTCTTTTTGGAGGATGATGCCACCTTATAGTATGTCATAACATCTTTCCGAAGCAACATCACACAGAGTGCACAACCAAGCGTGCATAAGTGATGTTGATGCTGACTCATCTCGAGCCGTTCGATCTCCCACTTTAAATATTCCAGACCATGAGGACCGAGGATCAATCAACGAGCAAAGAGAGCCGGCTGTATAGAAACTTGTTGATCCAGCTGATTACGGATGCCAGGATAGATCCACACGTTATGAGCCGACTTTGATACATCTCGGAGCCATCAAAAGTGGGACCTATCGGCGTTCGATGACGCATGGATCGAGCTCATATCGTCCTCTAACTGCACCGAAGTGTTCGAGTGGTACGACCCAGGCGCAGCAAAAGACCCGGGCTTTGCTAGAGATGGAGCGCAACATTTTACATTCAGTGGAGAAGGTCGTCACTCCCATCATTTGCAGTCTGCTGCTATGGAGAAAAGACTCGAGAAGATTGAATCGATGCAGTTGGAGTTGAAGAAGACAAATGATGAGGGCCGGAAAGAGATCATGCATAGGATATCTGAGGTCCAGGGTGACGTGGTGCAGGAGCTGGAGAAGATGACCTTATAGTTTCTTCATAGTATTTTGTCATGTATTTAGGTTTTTTTTTTCAGACATTCGAACAATTATATTTGTACATGTTATATTATTTTGGGTAAAGAAATCTCGTTTTATTTGATAACTAAATTATAATTAGAGAAAATAACATTTTAGTACTTGGGTTTTCACCCCTTTTATTTTTTAGTCCTTGGATTTAATTTTTTCAAATTTTGGTCATTGAACTTTTTTTGTTGTTGACAAAAGAGCCCTTCTGTCAGGGCTACATCTCTTTCCCTAACGGAAGGTGCTGCCACATCAGCATTTTATGATTTGTAGGTTTGATGTGTGACTAAAAGGTTTTTAGATGTCCGACTCTATTGTCTATAGTATTGCTCTCTATTTCTCTTTGTACAATGAAAGATGTTGGTTTGAAAAATGTTGTATTAGGTTTTGTGATTCTCTCGATTGGTTTCTTGTGGATGTTAATATTGTTACAGTAATGCAAATCCATTTTAGGCACAAATATCTTTTTATTTAGATTTGTCGTGGATAATGTAAAACTTCTAATTTTCTTAAAAAAAACGTTTTAATGTGTTTGATAGATCATAATACGTTTGATCGGTGTATACATAATTAGTCTTGTCTGGACCTTTAGCTTTTCCTACGCTGTTATTGGATTATTTTCAAGAAAAGCGATATGAGTAGATTTATAGGTACGTTATTTGAATTTTTCATTGAGTTGACTTTTTTTAATGATTATTTTTATCAATTATTTAAGTATTATATTGATTACAATTTATGATGTAGGAAGATAAGGATGAAGGCAGAGTTGGAAAAAGTTTTGATTCATGTAGAGTTGGATGCAAGCGACGGTGAAGATAGATTATTTTTTTTATTGCGTGTTATATTTGATTGTTTCGAATATCGTGATTTATTATTTAATTGTACATTTTGTTAATTATTTTTTTTATTTCCTAAAAAATATAAATAAGTCGTTTTAACGTTTGTTTTAACATTCGAAATCCAACGTGCCTCCAATACGTTCGAACATTATCGTTTCTGTTCATAAGATGTTTGAACATCAATTTTTACTCCCTGGTCGATATATCGAACGGATTTAACGATATCCGTTAGAACGTCATAAAATGTTCCAACATGTATTTACTTTCCGTCCGAAACCATAAGGGAACGCTTTTGACTTTAACTGTTGTAACATAAAAATAATGGTTACAGAAGTTCCAATTTTTAGAACGGTACCTTAAATATCGAATGTAATTTTTTTAGGGTTGTTCGAACGTTTAGTTGTACTATCGAATGCATTTAAATTTTCCGTCGAAACCTGTTCGAACATTACCGTCAATTATCCGTTCTAAAGAGTTCGAACCGTATGTTGATTTTGGGACAGAATCCTTCCCGTCCCGAAATGACACTTTTTGGGATGGATCACTATTTTTGTCCCAAAAAAACCTTTTGTAATGGGTTTGTTGGGATGATCGTTGCGACGGACGAATTCCGTCCAGAAAAAAACTTTTTGAGATGGATTTCGGATTTTTTGGGACGGAAAAATCCATCACAAAAGGCTAAATTTGTTGCAGTGATACTAAGCTTTATATGATTTGTTGGGTTCCTTCAAACCTTATTTGCATTCTAATTCTATTCACAAATCTGAAACATGAGAAACTGTACAGTGCAAATTCATTAAAAAGAACTACGAAGTTCTACCTAATTTGGGTGGAGAAACTTCGTTGCTACAAATTGGACAAATTTTCTTAATTCCAAGCCATTTGCCGATACACTCTGAATGATATGGATGTTCACAAGGAAGAGCAACCAGGGCTTCACCTTCTTCGTATTCAACTTGACAAATAACACACCGATCAATCATGCTGGTTTTGCCGTCAAGAGGCTGACATTTCCATGGAGTTAAGCAACTAGGAATTTCCTCAATAGACAAGCCTGTCTTCTCTTGTCCTATAGAGTCTCCTAGCGCTAACAGCTCCTCGTAAGATAGCTCATCCAAGTCGAGATACTCGTCTTCATAAAGCTCATCCAACTCGCCTTCTTCCATTTCTTCATCGGTGCCGCTTTCTTCTGCAAGGTCAAGTTCGACATATTGATTATTAGCACCATCATGGTAATTATCTTCAGAAGCTTCACTTGCCTCTTCTTCTTCTTCTCCTTCTTCTTCGCTGCCGCTTCCAGCTGTCCACAACCTTGATGAGGCCATCTCTTGTTCTTGGATTAAAATTGCTAGAGCAAAATCTGAGTGAACCTGTTCAAGCCGGGTGAAGGGGCTTCTCTGGGAAGGCTCTTTGCTCTCCTCTCCGTCCATTATTGAAGAACAAATCGATATCTCGAGCCAGTAGAGTGCAAAACTGGCCAATTGAATGGAATATATGAGGGTAAAAAAGGAGGCGTGACGTGAAAAGATTACTTGGAGAAGAGAAAACTTGCCCGGCAAGCAATGGAAGGACATCTCTCTTCAGTTTTGATATTCCAGATTACTTCATATTCTAATGCTGATTTCTCCACTAGCCAGAACTCTAGCCACAGCCGGGGACGTTTCCGGCTTTCCTCAGGAAGAGGGCGCAGCTTTCAAGAAAAGCATGACATCTCTGCTAAGTTACTACATGCCGTATTCCAAAATTCGAAAGCTTAACGAAAATTTTTAACTTCTCCTTGCCTCACATGTACGCAATCCGGCCCCAATATACCAGTCCAGGCCATGTATAAGGCTGTATGCATAGCAACCACTGGATAAATGCATTGGAAAATATATACCCAACCGGATTCAAGATGATGCTCACTCCTAAAACAATTGCCAAAGACTTAACGATTCTATCGCCATTACTAAAGAATAAACAAAGAATCGTGTATGGCGAAATGAAACTCCTAAAAATACAGGGAGCTCTAATGCTTGAGATGTAGCACTGTGGGTTCATGCGCTTAAGTTTGGATCTTAAATTTCATTGAGATGAATAGGGACATAACGATGAGGATCGTCTCCAATTTGAAATACATTGGTTGAAAGAGTTAAAACACAAATTTGATAGAAATTCTGCCAATTCCTAGATAGTCTAATAAATCTTTTGAAATCCCAACAATCATTTCCAAATTTGATGGATAGGACCTTGCAGAAAAGTGTACTTGAAACAACAAGAACCGCAAAGTAAATACCAGTCCTCGGAGCAGTAGATCGCATTGCAAAACTAGAAATAACTCGTTGAACAGATGCCAGTCCTAAAAAAAAAGCATGTGCTTTCCGGGAGGAAAATAACTCAAGTGCTCACGAACAAAGCCAAAAAAGAAAATTTACAAACAAACTTTCAAAGGGTTACTAGCTTTTGCAACTCGAAAGCACATCTGAATTACCAACATTTCATCAGAATGATAAGAGGTATCGGCTGTCATTCTAATTTGTCAATTACAAGACAGTAGTAAATCCAATATCAACCACCCCATAAAATGGGCAATTAACTGCAAGCTACGTAAATATGAAACAAAGAAAAACAAAAAAAGGGGGTGGAAACCGAAATCTTGAAGGACTAGCTTTCCGACATGCAGCAGGAGGTCAATCCATCCTTCCTTTCAGAATCCTCTCCTGAACTTCAGTTGGTGTTCTGCCAGAAAGGGAACAAACATGTAAAAAAGATACAAAGTACCTCTCGCATAAACGAGATAGTTAAATTACCCTATAAATCTTATTATCCATGATCTTTTACATTGTTAAAAAATTAAAAAATTACAGGTTCGTTTTAATGCTGCAACATGTGGATGCTGGAGTGCTGTCATACATTATACTCTTTTACTTTTCATGCAGCTTATCGGCAGTTAGATAAAGCGTAACCAAACAGTCAACACCACTCTCTCACACTTCTCATCCTCTTTTTCATATCATTAGGATATATGCTGGACATTCCAGGTTATTCAGAGATTGCAGATTTTGGTAGCAAAGCAGAAAAAAGAAAGAAGACTATACACGGATCCTCACACTTCCTAAGATTGTTGAGAAAAAAACAAGACATTTCCAATGCTTTATTTAACATTTTCTACTCTCTTCTATCGCGCTCATTCTCCGTAATTAGCAAGACCAAAATACTAGCAAAAGAAAAACTTCTACTAATGACTGACAGGTACAGGAAGTGGAGTATTACATATGCTATCATAAATAATCTAGCCCTTATTATGGTTTCAGTGGATTATTAGCAGTATCAAGGTTCAACTCAAAATTATTCCAGGAACTTTAAGAGGGGGAAGTAGTAAAGGGCTTACACAACATAAACATGTCCTCCCCATCCACTCAAACAGTCTCGATCAACTGATGATAGCAGTGCTTGGGAGACGGTCTCAAACAATTCCTCCGCTTCCTGAGTACATAAAACAAAGAGCGGTTAAAATCTCTTTCATTGGCATGAAAAAGGCATACATATACATAAAAGAGAAAATGACTAAATTCAGCAACCAGTGCAAAACAATAGTCGGAAAGCACTAAGCCATTCTGAACATGAAGACAGCCCAAATGCATCTATCTGTCTCACTTATCCATTAGTCTACAATGTGATAAAATCATGCTCATATAGGGAGCTCCAAATATGATACAGTATTCCTGCCTCCTAGACTTGTTATTTTGAACACACAAAGTATTCTCCCCATGGAATGTATAGAATTAAAATGACGCAGCAATTCATACAGTACAAATATAAGGGCTGTAAATAGGGCAAGGTAATTTAACATCCCGCCAAACTAGTAAGTCAAGAGTTTAACATTGTGACAAACCATGTCAGGCCTGAACATCGCCTCACAAGCACCATAGAGAGATTCTGATGCAGTGCCAGCAACTACAAAATCTTTAGCTAGTTCCCTGCACGTACACCACACAAGGCACTTGTTCAGAATCTCAGTAAAAAAAGGCTTAGATGAATCTCCACTCAGAAGAGTCTAAAAAAGAAGAATCGAACTACTTGGCTCCAATTGAATCCATCGTGCAAATAAATGGCTTGTCTCCATCTCCCAATCCAGCAATTACTGGCTGACAGAAATACGGACCAAACCTAAACAGCAAAAAAAGAGATCAAATCCATCTTTAGCAAATGTTTGTCTTATAAGATCGTTTGAACAAAAGTAAAAGTAGTCATAAAAGGCTACATTTGCTAATGAATGACTTGGAGAAAATGGATAATAAAACAGATGATTAAAAACTACAAAAATCTAGTGACACCATGAAAGTTACTAGCAACAATCCAGACTAAGATCCATTCAGTAGCAAATTCCATACAACATACAAAAGGGAAGCAAAGGAATTTGTCCTTTCGGTTACGTATTCTATGGTTTAAGAAACAAAAACAGGCACTGTCGTATACAGCACTAGGAACAATAGTTTATATGAGAATGGGCAGTAAACTAATTGGTTCCAAAGGTTCCAGTACAGAAAGACAACATGAATTGGATACTTGGGGCTGCACAAGCACCCTTTACACAGGTAAAGCCACCCCTCATTTCCCGAAGATGTAACGAGTTTGATGAGGATCAATTCCACCCAGGAACTATCCATGATACTAAAACAACACAATGTGTGTGTAAGTTTTTCTAAGGGTAGCACGTTCACACAATCCATTCACTAGTTTTATAGCGCTGCTATTTCTCCCCTTATTCCATTCTTATTGCAAGAGCTTGAAATGTTCTAAAATGTAAGGCACTTTAAAATGTAGCATTTCAAGAGCTACAACATGTGATAGAAAAGGAGTCATCGTATTCTTCAATTTTATACTAGCCTTCCACACGACTCCTGGATCACTATGGCTGACTTTCGTCTCTGTTAGACCAGTCAGTCTCACATTCGAAACAATGATATGTCTAAGGGGAAAAAGAAGAAAACTAAAAAAGACATAGGAATTTGTATACTGCATGGCAGCAGGTTCTAGGCACAGTCCACACATCTATAAACAAGCCTTTGCTGAGCCACGATAACAAAGAGGAAGCCTTTGATGTTTCACAAGGGTGCAATCAGTTAAAAAAGAGGACGACACGGCTACTGGGTCTCTTTTATGATGGTTGTCTCTGCAATAAACCCTAAACAAAGTATTACAAATTGTGTTACGAACAAGGATACGCACATCTAAGTCACCTTAAGCACCCTATTTCCTGTGTATTTAGCACAGGCACTGTACTCCGATTGGGAGCACACAGGGAAAAAGGTTAGAGCTAAAACCCCGCCACCTCCTTCATCCATTCACGTGTAGTCTTTAGCACCTTTTGCATTTATAACATGCTTGTTTCATCAATCTGTTTTTTCTGAAAGGAGCTAAACGGCACAGACAAACCCTATCCTCAGACAGTGACACTTCTTTTACACGAAATGAGCGCCAAACCATGTCCGCAATGCCTTTTTAACAGTACAGGAGAAGATAAAGGTAGTATCACACCCTAAACCTATGCAAATCTAACAAACATATGTATGTTATCTACAGAAGGAAAAATTAAACGACGCTCACAAAAATGTTATCCCCTCCCTTAAGGAAGGTTAGCATACAAAAATACAGCACTTGTTGCGCACATGAACTTATCGTGTAGTTCGAATTCTAGAGCAGTAATGTAAACAAGTAAATTTTATAATAACACAAGCATTTTGATAGATAATATTATTGACAAGCCTATCTTCACCTTTTCTCATAAAGAATAGCAGAGACTAGGCTCGCAAAAGTTTCAGGCTTCATATCTCTCTCCTCACGAAGCTGATACAGCTTGTGCCGGAACACAAGCCTTTGATACCTATACATCAACCGCACATTCTAAGCAAAACAATTACCAAAAAATTGAAGAGCCGGAGAGAGAGAAATCAAATGGAGAGAGAAAAAGACAGAGTCGTACAGAGTCTGAGCGTCGGTGGCTAGGCCGGAGAGACCGAGGAACAGGCGATCATGAATCTTATAGATCCTTTGGAAATCGGTGGCGATGGTCTGGAGCTGAACTCCGAGCCTGCGATCGCTGGCGATGGCGAAGCAGTTCTTGCCCACCATAGCAATCAGAGCAGATCCATTGTACTCAAAAATCTAAGCGACCAAAAAGAACACAAAGTAAGCCGCAGTTGTTGCACATACACGTATCACTTAAATGCTTACTTACAATTGTATTGAAGAGATTAGGGTTTCAGATTGATACAAAGAGAAATTAACAGGGAGAGATAGAGTGACTTACAGACATGATCGGGGGTTCGAGATTGCAAAATGTGTGTGAGTGAGGGAGAGGGAGAGGGCAAAATGAGGTTCGGGGAGAACTTGGCAGAGAAGAAGACTAATGGCTTGGGGTTCACTCCAACTCTCCGAGCTTTACTCGTTATTCTTAATTCGGGTCTGCAAGAAATTTACCGGCTCGGACACGACCCATAGATGGAATTCGATTTGGTTGGGCTTTTTGTGCTGGGCCGGAACGACGTCAATGATTCGAACTCATACATAATTTTGTCTACGAATGACAGTCCATAACTCCATCGTTAATTCAACCATTGAACTACCGTTCTTGAGATTATTTTATTTCTTAATTGTCTAAAATTTATAAGCAATGGGGATGTTTGAGGCCCAAATAATCGAGGTTAATATTAAAAAATATTAATCACATAATTTATTATTATTATAATATTTATTAAAAATCTTTGTTCTTTATTTTTTTATCGATTCTTATAAAATATTTTTACTTTATAATATTTGACAAACCCCAATACCCAAAATTTTCACGCTCAAACATACTTATGTTTCAATCCAACTACTTTGCAGTGGATTTAAATCCTAATTTTCGTTGTAAAAATATTTTATATGGAAATAGATATTTTCCCAAATTATCAATCGTTGAAATATGTTATCAAATGCTTAATTTTTATTTTAAAGTTGGGAAGTTTTATAGATAGGAAATTAATGATCTGATGCTGTCCATTTGACTAGATCGTGGGGTTTTTAAAGTTGACAGCAGCATATATAATAAATTAATATTTCTTTCCTAATTAGTTACAACATAAAAAAATTAAATATTTGCTTTCTTATTAATTCGTTTGCCTAATAATTAATTGCCTCGCTTCGGTTTGTCATAGGCAAACAAACTCTTTCAAATTGTACATATACAATTGGCATCACGTTTGACGTGCTTCACCGGCTGATGCATGAGTCGGTACACGTAATCCAGGAACAAACACTGCTGTTCTCTATTTCCATGTTTGCTCACAAAGATCAAATTCATAATCTAGATATTCCCTTATTGAGAGAGAGAGAGATTCAGTGCTATATACATGAGCGATTCTACCACATGGCTAGAGAGAAAAGAAGATCACTGCTAAAAGCTGCGAAGCGTGCTTGGTGAAGGAAAAAAGTGGATGGACATGGACAACAAGGTTTGGTTTTGCTGGTTTGCAGCGCTATTCATGGCCGCTCTCGGCATCGGACATGCAGGCAATGTAACCTACGACGGAAGATCTTTGATCGTAGATGGGCAACACAGGATTCTCTTCTCTGGTTCAATCCATTATCCTCGTAGCACTCCTGAGGTGTTTTGGCTTCTCTTTCTCCCTCTCTGTTTAATTTTTACCCTTCTGTTGTTATTTCTTCCAAACCAGAAGGAATCATGGGAGTGGAAGAGGGGAAAGCTGGGGCTTTTAAGAATCTCTTCTGCGCTAAGAAAAAAAAACGAACCTCTTCTGTGCTGCAGCCTGCAAGTAAGAATCGGGGCTTCGTCTTCGACATCATATTAGATGTTGAAAATAAATTTTTTTAAGGGAGAATTATCTTAAATTTAATTTATTTATTATTTTGACTGAATATTCCATCTTTCAATTATGATGATATTATCCTGCACCACCTCCCCGAACTAGAATATAATATATTATGATAGCCTGTTTACTCATGATGCAGATGTGGGCATCTTTGATAGCCAAGGCCAGAGAAGGAGGACTAGACGTCATCGACACCTATGTATTTTGGAACCTTCATGAGCCCCAGCTCGGACAGGTCTCTCTCTCTCTCTCTCACGCAAACACAAAAAATGATATGTCGAAGCTAATTAATCATGCCAATTATACGTACGTTATCTCTTTCTAATTTCTATTTCCTTTTTTCGTTTGCAGTTTGATTTCAGTGGAAGAGGTGACATAGTTAGGTTCATTAAGGAAGTTCAAGCACAAGGCCTATATGTGTGTCTTAGGATCGGACCCTTTATTCAGGCTGAATGGACTTACGGGTATAAAATTAGATATATACTTCCTATTTATACTTTCACCAATGACTGCTCATTAATTTACAGTACAATATTTGCTAAGAGCATGCCATGCATGATGCCTGGTGCAGGGGTCTACCAATTTGGTTGCGTGATGTTCCCGACATTGTTTTTCGATCCGATAACCAGCCATTCAAGGTACTCATTGTAGTTTTTATGATCCTTTTAGGATAAATACAAAGTTAATTTATTCTCGTAGTTTTTATAAAAATTAAATTTATTAACTTTAATCTCTAAGTTTTTCCTTTTAGGGATTGATCGATCGATATTGTATGGTTGTGTTTGTTTGCCCCAAATTTCGGGGTCCAAAATTTCCAACAAAACAAACACTTCAAAATTTTTAACTTTTACACATACACTTTAAACTTTTCATAAATTTCAATAAACTTCAACTTCAAAACATTCCCAAAATTTTGGGAATATTCTCCAAAATTTCGGTAAACAAAACACCACCTATATATCAATTTCTTTCTTTTTTATCAGAAATTTGAAATATAAAATACCCCAACTGTTTATATATGGAGCTGCTAGGCCACTATAATACATGACTTTATTGCACTTATAAACTCAAATACATTAAAGACAAGCAAAATCAAAGCAGGGTAGAAGCTCGAATAAGTGAAGCATTGTTCCCCTGGACAATGGCTCCATAAGAATGGAGTACGAGTTTGGCACTGCATGCTAAGGCCACTAACAGTACCAATTCTCATTTTGCCAACGGTATTTATGCAGGATCACATGTCGAGGTTTGTGACGAAGATGGTAAACATGCTGAAAGGGGAAAGGTTATATGCGTCGCAAGGAGGGCCAATTATTCTGTCACAGGTATTATCGATCAATCATCTTCAGATCTATGTACCTTGTTATAATTAAGTCTGCTATATATATATTTGCAGACTAAAATTAGGTTTTATGGGTAGATTGAAAACGAGTACGGAATGGTAGAAGATGCTTTTCACGAGAAAGGTCCGCCTTATGTCCGTTGGGCCGCAAGTATGGCTGTGGGGCTTCAAACTGGTGCACCTTGGGTGATGTGTAAGCAAAAGGATGCTCCTGATCCTGTGGTTAGTTATTAACCCTTCTCACCATTTTCTTAGAGAAAAAAAAAGATGTGAAGTTGCTAATATATATAGACAAACGCTAGCTTTTTCCCAATATATGATTTTTTTTTGTTTCCTAAATGCATGGGTGCTTTTAGCTTCAAGATATGTGACGTTTTTCTTCAGATCAATGCATGCAATGGGAGGAGATGTGGAGAAACATTTGAGGGGCCAAACTCGCCAAATAAGCCAGCAGTATGGACAGAGAATTGGACAAGTTTGTACGTATATATATATATATATTCATTTCTCATTATGTATTGTCTAAAATTATTCATTTCCGCAGCTTTTGCCATCGCAAAATTACATTTTTCGTTACTTCTACCTTATCATCTTTTCCAATTTATAATTCTTTTGGCAATTGCAAAGGCAATTTATTATCAGTTTTCCTTGCGTGTTGAAGTTATCAAGTATACGGTGATGAGCCTCGCATGAGATCAGCAGAAGACATAGCATTCCAAGTTGCACTGTTCATTTCAAAGAAAGGAAGCTTTGTTAATTACTATATGGTATATATGGGTGATTTTTCGTAAAGATCAATCTCAATCAGTATATGGAAATACGCTCCAATGTTTAGATTGAAATCGAGATATTTTCTCTTTCTGCTTTCTATATAGTATCATGGAGGAACCAATTTTGGACGAACATCTGCTGCATATATGCTGACAGGTTATTACGATCAAGCCCCTCTCGATGAATATGGTACGTACATAAACTACGTACAAACTCTATTGTACTATATATATAGATGCATGTTTTCAAAAGTAAAATTTTGAGTACCCGCTTTTTTATCTGAAGTGAAAGTTTAACTTGCTAAGTCGACAATTAGTTCAGGTTTGATTAGGCAACCGACGTGGGGTCATCTTAAGGAATTACATGCTGCTATAAAGTTGTGCTTGAAGCCACTACTTTCTGGAGAAAATACCACCTTTCCTTTGGGTGACGATCAGCTGCAAGAAGTTAGGGCATATTATTATTTATGTGAAATATTCCCGGGTGTTTTTCTCTTGTCACCCATTTGATTTCGAGTAACACAAATTATAATTAAGACCAGTACTAAGGATCAATATTTTTGTCGCATCCAGGCCCATGTCTTTAAAGGAAATTCAGAAGAATATTGTGCCTCCTTTCTTGTAAACAATGACAAGCGAAGGAATGCTACAGTAATTTTTGGGAATTCGTCATATGAATTGCCTCCTGGATCAATTAGTATCCTACCGGACTGCAAGATCGAAGCTTTCAACACCGCAAAGGTTCATATACGACCTGCATTTAGACTCTCGTTATGTAATATTAGATAATTTAGATTGTAACGCGCTACAATTTGCTCATGAATTTCTATCATATATTAATATATATGGGCTGAAGATATGTATTCTTGATTAATACACATTGACGTATATATGAAACAATTTGAAAGAAGTTTCAATTTTCTACTTGAACAGGTAAGCACACAATATGGGACAAGATCAATGAAAGCAGGCCAGAAGTTGGATTCGCCTGATATATGGGAAGAATATAGGGAAGCAATCCCTAACTTTGACGAAACTTCATTCAGAACAAACATGTTAGTGGAGCACATGAGCACGACAAAGGATACATCTGATTATCTTTGGTACATTTTCAGGTAATTAACAACTGAGTTGTTTAAACCAACTAGACTTGAAAGATTGGACTTAGCAAGTACATATGTTTAATGTATGTACGTCCAATGTGGTATATGTAGGTTTCAGCATGGTTTCGGTGACAGTGGGTCTGCACTCATAGTGAACTCTCTCGGACATGTTTTGCATGGTTTTGTGAACGGGAAATTCGTAGGTAATTAGCTTTTAAATTCGTACCTAATGATTCTGTAATTAACATTCTGTTTTCTCCTCCTTTTTAAACCTTATATTAGTTATTGCTTGCTCTGGTTTCTCTCTTCATGATTTAGTGTTCGTTCACTTTACTCGGTGATCTCTGATTAGGATCTGCTCATGGGAAACACGAGGATACAAACTTTTCCCTGGAGACAAATGTTTCTTTAAACAATGGGACCAACTTTGTTTCCTTACTTAGTGTAATGGTTGGATTACCGGTAAGTTTCAGTTTTTATCTCTCATTTTCTTCATGTATTATTTTATGCAATTTATTGGGTCCCTCTAGCTGCAGCATTTATCATGTTTTCCTTCGTATTCAAAACGAAATTAATTAACAAGTCATTTTAATTTGCGGCTTGAAGGATTCCGGACCATTTCTGGAGCGAAGGGTTTCTGGATTACGTCGAGTGAGCATTCAGGACAAAGATGGTCTCAAAGATTTCACCAACTATTCATGGGGATATCAGGTTATTGTCTTAGGATGATCTAACAATATTTGTAATATTCATTTAAAGCTTTCAAATTGCCATGCATGCTTCTAAAACTATAGAGCTATATATATATGTTCTTTAACTAATACCAGAGAAATAATTTCGTGAAGGTCGGGTTGGTAGGAGAGAAATTTCAAATTTACACAGAACCCGGATCAAGCAAGGTTCAATGGAGTAGGCTTGGAAATTCTAATCCTCAACCACTTACATGGTATAAGGTACAAAGTTATGCTAATGCACGCTTTGTTATGCTATCTAATTCTTGCTTAAACTCTAGTACTTTCTTAATTAACTCTCTTACCTTAATTAACTATAATCCATTAACGTTGTGGATATCCCTAGACTCTATTTGATGCACCTCCAGGAAAGGACCCTGTGGCGCTAAACCTTGGTTCCATGGGGAAAGGAGAAGCCTGGGTGAATGGACAAAGTATTGGGCGATACTGGGTCTCATTCCTTACCTATAAAGGGACCCCTTCACAAACATGGTAGGCGCACAAATACTTATAAAGTATTTGTTTTTCGCTTTACCTGATCTAGCAGCTTTTTTGTAGCAGGCCGCAAAACGCTGGTGAAAGTCCTACACAAAGCTTGTTGTTCTGTGTGAACACAGCTTATATTAGAACGATTCGTGGATGTTAAATTAATGAACTAACCTATCCTAATTTTTTAGTTAATTTCTTGCTGTGTTTTAGGTATCACGTACCTCGGTCCTTCCTCAAGCTGAAAGGAAACCTATTGATTCTGTTAGAAGAAGAAGAAACAGGAAACCCACTCAATATTTCCATAGACACTGTTTCAGTAGCAAAAATCTCTCTTGGATGATGCACAATGCGAATGAGAATGGACGATTTTCAACCGTTTGGTTTATGCGTCACAAAGTATCCAATTTTCCACAGAAATTGCGATATATATTGAATTTTGAGAATATTCATGCATTTTGTAGTAAAAATAGGTCACAGGCTGGCCTTATCCGATTTGTTGTTGCTTTCTATTTTAATGTAAATTTTTAATTACTATGTGACTGATCATTATGTCTGTACGTGGGTTGATCAGAATTGCGTGTTTTTTTTTTCAATACAAATACATACCATTAATTATTCATCTCCTGATCACAAACTCGACTCCTTAACCAAAACGAAACAATAAAATATTAAAATGTAGTACGTACGTGCTCAGTCATATACACGGTATATATACTCGGCTTAATTCTTCGAATACCAGAAGCAAAATGTATATATTGAGTCCTTGGAACAAAGGCAAATGGTCGGGTGTTCTTGGGAGAAAATCACTTTGTGCACCTAAACTATGTGGTTATTAATGTCACTTTGGGAGTCTAAATTATTAAGTTTGTCACATTGAGCCATCAAATTATTAAAATTCATTAATGCACGCCTTCAAATAAGATCTTACCTTTAAAATTGTGTCATGTGTTATAAATGGAGCATATAACACGATTTTGACGGTCGAGTCTTTTTTGAGAGTGAACATTGATGAATTTTGATAGTTCGAAGTGTCATTAATTTGATGAATTGATATACGTAGTTCAGATCTCCAAAGTGACATTGATCTCATAGTTCGAAGATGTAAAATAAAATTTTTCCCTTCTCTATAGGTAAGGGTGGAAAAAAATTCTAGCGGAAACCGAAACTCTCAATAATGCTGGAACTGAATTGGATTTTTTCAAAATGTCGGAATATATATGAATTTTTGTTGGATTCGGTGGAAATGTTTGAACCTTGATAAAAAAAACCTTAGGATGACCAACAATTTATTTATTGTTCATATATAAAATTATATTTTAGATGAATGTTTATTTTAATCTTATTATTTCACTTAAAAAAATAAAATAATGTTGCATTAATTGACTGATTTATAATGGGTAGAACACACTCAAAATGTAAAGGTGACCCAAAAAAGCACCAACTCCGAACTCAAAATGCTTAAAAAGAGTATTCGGCTCATATAAAATTTAGTCAAAGAAGGCCCATTATTTTAGAATTGAAATTTTTCAGGGCATTTTCGTTTTGGGAAAATTTTAAGAATTCTAAAAATAGTTTGAATATTTAGGTGATATTTGAGCTTTATTAGGATGCGTGTAAAAGTTGTTGAATTGTATTGATGTGTGAAAAAATGTAATGTTGAGTTATATTATTATGCGTGTAAGAATAATGTTAGGAGTATAAATTTAGAAAGTTTGATTCAAATTCTAAAAATTTTAACCAAACGAACATGCCCACGTGTTTCTGGTTCTAGAATTTTTTATTCCATTCATTTTGGATTTCAGTAATTTTAGAATGAAATTGGAAAAAAGGAGTCCTAGTTAGTACTGGAACCATTTCATTCATTCCAGTATCCACCCTATTTCTCGATTTGCTATACATTAAATCTATAAAATTAGATGTGTGTTTAGTTTTTGTTTATTATTTAATTATATTGTTGTGGGCTGACAATCTACTATTAAAAAGAAAAAAAATTAAAAATTATAATAACCCGATAATTAGTATTGATCTATTAATGTTTGTAGACGGTAGGTTGTTAAGGATAAACACACACATATATATAAAAAGAAGTTGAAAGATAGGTGCGAACTCAATCTACTTAACAATAGAATTGTCAGCTTGGCCGGAAGATGAAATGCTTTCTGAAACTGCGTTAGACCCTAAAATATACCTAGAGGGAGGGTGAATAGGTATTTTTTAAAAAAATCTGTACTTTCTTTCAATCAGAGAAAAATAGCTCAATCAATTTTTCAGTCAATCAACAAGTAAAGATCTGTAAAATAAACAACCTTAGTAGATTTTACAGCACCTAGACTAAACAACAAAAAGATTTGGACAACAAGTACAAAATCTCAGTTATATGGATTTTATAGAAACTCTAATAGACGAATAATCTGTATTTTACAGCAACTATAAAATCAATGTTATATCTATTTTACAGCAGCTTCTAATACCAGAACATAACAGATTTTCCAGCAATGATAAAAATAATACTATAGCTATTTTACAGCAACACAAAGTTCATGACAATATAAATTTCCAAAATTTCAGCAACCTAGATGCTAATGATGCAATCAATTTTCAGCAACGTAGATGCAAATAATGAAATCAATTAGCAACCTAAATGCACAAGATACTAATCAAAATAAAGATCAACACATGCAAACACTATAAGAACAACAAAATCAAACCGACACCAAGATTTTGTTGACGAAGTGAAAATCTCTTAAGGATAACTTCCTCCAAGAGATAAAAACACTCCAGGTGTAGATCACACCAATCTTCTCCACTAAGAACGTCCAGACTTTACAAGATGGTGATCTAAGCAAAAACTCATTCACTTCAAGATCCCTCACTCTTCGAAAAGTCACCCAATCTTCTTTCTTGGGTTGGTGCCCAGCACACATGCGACAACTAGCAACTCCGGTCTTGTTCTTCAATGGAACCAACGAACTCGTCGGCTTTTACACTTCTGAAATCTTCAACAACAACTATTCTTGAGACACCCTCAAAAATCATCAATCTTGGTTATTTAATCTTGTAGAAAACCAAGTAGGAATGAAAAGCTTCTTTAACAGCAATCTCCTACTCTCACAACCTTCCACCAGAGGGAAGAAATCGATCTCTCACAATAAGATAAGAACAGATCGTCTTTTTCACATAAGGAGAGAAAAAACAGAGGATTACGTCTAGAGAGGAATTTTTGGAAGCAAGTGTATTCCACTACAAGAAAAAGGGTCAACCACGACGGTGGCTTCCGTAGAGAAAAATAGTTGAAATCGTCGTAGAAGCACTTTGGCCACAAGAGAGGGTCGAAGGTTGGTCGTGGTTGCGGCGTCCAAACAACTCATCCTCGACAACTCAACTCCTACGTCGGGAAAGGAGGCAACGGCGACCATGAAGTTCGTTGGGAGAGGCTTTGTCAAGCCATCGTCGATGAGCCTCGCTTTTTCAACGAACTGGTCCCCGTTGCTCTATGCCGACGATCTCCATACCGTCAGGAATGCAACAACGATTTCTTTGACTCAACAACGACGGCCTAACCAGAATTGCATTGACGGTTGTTTCCGTTGCCAGTGGCCACTCCCGACTGGGCAATAGTCGCCGAAATTGCTTTCGGTCAAATTTGTGAGCTTTCTCAACAAGAGGATGATTGTGGAGAAATAATTTTGCCCACGGCAATGGTGGTCACAATAGCTTCATATTTATTTTCTTGTTCTTTTTTAAGAACAAGAGCACCACGACTGATGAAAACAATAGTGTACAACAGCTTCCAGCAAAATTACATGCATTACATTAAGCCAGATTTGAAATGGAGTTCTTTAGCAAAATGATAACCCTTTAAACCATAGAAGGTCATATATTGAGAGCACAAATCGAATTAACAGTTATTATGATATAACATTATTGAACCTATTAATCGGAAAAGATACAAATGAAATAACTTGGATTAAATCTTAAGATCAAAGTACAACAGGACAAAATGCATATAGGAGAAGATTACAAAGGGATTATTATGATTACAAGAGAGCAAGAAAAGCTAAAAAGAGCAAACAAGAAGATTACAGAAGGATTATGATTATTTTAAAAGGGAAGACTAAGTAACTGACTTCCCAACTTTTATTAAATTATAAACCCTAAAAACAACAAACAATGGGGAAAACGTTAAGCAAATGCGTTGATTTTTTAACAACACACCTTGCAGACGTAGTGGTCGGCAAGAGAGAGAGGGGAGGGAGAGAGAGAGGCACGGGGTGGGATGGACAAAAAGCTTTCGGGGGGAGGAGACTGGGGAATGGGGGGTCTGTGAAACATGAAGGCCGACAGCGTGGTGGTCGGCAGAAGAGTGAGGGGAGAGAGAGAGGCATGGGGTGGGGGGAATCGGGGGCGGGAGTCCGTGAAACACAATGAAAATAAAAATGGGGGAGGGGATTTTGACAAATTGAAACCGTGGCACTGAACAACCATATAATACATGTAAACATTACCAAATATGTTTTCAAAACACACTGCCTAAACATAAATCTATTAGGCTAAGAAAAACCCTATGAGCCTCAAAACCAATCTCAAAGTCTGTCAATAGTCAAGATATGCATCTGCGTCTCAATTGGCAGGATCAAAACGTTGTAAAGTTTGCACCATCTGGCAAGTACTACCGCACACAATCGCTTCATTTAAAAGAAACAAAAGAGGAAAAAAAAACTCAAAAAGCAAATTCCTGTTAAAATATTGGCTATACCAAAAACTTGTCTCTCCCACGCGCGCCACGCACAAGGCCTCACGCACAGCAACTCGGGGGGGTTTTTGAAAGAAGAAAATCCACCCAAGTAACGTTTTGCCCAGCAGAACCAAACACAAAACAGCAGCTCACAAAGCTCAAAGGCAGCGACGATAGCTCCCCCAAAATTCTCTCTCCCGCTGCCTTGCTTTCTCGCCATTGCACCAATCAAAGACCCCACAAATCTCTCTCTCTCTCTCCCCCCTCTAAATTTCCTTCAACAATGCCAGCTTCCCCTTCCTTCCCTTCAGGTTCTTACCCAAACCTAAATTCTCTCTCTCTCTCATTCCCTCTGTCTATCTCTCTCTCGCTAGTTCTGTTTCCCTCTCTAAAATTCAAACTAATTAAATATTTTGATTTGTTTTGTATATATATATATATATACTTTGATCTTATCTCCGATTTTTTTTGGTTTTATTATTGGAGCTTAGAAACCCGCACGAGATGGAAGAAGCGAAAGAGAGAGCCCCAAATCAACCGGAGACAGAAGCAAGAGGACGAAGACGAAGACGAAGAAGACCCTCCAACCGCCCACGACGACGACGTAGACCCTCAGGAGGACACTGAAGACCCCCAATCCGCTGCTGCTCCGCCTCACCACGAGCGTGAGGTCCTCTCCGACGGTGGCGTCCGTTTCTCTGACTTCCCTCCCGTGGTCAAGCTCTCTGTGAACCGGCCCCACTCCTCGGTGCTGGCCATCGTGGCCGCGGAGCAGGCCAATCAGATCGGAGAGAACAACAACAAGGGCGGGCAGCAGCAGCTCCAGACTCCGCTGCCCTTCTTGGAGAATGTGTCGTACGGGCAGCTCCAGGCTTTATCCTCCGTTTCCCCCGATGCTCCGGTGTTCGATCAAGACCGGGCGGACGGCGGAAATTCAGCCTACATGATCACCCCCCCTCAGATCATGGAAGGCCGTGGCGTTGTCAAGCGGTTCGGGAGTAGGGTTCATGTGGTTCCAATGCATTCAGGTAGAGATACTAATATCACTACCTATTCGTACCTATACCCTCACATAACTTAATATATTCGTACATTTAGATGTACACATGGGTGGCCTAGTTTGAGGAACTCGCACATTTACTGCTGACTCTATTAGCTCTGGCAAGTGAAGTGTTTATGCAACCGAGTGAAGAAGCGAATAGCTTCAATGATATACACAGGCCCTTTGTGGGGTTTAGTGTTCTTACGTAGTGACCACTCGGTACTATCATCCATTCATCCTCGCTCTAAGAAACATTATGAGTTCATTCAAAGGGTCTAGATGCAAGTCATGGGAAGACGTTTGAGGAGATTGTGTTTATGGAACTCTTGTTGACATGATATGGGAATTTCCTAGGTAATGACCACTTATTCTGAGTTAAGTGTTCAAAGTGCAAGCTTGTGTTCCTTTTCAATGGCTTTCAGCCATTACACTGATGATGCCCGCCTTAGTTGAGACTAATGGGACAGTCTCCTAGGCTCTAGTCTAACCGCTTAGCAATTCATGATGGGAATATTCTGGACCCTTGGTATGACGAGAAGTGTCATATGTCTCCCCTGTCGTCGTATTGTCTCCTAGTTTGTCATCGTCTATAAGACCAACAAATAGTTTTGTTTGTTTCTTATCTTTTTCTTCCCCTCTTTCATCCCCCCCTTTCTTCCTGTTGGGTGGGTTGTATTTCAGAGCATCAAGCATGTTTTATGCAGATCTTTCTCTCTATCGCGCTCTCTCTGCTGCATGTGCATGTGTGTGAGTGTGCTATGTATATGACTATGCGTGTGCATGTGGGATAGGGATGTAGATGCTGGCATATTAATGCATGAAGTAAATATTTCTACATTAGCCTTGATTTGTTCTCGCTGTGTTTCTCCTGTGGCCAGATTGGTTTTCACCAGCTACAGTGAATCGACTTGAAAGGCAAGTGGTGCCACATTTCTTCTCTGGGAAATCGCCGGAACACGCCCCTGAGAAATACATGGAATGTAGGAACTACATTGTCGCTAAATACATGGAAAATCCAGGGAAGAGGCTCATGGTCCCTGATTGCCAAGGATTGGTAGTTGGCATTGATAACGAAGATTTAACTCGAATTTTTCGGTTTCTCGATCAATGGGGAATTATCAATTATTGTGCTTCGGCACCAACTCATGAGCCATGGAATGGTGAATCTTACTTAAAGGAGGATCCAAATGGTGAGATCCATGTGCCATCGGCTGCTCTAAAGTCCATTGACAGCTTAATAAAATTTGACAGGCCCAAATGTAGGCTGAAAGCGGCTGATGTTTATTCATCGTTGTCATTTCATGATGCCGATGCCTCTGATCTGGACAACAGAATCCGAGAGCATCTGTCTGAAAATCACTGTTACTATTGTTCTCGGTCTCTTCCCACCGTGTACTATCAGTCACAGAAGGAGGTACAACACACTTCTGTATCAGCATTTTTTGTTGATTACTCTTCATTTTATTGCTATTGTGGTTTTTCTGGTTGATGTTCTTTTACCTAGGTGCTCTTTCTGCAGAATCGTGAGCCTATATTTTGCAGCAATATGTGAACTTGAAGAAGAAAAATAATGCTTCTCTCTAACATTGTATAGAATCGGGTTTATAGTTCTTTGACTGTGAATTAGAATGTTATCAAAACACTTTTTTTACCGTTTTAATATCTGTGTGGTTTTCCTGATCCCAACGTTCAGTTCAAGTTAGCTTGAGCTTGGCCATACTTATATGGACCTTTGTTGAACTTTTTCATGAACTTATGGTGTCACTTGGTGATGCCCATAGGTTGGCTCAAATTGTTGACATATTGATTCGCGAACTATTCTTTAATTATTTGTAGGATTAAAGTAATATAGGGCGTGTTTGAGTGTTAACATTTTAGGGTATTGTATTTGGTGAAAAAGTGAAGAGGGATATTTTTAATATTTATTATAGTGAAAAGTAATGATGTGATGGGGAGAGAGATTAGATTGTAATTTTTTATTGTGTTAAAATTTTAGGAAGTGTAAAATTTTACACTTCAAACGCACCCTAGTAAAATGATAGTAGAGAAATAGTAAACAACTACACATGTTGCATTTCTTCAATAATAGAAGAAATACCTGGTACTAAGTATTGCTACCCAAATCAGTGTTCACCTATTATACTTTCCAGATTCTTCCAAGTTTACAAATGAAACCTAGCCACACCTGCCTTCCAATTATGTTTTCATTTTTCTTTTAGGTTAAAGCATTGTCTTCGTCTTTAAGGTAGAAAACACCTAACAATTAATTCATGCTTGCCTTCACCTGTGTGTGTGTGTGAGAGAGAGAGAGCATTAAAATACACATATTCTCTATAATTAATTTTATGGGCCTGTTGGAGGTATCCCATGTGAGGCTAGGCACACATCAATCCAAAAGATTGAGGCTTAAGAAATGCGTAGAAACTTTGAAAGCATACGTGACAAATCAGTAAAAAGTGTGCAATATTTCAAAAAGCTTTGGTAGTGGGCTTTATGCTGAATGAGACATCTTCTTGATATGGAGCAGCTTAGCCCATTAGCACCCATCACTTATGCCTTTGAGAACCTGATTACATATGGATGTTGACAGGAATTATCATTTTTTGCTCCAGTTATTAACTTGATTCAACTCTATTGGCTGATTAGCATCTCATGTGGCAGATAGATGCACAACTATGTTCTGATTGCTTCCAAGAGGGGAGGTTTGTTACCGGCCATTGCAGCATAGATTTTATAAGAGTGGATTCAACCAATGATTATGCAGACCCAGATGGGGAAAGTTGGAGTGATCAGGAAACCTTACTTCTACTTGAGGCAATGGAGATCTACAATGAGAATTGGAATGAGATCGCGGAACATGTAGGTACCAAGTCAAAAGCACAATGCATTCTTCATTTTCTCCGTCTACCTATGGAGAATGACCTACTGGAAAACATTGAAGTTCCTGGAATGTCACCCAGGTTGTTAAATGGAGATGACCATGGAAGATCAAAGTGGAATTACAATGGGGATTCAGCAGGTGGTCTTATTTACTAAAGTATTTACTGTTCAAGTGGTGATATTTATCCCTAACATTTTATTCCCCCCCCCCTTCTTTTTTTAGGATCCTGCCATCAAGATACTGATTCTGACAGCCGACTCCCTTTTGCAAATTCAGGGAATCCTGTTATGGCCCTGGTAGGTGACTAATAATTCTATGTTTGCCACGATACCTGCGGAATGAAATTGTTGAACTTTCTGGCATTGGCATTGCTTGCTTCAGTTTTTGGTTCTGTGAACTTCAAAATCAATTATTCTCATAACTATATCCAAAGAATGCATTTGGTTTAGATTTGCCACGGTAAAATGCTTGATAGGAAATTTGGGCAGCAGATTATTGGTTTGAGTTATAAAGGTTTTGCTCCAACAAAGAAGCTTATTAATTTGAAATAACACCTTGAGCCGTACAGTTCAAAACACTGTTTGTGATTGGCTGTAGAAATCAAATTAGGGTTTTTAACTGTGTAATGTCCTATGTATTCTTTAACCATTAGCTTCCTACCTCAACCCATACTCTTTTGGAATTCTGTTGTCCTTGGCTTCTTCCCTTGAATTCATACTGTTTTCTTTAAGGGTAGTTGGTACTCATATCACACAACTCGTTAGAAGGCCATAATTTTGGATGTTTAATTGAATACCTTTTGCAATTATCTGTTGATATTAGCCCTTGAAATGGCGAGATCTATAATTGTGAATACCATCTGTCTTCTTATAATTAAGGGAGTGGCATATATTCCACTTCACTTCGTATCTCATTTTCATGAAATTCTCCTTTAATAACACTGGTGCCTATTGTCCTTGTAGCCCTGATAAATTTTTCCTGCTTGATAAAGTTTTCCTCTCCTTGTCGTTGGATTTTGCCTTGCATCAATTCCATAGTAATATGTATAAAATTGGTCTTCTATTGATTCCATGCACAAATCTTTAGTCCCATTGTGTTATATTCTTTATAGTCAAAAATCCGTTTACGTTTGTGTTGCGTAGGTGTTTGTTTTATATCATTCTTTTCTTACTTCCGAACCTTGGGAATTAGATCTTTTTCCCTTTTATTTTCTTTTTGCTTTAGATTTTTATCCATCAAAGAAAAAACTAGAATCTGAATGCAAGAAAGGACATGGAGAATGAGAGAGACGAGATCTTACTGCAATAAGAGGAAAAACAATTGAGACAAAGTTAAGGTGGTGAATGGTTGATTCGGAAGATATATGCCAGAATATAACCTTTCTTGTTCCTACGAATTTCATTCAGTGGTGGTCATGTCATAAGCAGAAGTTGGGGGCTCTAAGCAGAGTGATAATATCATATTTTCATGCTAAAATATGTGCTTTTTTCATACATATGCTTGCTTTATTTCAACAGATGTAACTGGTGGGAAATTTTTTTTCTAGGTTGCCTTTTTGTCCTCTGCTGTTGGACCAAGAGTTGCTGCGGCATGCGCCCATGCATCCTTGGCAGCATTATCCGAGGACAGTGGCTTATCTACTTCTGGAAGAATTTTACAGGTGGAAGGATCTGGACATGGTAATAGGTTAGTGTAATTCATGCTCAGATTCTTCAACACAACACTATTATTTTCGCCTTGTGCTATTTCGATCCTACGAAACTATGTTTCTCTTCTTGGGATTCCTTCTCATGCGATTATCAGAGACTAGAAGTTTGCTCTTTTGTTTGAGTTTATAGAAACTTTAGGGTGGGATTGTTAACTTCCTAAATTTATGCTTCCAAAGGGAGTTTCATCATTCTGCTATTTTGTGTACCCATTATGCCCCCAGTCCTACTGGTGACAAACTTATGAGGTAGGACAGAAGATTTTTATTACTCTTGACTTTCAAGGAATCCTCTTGAGGCGTTTTCATTGTAATTGTTGCTTCTGCATCAACATTAGCTTATGTATTCTGTACACAATAAAAAGTTTCTTTACACCTATGAAGGATGAATTCAGAGAGCGCGCATGGAAGAGAAAGTGGTCGTCGTGGAGATATTTCAAATTCATTCAAGCAAAAAGGTTAGTGTACTCTGTTTTTCCTGTTTCCAGTTCTTTCTTTTCTGTACTTTGTTTTCATTTTTCCGGTTAGAAACTTAAGTTGGTACTGAAAATTTCCTGTGCAATGAACTTCAGAAGAGAACTCAGGAGTACATGGTTCATGGAGTCAAGATGAGGGACATGTTCCATTATCTACAGAAAAAGTTAAAGCAGCTGCTAAAGCTGGCCTTGCTGCTGCCGCAACAAAGGCAAAACTATTTGCAGATCATGAAGAACGTGAAATTCAGAGGCTTTCTGCAAATATAATAAACCATCAGGTATGGATATTTCTAAATATTCTAGATTTGTAAACTTTGTCTTTCCTTTCTCCCCTACCATTCCTTTATTTTTTTTCCTGTTTAAAGATATGTTAAGTGCAGTAATTAATTGTTAGTACTAGCTGTTACTTGTTAGTCGTTGAAAGTTGAACCTCTTAGGAAAGTTGAACTTCAAAGCAAGCCCAGGGGGGAAGTGCTTTAAGTGTATTTGGCTTGTGTTGGCTGCATGCTTTTGTTCCAAATTGTTTTAAGCTTATTTCAGTCAACGCATCTTGCTTGAAAGATGTGTGTTGGAATTCTATACATGTTGCAGTTTTGTCTATATCTGAGGTATGTCGGTGTAGCATGTCAGGCATGAAAAAAGCTTCAATATACTAGTGTCTCTGCTGCTTACCATTATCAGGACAACTCCATCATCTCTCGTGCATTGTTTGTAACTTCAGCTGGTCATTTATGGGTCCAAAAGAAGCTTGCACTCTACGAGAGGTGTCATGTTTCTCAATTCATTGACTTGCTAGTTTTGTGGAGGATTTAGCTGACCGCAACTGGTCAGATTAAGATTATTTTGAGTCGTGAAGTATTTATGGCACATTTTAATGCTGTTTGACTGTTACTGCATGAATAATCTGAATGGAAACACCACTGTTATTTGTTGTCACTCGGGAGTTACCGTCAGTGTGAACTCCTTTACTATCTCTCCATAATGGGTCTATACGAGTTTTGGAAGTTTACAGTCGTCTTCCTTGTCAAGCTCTCGCTTTTATACCTGTCTGTAGGTGAAAATGCTGTTTGGGTGTACCCCATGAGATTACTTTCACTTATAGTACAATATGCAGCAATAATGTTGCTATAAAAGCTGGATTTTTTATCCCTCTGCTGAAAGTAAATTTAAAAGTTCCCGTTCCCACTTTTCTGTTATGAAATTTGACAGTTGAAAAGATTAGAGCTGAAGCTAAAGCAGTTTGCTGAAGTAGAGACATTTTTGATGAAAGAATGTGAACAAGTGGAAAGGACAAGGCAGAGACTTTCTTCTGAGAGGACCCGTATGATATCAGCTCGATTTGGACCTACTGGGGTCACTTCACCCACGAGTGTACCAGGTGCTGGTCCTTCTACGGTTAACAATAACACCACCAACAATAGGCCACAAATTATGTCAGCTTCACCCTCACAGCCAAGCATTCCAGGATATGGCAACAACCAACCAGTCCATCCGCACAGGCCTTTCATGCCACGGCAGCAAATGTTTGGGTTGGGGCCAAGGCTGCCAATGTCTACAATACAGCAGCCCTCGTCTACTTCAAATGTCATGTTCAGTAGCTGAGGCAATGCACAGCCCACTCTTAATCATCCGATGCTGCGACCAGTATCTGGTACGAACTCTGGTTTAGGTTGAAAAGAGAACTTGATATGAGTTCTTTTAGGATTCAATTCCTTTTGGTGATTCATTTCTCCATTTCAAACGAAGAGGGAAAATTATTATAGACATTAGCCATAAATTTTTATTTGCCTCGCATTTTTCTTGTCCTGATCTACATAGAAGTACAGGGGCAGTTCATGTAGGCTTGTAATTTTACCAAGTTGAAAAATAGAAGTAGATTTTTTAAAGCGAATTCTATGATGAAACTAGCATTCATTTTATATTCCACTTCTGTTTTGCTCGTTCTTCAAACCTTCCCATGCTTTCCTTGTTCTGGCTCCTCCGGACAATATAGAGATTGGATTCTCATAGGCTTCAAGTTCTTGTGGATTTCTTCGTTGTGCAGTCTTATGAATCTAGTCCTGTAGCTGTACAATCAACCTTAACTAGCTTGAAGATCTGAGATTAATTGAGGACACTGGGCTATTACATGTCAAATTTACTTCCAAACACAGTCAAATATCTGTAGTTTCCTATTGTGATCGAAGTGAAGAAAAATAATTGGGGATCGTCAGGAACAGGAACACCTGAGAGTAATTCGGGCAAATAGTATTGAAAGGTGTAAAAGAACGTATATAAATGCTGTGTTGCCACTTTAATGACCCTTTCGTTCGAGTTGTCCTTTCTAGGAATTCCAAGCTTATCAACTAAAATATCCATTTTGGCTCTTTGGTAAACTTAAAAGCCTCCAATATCGTGAAAATATGTTCATGCTAAAGGTAGCTTGGACTGTTTAGCTTGGACTGTTTGGAATATAAATTATATGATCCTATAGAGCCTTATGGGTTAATGTGAAGGCATTATATAGAAAGCAAATTATGCAATTGTGATCATTTAAGTGGAATTGGATTTGATGACCAATTTCTTTTCTTTTTTTCTAAGCGGTTTTATAAGCAATTTCAAAAGAGTTTTTAATACAAGCTTGTTCATTTTTTGTTTCTGTGGGTGCATCTTAAATCGTATTAATGCTTTCTTTTGTCAAGGCAAATTAAAGATCTCCCAAGCATGAGATGATGATAAATCTCTCTCTCTCTCTCTCTCTCTCTCTCTCTCTCTCTCTCTCTCTCTCTCTCTCTATTTGAAGAAACTCTTCCATTCATATATCTTTTCTCCTTTGCAAAATATTCCCCTTTCCCAGTACTTTCTCCTTCTCTCTCCTTGAAGAGCTTCTCCAAGGGATAACTTTCACTTCGTGGCTAAGAAAGCATGAAATCGAGACTACACCGTGAGAGCGAATAGCTACTTGAAAAGTTGCTAATCATTATTTAGCATTAATTGGTATTACATATAAACTTACATCTGAACACAACCATGCGAGTTGCATAGTACGACACAGCTTTAATAGATGAGCTCGAAGCAAACTCCAATTGTACCCAACCGTACAATTTGTTAGCTACTAGCAGTATACCAAGGAACCCATATATAGCTCCTTCTGGAAAGATAGGCTGGAGGTCTCGTTGGTGAACAATTCGATGTTGAAACCCTTTATTCTGGAAAAGGAATATCAGCCAAATCCTCTCTGTAAGGGATTTGATCCAAACTGGCAGATCCATCAGAACAACTTAACCCGTTTTCCATCTTGTTTTGGGCTACTGGGTCATTTTTTATGGGCTTAATGAATGTTACCACTGTGTCTTTTCGAAAGGTTAGGTAGATGATTGCGAGGATGTAGACCGCCATTATGGGGAACACTAATATACCCACGAACACATTTGCAACCTTGGGTAAGTTGTTGTTAATCAGCCAACCTACGAAACCCGTGCTTAGGTAGTAAATGTTTATGCTGACGAGTCCCAGGCCCAGGATCCATGATATCACAATAATCTGCATTCATAATTATTGTTTAGATGCTTAGTAGTGGAGCTGAACAGGACAGAGAAAACAATATCCACAAATACTAAACAATTGTTGATTGAAAGAGAAGGATAAGTTAGCCCAATTACATGGTCAATTGAACTGCCTCTCCTCACTAGAAATGGCTCAAAAAAGAGAATATAGAAGGAAAACAACTCACATATATTGAATTCTTGTGAGGTCCCATCTTGGTGGTACTGCTACTGAATTTAAGAAGAGGGATTAGAGCAAATGGAAGCTCAAACGAAAGTACTATCTGCATGCATGCAAGACAGGTTGTGTTACTATAGAAATGTACTACAAGAATCCTTCAGTTTGACCATTTAAAAATAGAAATATATAGTTTGGGAGGTACAAACCGATGCGATGATGATGAGTTTGCCTGCTCCTGAGGATCCACTGATAATTGAAACAATAAGACTAGGTGTAATGGCAATGCACCTAGTCATCAGGTTCCTAATCCATTTCTTCATCTTAAGGTCCAAGAAACCCTAAAAGAACCACACCATCCTTAAATAAGTTCAGCTATAAGTCAGGTATACTTCAAATATACTAGAGTACTACATATGTAGCTGATATTTGACATATATCAGCATCTTATAATATCTTATATGTATATTTTTTAAGACCTGCATGATGAATTGTCCTGCATAAGTGCCTGTGATGGTGGAGCTTTGCCCTGAGGCTAGTAATGCAATGGCATAAACAGTTGAGCTTGACCGACCCAGCACATTCTATATGTACATAAAACGATAAAGAAAGTTACATGTTAGAGTGTTGTTTATAATATAATATGATTCAATTGAATTTAAACAACTTGCTAACGATTTTGAACCTTGAGAAGGAATGAGGCTGAGTTAAGGTTAATATTATTGCATCTATCTGCATTTTCAGGTGAGATGTTATTGGCTTTGCAAACCGTGCCAGTTACAGAAACAATTGAAAGATTGATCAGAAATGCAATAAACAATGCGAATCCGCTCTCCAGCAGATAGTATCGACATGCGTCCTGTAATATTAAAAGATGAGGCAAATTAATATATATATAGATCAATTTAATTTTGTTTCAAAATTAAGGTAGCTAAAATCAATCAACAAATTTAAGGGAATTCAATTATTTGACAAAACTTTCATACTTTATGTCGTACGTACATACGAGAGGTCCAATTCCAAATTCACCCTCAACGGAAGAGATCCAGTACGAGTTAGAGAAATTAAACGCAAGGTTTGAACTTGTAAACAATAATATTTAAACTAATGTCGTAAATTAATACGAAACTTGTTTAAAGAACCTAAGCTGACATGAATATAAATGTGCGTATGCAACCATTTTTCTACCAAATAATATGCACGCGTACACGCGTATTAAAATCCTCCATTAATTACTTAATTATCGTCTAATTAATATCTTCTCCAGTACTTAATATCAATGAAGGGAGCATTTATAAATCTTTCACTTTTTTAAGAGGAATATATATATTATATATATGCAAGAAAGCTGACTTACATTGATGCCACGGACAGAACTGGGTATTTTTCTAGATAGCACAAGAGCCGAGTGGAGGAAAAGATTGTGCCTAATGATCATAAAGGAATGGACCAAATTAATAAAATCCAGTATATACGCAAAATCATGATATATAGAGTTAAAATGCTGTACTGGTATGAACAAGTATATATATTTATAAGATGCACAAATTAATTACACATTATTTATGCAATAACAATGACTATATTATATATATATTTTTGTAGTTCAGGCGCAGTGTCTGATATATATACATCATATATAAGAGGGATCGTACGGCATGATAAGGGAACCCAAGAGGGCGATGGCATCGCCAGTGGCTCCTTGGCCTTTGAGCTTGGGTATGAACATTCCCTTTAGCACCTCATCAGCTGGAGGCTTTACGAAACTCATTTCCCCAAAGAAACAAGCAGCCATCACGAAGACCAGCACTGCTATCAGCATTTCCAGCTTCCTAATCTGGTCACAGCTCACAATATTTAGAAAGAAAATAGCTAGAACAGAAATTAAATTAAGAAGAAAGAGAGAAAATTTAGCTCTTTGATCATCTCCAAGGAGTAATTTGAAGTTTAATTAGTTGTTTGACAGTGTTTTATAAAATATACACCTTCTCATTTAATACAAATCTGATTATGTTTTGATCACTAATTTGATGGATCCTCTTATAAATCACGATAAAAAAACAAATTAATATCTAAAAACAAATTATCTAATAATTAAAAAAAATATTTATTTTTCATCTAACTGAAGCTGATTAATGATCGAACTTGGTTTGACTTTGCGAAAAGGACTCTTGCTTATTTTATAGTAAGTGCATGTAGCATTCAAGAGAAAGAGTGTAGCATAGAGGCAAAGATACCTTATTCGCATATATATGTTAGGAAGAAAGAGAAAAAGACATGCATAAAGGAGTTGAAAAGAGTCTATAGAAGTGGAAAAAAGGGTATGAATTAGGAGGCCTCGTGCGAAGAAAGGAAAAGAAAAATCAAAAGCAGATTCAATGATTTTTCAACCGTACTAAGCATAAGTCATAAGAAAGAAGATTATGGATTTCATAAATGGAGCCGTAGTAATTCAGTAATGTTTACATTTCGAAAACTGCTAACTATAGATCAATCACGATTATTATTTCATAGGGTTTATTAATTTTAAGAAAGTCAACTTTAAACGTACGGACCCCGAAAGAAGTGAAGCATTTGGTTAGGTAAATGTATAAAGGAAAAACAGGAAGAAAATAATTAACGAGAAGGCCTCGCCTAGCTCACTAGTGGAGTAGTTTAAAAGACCAACTCATGATGCAGCCATTATGAATATCTGCGTTAAAATATCTGAAAATAAGAAGCCAAATCCACCAAATCCTTCCCAGACCACCCCAACTGTTCCCATCATATACTTGTTAATATCTAGAAAGAACGTACGTAGCTAGCTGATCAGAAAACATATGAAATTCATAATTTCTCAAGTAGTTAATACGGACCAACAAAATATTCTGCACAAAACTAACTTTGTCTGTTAATAGGTGTAATTTCTTGATCACTAATAAATTCTATACCCCGTATCTCTGGAGCCCAAGAAGCAGGAGAGTACTTAAGCCCGTGATAAGAACTCCAGCCCATACTGGGATGTGGAACAGTATATTCAGGGCAAAGGCCGTCCCGATCACTGCAGAAAATAATAAAAAAAATCTGTAAAGGTCAAAGAGATTATCCATGACGTGCTTTTTTCTTGTTTATTTATATTCCGCTTTCATTTTCAGAATGCAAAAGTCGATGACTTTTTCAGAAGAAATCAGAATGATCAAAGCCCGAGCATACGGCAAGGATGCATTTTTCTTCTCTTTTGTTATATTTGTCGTTGTCCAGTTTTCGGTTTCTTTTGACATGATCTTGAAGGAGAAACAAAATATCGAACAATAAAATAAAATGTATGACCTTCGGGTATATCTGCAGCTATGACAGCAACCTCTGCTAGCAGCCACAGGCAATACTTCACATATTTTGGGTACTCGGCCTTGCATAATTCTGAAAGGTGTTTTCCTGGGGATAGATAATCAATCATAATCTCAATCAGCTATTTAACTGTAGAAAAACTCGTGAGGGAGAGAATATTCACTTTCATATTTCTTTTTGGAAATGCATTTGACTGCTTTGCAGTTTACCTGTGCTTACACCAAGATTTGCAGCCAGCGATTGGATTATAAGTGCAAAGATCATTCCAACGAGTACCACCCAGATTAGCTGAAAAATTCCAAATATATAGAGCATACGACCATGAGGATAACACTTTGTACACGAAATTTTACACATTAGTAATAAGCAAAAGAACTTGAAGATTTTATGCTGTCAAATATTTATTAGCGGCTTTCTTGCATGTTTTCCTTTCTTTTTGTTGGCATAAAATTTTGTTTTCCGAGGAACTTGGCCCTTTTTGATATTTAATTTACCTGATATCCGTGATTTGCTCCTGCTTGCAGATCAGTTTCCACTGAGATATATATGAGACCATAAAAAATGATATTAATTTGTGGAATGCAGAGAAAGAGAGAGGGAGGGAGACAGAGAGAAAGACTCACAATTGCCTGGGTCAATATAAGCTAAAGAGACTAGGAATCCAGGGCCTACATATGAGAGAAACTTTCTCCATCCTGGTTTCTGCAACCTCAAAAGAATCAGCAAATTACATAGAGATACTCAAATGATGACCCCTCAGAAATTAAGACTGGAAAGATAGACAGAATGAATGAATAAATTATTTGAGCTCGGCAGGCAGCATGTATTAATTAATGGCCAAAAAGGGAATCATGAGCTTGAGCTTTCTGATGAAGAAAGAGGGACATATGAGAGGGACCTGATGATTAGGATCTTTATCATGATCGAACTGTTTGACATCGCTGCTAATGATATCAGTGGAGGGTGGGATCTCTATCTCCAGGTTAGTTGCTGCTATGCGGTTGCTACCTCCACCCCATAATGATGGAACTATTTCACTTCCTTTCTGCTGTTGCTGCTGCGGGCTTCCCATTTTGTCCCTCTCTGTCTTTTTCTCTCTCTAGCTCTGTCTCTGTGGGCAACTTCAATTGACTCCGGTAATGGAACTGTCAAAGGGAGCTCTTGTATTTATAATGGATTGCATGAACAGCCACGTGCGCTTCAGGCAGTGGCGATTGAGACCGGGGGATCATGACCCCTTATTAACTCCTTTAAAATTGATTTCGTACCCTCAATAATCCATTATATAAATTGTTTAGAGAATTGTAATTTTTTTTTGTCCATTCCCTCATATTAATTACCAGAAACGTACTTCAACGATGAGATCACACATAAAGGTTAAACTCCTTAAAAAAAATTAACATTATTTTTTTTTTCTCGAGAGGAGAATTTTCAACATTTGGTTCCAAAATTTCAGATCATGAGCTTTATACAATATTAATGACGCTAAAAATTATATTTATGACTAAACAACATTAAAAGAATATAACCTGAGTTTTTATTTATTGAATCAACATATATACCATATACAAGGACTTTAATTGCAGTACTGTTATACTAAGCATGCAATATATATATATATTTATATATATATATATATTATTAAGTAGGTTCTTTTTTCATATGTAGGATGCGAAAGTTAAATTTTTCTCGTCTGTAATTAATTGGTTAGCTGATCCCAAGGAATTTGGTAAACTTGGGTAACTGTTGCGTATGGGTTTCCAGTCCAAACGATCGGTAATTTGACCTTCATTTTGTTATAGGAAATACCATATAAAAATTAGACAGAATACAGAGAGAGAGAGAGAGAGGGGGGGGGGGGAGAAAACGACGTTCAAGGTGGTTTAGTCTTAGATGATCAACATCCACACATGAAGAATTATTAGAGTGACTTGTGAATAAACTTATTATTATACGTACGAATTAGGAGACATTAACTAATATTCTGTAGGCGTGCTATCACAAAACGGAACAAGTTGGATTGATGAGGCAATTTACTGGAAAACAACTTGTCATGCTTTTGCAGCCTGCTGGGATTCAGGGCCGCCTACTTGGATTTTTTAGCTATTCATCAGGCTCATCTCGCTGGTGATTTAATTACTTTATATTCCAGGAAGGATAAGCGACGTCCGACTTTAATTAGCTTGAGTAACCAACCACCCAAACCCTTTTCTTCATCTCTTCATGTGTATATTCTATCTGTCCTATGTACGTGAGCAATAATATCTAATCCCAACGTCTTGAATGGTGCAAAGTATTGTGTGACCTCATTTAAAGTTCCAAATTTCATCTGCTTACAGCGTACTCAGTTAATTGGTAACTAATTAATTACTAGCTAACCACTATATATCATATAATTTGCAGTAAAAGCCAGGTGAAAGCAAAATTATGGAGCTGCAGTACCTATATATATATATATATATATCATGCTAATTACTAGATCCGGCCTTAATCTTCGACGAGGCCATTCTTAAGGGCAATCACTTCTGAGTACGAATGTCGTCATTCTTGAGTAGAAAAAAAAAACTCTTGGCGCAATAACTTAAAAGTAGGCGTGTAGTATAAGCTACATGTTTATAGGATCGACATTCCGATTTTCACGGATTGTATTGTAAAAAAACCCATGAACTAATATATATAATTATAATATAGTGGTTGTTTTCAAAGATGCTACAAATTAATTAAGATATATTCTAGAAATTAAGATCCTTATATTCCAAGTGAATAAGTGATGATCAACTCAGTACTATGACGTAATTAATGATCTCAATAAGAATTGGTTTAACACTTGTGAATTTGACAGAAATGTCGACATCCTCTTCTAGTGTTCCCATAAAGAATATTAAGATTGGCAGTACGTACGTAGGGTTTTCAGGTTAAAAAAAGCAGATAACTTATGTTATTCTAATTATTAAGATATTACTTCATTTTATATATACCATCTAATTGAAATATTGTGTTGCGCCTCATCTGGTCTTATTCCCAAGTGAAATCGGATATTTAATGCCTAGAGAAAAGGACAAAAATTCATTATTGGGCTTCTCGCACTTTCAAGGGCCCTGAGCCGGGTTAGGAAATTGACACTTTGTGCGGCTATGTACAAGATATAGAGAGAAAGAAATGTTAGAAGCCACCGAGGTCAACCGAGTAGAGTTGTTGATATATTTAATAATATTGTGTATTCTGTGAAGTCGAGATTAAGTTCTTTGGAGACATTGGACACAAGTCAGACTTTCCCTACGAAGCTAGAGTTTTAGAGTATTCACGGCAACATTTGCGTCTCTGGTTTATGCTATTTATGCCTTGTCTTTTGGTCCCATTCGTACCTGGGCCCAGAGCTTTCTTTGCGTTTTGCTGGGTTTCGTGAGCTCTGTTGCTTCTAGCAACATCTTTGTATTTTTTACCTTTTTTAATGCACTTACCACTTACCCCCCAAAAAAGGACAAAAATCAGATGTTTCTTCTATATCTGTTGACATGATATAAGATGTTCTAGTTAATTTAATTAGAGTCCAAACTTGATTAACAAACACGACGTGGATAATATAAATATATATTAAAAGAAACCGCTAAGAAATTACAGCAGTACGCCACTAGCGTATTTGTCTGCTGTTGGATTTTATCCCACTATGATATAAGATATTCTAATTAAGGTCCTAACCAAACATCTAATTAAACAACATTAGAATAATATATCATTATTTATGGTACGTCTAATTAAACCTAATACACTGACAACAAACAAGAATGAATATTTTAATGGGTGCCGTAATGAAACATGCATACTAATAAAAGGCATGCATCATATGACAAGTAGAGCCGAGCCAATATCATGACCCCCTGCAGCTTAGTCTTCCCACATACATTAACCTAATTGTGACAATCGCTTTCACGAGGTTTCGTATACAGAGTCAGGATCAAATGGCCAGAACTCTAAAAGCCTGTTCGTTTTGATCTTTAGCCAATTGACAAATAAATTATAATCTACACGATCCCCGCGCGTTTTTTGGAACTCTCTTTGATCAGCATTGTAAAGAAGACGCCATGCACAAATAATGTCAAGAGAGAAACAAATTATTATTGGCCCCAAAAAACCCTCCATCATGCATGTCATCAGCCTTCCATATATATATATATACCGTCCATTATGGAGTGAATGGTCCCAATTTGGGTTATCTATTCATTTCGAATGGTGACACGGCTCGGGCCTGCAGAATGACGTGCATGCTGCCAAAACGTACGTGCTCAATTGCGGCTAATTTGTCGAGCTTAATTAGGGTGCGTTTGTGTACCAAAATTTTACCTCCTCTAAAATTTTAACACAATTAAATATTACAATATAATCTCTCTCTCCCCATCAAATCATTACTATTTACTACAAAAAATATAAAAAACTACCTCTCTTCACTTTTTCACTAAACTCAATACCTAAAATTTTAACAACACTAAAATTTTACAACACAAACACAACCTTATAATATCTGCAGACTGAAGGACTAGCATTAAAACTACTATCATAAATTCATGGCCAATTGGGCGGTCCTTATTAACAATTCGAGGGGCCGACGTTATAGAGACATCATCAGCCTGCTCAATTAACGTTCTTATCAGATATATGGTTAACAGTGATGCATGTGTTATATTAAACTTGAACTTTAAAGTCAACGGCAATTAATCTTTTGTTCATTAGCTCTAGCTGTCCATGATGTCATTATATGGGCATATAACTGAGTCAAATCCTGGTAATTAAGGCCTCCATACATGTAATTGTCAACCTGGGCCAAATTTTCGAGTTATGCAGAGAATAAAGCACAAAAAATAAAAAAACTTCCTCAAGGGTTCGAATTCACGAGTCATAATATAGTACTGCCGTCCTAATATTTTTTTTTGATAATTTATTAATGATTTATGGACTGTCCAGATTTGGTTAGTTAACATATTAGGGGTTCAATCACTATATTTTTTTCTATTATTTTTTTCGATAATTTATTCTAGACCGTCCATAAATGTCATTAATATGGCAGCTGAATGTCATGAAACATTTACTAGGACTTATTAAAGATCTTACTATTAGCACTGAATCCTTAGTAGAAATTCCAACCTAAGAAAGAAGAGAAGAATATATCCTTTTTAGAACATGAAATAAAGCTATGATCTTTACTTTTTCACTTCATGAGTTATGTTGTTCTATTTTGCAGGGGCGCCCGCGGGGGTGGGGGTGGGGGTGGGGAGAAGCTCTCAATGTACTAGTAGTACTGAGAGTGAAAGCTATTCGAAAAGTCGCTAATCATTAGATATAAAGCTACTTACCATTAATTCTAGGCTTAAATGCATCTCATGCCCTCGTGGTATATACCCATGTGGTAAACAAAATCATTTTTATATCCTTGAGGTAAAACTCTTTTTCAGTAAATGCCCCTCCGTCCATTTGCCGTTTGAAGACCTAATGGAAAATGCTGATGTGACAAAAATAAACACGTCAGCACCAATCAGATGATGCCACATGTCCTTTGGCCCTGCAAATGCCACGTCACTTGCCCAATCATATGTCATGTCATCAAATTTTTTAATTAAAAAAACGTAAATTGGGGCTAAGCTGATTGAAAAATCTCAATCTCATGGCACCAAGAAGGAGCTCAGGAGATGTTGCGGCCCAAAGTGCAAACTTGTGCGGAAGAGCATAAAGAGAAGACGTGTGGTAAGGGAGAGTTGCTAGGGAATGCAGGCCTCCAAGAGTGAAACAGGGCACTCTCAGAGCAAATTCTCAAGTCACTTGATGGGTATCGATCCTTGAAGAGGAAGCTCAAAGAAGCAAAACAGGAAAAAACTGACATTCTTGCGATAATGGAGGAACTGAGGACGGAAGTCCGAGCTAGCCTTGCCAGAATATGCAGCTTCAGGCAACTGATGGTCTCAGCGGAAGATGCACTGGCTCTGGGAAGACCAAGAGAAGCTCCGGGTCGCCTTTGAAGGGGAGTCTATTGTTGCGATGCTGCGCAAAAAGACAGTCGTGGGTCATATGCAAGACGTCGACGCCGCGTTGGAAGAAATCAAAAGACACTGGATGAGTTCAAGACAGAGGCAGATCCACAGAAGATTCTTGGAGATATTCCCGATGACGTGGTGACTTTCCATGATGTTGTTCGACCTTGATGTTTTTAAGATGTTTTTACTATCTATTTTTAACATACATTTGAATTTCTGTTTTTATTTATCTATTTGAGACTATGTTTATTTGGATTTGGATTTTTATTTACGTATTTGAGACATATTTGTTTATTTGTAGATATGTAGTGACTTTGATTTATCTGTTTGAGACCAGTACTTTCTCCTTCTCTCTCCTTGAAGAGCTTCTCCAAGGGATAACCTTCACTCTTTCACTTAAACATGAAATAGAGACTACACTGTGAGAGCGAATAGCTACTCGAAAAGTTGCTAATCATTATATATATATAAAGTTATTTATCATTAATTGGTACTGCACATAAACTTACAACTAAACACAACCATGCGAGATCAGTTGCATAGTATGACAGCTTTAATTGATGAGCTCGAAGTAAACTCCAAGTACTGAACCATATATATATATATATATATATATATATAAAGTTATTTAGCATTAATTGGTACTACACATAAACTTACAACTGAACACAACCATGCGAGATCAGTTGCATAGTATGACAGCTTTAATATATGAGCTCGAAGTAAACTCCAAGTACTGAACCGTACAATTTATTAGCTACTAGCAGTATACCAAGGAACCCATATATAGCTCCTTCAGAAAAGATACGCTGAAGGTCTAGTTGGTGAACAATTCGATGTTGAAACCCTTTATTCTGGTAAAGGGATATCAGCCAAATCCTCTTTATAAGGAATTCGGTCCAAATTGGTAGATCCATCAGGAAAACTTAGCCCATTTTCCATATTGTTTAGGGCTACTGGGTCATTTTTTTGGGCTGAACGAATGTTACCACTCTGTCTTTTCGAAATATCAGGTAGATGATTGCGAGGATGTAGACCGCCATTATGGGGAACACTAGGATACCCACGAACACATTTGCAACCTTGGGTAATTAGTTGTTGTTAATCAGCCAACGTACGAAACTCGTGCTTAGGCAGTAAATGTTGATGCCGACGATTCCCAGGCTCAGGATCCATGATATCACAATAATCTGCAGTCATAATTGTTTAGATGCTTAGTAGTGGAGCTGAACACGACAGAGAAGAAAACTCACAACTACTGAACACATGTTGACTGAAAGAGAAAGAAAAGTTAGCCCAACATCACAAATCAGTGAGCGCACCAACCCATGGTCAATTGAATTGCCTTTCCTCACTAGAAATGGCTTAGAAAAGAGAAAATAGAAGGAAAACAGTAAAGAAAACAACTCACATAGAATGAATTCTTGTGAGGTCTCATCTTAGTGGCACTGTTACTGAATTTAAGAAGAGAGATTAGAACAAATGGAAGCTCAAACAAGAGTATCATCTGCATGCAAGACAGGTTACGTTACGATAGAATATTGTACAAGAATCCTTCAGTTTGGCCATTTGGAAGTAGAAATATATAGTTTGCGAGTTACAAACCGATGCGATGATGATGAGTCGGCCTGCTCCTGAAGATCCACTGATAATTGAAACTATAAGAATAGGTATAATGGCAATGCACCTAGTGATCAGGTTTCTAATCCATCTCTTCATCTTAATCTATCTGCATTCTCAGTTGAGAGACTATCGACTGTGCAAACACCGGCAGGTAGAGAAATGATTGCAACATTGATTAGAAAAGCGATGAACAATGCGACTCCGTTATCTATCAGGAAGTATCGACATGCGTCCTGTAATATTACACGATGAGGCAAATTAATATATATAGGTCAATTTAATTTTGTTTCAAAATTAAGCTAGCTACAATCAACCAGCAAATTAAGGGAATTTAATTATTTGAGAAAACTTTCATACTTTATGTCGTACATAGGTCCAAATTCAATCTCAACAGGAGAGATCCAGTAGGAGTTAGAGAAATTAAACGCAAGGTTTGAAATAAACAATCATATTTAAACTAATATCTTAAATTAACACAAAACTTGTGTAAAGAACCTAATTAAGCATGAGTATTAAAATCCTCCAATCACTTAATTATCCTCTAAATATCTTCTCCAGTACTTAATATTAATGAAGGGAGCATTTATAAATCTTTCACTTTTTTAAGAGGAATATATATGTGCACGAAAGCTGACTTACACTGACGCCACGGACAGAAGTGGGTATTTTTCTGGATAGCACGAGAGCCGAGTGGAGGAAAAGATTGTGCCTAATGATCATAAAGAAATGGACCAAATTAATAAAATTCAGTATATACGCAAAAATAATATATATATATATATATAGAGAGAGAGAGAGAGAGAGTTATATGCTGTACTGGATTAATGAACAAGTATATATATATATATATATATATATTAATTACACATTATTTATGCAACAATGAGTACTATATTATATATATTTATAGTTCAGGCGCTGTATCTGATAAATATACAACATATATAAGAGGTATCGTACGGCACGACAATCTGACCCAAGAGGGCGATGGCATCGCCTACGGCTCCTTGGCCTTTGAGCTTGGGTATGAACATTCCCTTTAGCACCTCATCAGCTGGAGGCTTTACGTAACTCATTTCCCCAAAGAAACAAGCAGCCATCACGAAGATCAGCACTGCTATCAGCATTTCCAGCTTCCTAATCTGGGCACTCGCAAGATTTCAGAAAGAAAATAATTAACTAGAGCAGAAATTAATAAATTAAGAAGAAAGAAGAGAAAATTTAGCTCTTTGATCATCTCCAAGGAGTAATTTGAAGTTCAGTTGTTTGACAGTATTTTATATATTATACACCTTCTCATTTAATTCAAATCCAATTATGTTTTGATCACTAATTTGATCGATCCTCTTGTAAATCACGATAAAAAACAAATTAATTTCTAACAACAAATTCTCTAATAATTAAAAAGAAAGTAGTTATTTTCATCTAACTGAAGCTTAATGATCGAACTTGAGATATATTCGTGTTGGGTAAAAATGTAGGATTTTAGAGAAGTTATGAATATATAATGTTGAATAGTGTTTTATTGGTGTTTGTGTAAACTGGAGAGAGAAATGATTTGATGTAATTGTTTAATAAAAAAATATTGGAGTTATGTGGAAAAGTAAAGTAAAAATTTGTGTTAAATAAAAAAGTAAATTTTTTTTGGAGATTGTATAAAATGTATTGGTATTTGTGTTTGAATTCTTAAGATGTTCGATAGTAGTTTTGTGAATGTATTTAAATCCTGGAGAAAAGTTAAAAACGAACATAACCTTGGTCTGACTTTGTGAAAATGACTCTTGCTTATTTTATAGTAAGTGCATGTAGCATTCAAGAGAAAGAGTGTAGCATAGAGGCAAAGATACCCTTTCGTATATATATGTTAGGAAGAAAGAGAAAAGGACATGCATAAAGGAGTTGAAAAGAGTCTATAGAAGTGGAAAAAGGGTATGAATTAGGAGGCCTCGTGAGAAGAAAGGAGAAGAAAAATCAAAAGCAGATTCAATGATTTTTCAACCGTACTAAGCATAAGTCATAAGAAAGAAGATTATGGATTTCAAATATGGAGGTAGTTTCAGTAATGTTTACATTTCGAAAACTGCTAACTATAGATCAATCATGATTATTATTTCTTAGGGTTTATAAAGTTTAAGAGTCAACTTTATACGTACGGACCCGAAAGAAGTGAAGCATTTGGTTAGGTAAATGTATAAAGGAAAAACAGGAAGAAAAGAATTAACGAGAAGGCCTAGCCTATAGCTCACTGGTGGAGTAGTTAAAAGACCAACTCATGACGCAGCCATTATGAATATCTGCATTAAAATATCTGAAAATAATAAGCCAAATCCACCAAATCCTTCCCAGACCACCCCAACTGTTCCCATCATATACTTGTTAATATCTAGAAAGAACGTACGTAGCTAGCTGATCAGCAAACACATGAAATTCCTAATTTCTCAAGTGGTTAATGGACCAACAAAATATTCTCCACAAAACTAATTCCTTGATCACTGATAAATTATATACCCCGTATCTCTGCAGGCCAAGAAGTAGGAGAGTGCTTAAGCCCGTGATAAGAACTCCAGCCCATACTGGGATGTGGAACAGTATATTCAGAGCAAAGGCCGTCCCGATCACTGCCAGAAAATAACATAAAAAATCTGTAAAGGTCAAAGAGAATATCTATGACGTTCTTTTTTAGTTGTTTATTTATATTCCGCTTTCATTTTCAGAATGCAGAAGTCGGGGATGTTTTTCAGAAGAAATCACAGAAATCAGAATGATCAAATTAGCCGGAGCACACACGGCAAAGGATGCAATTTTCTTTTCTTTTGTTATCTTTTTTGTCCCGTTTCGGTTTCTTTTTACGTCTTGAAGAAGAACAAGATGGAGAAACAAAATATCGACCAATAAAATAAGGTAAAATGTATGACCTTCGGGTATATCTGCAGATATGACAGCAACCAGCTATTAACTGAAAGGTGTTTGCCTGGGGATAGATAATCAATCATAATCTAAATCAGCTATTAACTGTAGAAAAACTCGTGAGAGAGAGAATATTCACTTTCATATTCTTTTTGGAAATGCATTTGACTGCTTTGCAGTTTACCTGTGCTTACACCAAGATTTGTAGCCAGCGATTGGATTATAAGTGCAAAGATCATTCCAAAGAGTACCACCCAGATTAGCTGAAAAATTCCAAATATATAGAGCATAAGACCATGAGGATAACACTTTGTACACGAAATTTTACACATTAGTAATAAGCAAAAGAACTTGAAGATTTTATGCTGTCAAATATTTATTAGCGGCTTTCTTGCATGTTTTCCTTTCTTTTTGTTGGCATAAAATTTTGTTTTCCGAGGAAGTTGGCCCTTTTTTATATTTAATTTACCTGATAGCCAAGACTTGCTCCTGCTTGCAGATCAGTTGCCACTGAGATATATATGAGACCATAAAAATGATATTAATTTGTGGAATGCAGAGAAAGAGAGGGGGAGGGAGACTCACTACTGCCTGGGTCAATATAAGCTAAAGAGACTAGAAATCCAGGGCCTACATATGAGAGGAACTTTCTCCATCCAGGTTTCTACAACCTCAAAAGAATCAGCAAAGTACATATAGATCATATTCAAATGTTGACCCCAATGAAATTAAGACAGGAAAGCAAGACAGAATGAAGACATCATTTAAGCTCGGCAGGCCGCACGTATTAAATTTTAATGGTGAAAAAGGCCGGAATCGTGAGCTTTCTGATGAAGAAAGAAAGAGGGATATATGAGAGGGACCTGATGAGTAGGATCTTTATCATGATCGAACTGTTTGACGTCGTTGCTAATGATATCGGTGGAGGGTGTGCTCTCTATCTCCACGTTAGTGGCTGCTATGCGGTTGCTACCCGCACCCCATAGTGACTAATGATATCGGTGGAGGGTGTGCTCTCTATCTCCACGTTAGTGGCTGCTATGCGGTTGCTACCCCCACCCCATAGTGACTGAACTACTCCACAGCTTCCTATCTGCTGTTGTTGCTGCGGGCTTCCCATTTTGTCCCTCTCTGTCTTTTTCTCTCTCTAGCTCTCTGTCTCTGTGGCAACTTCAATTGACTGATCCGATCCGGTACCGGAACTGTCAAAGGGAGCTCTTGTATTTATAATGGATTGCATGAACAGCCACGTACGCTAGCTTCAGGCAGTGGCTTTTGAGGGGTTCGGTTATTGTCATGGGCAGGAGTTTGCTGAGCAATTATAAGCAACGGTCAGGATTGATTCTATATAATCCAACGGTTAGTTTCTTGCCACCTCATTTAAAATAAACTGACCCGCGCACGACTCCTTTTTAGACGATACCGACCCATTTCGCAAGCTTGACCCGCGATTTGCCCTTCTCTTCATTCTGATAATATTCATCTTTAGGTGCTGTCTACTGATTTCTTTTTTTTTTCATTTTTTTAATGAATTCGGATGCTTTTTTGGGAGAGTAGAAGTGTAGAAATGTATTACGGTTTTGGCCTCAGAATGAGTTTCTGATTATTCCGGGTTATATTTGGATGTATAAAGTGATAGTTTGATGTGTTGGGTTAGTTCTGGTTGCTTATGAGACCAGTATTGAGTTTTGGTTTCTAGCCACAGAAGAGTACTTTGACCAATGCATCGATGATTGTGAATATTTCATATCTGACTAGTTGGGCATATTCTTGACTACCATCCTTGATTGGGTATTAACTTGTGGGTGTCTATAACAGGTGAAGAGGAAGATAGACCAGTGTACAGTGGGGGAAGTGTTGGGTTGATGGGTTTGATTTCCCAGAGGGTGTATGATGGAGGTTGTCACGTTCTCGGGTATAACTAAGAATAATCCTTCTAAACCGCGTTATGTAGGTGCTCTATTTTCCTTGAGGCTGTTCTTTTTTCTTGCTCTGTTGCAAGCTGGATGAACTATTCCAGAGATGAGAAAAGAAGAGAAGGGCGGGAGGCAAATCGATTTCAGGGGACTGGGTGACGATGAGAAAAGAATAAATGGGTCGGTATCGACTAAAAAGGGGTCGGGCGCGGGTTAGTTTATTTTAAATGAGGTGGCAAGAAACTAACCGTTGGATTATAAAGAATCAATTATGACCGTTGCTTATAATTGCTCAGCATACTCTCGCCTATGACAATAACCGAACCCGGCTTTTGAGACCCGGTGGGGGGAGGTTGTCCGGTTTTTTTTTTTGACGTTTTTCAATCCAAACATTAATTTTTTCACATAAAAAAATTATTTCAATCTTCAACAAAATTTTCTATTTAATTATTGATCACAATTTCGGTGAAAAACAAAACAAAAACAAATTTTTTTTTATGAAAATCTATAAAAACTCTTTTAACAAAAATCTTATTTTCAAACATTATTTTTTACTCTCACATTCTCTAAGAGAATAATTAAAAAAAATCATCTTTCCAAACTTCATTTATATGGACACTACCATTGTCACAAACAACTAGAAAAATATATCTCAAAAAATCGACAAATTCTATATGTTTCATTTGCCTCTTCGAAAGGTCCTATATATATATAAATTCTCTCTCTAACTCTCTTTCTCCATGCTTGAAGATCTATTTGGTTTCTGGGAAATTTTGGAATGTGAATCAAAATTTTGGATCAATGTAGGACAAACAAAATTTGTGAAAAGGCATCTTACAGGGGAGTTTGAGCAGAAATACGAACGTAAGTTTACTTAACTCGATTTTCATCCTTGTGTTATGGAAGTATTAAAATTCCGATTTAAGTGCAAAGTTAGAGCTTGTGTTCTCTGGCACTGATCTCACTCTTCATCGTTCACCTCGTGTGCATCAACCATTGGTGTCACTACAAACAAAGGTATATAGCGGCATTTTTTTTGCAAAACGCCGCTAATGGTATTGTCTTTTGCGGCAGTCGATTGCCGCTATAAACCCCATATAGCAGCATTTTTTACAAAACGCCGCTAACGGTACTGCCTTTAGCGGCGATCACTGACTGCGGCTATAGACCCCCTATAGCAGCGTTTTTTGAAAAAGCGCAGTTAATGGTTTTGCCTTTAGCGGCAGTCTCTATAGCTGCGGTCACTATAAACCCCCTATAGCAGCGTTTTTAAAAAAATACAGCTAACGATTTTGCCTTTAACGACGGTGAGCAACATAACTCTGCAGTTTTGTCCATAAATTGCGTTTTCGTACTACTAGATAAGAATTGCAGGATATTACTAATTAAAAGCTTAGAAACTGTCCTCTTTTTCATACGGGAATATGCGGCATTATTACAATTGAGCCAGGGAGAGAATATTAAAACCAGATTGTTCAAGCGACCTCTTTCTGTTCTTCAGTTTTTTTTTTGTACTAGGTCTTTATGCCCCTGGATCGGATAGACTTTACTTAACTGAAACTCATACTAACTTGGTTGAGAGCGAAACAACAAATCCTAAATATTCAAAACACATATTTCTAATCAAGATTAAGATATGAGAATGATTGATATGTTGATATGATATCAAAATCAGGTCCTGAGTTCGAGACTTAACTTTAAATTCTATCTTAATTTTAATTAAATTTTATATGTGTTGCACTTATTAATTAAGATAAAGTCCAACTAATAAGTGAAGAGCGAGTGTTTTAAAAAATATATATAATTCAATTAATAAAATTAATCTTTTTCTAATCATTTAAACTTTTGATATTTAATTCTTTATAAAAGTATAAGTAACATGTGCTAAGAAGTGCACCAAGCCGCGTAGCAAAACCAACGGGAAAAAAACGAAGCCACGTGGTTGTATCAAAACAACAGTGAACATTAAAGAAATGAGAATCTTTTCATGGGACCAATGACTCGATACAAGTTAGTTCCCCAATAATTTTATTAATCACCAAGCCGCTTATGCAGCCTCGTCGTACAAGGTTCTGTTCACGCTGATTTGATTAGTCTGAAAGATTTCCACTTTAATCGGAGAACCCCTTTTTGACGTCCTCCCCATGCCTGCGAACACAAGATTTTAAAGCAAGAGAGAGAAGGGTGTCGTTTTTCTTACTCTGTGGAGACACAGCTGGTCGAGAGAAGTTCGGTGGTCTTAGAGATGGTTACTAGTGAGTATTCGGTAGAATATATATGTGGATTCTTGCTATTTAACTTCTGGTTTGATTGAGTTGTAGTTATATTTGATGCACAATCGCCTTATTATTGGATGTCTGTATGAAATTTCTGTAAGTAATTACTATTGCTTGAGATTGATATTTAGCAGTGGTTATAACTTTACTATGTCTAGAGTGTCAGTTACAAGTTCAAAATACTAATCCTAATAGCTATTGGTGTTTTCTCTGAATGCATTACTCGAATGTATTCTATAAATTTACTGCTTCCCTAATTCCAATGCTTTCTTTCTCGCATCAGTTTGAACTTGTGATGTAGACATAGTGCTCACACTTGGTTTTCAATATTTTGTAATTGCTTATATTTTGGTTTGTAATGTTATAAACTCTTGAAATATGTTGCTTGCAATTTTGCAAAGCTTAAGTTCCATCTGAACTATATATTAAAGCATAGTTATAAACGTGATATGTTATAAATGTGATCTATTATAAACGTGATCTATTATGCATTTGATATGTTATATTATGCATAACCATTATTTTATATTTATGAATTGTCATAAATGAATAATATTTTTATTTTTTTGTAAAAAATGTTTAAATTGGCCAAAAAATATGGTCCAAAACATTGTCGGAATTCTGCTATCCGCTTCCGCTAAATCCGCTAAAAGTCGGAAGCGGAAACAGACTCTATTTTAGTCATCCGCTAATTAGCGGACTAAATATCAGAATATTAAATTTCGCTTTCGACTAGTCTATTATTCACCCCCTAATTAGCTAGGTGACCTAGGCACGTGTGTGAAAGCTGACTTATAACCAATAAAAACAAGCCGGACTCAGTTGCGTCTTGTAATACATTTCTTTTCTGCGAAGATCATTTACGCGCGCACTGGAGGAGGCTGATCTATAAGGCATGCAATAACTTATAAAAAGTAGGCGTGTAGTATAAGCTACGTGTTTATAGGATCGACATTCCGATTTTCACGGATTGTGTTGTACAAAACCCGTGAACTAATATTATTATATTGTGATTTTTGTCAAAGATGCTAGCTACAAATTAATTAATTAATTAAGAAATATTCTAGAAATTAAGATCCTTATATTCCAAGTGAATAAGTGATGATCAACTCAGTACTATAAAGAATATGATTGCCAGCAAGTAGGGTTTTAAGGTTAAAAAAAAAAACAGATGATCAACTCAGGGTGGGTTTGCTTTGTAAAATTTTAGTGTTGTTAAAATTTTAGGTATTGGGTTTAGTGAAAAAGTAAAGAGAGATGTAATTTTTTATATTTTTTGTAGTGAAAAGTAATGATTTAATGGGGGAGAGAGAGATTATATTGTAATATTTTATTGTGTTAAAATTTTAAAGGGTGTAAAATTTTACAACGCAAACGCAACCTCAGTACTATGACAACTCAGTACTATGACGTAATGATCTCAATACGAAATGGTTTAACACTTGTGAATTTAACAGAAATGTCGACACCCTTTTCTAATACACTGACAACAAACAAGAATCTCACAAGAAGTTTAGGATAAGTGAGGCTAGAAAGAGTACTATAAAATTCATGGCCAATTGGGCGTTCCTTACTAACAATTCGAGGGGACGTTATAGAGACAACATCAGCCTGCTCAAACGGTCTTATCAGACGGTTATAGCTGGATAAGATCATATATTCACGACTATTAAACTTGAACTTTAAAGTCAACGGTTTCATTAGCTCTATATAGCTGTCCATGTCAATATATATATGGGCATATAATTGAGTCAAATCTGATAGCAAATCAGAATTGAGAAAGGAAATTCCGTCACGTTGGCAAAGAAAATTCGAACTCACCAAGGTTCGCCTACGTAAAAGGAACTAGCTCATGAATGAAGGATATTTTTTAAACACTCACGTACCACTCTCTCAAAATATAGTAACATATAACCAATGGCAGAACCAGAATTCAATCGAAAGGGGGTCGAACTCTTAAGGAAAAATGAAAAAAAAAAAATTACTACGTAATGCAAAAAATTATCTTAAAATTAAAATATCAAAAATTAAGGAATAAAAACACTAAAAATATTGAAAAACACGTACCGTAGTATTTATCCTCCAGTGTCTCTTCTTATGACAATCTCCTAAACTGTTCTAGTGCGCTGTAATGCAACAGAACCTCGGTGGCTCTTTTGCCAGCAGTTCTTTGCCATGGATAAAGTTTAGCCATTTTGCCTTAAACTTTGACCTAAATCCTAAATAACCCACAAAAGCTGAGCTTTTTGTTTGCAGTTCCATAGATCATACCATATCTCCAATCCACTGTATCCTAATCATTTAGCAATAGGTGGCAAGATTGGGACGGAAGCAATTATTTTCAAAAGAGCAAGACCAGGCAGCGTTCTGTATTTATACAAAACCCAAGCAGTTATTTTTTAACGAGAGAAAACCTAAGCAGTGATTTTTAATTACCCTTGATTGAATTTTTGGCCAAAACACATCATATAGTAGTAAAGATAGCATGATATTCATCAATTACATATATTCATCCCTTCTATACTTTTTTTTTAAAGAACTCGCATTTGACAATGGTGTCTATAGAAGGTGAAAAGAATAAGCAAAGAGGAGAAATTATTTCAAGTCTCAACTTTATGCTGGTCTTGAGAGGACAGCTTTAGTTCATCCTGCTGGTGTTGGTTGCAGTTCGGAATGAGACCTGGACAGGGACAAACAATCTGATAGAAAGCATATATGGCATATATACTCAGGTTTATTATCAGCTATCTACAAAAATCAACATAGTTCAAAATTGCCGCCCCCCCAAAAAAAATAAAATTAAAATACAACCACCATAAGCAAATGGCTACGCTTCCATAACTGATATTGTCATCTTCTTCCTCATCTTTTGCTATCTACAGGCTCCTGCAGTCATTCATTAACATGACTAGAATGGCTTTAAAACTAGAAACAAGCTAAAGACAATGTGTATAAAAACATAATGCAGTAGTTTCCCACTATAAGCTTCCCTTGGGATTTGATTCAGATTTCAAGGATTGCCACAGAAAGTTGAAAACATATCCAAATGACACATGATGCTAGTATAAACTGAACATCTATCTCCTGCATATTAATCTGCTAAAACATAACCCCAAATACAGTTCAAGGGTATGTTATTTCGGTCTGACTGAGATATGTAGAAAACAGTCAAAATGTTGAATTGGACTCTGTGTGCTGATTATAAATCAAGTACAAGATTTTAGATCACGTACAAGATTGGCTAGAAGACAAAATTATCAAAGCTGCAAATAGACCAAGATCAGTATCCAACATGCCAAGAAGGACAGAAGAAACATGTAAAGGTGCTTGAGCACTTTAGGAAGTTGGAAAAAAGAAATAACCTGCCATACTTTGAGGACCGAAAAAGTCTGTAGCCACCACTCTTTTGCACTGCTCATTTGGAGTGCATTCTTGGCTAGCTTGTTATTACATAAGGGGCCATATACCAAATAGAAAACCCATAGAAATGATCTGCTTCTCTACAACTTGTAAACAAATCTAGACTCAATCTTCAGCTTATTTGACTCCGGAAACTCCAAGTCCCCCCCCCTTTATGATGAATCCAAAAGCATGATAACAAATCATGTGTGAGCCAAATATAAAGAGGAGATAACGTCAGAAAGAATAGAAGAGCTAATGTCATGCAAAAATGATTATCCATCCAAATGCTTCCAAATCAAGGTCCGAGTGGAAAGCTTGAGCAAGACATACAAAGCCGCTTGGTTGATCTTTATGAATAGAAAGAAAATTCTCGTCAGTAATTTACAAGCTAACAGTTTGAAGGTCATTTTTGTTTTAGTTTAATGACAGGTTGACATGTTCTTCTGTACCTCCTCAGTCTTACATTATCCTCTGGTGCAAAGACTGCTTATCTTTTACAAAGATCACGTTCTTAAACAATATCAATGGAGATTCTTGTCATCCTACACACCGGCATTAGATAGACGGAATATCCCTACATTAGCCTGAAAGTAGTGTACTACCATGGAACATTAAGCATATGATGGAGTATTCATCCTCCATCATGCGGGAGTGATGGCAGTGCTATCTTCCTTTTCACTCTTCAACCAATGAGAATTTATGAACTTGACAATATTGTATAATGGACAGATCACCAGTAGGTAAGGCGTTATCACGATTCAGGCATATAAAGGAATTGATGGGCATCAGTGAAAACTAGAGAAAGCTTTCCTCAAACTCAAATAGCAGGACATTAAATTGGAATTTGGATAAACAAAAAGCAAGTCTAAATCGAGACAGATCAAAGATTAGGAAACATAAATTATGTAATGTTATTGAGTAGTTCTTACCCGCAGAATGCTAAAATGTGAACCAAAATTCAACTTCGTTGTATACAAATCTCTACATAGTTGACCTTTAATCAGTTTCTCCGCTTTATCAAACTTCTGCAGAGTTATAATATCCTTTGCGGGTCATTATCGGTTTTACCTTCATTACTTGACTATATCTCCCCATTATACCGTCCTTTATTCTCTTATGCAGTCCATCATCACGCAAGTTATCCTCTCCGATGGAGTGTAACGCATCACAGACTATTTTGTAAGTATGTTCTCTAGGTGTTGAGCCTCCATCAATCAACTCAACAAGAAAATCCCGGGCCTCCAAAACCCTTCCTGCTTCACATAGGGCATGTATAATTGGTGTATACAAACTGGAGGTGGGTATTCCGTGATTCATTGCTTGCATTGTCCTCAACATATCAATCGCATTATCAATCTCATTAACTGCACTATAGTATCTAACAAAAGAACCAAAAGTAACCCGGTTGGGAACACAGCCCCTTTTGTTCATATCTTGAAACAACTCCAAAGCCCTCTCAATCCGGTTGGTTTTGCAACAACCATCAATTAAAGAATTGTAAGTAACAACATCAGGTTCAAACCCCTTAAATAGCATAATGCGAAACAAATGGTTTGCTTCCCACATCCTCTTCCTAATAGCCTTCCGACACCCAGTTTGCAAGCTATACCGACAATACGAACTAATGAATATTGTATAGGTATATGTGTCTGGTGGACACCTGAAACCCGGCAATTCCATCTGCTCCAACAAAAACCTCGCCTTTTTGAAGTTCCCTACTCGACAAAGAGCATAAATAATTGTATTATACGCATAAACATCCGGTCTACAGTGAAGCTGCTTCATCCTAAAGAACGCAGTCAATGCCTCACGGACCAACCCCTCCTCTCCTAGAACTTTTATCAAACAGGTAACAGAAGAAGTCGTCACAAGCCCACCATTCCCTCTTCTTGACATCTCTCTCAAAAATTCCCAAAGAGCTTTCAATCTATTCCCTTTGGCCAACACGCAGGCCATCTCTCTGCAAGTCATCTCAACGTGGACGAACCCAAAATGGGCCTCAACCCAGTAGTAGAACTCCATTGCTTTGTCCAATCCCAACTCGACCTTCTGGGGGTCTCTGTAAGCGGCAGGGCCAAGAACAAGAACATGGCGTCGTAACTTAGTGGATTCTTCTTTGAGGTTCCGTTGTTTCAAAGGTGTGCGATGCCGGAAGCCTCTTTGACGGCCAATGGAGCGAGTGGATTGGAAGAAGACCCTTGGAATGGACCTTAACACTTCGGAAACTGATTCTACAGTCCAAGCAGGTTGGGAGGAGTTTGGATCGGTCGTGGTTGAGGCAGCCAGGCGGGCATCAAAGGGTCGCTTCTGGATTATAGCGGCCAGCACTTGGTTCACCAGGGAAGAGTGATTGCGGTACAGAGGCCTCGATGGGATCATGTTTTGGGAAATAACCATGCCTCTTGTTTTAGCGCCTAACATGATAAGCAAGATGGCGACAACGAATCAACTCCGCCGTAATAACCAAACAATTTCATTTTTTTTTCTAAATAACCAAACAATTTCATTGTATTCATACATTGATATTTTCTAACTTTGGGGGTGCAAAAGCACCAATATATAACTCTTTGTATTATATACTTTCCATATTTTCTTCACCAAATATGTGAAAGGTGACCAAAAAAAATGAGAAATTTAAGACAATATTCTTGGATATAATATCAATTCTTTGTGTGAAATCCATTGTACAACAGCGATAAACATAATAAAATTAAATAATGTGGAGTTTATAATACTCAAAATTTAATATATATATATATATAATTATGTGATAATGGTACTGGGTTTGATCAGATAGTAAGCTTTGTTGTGGCTTTTCCAGGCCCATCTTGCAAGAGGTAAACGGGCCAAAGCCCAATGTTAACCAAAAGAGAAACATTTTTAATTCCTCTTTATTAAAAGAATATTTGAAAGGTCAAAACGACAAATAAAAAGTGTGGATAAAAACTGTCTACCAAAAACTCTTAAAAAAACCTGATCCTTGTATCTCTGCTTGATTCTTAAAGAAACATTTTATTCTGATCCTTGTATTTACTATGTAACATCCCAAGAGGGAAAAAAAAAATCTCTATCAAAACAGTCTAATATATTGAAAAAAAAAGACTCCCGTACAATCAAAGTCCAATAAGTCCTTAAAAAAGCCCGAACCCGGCCCAATCTGTATCGCTCACAGGTCGGGGCGACGACAGGTAGGACGACGAATAGGACGACGTCGACGCTGAGTCACGAAACGGCGAAAGCGATTTCCGGCTTGACACGGACCACCGGGCCAGTGTCTCAAGCTCCGAAGTGCAGTCCGGTTCGGGCTCGGATCCAAGCTTCTGGAGCCTACTCTTTGCTGGTTTGCTCCTTCTCAGAAAAGATGACAGGAAGCACCCGGGCGAGACAACCTCCGGACTAACAAGCCTAGAGGGTCTTCGTTCGAACCTCCAGCTCTCGGACCGGGTCCTGGGGGACGACTGGAAAGAGCGGGTCCGGGATTCAAAGGGTGGCACAAAGTAAGTCACGCCGGACGGAGGGGGCCTAAGCTTTGGTGGCGGCGTGGGATGCGTACGATGATAGTCATGACGAGGTTGTGGCAGCAGTGGCGGTGAGAGTGGTTGTCTCTGCTGCTGTTGTTGGACCTTTGGAACACCTGGTTTGACCTCCCACTTGAATGGTACAGCTCCTGGTTTCCTAAAAGACTCATCAATCGCCATTCTTCAACTAGAAAACACTACCTCGAGCCGTCCTAAGAAGTCTTAATGGATCCTGATGCACTGCCGAGTAACAAGCTGGAACGCTCTCTTCCACTTTCTCATATTCGCACACATGTATATATAGGTGCAGTTCTGAGGATGAGGATGAAGAAAACGAAAGCTGCAGGTCACGGCGAGATTAGAGGCAGGAAGCGAGGGGTTGGTGGGCCAAGAGAGAAGTTGATGGGTCCAGCATGCGGTTGACTACATCAGATTTCTAAAAAGCCGAAGACTTCAATCATGCAGAAGGAGAAGAGGGAACTGACATGATTTGGTGGAAGATTCAAACGCCTTTAGAGGTATGGGAGAGAGGAGATTGAGACGAGAGAACAAAAAAACAAAACAAAAAGAAGTGACCGTAATAGAATAGAGCGGTGGCTTCCACGTATCCTTGACACCATTTGCGAAGTTATATTATTAAATATAAAATCAGACTTGTGATATATGTGAAAATTGGATTAGTTCATAACAAAATCATAAAATTAGTTCATATGATCTCACAAAAATATAAAATTAGTTTGTAGTTGAGGAATTAACGGGAAATAAAAGTGAAATTATAGGGACTAATTTTATTTTTTTATTATCACGTAGACTAATTCGATTTTCGCGTATATGACTGGGACCGATTTTACATTTATCCCTATTTTTTATTTTATTCAATTTTATTTGTATAATTTGTTGCTGATATTTGTTATTGTCTGCTGCTTCAATCGATAAGGCATCAACAAATCTAACTCGGTGCTAATCAGGGGGCATAAATCTTGTCAAGTGGGCCGCAAAGCATAAAATATTGACGACTCCATTGAAATATCATATTTTAGTAGTCAAATTCCTTGTTAAAATACAAGGGAAAATGTGTCGTGATATAAATCGAACATGCATTTTGTTTGCAGTGAACAATTTAAAACTGCAAATTCTTCAACATTTGGTAGCCGTAGGTTTAATTCGAATTAAATTTGGTCTTCGAAATCAAACTCCCTTTGTGCTTTTCTTTGTTTTGAGACCGCAATCTTAGGATGAATGTCTCAATCAAGCTGTGGGCTCAACATATCATTTTCACGTGGAAGGCTGAAAACATTTTGTTGAAGACAAACATGTCAGCATGTTCTGCCTAACACGATTTGCGACAAAAATCGTGAAGAATATCATTTTCCCGATCTACTTGTATATGTAATAAGTTTCAGCGTGCCTCTTTGTTTTCATGTATACACAAAGTTTCAATGCCCTCAAACATCAAGGCTGGTTTTCAACTATGTGTACGCCTGAGAGAGAACATATACTGTGCTCTTGAATAAGTGTTAACTACTGTTCATATCCTGGAACTTCCTCTGAGGGTTTTATGGATCTATCGAGTGGCCAAACAAATTACCATAAGTTTGGCTCATTTTGGAAGATTGGTTTTCCACAACTTGGTAGTTGTAATGCTCTCTCTGCTGATGCAAAATTTGCTCATGGGTTACTAAAAAATGGAACCTCCCTGAAGCCAAGACCCAGACCCTCACCCTAGATACCCCCAGAGAGAGTTATCAACAAAAGATAAGTTGCCTTAAATTCAAATGCTTGTCTCTGCATTATCAGACAACAAACCGCATCCATATCACCGTTCCCAAACTACCTAGGTCTCGTAAGAAAATTCTTGTGGCATGTTACAAAGAGCTCGCATTGTATTGCTGGCTACATCAAGCAGCTGCAGGTACTCATCCGCACTGTCAACAAGACACTGCAGATGCACAAAGTGAAGAAAAAAAATGATAAGCAGCGTGCCAACAAATAGGACGAATAAAAATACCAATTAATCAATTTTGAAACCCATATTGTATTAATGTGTGAATAATCTTATAAGTTCCTGAAAAGTAAATACTAGCCCCTGCAGAATTTTCTTTCTAGAAATGCTAGGATCAATCGATTATAACTGATAATAAGAAACCATAGATCATTCCGGAGAGGAAGCATGGGTTCTATAATGATCAACTACTTTTTAAAAGTATTTTATGCTGCTAAATTATGCTTTGCCTTCAGGCAATCTCAAGTACCCAAAAAGATACGAGAGAATAGTACATGGTCAGTACAATTTCTTGACGGAAAAGACAACGACATTATTTGCAAACCTCATTTCCTTTTTGAACAAAATGATACCAAACTCTCTACTTTTAACCACTTGGAAACTATGACGTTAAAATGAGTAAACCTTATCTGCTTCAGCCAATTTCTTGCAAATTCTGGCCTTCAGCTCATCTGATATGTCGTCTGCCTCAACAACCAACTCAAGCAACTGGAAAAAGCATGTTATTGGTAATATCTTTATCTACCAACTGGAAATAGTAAAAAACTACCAATAGAGGTAAATCATTCTTAGAGACCTGAGAAAGCATTTGAGAGACAGGATATCCTTCTGCAATTACATTATTGACTTCCTTGTTTGCCACATCAAAGTTACCACTTCTGCAAGCTACAAGAAGAGCCTCAACAACCTCCTGTGGTACAACCTAATAACAAAGGTTTTAGGAGTTAGCACACATAATAAAATAAAGCATTTGAGGTTGCATCCGTGAATTTTGCACTTGTATGATTCCTTGATGCCAAAATTATGCAGCCAATACATTATTTATTCATGCACAAGCAAATCACTAATCTGTGACACGAGCATAATGCTCTTTGGCTTGAGAAAGCTACCACACCACTGCATAGGATTTAGATAAAAACTATCCAATAAAAGCCTAAATATTCAAGCCACTCAGGAGCCTTAGAGGAGCGGTGTTTGCATGTAAGTATGTATGTGCTTTTGTGTGTGTATACTTGAAACATATATATAATTCTATCTGTGCAGACAGACAAAGCCCTTGAAGCCTTTATCATAACTTACCCCAGACACACTGATCAGGTCCTTGGAAGAAATGGATGATCCAAATAATCTCGCAGCTGACTGAAATATGCCAAGACAGATTAGAATCTTAGATCATATGACATATATAGCTCCAATTCAGTTTCTGTGGAACAAGTAGGGATCAGGAGAAATAGATGGATGAAGAGGAAGAAAAATTGTGTCTTTTCCAGATCTGCTTTCACTAAAGCAAATAAATGATCAAAGATCACATATTGTTCTCACATTATAACAGTTGTACAAGCCCCAATATACAAGAAAAGACGTGTTTCTTCAAGATCTGATATCATAGCTACCTTCATTTGACTTTTCCTTGTTCACATGTCAATTCAAGATTGCGCACATCTCCACCAAGCCAAAGTTTAAGTCACCCCATTATTAATTGCTACTTAATGGCCAAAGATCCCCAGAAAGCACAAACTAAGGTAGTGTTTGTAAACCAAAATTCATTTTGGTCAAGAAAATAACTATAAAATAATTTCTCCCCCCTCACATCAAATCATCTCTTTCCATTACAATAAACATAAAAAATTCACTCAAATCATCTCTCCCTCCACTTTTTCACCAACTCCCATAAAATTCTATTTTTTTTATTACTTTCTCTCAAAATCCAATAAAACTCTAATCCACCTCAGTTTTTACTACATTCCCGAAATTTGGGTTTGCAAATACCACCTAAATAAATTATGGGAATCTTTGATCATGCTTACATAATTCTTCACACAATTATTTCATTGCAACCTATCCCCCAGAGAAAGTGTAAAGGCACATGCCAGTTTGAACAGCTGTGATAACCAAAAGACCGTAGTCTCTGAAATTCATAACACCTCTGCAAGAGCATCTAAGTTGGTGATTTCCATTAAATGTGGGGAACAGATTGTTACCATGTAAACTTTAGTCACTTTAGAATTTAAGATTCCTCCCAAATTACAATACATATGAGTATCTTGACTGGAAACCCTACAATTTAACCCAACTACATTTTTAACAATGACAATTGATTAATGGAAAGGAAAACCTATGTCAAAGTAAGTAGTAGTCTAATTGATCATCATCAATCAAATAAGGTCATCCAATGTCATCACAGATACGACAACTATGTTGGAAATTGAAGAAGATATTGATAAAAATTGGAAGAAAAAGGGTATTTTGTGATGCCTGATGTATCTGGTGGTGCTTAAAAGACAAACCTAAATCAATGTTTTAATCCAATGGATTCAGAACTAAATATTGAAGGACTCTCACTGGCTGGGACTGCTTCATTGATGAACCAGCAAATATAGAAAAAAAGGCTGGAACAAACCAATCTAGAAATAATAAACCATTTCAGATGTAGTGATAGTGGTCTATATTTTTCTGCTTGGCTTCCATCCAGTTTCAAAAAGAATACTATCCTGAATGAGCGCTGAGACGAAATGATGATATTCACATAAGTGAACACATGCACCAGGAGAAAGAACACTTCTCACCTGTACGTATGTAATAGCCCTCCGAAGATCACCTTGTGATATAGAACTTAAGGTTGAAGAGCCTATAATCATGCATCATATTCATGAAGTTAGAATCTAGACATACTCTGAATTCTCTTCCATAAGACAGTCTAAGGCATTATGTTTACACCTCAGTGTCTAGATTGAGACCTTCTTCTTTGCAAATATGCAATATACGAGTGCTCATTATTTCTTCTGAAAGTGGCTTGAACCTGAACTTTGCACACCTTGAAGCAAGTGGCTCTATGATCCTACAAAAAATACAACCATCTACATCATAGAGTCCATGCTTACCATTCTATTCATCCAGATATTAATGTGCTATGAAAAAGAACAGATCCTCAATGATAGCAGCAAAAACAACTGGCGGGTTTATATTTAACATTATATACACTGATTAAACAAATCGGAAACAATAAGATATGTGATTACAGAGAACAGTCTTAAAATTACTTCTAAACCCTTGATGAAGCACAGTTACATGAACCGAAACTCAAATACAACTAAAGATTGCGTTTGAAACTTTACAACACATCTTACATCACAGAACTGTGGCTGAAGATGTATATTGTTCGCAATTAACCACCGTAGCTGTGATCACCAGTTTATAAACCCATTCATCTAGATAGTTTAATCTGGGGTATCTTCCAGAGCTTTCATGTTGTTTCCTATTGGATAATTACATCTTGTCTATATCTTGCAATTGATTAGGTAGTCAGGGTACTGTCAAAATTCATACTAAACTAAACAGAAGAACATAAAACAGATAAGGTGGTTAATTGTATTAGCTACCACCATGCCCTGTTCCAGGCCCAAAAGACAGACAGAAAGAAAAGAAGCTAGTGTTGCATAATTAACTTTGAAACGAATAAATAAATAACAAGAATTGTGTTTAAATTAGCAAGCATTCAATAAGGCTTGCCTGCTGATATAATTACATAGGAAAAAGAATCTTGTGACTTTGGAGTAAGTTTCCATAGTACGCCTCAGGGCATTCTGTACAGTAGAAGATATAAGTGGTAGGCCACTGATAAAACATTTCACTATACAAAATTAAGAACAAGATGGGTAACAAACATACCTGAGCATCTTCAGTCATTGAATCTGCTTCATCTAGAATTATGATCTTGTATGGTGGACATGGATAACCCCTAAATTATTACAGGAAAAGAGAAAATTGTTAAAAAAGCTTAGAAGAAATCAAACATAGACTCAAATTGGAATAACAACTGTTGCAACATATGAGCGCACACCCTTGACGATGACCAGAACCTACAGCTACAGCAGCAAAATCTTTTATCTTTGTCCTGACAACATTGATGCCGCGGTCATCACTCGCATTCAGCTCCAGCACCCTAGACTTGTAGAGCTCAGGCCTGCAAAACATAATGGTTTCATTATATAGGGAAAACGGACAAATTCAGGCAGTCAATTCTGCTAGTCTTAGATTGTCAGGATAACAGCAAACATGCTCTAAAAAAGGACTAATATATCAGCATTCCAGACAACAACGAAGGTTTGTTATACACTATTCCAATTTACCTGAAAATAATCAACCTACACTGCAAGGTCAAACGTTTGCATTTAACTATCAAATTCAAAAAGAATTTCACTGCTTGTGCATCAGCATTCTCAGAAAGATAATTGTATGCATCAAAACCATCATTCTGTGAGGTAAATGCATCAAAAAGTACAAATTTTAGCAGATGGAACTACAATCGGTTTGCATCAAAGTTGAGTGAAATTAAGAAAATATATCATGTCAAATGATAGTGTGTCAACTCACAAAATATAGGTCTGGGTCTGATGATGTGTTTTCAAAATGTCACAAGGTTCTGTCCTATTGCAATTCTTTTGCAATATTCTTAAGTCAATAGTGTATACACTTCTTCAAGTGGTATTAATGTATAACATGAGATTGAATAGCAAAGATCAGTTTGATATGCTCGGTGGGGATGTGCTTCCCAGGGAACCAATTTTTCTCCCCCTCGATTGTCTGATGGAGCACTATAACTTGCAGAAGCAGACATTTTATTTTTCCCTGCTTTTTTTTTTAAGTCCAACGGCTCATCTTAAAATCTTAACTTAGAAGCAGTATCATGATCTTGAACTGGTACAATTAGTTATTGGTCCCAAAATTATTTAGGAAGTAGCACGTTTTGAAGTAGCCCTCTCCCTTATCACACCATAACTGCAAAAGACATCATGACCACCGGTTCCAAAATCGCTAGTTACTACAGCAACTACCCCTCTCGAACTGCCAAAACCTACTAGAGTGACCAATAAATTCGTGACATGAGAATCACAAGCAATAACCAAATAAGCCTTACAGCACTTTGTAACATTGCTAAGGGAATAATTGACGACACTGAAACCAAAACCAAGTCGGAATGTACGAGAAATGGGTGCAGTGGGTAACCCGAAGAGCTGATGTGCGATGGCAAGCGCGGTAGTGGTCTTCCCAGTGCCGGGCGGGCCATAGAAGAGCATGTGCGGGCACTACAAAACACGAACAACATAAGTAAAAATAATGTTGAGGAGTTTCATTTGTTGGATTTCTCCTAGATTGAAAGATCTTGGAGTGTTAATGTAAGAGTTGTTACATTGGTGGTCTCGAGAGTGTTTGTGAGGACCCGGACCACCTCGTCTTGGTGTGCTACATCTTTCACTTGCTTTGGTCGACTGAAAATAATTTGTCAATGACATAAATACACCAAATTAGGAACTGATACAATGAAATTCGCCTGACTAGAGCAAATACAGAAGGCGAGAGGGAGAGAGAACACACTATTTTTCGACCCATTGCTGAGAGCTTTGCATTACAGGCGCCATTTCTTTTTCTTCCGTAAAATTTCTCCGCTCGGACTGTTTTGTATGGAGATATTTCTTTCCCGCTTGGTTGAGGAACTGGGGAGAGAAATCGAAGCGTACAGAGTAACAGGGGCGTCCCTAAAGGGGTTAGCGTTGCTTGGTGGCGTTTGGATATTTATTTTTAGGGGAATTTATAAATAACTATCTAAGTTCTATTGTCTTTTTAAAAAATTCACTTGATTTTAAAAAATTTCAAAATTTTCACTAGTTTTATCATTTTGATATCAAAATACACTCGATCCACGTCGTTGGATCTGTTTAGCGAAAAAATTATCTTGTCCAATCACATGAGACATGTGTCATTAAATAAATAAAAAAATTTTAAAAAAAATAAAATAATAATAATGAAAACACATAATTTAGAAAAAATACAAAAAATTCACTAAGTTTTTGTGCCTTTTTAAAAAAGGTTTTAAAAAAATTTCTAAACACTCACTAGATTTGTCATTTTTGTATCAAAACTCACTCATTCAACGTCGTTAGACCTATTTAACGGAAAATCTATCTCATATAATCACAATGCAATAATATCATTACATAAATAAAAACACATAATAAAAAGGGGATTGGGGACCCCCAATCCTCACGGTGGGGGGATTCCCCTCCACCTCTGACGTCCAGTTCTAGGCGCGCAAAGAGAGGGGGATCCACCCTAGGCGGGGGTCTAGGGGACCTCCCCCATCCTGCAACCACTAGTTGCGAGATGGGGGAGGTCCCTTGACCGCCATAGAGTCAGGGTGGAGGAAGGATTCCTCCACCCTCCGCTGGCCGCCCTAGGTAGACCCCCTCCACCTGTCGGCGTCTGGTGGGGGAGGTCCCCAAACCCCACCCAGACCACCACCTAGGGTGGAGGATCCCTACTTTTGGCCGCCCAGTTCAGGTAGAAGAGAGAGATCCTACTCTCCCGGCGGCCAGAGGTGGATTCCCCCTCCACCGTGAAAGGATCGGGGTCCCCAATTTTTTTTAAAAAAAAAATAATTATGTTTTTTTTATTAATTTTAGATTAATTTTTTATTTATTTAATGACACGTGTCACATTGTAATTGCACGAGATGAATTTTTCGTTAAACAAGTCTAACGGCGTTGAGTTTAGTGAGTTTTAATACCAAAATGACAAACACAGTGAGCCTTTTGAAATAAAAGCGTTAAAATTTAGTGAGTTATTTGTAAATTTTCCTTATTTTTAATGTTATATGGAATTTTTTGAAATTTCATTAAGTCTAAACATTAAAATCTTAAATTTTGTACATAAATTCCAACGCCTTATCTACTATGTTTGGATATAAAATATTTACAATTTTTAAGATAAAAAAATCAAAATTTTTACTACCAAAAATTAAAATCTCAAAAAATTTACATAAATTTAACATTTTTTTTCTTACCAACTTAAATAATTTTTCATTAAAAAATTACATAGATGGTCAGAGGCGAGGATTATTATTATTTTTGGATCCTTATTGATTTAGCGTGTTCTAGACCAAAATATATAAATATGTATACACTCGTTGTGTCCAAGGACAAAGCCAGGATTTGACGGTAGGGGGGACCAAATATAATTTTTCTTCGAATTTTTTTTAACCTGGTGTCGAGACTATCTTAGGTGTACTTTGACTAATCCTAGGGCGTTCAAATTTTTATTATAATCAAAATAAACATAATCAAAATGTAACAACGTATTCTAAAACATAAAAAATATATAAACTTTAACTTAAATATAAAAGCCAAACTTTCATCAATTATGCTAATTGAATCGGACGTTTCTTAAACGAATAAAATTCATCAATTATTATATCAGTACTATAATCTTGTGCGGCCGAATGCAATCAAAAGTTTAAATTTTTCGGAATAAAGGGCTACTGACAAAAGCACAATGCAATGTTAAAATCTAGCCAAAATAACATAGGTACACAAATAATAGAGCAATAATATTTTAATTAACAATAATAATGAAACGAGTATGTTTTTAGAAAAAAAATAATAATTAAATGTAATAACATTTAGAATTCTAACTTTGAAGATGAATTTTTTTGTGTGCAAAGTAAAAAGTTTGTTGTATTCCAAAAGTTGAATATGTATTTTGCTATTTTCTCTATATGAGGTAAAATAATGAGAGAGATAGAAAAAAAGAGGTCCTTAAGAGAAAATCTGGACAATAAGAGTGCAAATAGTAAGAGACATAAGTGAGAGAAAAAAGAGAGGAATTTTAGAAAATAAGTAAAGAGAAAGAAAAGTAAAAAATACACTCTATAAAAAGATAGATAGAGAGAGGGAGAGAGAGATACATTCTAGACAAGAAGGAGGGAGGGAGAGAGGAATTTTAGAAAAAAAAATGGAAGGAAGGAGGGAGGAATTTTAGAAAAAATTAAGAGAGAGAAAAGTAAAAGAACACAGTCTTAGTTTTTTTTTTTTCTTTTTTAAAATTGGAGGAGTAATTATTTCCTTTCTCACGTTCTTTCTTCCTCTAATGTTTATTTTTTCAAAAATTTTAGGAGGTCATTTCAAAGATTACTACTAAATTTTCCCTTATACTAAAAAAAATTGAAATTTTACCCATATATAATTTTTTTTTTGAAAAACTTTGGGGGGCCATGGCGCTCGGTAGATTCATCCCTAGTTGTGCCTCTATAAGATAGAATAATGACTTCTATCATAGAGATTGTGACATAAAGCAGACGAGTGATATGCACTATAAGAGTACATGCATTAAACTGGATTAAACATGAGTACCTTTTAGAAATTATCACTGATGTAGAGAATGATATTCAACACAATTAGTTTATGTTGTCCTTATTCTTGGCGACCCTTTATTCTTTGTTGTATGGACAGATTGTTAGGAGAGGGGAGGTGGATAAGATGAGGTGGCGGGACTCCAAAATCGGTGTATTTTCGGTCAAGTTTATGTACAGTCTTCTTTCGAGTGACACTGATTTGGGCTTCCCTTGGCGTCAGTGCTAGAAGACGTTGGCTCCCTTTAGAGTTTCCTTCTTGGCTGGGGAGGCTATTCATGGGAGAGTTTTGACTATCGACAACTGAAGAATGAGGGGCCTTTACTTGATTGATTGATGCTTCTTGTGCAAATGCGAGGGGGAGTTTGTGGTGGCTAGAGGGTTGTTGGCGTATTTGTTTTGCATTATGAACCTTTATTGGGTTATGCCTAGGAGGGTAATCGAGGTGTTGATGTGTTGGAAAAAGAAATTTGATAACCTAGTTGCTTTGGTAGTGTGGAGAATGATTCCTCTTGTTGTTTGGTGGGTCTTGTGGAGGGAGAGGAATAACAGATACTTTGAAGATTCTCAACGGTCTTTGGACAGTTTAAAGAGTCTTGTTTTGCAGTCACTTTTTCTTTGGGCCAATGTGATGTTGGGTTTTCCATTTTCGGGTTTTCCAGATTTTCTTAGCTTTTTAGTTTGTTTGTGTTAGGAGCTCTCAATACACACTCTTGTACTGTTGACCCGTTATTTTGCTTTCTTTATTTTTCTTCTCTTTAATAAATTGGTTTGCTTATAAAAAAAAATGTTGTCATTAGATCTGAGGGATTATGCAAATTTGCTTTTTGTGTGCTTGTGCTTGGACTGAATTTTCAAATATTTCATATAATGTTAGGCCTTGTGTTGTGCATATTAAGTGGATTTATGTAACTATTCAATGTAGAATCCATCAATCTCTTATTGAGATAATATATTCATTATGTCTGTCTAATTTTAGGCTCAAATGAAAAATGCTGCGCAGCGAGATTTTGTGAAAAAAGTTTTCACAATGTTTGTATATATATATATATATATATATATTAATTAAAAATATATTTATTTGAGAAAATTATTTTTGAAACTTTTTGGGAGTCCATATGGGTACAGACTGAAAATTAAGAATTATATGAGTTAAAGATTTAATTAGTTATATTATTCCGGTCCTATTGGCTTATGTAAAATATAATATGGTTAAAGGATAAATATACAAATAATTGTTCGCAAAATAGGTTTCACAAAAAATAATCTCATTATATTAGGAGTCAATTATGATATATTAAATGACATTATCACAATTTGTACAAATCCATAAATTCAAAATAAAGAATATATAAGAGAAATAATAAAATTATCACGCTTGGATTGCTTTGATTTCAACAATCAACAATATCCTACAACTTTGATTTTTTTTTAGTGATATCATAGCTCAAATTTACTGAAATATCACAGCTCAAGTTAGTATGTTCTAACTTAATTGCAATACACGTGTTTTAAAAAAATGACTTGGTTAGCTTTTCCACGTGTTTAAAAAATGTCAAGTTAACCTCTTCCGTTGAGGAAGTAACCGGAGGTACGGACACAGTGACTTTTATATCTCAAACTGTGAGCCTTAAGAATCGTAGAACATATAACCACGAGACAAAGTGAAACTACATAACCATCTAACTAGTAATTTCGCCATTTGTTTCTTTTATCTCATATCCCGAACGCACGCATAGAATACGATCTTCCCCGAAATAATTCGCTCATTGGGCTTTTTTTTTTTTGTTGGGCAACAATTCCTTTAGAGAGAGAAAAAACAGAAAGAATCGCAGTTGGTCGCCGTTGAACATGCGATGACAATTGACAAACTGTGATTCACACAGTCACTCAGGCAGCCTGGCAGGCAGGCAGGCAGTCGACGTTCCATTCCATTGACACGTCAGAACGAGTTGCTACGAAAGTGGTCCCACATGTCGTATGTTTGTTTGCTAAAATATTAGAAAATATTTTTAAAATTTTAGAAATCTTTATATTGGGTACGTTTGTTTGTTAAAAAATTTTGAGATCCTAAAAATTCCAACCAAACAACATATTTCAAAATTTCAAAATTTTACACATATTTTTCAAACTTTTCACAAACTCCAATAAACTTCAACATTCAAAAGATTACTAAAATTTTGAGAATATTCATCAAAATTTTGGTAAACAAACAACCCCTTTATTGAGATTTATTGAAGTTTGTGAAAGGTAACATGTGTATAGGTAAAAATCTAAAAATATTAAAGTGTTTATTTTGCTAAAAATTTACATACTCAAACTATTGGAAGAACGAACATAACCGACGTTTACACCTGAATGCAGATGGTGTTTGAGTGTTAAAATTTTAAGGTATTGGATTTGGTGAAAAAATGAAGAGATTGAGTTTTAATATTTATTATAGTGAAATGTAATGCTGATATGGAGAAAGAAAAATTATTAATGTGTTAAAATTTTAAAAAATTGTAAAATTTTTGTTTACAAACACATGCAGTTTCCTAGCCGCAAACATTTCCGCACCCAACAGACGGTGCAGATCCCTCCTTCCTCAAGCAGACAGTCAGGATCTCTCATCCTTTCAAACCCCATACTTTTTCGCGCTCAATGACCATTCCGATAAACATTATATTATAGTAAAACAAATTAATATAAAAAAGAAAAAAACATACCCTCCCTCTCCCCCCTCTTCTTATCTTTCACTCTGTAATCCCTCCAAAAATAGCATTCAATTAGAGAATTCAACTGAGGGTGCTATCCTACCCTCAATGTCGACCAGCGACCGCGGTCCGCCACCATTTTCATCTTCATCTTCATATTCGGCCATGAAGCCCTCGGATTCGCACAATCCTACCAGGAAGGTGAAAAAGAAGCGACCCGCTCTCGCGGACGTCACCAACCAAAGAAATGGCTCTAAGAGTAATTCACGGACCTCGCTTTCTTCGTCCAAGACTCTGGTGCGCTTAACTTCTCTCAATTTAGCATCAGATTTTCTCCTCTCTCCGAGTCTTTCTTTTTTCTTTGAAATGTTTGGGGATGGCTTATTGAACAATTGCAGTATACATTCTGTGTTTGGGGGTCTCTGATTTTAGGTTCTTCTTTGTTTCTTGAAATGGAAATTTAATATTGGCACTAAATCCCCAAATTAAAAAAATATTCGAGAATTCGTTGGGGTTATTTGCTGTTGTGTTACATCATTATACTCGTTGCTTTTTTTTTTTCCCTACATCGGAAACAATTCGTGTTGCTTACTGAACAGAGGCACGCCGGTTGCCCAGCAAATTTGGCGTCTGAATCATCTAAGTTTCGATTATCTTGTTGTTCAACAAAACAGGGGTTCACCACTTTTTTTTTTAATCCATGGTGGTTTTATATGTACGATAAATGGAAGATCTTCCAAACAAAAAAGAAAAGAAAGAAATGAAGAACAAAGTAATATTATGAATTGAGAATCAATGCGTAACAAGTGAAGGACATAGAGAAAGGTTTACAATCATATGATGATGAGCCATTGAGAAAACGTGGATCATATTTTCGTTATGGAGAAATATCAAGTTACTATTTTTCCATAAATATTAACATCAAGTTGAATTGTGACGAATTGAGTTTGCTTAACTGTTGGGCTCTAAACCACGAGCTGCCAGTCTTTATAAAGGAGTTATTGTGCTTGGTAAAGCCAAATTTTTGCAATTAATTTAATTAAAACACTGCTAATACGCCTGTCATAGGAAAAAATTATCTTATTCATTTGCTACGTTGGAAAAATACAAATGACCATCTTTCTCAAATCAACTTCATAATTTCCATCTTTGTCATCTAGTATTTGCATGCTCATTCCATTTTATGCATCAAAAGGTTTAAATCCAGATGTTTGACTGCCGTATTTCAGCTGTGTAAGGAACATTTAATAATTTTAGATATATACATGTCTTTCTCTCATCTCCATTGAAATATACAGACATCTATTTCGGCGTTTTTAGCAATATATTTGATTATCACTATCTTAATGTGTAATATAACTTGTCGTGATTGCATAACTTCCTATTTTTGATTCATGTAAGAACTTTGTGGGGTTCTAACTAATGAGATTGTATCCGTTATGGTGGTGATATTTTGCGATGCTCTGTTGAAAATGATGGGGGCTGATATTTGTGAATCGTGAGGATTGAGTTGAATTTTGGTAGTCAAAAGTTCCTTGCTTCGTTGTTATAATTAGATTTTGATCTTTCTTCTCACATTGACGTGGGAAGTAAGTTTTACCTTTTAGCTTCCTGATATAGTCGTTTTAAGAGTAAGAGAAGCATCGACTGGTTTTCTATTTGAAGGTGCCATGTGCGGCCAACATTGCCAAGACGAAAAAACAAGTTTCTGCTTGCCCTCTCAATATAGGCTTCTCTCAGAGAACTTTGCCTCCATCCTTGAGCTTGAAATCCAGTGTCTTGGTTCTGCCGAAGGATACATCTTTCCCTGGATGTGATCAACCTATGTCTAGCATTGCAGCCCTCTCTTCTCCTTGCAGCATGGATGCTGTTCTTCCTGCTCCAAGTAGCACAATTAATGCACCCAGAGGCATGGATGTTTCTCCAAGTATCTCACTTGGTGGTTCTGTTTCTTTGGATGAGAGCATGTCTACGTGTGAGTCTCTGAGGAGTCCAGAATTGGAATATATTGACAATGAGGACTCTTCACCAGTTACATCAATTGAGCGGAAGACAAGCAACGGTCTCAATATTTCACACACCGCAGAAAAAACAGGTTTCTTATTGTAAAACATTCAGATCTTACCTGCATAACTCTCTCTCTCAATATCTATATGTTGAGGATCTTCTTCTTTAATATCTAAGTAGGGATTTGATACATCTCCAAGTTTTTTGGTCAACATCCGCCATGATATCTTGGTGTACTTGCTTTAGGTGCACAGTGCATATCTAGAATATTTTGTTTATGTCCTCTAAAGCAGTTTTTCATATGTCGAATTCAGAGAGTGTTCGCAAGAGACATGTATTTGTTGAGATGGAAACATTTGATAAAGTTGTTGACATTGATCGCAATCTCATGGACCCTCAGTGCTGTGGAACCATTGCTTATGACATCTACAAAAACTTGCGTGTATCTGAGGTTCAGCATACTCTTCTGGACATTATTGAATGTGCTGTGTTTTCTTATTTTGTCAATGTATTGTGTATTCCTAATCAAAGTACATTGTCTATCCTAAATATTATATTTATTGGTTTATTCAATTTGTTTGGTTTTCAGGCAAATAAAAGCCCTTCGACAGACTTCATGGAAATGATCCAAAAAGAAATAAATGCCAGCATGCGTGCTGTACTTATCGACTGGCTTGTGGAGGTAATTTGCGGCTGGTGATGATTTGTATGATCCAAGTTCTAAGTGGGGTTTTTGATTGGATTATAAAACAATCGTTGTCAATATCATCAAGCCTTTTCATCTTTATAAGCACTCCATTTTTTTGGTCGAGGGGTTATCTGACCTCCTATTGTTAACTATAGGTTGCTGAAGAGTACCGGCTTCTACCTGATACACTATTTTTGGCTGTGAACTATCTTGATCGCTATCTTTCTGGCAATTCGGTGAAAAGGCAACGGCTGCAATTGCTTGGAGTCGCATGCATGATGATTGCCGCGTAAGATTCTTTTGTAGACTTGCTTACTTATTAAACTCTCTCTCTCTCTCTCTCACACACACACACACACTCTGTTCATGTGGTGCATCCACCTATATAAGTTCCGACAATCATAAGAAGTATCAATGATACCTTGTTGGGTGATTGTCTTGCCAGCAAGTATGAGGAGATCTGTGCGCCCAATGTGGATGAGTTCTGTTACATAACTGATCATACATACGAAAAGCAGGAGGTTTGTCTTAAAGTTTACTCTTAGATGCTTCTTTGAATTGCAGTATTTACCCTAGCTCCTAAAGCATTGACAATATAAATTTATGCAGGTTTTCCATATGGAATCTGCTGTTCTCAATTACTTGAAATTTGAAATGACGGCCCCAACAGCTAAATGTTTTTTGAGGTGATAGCTACTTTATTAATATCAGATTGTCAAGTGGAAGTTCATTGGAACTGCGTTCAGTTTTGAATTTTCTTATTTTATGACAAATGTTCAGGCGTTTTGTTTGTGCTGCTCAAGCCACCAGTGAGGTATAGACTTTTTTGGACAAGATTCCTTTTAGTACTTCGGTTTGATGTCATTCCTTCAGGACTCTCTGCAGAGTTTGGCTGTAAATTAATATGACAGACCAACAAAATTTCAGTTAAAATTGGTTTTAATAAAGGTGATTGGTAAATTTCTGAATATATAGAAATTGGAGGTCCATTAATGCTCTCGGTTTTTGGTATCAAAGTTCACTACAATAGGTGGTATCTGCTACTTTGCCTAGGTTCCATCAATGCAGTTGGAGTGCTTGGCCAATTACCTCGTGGAGTTATCTCTTCCAGAGTATAAGATGCTTCGTTATGCCCCATCCCTGGTAGCTGCTTCCGCTACTTTCTTGGCCAAATTTATACTCCTCCCCAAAAAGAAACCCTGGGTATGTGTGAGGAAGTATTACACAGATTCTTCTTGTGGCTCAATATTTTTTATTGCATATCTTCTCATAAATATATGAGTATAGTTTAGTATTGACTATATTCATGTTACAGAATTTGACATTGAAGCATTACACACTCTACCAAGCTTCTGATTTGAGTGACTGCGTCAAGGTGCTGCATAGCCTGTGCTGTAATTGCAGTAGTTCTAATCTACCTGCAGTGAGGGAGAAGTACAGCCAACATAAGGTATTCAGCTCTCTCCTCCTTTCTCTGGATGATGAGCACAAAATGAGATCCATCAGCAACAATTTTTTAAGTCAGTTCAGTGCAGCCTCTTCTGAGCACTGTTAATCCTTTTATACTTTCTGCTAATAAGTGAGTCTGTAGAAAAGCATGCCAGGGGGTTTCAACAAGAACTGAAGGTAGGAACTTTGTAATAACACGATTTGCTAGGATATCACTGAACAGCGGTGTTTACTACATAGCACACTGTGCTCAATGAGCATATAAATTGCTAGAACTGACACCTAATCACTATCATGAAGTTTCCTCATAGACTTAAATAACCCCCCCCCCCCCAAAAAAAAATTCCTCAGAGATGAGAAGTTGGATCATGTGAGATGAAAATATTTCACCTCATACATTGAAGCGGAGTATAAAACTTTTAGCTAGCATGAGGAACTGAACTTGTACATATTGTAATGAATTTCAACGACCATTTCTTGTTAGCATAATATGCATCACATCAGCAAAACATTATAGAGAGGTTTTTGCTTTCTGAATTTTCAAAAATGTGCTCAGATATTCTTCAAACCAAATCATTACTCTCTGGAAGCAGAACTGAGCTAGTACACTCTAATGATTTCGGCTAAAATTTAGTTTTTTCTTTTGCCCGTTCTCACACATAGTGGTTTAAGCTGACATGTTTCTTTCTGCATCAGTACAAGTTCGTGGCAAAGAAGTACTGTCCTTCTTCTATACCTCCAGAGTTTTTCCAAGACATAAGCAACTAGACATGCTCATCAGCGTTCCAACTCAATGAAACTGGGCATGTGTATCCCACGTATGGAATTTTGAGTCCAGTAGTTCTATGCGTAGGATATTCAGGCCACCTTCTCGTCGTACTGTTTTCCTAGACATAATAAACTCAGCTCTTGTACAATTATTTTCTTGAAATGAGTTTTCAGTGTATAGCAAGAGTTCAAATATACACAGAACCATCTCTGATCTCTTCTAGCGTGTTTCCTGTTTCCTTCATGGATTCACATGCTGTCATAACTACTGGCAAAACGGTGAGTATCAGGTGGTGCCGCCAGAACAATCTGTTATCACCCAGTATGGAGCCGAGCCGAGTCAATCTAAAAAAAATTATTGGAGAAAAAAATTCTTCGCGATTTTTATTTGTAGTTTTCTTGAGCTTCCAATTTGTGTCTGGGACTTCTTCATCAATTCGATTTGAGCCTATTTGTTGCAGTTCTTACGCAGATTGAAGACACTCGTCAAAACATAAATTGGAAGGCCCAAATACTGACCCAGCATCATCCTAATTCCTAAATGCACTTACACTAAGGCTGACGCTAAGAAAACAAAAACTGTTGGAGAAAACACAAGAATTGGATTTGGTTCGGTTCAATTTTTTGGAACCAAAGCAAAACTGTGGATCCCATGCCAATACTTTGAGATCTATGTTCTGAGGGGAGCCGATTTTGGGTGACTACTGACAGGAATAAATTAGAGAGAGAGAAAATAAAGGGATTGAGATCTATAATAATGTTTTCTTGCAACAGAGCTTACTCCTCGCAAATGAGTATAATGATTGTTTTCTTTTGGTAGAAAATACATTGACTTCCCTATGACTACTGGTTTGGATACTGTCTCTGTCTGTATTTTGTTTCCTAAGTTGCTAAAGACAGATCCGCTGACCGTTTGAATTCAAAATTCAAAACTTAAAAACCTAAAGCCTAAACTCACAGGCTGTGACCACGTGAACAGTAACAGACGACTTAATGAACCGTGGGATCGCCTCGTTCGATGGTTGTGGGAAACATAAAACTTCACTTCAAACCCAGAGGAGGACGCATATGTCATATGCTTGGCCCACATCTCCCCCCGCTCCTAACGTTTACCGAGCCAATCGAACGGCTGGGACTGCTCAGGGATTCAAATACCCCCATTTCCCCGCCTCAAAAGTCTAATTAAACTTTTTCTTAAATGACACTCTGGAACTCACACTCGGTGAAACGCTTTCTCTCTTTGTCAGGTTGCTTTTCTTGTGCTTGAGCTAAGCTAAGCTAACAATAAAGAAGGCTGAACCAGAGAGTCCAAGGGAGCAAGGAAAGCTTCTTGGACGCGAACTCTAAACTGGGTTTTATCCAAAATGTCTACCCAGAATCGGCGTTCATCGTTTTCATCATCAACTTCGTCCTCTTTGGCGAAGCGGAACGCCTCGTGTTCATCATCGGAGAATGCAGGAAAGGCTACTATGGCAAAGAAACGAGCGCCACTGAGTAACCTCACCAATGTCAAGAACGTGGCTAACATTTCTTCGCGGAGCTCCGTTCCATCTTCTGCGTTGGTATTTACCGTACAAATCTTGTTTCTGGTTGTTTGTGTGCTGAGAAAATGTAGTGAAATTCCAATCGAAACAAGAAAAAAGTGAAGAAAAGAAAAATAAAGTGAAAGCAGTTTGGACATTTCGTTATCTTGTTGTTCTTTTAATGAGGTTTTAGAATGTTTATGATGGTTCTCTTCAGTTGTTAAGATATTTTGCTTTTGATTTGTGGCCTTATCCCAGTACGAAATACTAAATGATACATCTTGTTCAGTTGTTAAGATACCAAAATATCTGTTAGATTTTCCATGTCAAGGAAATTGAAAACAGAGTGAGTTCTTTCAGGAAATGAGAAGAGCCTGAACTGATCGCTACATTTTAAGTAGAGAAGTCGGGATCCTGTCATTCTTTAAATGCTTGCTTTCAACTGTACAAGTTTTACAACCACCAAAAAAGATGTGATGTATCAACAGCTAGAATTTAAAAACCTTTAGATTAAAGTTGATCCCGTAACGTGAAATTTTTAGGTGTGGAATTTTAAAATGCTCTCGAACTGAATGCACTTGTTTGTACCTCAATTTTCACCTTGTTTTGGCATTTACCAAATTTTCTGCTCACTGTGGCTTCAGTTGTACTTCTTTAGACACTTGACTTGGTTTCATATTTGAAGGTGTCATCTGCAACTAAAATATCCAAGGCAAAGAAGGGACCTCCTGCCGGCCCAGGCAGCATGGGACTTGACAGGAGCAGCTTTACTGCATCCTTGAATGTTAAATCAAGTGCACTTATTCCTTGTAGCAAGGTTACATCTTTCCCTAGAAGTGATGAAATTATCCCTAGAACTGCTGCCATTTCTGCGCCATGCAGTATGGATATTTCTCCAAGTAAATCAGATAGACTGTCGGTTTCTCTGGATGAAACAATGTCTACTTGTGAATCCTTCAAGAGTCCTGACGTTGAATACATTGACAACAATGATGTTCTAGCAGTTGACTCCATAAACAGAAAAACGATCAGCAGCCTTTACATTTCAGATCATGAAGAAAAAACAGGTGCTCTAGCCCGCTCTTTTGAGTTTTTTCCCCCTGACCCTATCGAATTTATTACTCATGCATCTAATATTTTACGTTTCTAAGAAATGTGGGCACATTATACGGGCTCATAAAAACTTCCATAGCTTTGAACCATAATTTCATGTATTCTTGATTTTCAAGTGTTGTTCATATCAATTTACTTGCAGGCAGCATATGCAATAGAGATCTCCTCGCAGAGATGGAAACAAATCATAAAGTTGTAAACATTGATATGAATTACACGGATCCGCAGTTGTGCGCAACCTTTGCTTGTGATATTTACAAGCACTTACGTGCATCTGAGGTATGACAGTCGTAGTCTAATACTGTCAATATCTCTTTCATCCTAATTTACACAATTCTCATTCTTTATTTCTAGTTTTGTTGGTCAATATTGTACGATTTTTTTTTCCTGCTTCATGATCCGTTTAAAATTCCGGGATTTTTAGGCAAAGAAAAGGCCGTCCACAGACTTCATGGAGAAAATTCAGAAGGACATCAAAGCCAGCATGCGTGCAATACTGATCGATTGGCTTGTGGAGGTAATTCATGTGTTGAACGTTCTACATTTTTATATCCTGGAGACATGCTTTAAGAGAGAAGAAGTTGGTGAGGATTACTGTCTACTTATTGCCAAAACAGAGGATTTTGGGCATTGAAATCACATGTGAATATCATTAACCAACACTTTTAACCTTAGCAAGGGCGTAAATGTATGTATCGTGTGAAATTCTGAACCTCCATTCCTAATGCAGGTTGCTGAGGAGTACAGGCTTGTACCCGACACATTATATTTGACGGTGAACTACATAGATAGGTATCTCTCAGGCAATGTGATGAATAGGCAACGGCTACAGTTACTTGGTGTGGCTTGCATGATGGTTGCCTCGTAAGAACAAAATTTCTTCCAATGTGGTTTTTTGTCGGGGATGCATCTTTTAATATCCCCTTGAAAATTTTGGTCTAATAGATACTATTAACAAGCAAATGTTTTCTGTTGCCAGAAAATATGAGGAGATTTGTGCGCCCCAAGTGGAAGAGTTCTGTTACATAACTGATAATACCTATTTCAAGGAAGAGGTTTGGGTCTTATCCTGCTGTGGTTGAACTGGGATTTTTCTAGATGTTTGCATTGTTGAATTCTGCCTAAACAGGGTGACCATTATCATTCTGTATGCAGGTTCTGCAAATGGAATCTGCTGTGTTGAATTACTTGAAGTTTGAAATGACAGCGCCAACAACTAAATGTTTCTTAAGGTGAGGGCTAACCAAGGACTATTTGACTTTTATTTCACATATCCTGCTCCAGATAGTGACTTGTGATTCATGATTAGGCGATTTGTTCGTGCAGCTCAAGGGATCAATGAGGTATCTTTCTTGGGCTTGAGAGCTCAGTTATTCAGCTTTACATCTTTCCAGTCAATATCATGGTCTCATCTACATTACTGTGGCTTTCAAAAAATTTGATTATAGTCGTTTACTTAAAGTCACGGGGTTCTTGGATGATTGAGAGGTGAAACAAATTTGATCATGAAGCTCACCCTCATCAATCATTCAGAAGGTTTCTTTTATGATATAGATATACCGAACCGTTTATTGGTTAAAACTGCCATATCCTAAAACTTTGATCTTCTGGTGTTTTTATCTATCATTTTCTCAGGCTCCATCACTGCCGTTGGAGTGCTTAGCCAACTACATAGCGGAATTATCCCTCTTGGAATACAATATGCTTTCTTATGCTCCATCCCTCATTGCTGCTTCCTCGATTTTCTTGGCCAAATATGTACTTTCCCCTTCTCAGAGACCGTGGGTACGTGTTTGATAAAAAGATCAGATGGTCTTTTTATAGTCGTTTATGATTATGGTTCTCTAATATGGCTTGATTTTTCCATTTTGTTTTGGTACAGAATTCCACCTTGCAGCATTACACGCTATACCAGCCTTCAGATTTGTGTAACTGTGTTGAAGATCTCCACCGCCTCTGCTCTGATAGCATCAGTTCTAGTTTACCTGCGATCAGGGAGAAATACAGTCAACATAAGGTAAGCTAAAATCCCCCTTACTCTCATCACTTTGCTGAAATTAGTAATATATTTCGTTTGATCTGCGTTTAACTGAGATGTTGTTTCTTGGCTCTTGCTCAGTACAAATATGTGGCGAAGAAGAGTTGTCCCCCTACGATACCTCCAGAGTTTTTCCTCAGTTGAAGTCGATAAGACATTTTAAATTAGTCTCCAATGCTCAGTTGGATGTACAACTCAGATCACTGATTTTAGCGGCTAGTTGGTTCCAACCAATGGAATTCTTTTTTTTTTCTTCTTTTTCTCTATTGTACCATGTTTACTTTCCCTGATTTGGTAGTTACTGAAGTAAAATCAATAGCATTGTGCATACTTTTAGTGTTCCAAGTGATTCTACTGAGCTTGTATAATACCACTTCAAATTATTTTTCAGTTTTTGCTTTATTTCTATTTATAAAAAAAATAATCGAAAAATAAGGCTTTCGATTTGTTTATAACAATAACAAAAAAAAAACAGAGAACCAATTAAAGAAACATATTGCACAGGCTATCTTTTTTTTTTTTTCCTAAATTATTGCTCATGCTATCTACTTTTAGCATGGCGAAGATTTTCCACCAGCAATAATACGATTGGTAGTTGCTAATAATTAATTAATTAGAAATATGCCTAAAGAAAGTCAAAATTGCAGTTTGAGATTAGGCACGGTCTTTTTTATTTTTTTATTTTATTTCCAAAATGTTATATATTTATTAGGGTCTATGTCGAAAGCTGGAGCGCGTTTGTCTTTATATTTTTAACAAAATATTCGATTTTTCGAGAAAATAAGAGGCATTGTTTTCTCTATTCCCAGTGATGCAAATCATATCAAATCTTCAAAATATTTAGTTAAAGTCCCAATAAGGTTGATTACGAGAACACGAATAAAGAAGATCAAGAATATAATCAACAGACTAATTCAAGAGTTATGACCTCAAATAAATTCATGGAGGTCCATTAAACATGATCAATGTGAACAAGAGAATCGTTACAATAATTCAAATTCTAAAAGGATCTAATCAAGAATAAAGGTCGAGATTTTCCATTCAAATAACGATTTTGAGTTCCCTCTTCGTTGGTGTTCTGTCTTGTTATTATTGACAACGTCGTTGTAATCGAAATCTCTTTCAAAGTGTTGTTCAAAGGGAACGCATAGAGAAAAAATAAGTGGATAAGAAAGAAAAACGTCGTTCTTTGTCGTTGGTTAAGACGAGCATCGACACGGTCCACATAAACCCGTGTGGGCTCCCCGTAGTTTCGTCCTTCCGCCCCACTCTGTGCATTGCCCACGTAAAATGTCACGAAGATGTGAATTGCCTACTCAGGGTGTATTTGTTTTGTAAAATTTTAGTGTTGTTAAAATTTTAGGTATTGTGTTTAGTAAAAAAGTGAAGAAAGAGGTAATTTTTTATATTTTTGTAGTGAAAAGTAATAATTTGATGGGGGAGAGAGAAATTATATTGTAATATTTTATTGTGTTAAAATTTTAGAGGGTGTAAAATTTTACACCACAAACGCAACCTCAGTCAAGTTATGTTATTATCATAAATGCCCTTTAAACTTGTCAGCTGAGTTCAGTCAAGTTATGTTATTATCATATGCCCTTTTGACTTGTCAGCTCAGCTTTTGAGTGCGATATTTTTAGGTTAAAATTTACATTTTAGTTACGTAAGGGAGAATATTTTTTTTAAAGGATATTATATTTTTTAATATTAGGAAGAGTATAAATGCGACTGCTGGGAGCTCTGTCAATCTCAGGTTGTGTTTGTGTTGAAATATTTTTGGTATTGAGTTTTGTGTTGGTGTTAGGTTTAGTGAAAAAGTGAAGAGAAAGGTAATTTTTTATATTTTTTTATGGGAGAGAAAGATTATATTGTAGTATTTTATTAGGAGAGAGAAAAATATTGGTAATATTTTGGGTGCAAACGCACCCCCAGTTTCCATCAATATCTTTATCTCACGCAAAAGGCTTTTATCTTAGTCGCCTTTGATAACAAAAATGACTGAGGATACTGTCACTACTGACCTGCTTTCCGGCGACGTTAGGCTCCCTCAAGGCAGATCCGAGGGCTTGGACAACGATGGCCAATCCAAGAGGACTGGTAACAGCTTGTATCTTTCAGTCATTGTTGGTGTTAAAATGCTAGTCCTCGTAGAATTGGAATCGAGACTTGTTTATTTCTTATTGGGATTAGGTACACTACAAAAAAAGGGTCTATAGCGGCGGTCTTTTTAGCGGTGATCGCTAAAAACGCCGCTAAAGGGTATTTTTCGCAGCGTTTTGCAAAAAAATGCGGCTAAAGAGGGTCTATAGCGGCTAAAGAGGGTCTATATCTCTTTAGTTGCGTTTTTTTGCAAACCGCCGCTAAAGAAGGGTCTTTAGCGGCGGTTTTTTCGCGGTGGTCATCGACCGCCGCTATAAACCCTCATTTGGCTGCGGTTTGAAAAAAACGCAACTAAAGAGATACCTGTAGCGGTGGTCTCTATTGCGGCGGTCAGTGACCGCCGCTATAGAAATCGGGTCTACAGCGGCGGTCACTATGACCGCCGCTGCATCTCGTACCTTTAGCAGCGGTTTTAAAACAAACCGCTGCGAAAAAGGTATACCTATAGCGGCGGTCTTTGTAATGACCGCCGCTGCATCTCGTACCTTTAGTAGCGGTTTTAAAGCAAACTGCTGCGAAAGGTATACCTATAGCGGCGGTCTTTGTAGTGACCGCCGCTATAGGTATAATTGTAAAAAAATGAAAAAAAATAGAAAAAAAAAATTTATTAGTTGTATTTTTTTAAAAATATTTATATTAATATATAATTTAAACCATGAGTTTCATTTTGAATTTTGATGGCGTTGAATTACATTTAGCGGGTACATTAGCACAAGGATGGCAAGAAAATCAGAATCTAACCTAATTGGGGCAGTTTTCGCGCACGTGTCGGTTTTTTGGTCATAACTTTGGCTACGAGTACCCGATTTGCGCCCATGACCCCAATTTGGAAAGCTCTTTTTGGCGCGCATGTCGCGGTCACCCAGCTACGCTTCGGTGCGCCTCGTTTCAAGCCCTAAATTCGCTGTTTTCCCTCTCACAAACCTATTTTTAGTTATGATTTTCTTTCCTTTACCGTTTATGAATTATTTTTAAACCCGATTTTGGGTCATATTTTGCCAGTCTATATGCTCTTAGAGTCTATGATTTAGTCATTAGGTATATAGGTACATGTATATAATGTATTAATGTTAATTAGCGCATATCATGTATATGATAAACACATATAACAATGATGAAATATATTTTGTTTTATTCTCCTTGTTTTTTAATTTTTTACATTCAATGAATTATGGTTACTAAAATAAATTTGTTATTTTGTTAGGAAAATATAAGAAAAAATAAGTGGTGTTTTCAAAACGTCGACTGGCGTAGACCTTTAGCAGCTTTATAGACTTATACTACCGACTTATTTTAATTAAGATTATTATACTATTATAAAAATAGTGTAAAATAATATACTATGTATTTAATACTAAGTATATAAAGATTTTTAAATACTTAATATGTACAAAACTTATTATTAAAAAAATTGAAAAACTACCCAAAAAAAAACCTCAAATGCATGATATGAATTAAAGACTTAAATAGTTTCTGGAGGGAATTTTTCATTTACCGCGAAAATTTTCTTTTCCCGTCGATCTGTCTCTCTCTTTTAGTCTCTCTTTTGAAAATACCTCACTCTCTCTCCCTCTCCCTCTCCTTCCGGCTCTCAGCCTCTCTCACTCCCTCTCAACTCCTCCTCCGGCTATAGAGGGATGGGTTTGGCTCCCACCCTTGAGGTCCCTTCCATGAGCAGATATCCCAGGACTGGTGATTGGTAAATTCTCTTCTTCGTTTTTTAAACTTTTTTGTTTTTGTCTGAGCGGGGAATTGAAATCTAGGTTTGCCTCGTTTTGAAATTTTGCTAGTCCCTTAAATGCTTTATGTTTCTTTAGCGTTGTAAATGGGCTGAACGATGGAAAGGAGTGGTGAAACTTTGGATAACTTGGATTTTTTAGCCAAGGGAAGCAAAATGTCCGGGGGATTGTTCAAAGTAAGAGGGGCGCCGACTATTTCTTCGATTCTTATTCTCACTTCGGTAATGACTTTTACTTTTACTCTCTTTCTTTCTTCTTTTCCCCTATTCCTTGTTTGAGAAGAGAAAATGGAAAAAAAATATAATTTTGAGCCCCTTACAACAGTTTGCTTTGTTGACGGCCGTTTGTGTGGGTTGACTAGCTCTCCATTTAAATGATTTAGGGAAAGAGTAGTATCATTGGCATTTGGGTTTTCTTGTGTCTTGAGGAAAGTTTAGAGCTTGAATCCGCTCAAGAAACCAATTTTTTTAATTCTTCACGGCCAGTAATGAAGCATTTAGGCATGTATCTTCATATTGTAGAGATTTCATCTACATATCATTACGATTGTGCATGTGATTTATGTTCTCAGAAAAAAAAAGTGCATGTGGTTTATGTAGGTGCTTGGAGGGCTTTACCATTCTGCAGTTTTCTCTTCTTTTATTGTTTTACATAGAAGAAATTCGTGGGATTGTGACAACTGTACATTTATTCTTTGCAGAGTGATGCAGAGAAGTTGTCCAGAAAGCTTGCTCACTTGAAACTGACAAATGATACCCCACAAAGAAATTTATACAAAAATAAGGAAAAATACCTGGGGAGTTTCAATACTTATCAGCACCCAATTAATGAACCATTCTAGTTTTCTACAACATAGTTGTTGAATTTGTGGACTGTATTTCAAAACTGAAAATCTGCTTGACCACTTTTAATAGCAATGTATCCTAGTTTAGTCGCTTAAACTATCATAGTGGATAGGGTAACATGTGCAGAGCCAAACAAAAATCATTGGCACTGAAGCATCCATATTTAATTGATACTAATCAAGTTATCTGAAATCATATCCAACTCAGCTCATTTTTTCTGTATGGGTTTTAAATTTAATAGGAAGTCCCTGCTGCCTTTGTGTCATTCAAGTCACGGCTGGGTGCTGCAACAGCTTTACACATCCAACAAGGAGTTAATCCCACAGAGTGGGTCACTGAGCGAGCTCCTGAACCTCAGGAGCTATAACGACTCTCTTCAACTTGTTGATGCTATTGCGTTTTGGTTTCTCGGAATTTACTTCCCCTTGGAGATGTACAAGAAGGAGAAGCAAAAGTACAGCGGACGGTGGCTTTGCGCTCAAATCGTGATTATCGGGGGCCTCATCCTTACTATGGCTTCAGTTGCTGCCAAAATTGTTGACACTTTTATTAAGGGAGTGCCTTATGATCCCCTTAAAATCAAACCACAATTGTCATATTATTATAATTAGATGAACATCAAGTCCCGTTTTATGATTTTTGTATCCCTTGCTTGCACTTTTTTTTAAAAAATAAATATTCATTTGACTTTTGAGTTAAATTCTAATTTATCTGATAGCGTTTTAGGTGCAATCACATAAAATAAAACTTAAGAGTGAAGCTCAACAACTTCAATTAATTATCTTACTTGTAAAATGCATGTGATACGATCACTTTGAAATTAGTGGCGGAACTAAGAATTTGTCTTAGGGGTGGCTACTATAATAATTAATTATTTATCTTGTTATATATTTATAGTAATAGTAATAATAATTTATAAATATACACGATACAATATATATATATAAAAACTTCAACATTTTTAATTATGATTTAGAAAGTGATTAACATGTATCTAGTA